>CM053771.1:71277861-71325361 GCA_028658325.1 Potorous gilbertii | reverse complement strand
GAATTTGAAGATCTTTCCCATCCATTAAAAGACCCATGTGACCTGCTTAAATCTCATGGAAGCCTAAGTTACATGGGGTGAGAGGAGCTTGCTGAATGGGTGGAACAGCAAGGATGGAGCAGAACTGGGAGGAAGTTGGTAAGCGTGATTCGAGCAGAGGAGAGAGGACACAGGCAGGCACAGCTAGTCTTGTGAATGTTTACTTGTGGCAAAGCCCTGGTAGTGGTGGTGAAAGCTTGGGAATGGCTTTGTCCCCAGCAGTGCTGATGTGTATTGACTTCTTTGTTACTATGATGGGTTTAGCTTTCTGGTGTTGGGATCCAGATTTCTGGTGTCTGAATAAAGGATTTTCTTCTGCCTTTCATATGGAGAATCTGTTATACACTTTGCCATTCAGAATTATACTGGCACATCATAATCACCATCAGTGCTGTGAATATTGCCTTGGTGACACATTGAGATCTTTGGGTTTATCAAAAACTAGGTTACATTCTACTCATTTGCTTCTGTACATTGAGTATCCAATGTGTTCCACTGATACACCACTCTATTTCTGATCCTATACCAAATCGTTTTGATGATTATAGTTTTCTAGTATAATTTGAGATCTGGTATTCTAGGTCCCATTTGTTCCTGCTTTTAAAAGTTAGTTCCCCTGGTACACCTGACCTTTAATTCCTCCAGATGAGTCATTTTTTTCCTAGCTGTAAGAAGTAATCCCTTGGTGGTTTGATTGATATGACAGGTTCTAGTATTATTAATTAATTCAACAGTATTACTTACATTTATTTTTTTTGCTTTCAGTGTTGTTCATCTGCCCTAAATTTCCCGAAAGCAATCAGTAACATTTTCCCTTTAGGGCCCTGGAGGGAAGTCAGTTACATCTCCTATTCAGGGTTTGGGGTATTTTCCTATAATTCTCTTTCAAGCCCTACTTATGGCATTCTTCCTGCCACTCTCACAGTTAACCTTGAGTGAGAAATATGCCAGTTACTTTTAACCCACTTACATTTATTACCTCTATTGATAAATGGTCAAAAGAGATGAAGAAACAGTTTTGAGACAAAGTAACTAAAGCTACCTGTACTCATATAAAAAAATTCTCTAAATCACTATTAATAAGAGAAATGCAAATTAAAACAACTTGGAGATACTACCCAACACCTGTCAGATTGGCTAATATGACAGAAAAGGAAAATGATAAATGTTGGAGGGGATGTGGGAAAATTAAAACACTGATATTCTAATTGGTGAAGCAGTATACTGATTCAGCCATTCTAGAGAGTAATTTGAAATCGTGCCAAAATAGATACAAAGCCAGGCATATCCTATGATAAAGCAATACTATTACTAGATCTATATCCCGAAGAGATAAAATGAAAGGATGTGATACCTCAGAGGTGTTTTGATTTACATCTCTCTAAATCAATAGTTATTTAGAGAATTTTATCATATGACTATAGATAGCTTTAATTTCTTCCTCTGAAAACTGCCTGTTCATATCCTTTGACCATTTATCAATTAGGAAATGACTTGTATTCTTATAACTTTAACTCAGTTCTCTATGTGTTTCAGAAATGAGGCCTTTATCACAGACACTAGTTGCAAAAATTCTTTGCCAGTTTTCTGCTTCCCTCCTAATCTTGGTTGCATTGGGTTTGTTTGTGCAAAACTTTAAATTTAATGTAATAAAAATTATCCATTTTGCACTTCATAATGTTTATCTTTTATTTGGCCATAAATTTCTCCATTCTTCATAAATCTGATAAATACACTATTCTTTGCTCACCTAATTTGTTTATATTATCATCTTTTTACCTAAATCATATATCCATTTGGACCTTATTCTTGTGTACAGATTGGCTAATATAACAAAATAGGGTGATGATAAATGTTGGAAAAGATGTGGGAGAACTAGAACACTAATTCATTTTTGGGGGAGCTGAGCTAATCCAACTATTCTGGAGAGCAATTTGGAACTATGCCTGAAAGGCTACAAAAATCTACATAGCCTTTGACCTAGTAATATCACTTTTAGGATTGTATCCCAAAGATATAAAATTGAGAAAGGATCTCACACATACAAAAACATTTACAGCATCTCTCTTTGTGGTGGCCAAGAACTGGAAATCAAGGGGATGTCCATCAGCTGGGAATGGCTGAACAAGTTGTGGTATATGAATGTAATTGAATGCCATTGTGCTATAAGAAATGATAAACAGGAAGACTTCAGAGAGGCTTGAAAGGCCTTATATCAATTGATGCTGAGTAAAAGGAGCAGAACCCGAAGAACAATGTACACAGTAACAATCACAGGGTGCGAGGAATTTTTCTGGTCGACAGCCCTCTATAGCAATGCAAGGATATAAAACATTCCCAGTGGACTCTTGAGGCAAATTGCCATCCACATCCAGAGAAAGAACTGTGGGAGTGGAATGCAGAATGAAGCACAACATTTTATCTTGTGTTACTTTGTTTTGGTTTGATTTTTCTCATGGTTTCTCCCATTCATTTTAATTCTTCTATGCAACATGACTAATGTGAAAATGTGTTTTTAATAATAGCATTTGTAGAACTCCCCCCCCATAAAAAGGAAAAGATCCTATGTGTACAAAAATATTTACAACAGCTTTTTTAGTGGTGGCAAAGAATTGACAATTGAGAGAATGTCTATCAATTTGGGAATGAATGACTGACCAAGTTCCTGTATACGATTGTAATAGATACTATTGTGCTCTAAGAAATGATGAGCACTATGCTCTCAGAAAAACATGGAAAGACTCACAAGAACTGATGCAAAGTGAAATGAGCAGAACCAGGAGAACATTGTACATAATAACAATAGTGTATGATGATCGACTGTGAATAACTTAGCTATTCTGAGCAGTATAACGATCCAAGACAATTTTGTAGAACTTACGATTGAAGGTGCTATCCGTCTCCAAAGAAAGAAATGGAAAAATCTAAATGCAGATCAAAGATTTTTTTATTTTTATTGGAGTTTTCTGTCTATTTTTTTCTTTCACAGAATCCCTCACATGGAAATGTGTTTTCCATAACTGTGTATTTATAACCACGTTACTTGCCTTCTCAATCGGCAGGGGAGGGGAAAGATAGAATGAACTTGGACCTCAAAATTTTCGGGGGAAAGTATGTTAAAATTGTTTTTACACATATTTGAAGAAAAAATATTAAATAAAATTAGAAAAAACACAACTTTACTTCCCGATATGGTATGATGGGTGAATGGATGGTTGTGTATCACTGCTACTGCTCTGCTAGACAAAACAAGTTCTTTGGGAAACTCATTCCTCCTAGGCAGCTTGTGACAAATCTTGACATGTATTTGAACATCTAGTCTGGTGTATCACAGCCTTGTATAGTTGATATAATTTATACTAACCCTTTACTTTCTCAGAGTCATAACCATCTCTAATCTCCATCTGAGATTGGCAATAACAAATCAAAAAGGCAAACAACCAAGATGTGTATTCACTGGCCAAATACTGATCTCACATCAAGAGGACCTGAGACCTCTATACTTCTAGCATTGTCCCTCTCAGTGAGATACAAGCAGGTAAGAAAGAGCAAGAGCCATTGTGACTACTGTCTTTGGAGCATACCCCAGATCAAGTTATATACCTAATCAGTGGTCTACATTCTCATCACAAGGTTAGCATACTGGAATCAGCAGCTAAATATCTACACATGTTTCAGACCTGGAAGCAAGGTATTTCCATTATGTATTATCATACATTTCCAGAAGCAAGTAGTAGTTTGTATGGCTTTTTATTTCTTTATTTTTACATTTTTATTTTAATTTGTTATACTCATAGTCCTTTTTCATTGTCATATTTTGATTTTTTTTAATACCACTGTCAAATGTTCTTTTGAAAATTTTACTTATTAAACTGTTTAGTAAGTAAAAATAGAAAGTAGTTGTATTTATTCATTTTGCTTTATCATTATGTAATGTATTCATTTCCCTTCAATTTTTTTCAAAATTGAATTCTATTTTATCAGGTAACATTAGAGTCCCTCTTACTTTTTTACACTTATTTTTCAATGATACATTTTTTAAAATTTATTTATTTTTAGTTATCAACATTCACTTCCATAAGGTTTTGAGTCCCAAATTTTCTCCCTGTCTCTCACCTCCTCCACTGCAAGAGAGCATGAAATTTTATATAGGCTCTACAAATACATTTCTATTAAACTTATTTTCACATTACTTTTGTTGTAAAGAAGAATTAGAATCAATGGGAGAAACCATGAGAAAGAAGAAACAAAAAGAGAGAGAGAATAAATACTGTGCTTCAATCTGCATTCAGACTCCATAGTTCTTTTTCTGGGTGTGGACAGCATTTTGCATCATGGGTCCTTTAGAGTTGTTTTAGATCCATGCATTGCTAAGCAGAGATAAGTCTATCAAAGTTGGTCATCTCAAAGAAGGGCTGTTACTATGGACAGTGTTCTCCTGGTTCTGATCACTTCACTCAGCATAAGTTCATGTAAGTTTTTCCAGATTTTTCTGCAGTCTACCTGTTTATCATTCTTATAGCACAATAGTATTCCATGACATTCATATACCACAACTTATTTAGCCATTCCTCTATGGATGGCTTCAATTCCCAATTCTTGGCCACCACAAAAAGAGCTGCTATAAATATTTCTGTGCATATGAGTATTTTTCCTTTTGTGTAATCTCTGGGATACAGGACTAGAAGTGGTGTTGCTAGGTCAAAGGATATGCACATTTTTATAGCCTTTTGGGCATAGTTCCAAATTGCTCTCCAGAATGGTTGGATCAGTTCACCACTCTACCAACAATGCTTTAGTATCCCAATTTTCCAGAATTTATCATTTTCATGTTTTGTCATTCAGTCAATCTGATAGGTATGTTATGGTACCTCAGAGTTCTTTTGATTTGCATTTCTCTGATCAATAGTGATTTAGAGCATTTTATCATGTGACTATAGATAGCATTAATTTCTTCATCTGAAAACTGCCTGTCACATTTACAAATTATAAACCATTTATAAATTGAGGAATGACATATTCTGATATGTATTTTATAAATGAAGCTATTATCAAAGATAAGGCCTATAAAAATTCTTTCCCAGTTTTCTGTTTCCTTCCTGATCTTGGTTGCATTGGTTTTATTTGTATGAAAACTTCATTTTAATGTAAAGAAAATTATGCATTTTTACATTTGGTAATGTTCTCTAACTCTTGTTTGATCATAAATACATCCATTCTCCATGAATCTAACAGGCAAACAGTTCCTTCATCTCCCAGTTTGCTTATAATATTAGTCTTTACATCTAAATTTTGTACCCATTTTAACTATATTTTAGTATGCAGTTTAAGATGTTGGTCTGTGCCCAGTTTCTCTCACACACTTTTCCAATCTTCTCAACAGTTTTTATCAAATAGTGAGTTCTTATCCCAGAAGCAAGAGGTTTTGGGTTTGTCAAACTATATATTACTATTGTACATTGGCTATTGCATCTTGTGTACCTAACATTCATATTGATCCACCACTCTGTTTCTTAGTACCAAGTACTTTTGACAATTGCTGCTTTAAAATACAATTTAAGATCTGGTATGTCCATACAACCTTACCTTGCATTTCTTTTCATTAATTCCCTTGATAATCTGGACATTTTGTTCTTCCAGATGAAATTTTTTTACTATCTTTTCTAGTTCCATAAAGTAATTTTTTGGTAGTTTAATTTGTATGGCATGGAATAAGTAAATTAATATGGGTGGAATTGTCATTTTTATTATATTAGCTCAGCCTACCCATGAGCAACTGATGCTTTTCCAATTATATAGATCTGCCTTTATTTGTGTGAGAAGTGTTTTGCAAGAGTGATCATATAGTTCCTGGGTTTGTTTTGGCAGGAACACTCCCAAGTGCTTTATAACATCTACAGTAACAAATGGAATTTCTCTTTCTATCTCTTGCTATTGGGCTTTGTTAGTAATATATAGAAATGCTAATGATTTATGTGGGTTTATTTCCTATCCTGCCATTTTGATAATGTTGTTTATTATTTCAAGTAGTTTCTTACTTGATTCTCTAGGACTCTCTAAGTATATCATCATATCATCTGCAAAGAATGATATCTTTATTTCTTCTTTTCCTATTCTTATTCCTTCAATTTCTTTTACTTCACTTATTGCCAAAGCTAAACTTTCTAGTATCGTATTAAATAACAGTGGTGACAGTTGTCATCCTGGTTTCATCCCTGATCTTACTGGAAACGCTTCTACCTTATCCCCATTATACATGATGCTTGCAAATGGTTTGGGGTAGATGCTACTTATCATTTTAAGGAAAACTCCATTTATTCCTATGCTCTCTAGTGTTTTTCATAGGAATGGATGTTGTATTTTGTCAAAAGCTATTTCTGCATCTATTCAGATAATCATATGGTTTCTGTTAGATTTGTTGTTGATATGGTCAATTATGCTGATAATTTTCCTAATATTGAACTAACCATGCATTGCTGGTATAAATGCTCATAAGTTGCTATAATCTTTTTGCTAATGTTTTTTTTTTAATGTTTGCACCTCCATTCATTAGGGAAATGAGGGAAATAATTTTATTTCTCTGTTTTTATTCTTCCCAGTTTAGGTATCAATATCATATTTGTATCATAAAAAGAACTTGGGAGGACTCTCAATTAGTCTGCATAGTACTGGAATTAATAGTTTTTTAAATGTTTGACAGACTTCACTTGTAAATCCATCTGGCCCTGAATATTTTTTTCCTAGGGAGTTTCTAGGGAGTTCAATTGTTTTTTCTGAGATGGAGTTATTTAAGTATTTTGTTTCCTCTTCTGTTAATCTGAGCAACTTATAATTTTGTAAATATTCATCCATTTCACTGATTGTCAAATTTATTGGCATACAATTGGGCAAAATAACTTCTAAATATTATTTTAGTTTCCTCTTCATTGGTCTTAAATTCATCCTGTTCATTTTTGATACTGATAATTTTGTTTTCACCTTTCTTTTTTTTTTAAATCAAATAACCTAAAGGTTTATCTATTTTGTTAGTTTTTTTTTCACAAAACCAGCTCATAGTTTAATTAGTTGAATAGTTTTCTTAATTTAAATTTTATTCATTCCTCCTTTGGTTTTCAGTATTTTTAATTTGATATTTAATTGGGAATTTGTAATATGGTCTTTTTCTAGCTTTTTTTAGTTGCACTCTTCTTTCTCTATTTTATTCACATAAGCATTTAGAGATATAAAACATTCCCTAAGAATGGTTTTTGCTGCATCGCATAAGATTTGGTATGTTATCTCATTTTTGTCATTCTCTTAGATGAAGTTATTGATTGTTTCTATAATTTCTCGTTTGATACACTCATTTTTAGGATTAGATTATTTAATTTCCTTTTCATTTTTAATTTCATCTTTTCCATCTTTATTACACATGATTTTATTGCATCGTGTTCTGAAAAGGATGAGTGTAATGTTTATGCCTTTCTGCATTGGATTGTGCGGTTTTATGCCCTATACATGGTCAATTTTTGTGTAGGTGCCATGTACCCCTGAGAAAAAAAAGTATATCTTTTCTATTCTCATTCAATTTTCTCCAGAGATCCAGCATATCTAACTTTTCTAAAATTCTATTACCCTCCTTAACTTCTTTCTTGTCTATTTTGTAGTTAGATTTATCTAGTTCAGAGAGGGGGAGGTCAAAGTCCCCCACTACTATAGCTTTGCTGTCTATTTCTTCCTGTAAATCCCTTAACTTCTCCTTGAAGAATTTGAATACTATAACTCTTGGTGCATATGTTTAGTAATGCCATTGCTTCATTGTCCATGGTGCCTTTTGGCAGGATAGAGTTTCCTTCTTTATGTCTTCTAATTAGATCTATTCTTGCTTTTGCTTTGTCTAAGATGAGAACTGCTGCCCCTGCTATTTTTACTTCAACTGAAGCACAATATATTGTACTACAGTCTTTTTCCTTTACCCTTATGTATCCTCCTGTTTCAAATTTGATTCTTGTAAATAGCATATAGGATTATGGTTTTCAATCCATTCTGCTATCCAGCTCCGTTTTATGTGAGAGTTCATCCCATTCACATTCACAGTCAGATTTACTATCTGTGTCTTTCTCCATCCAATTTCCCACTTCAATCCCATTTATGATTTTCTTTCTCCTTTCTCCCTTTCCCTTTTCACTAGAGTTATGTTTTTAGTAACCACCTCCCTCAATCTGACCTCCCTTCTATCAGTCCCTTCCCTTTTCTTTACCTTTTCTCTTACTACTTCTTCCCTCTCTTCTATTCCCTCTTTCCTTTCTTTTTCCTTTCCTCTTTTACTACCTATAGGGCAAGTTATATTTCTATGAGTATGTTATTCCCGGCATAAGTCAATTCCAATAAGATTAAGGTTCAAACAATGCTCATCTCCCTCCGTTCTTTCCCTCTACTTAATATGTCCTTGTGCATCTTCATATAGTGCAATTTACCCTTTTCTGCTTCCTCCTTTCCTCTTCTCTCATTATAATTCCTTTTCACCACTTCATTAGGCTTTTTATCTTTACATTAAAGCCAACTTATACTCACACTTTCTGTCTATGTATATCCCTATTAAATGTATATTCTATGTATGTATATCCCTTCTAATAAAGATACAGTTTAACAATTATCATCTTCCAATATAAGGATAGAGCCACATCTCTGCTTTTTCACATTCTGATTTCTTTTTTATTTTTATTTTTTCCCCACCCAAGTCCCTTAAACGTGCCTGTGGGACGCTGGGAAACTGCAATCTCTAGAGTTGGAGTGGGTAGGGACTTCAAATCACTGGAGCAATTCGCCTCTCTTTCCTGAGCCAGAGATGTGTGAACCTCCCTGAGGAAAGAGGGTGGTCTGGATGCATGAGTCTTGCCCCATCCACAGTTTTCAATAAGGTTTCAGAGTTTTCCAGCCTTTTATTTTTATATTACTTTTTTTTTTAGCCTCAATTCCCCCTCCCAATTCCCAATTATTCCAACCCGGGCTGCCTCCCTTAGCAGAAAGGAAGGAGTTGATGAAAGCGGGTGGGGAAGCAACATTGCCCCTCCTTGATTTAAAGCAACCTTTCAAAGCTCCACACATGCTTGGGGAGGGAGTGTGAACTGAATTAATAAGGTTTTATTTTCCCCCTTCGAATTCGACACTTTTATGTTCCTCCTTCCTTCCCACAGCTCACCTTAGCCAAGGTCTCTTATTCCTGCTCCTCATCAGCAAAAACTATTGATAATTATTATTAACCATTGTTTCTTAGTCCTGGGAGGGGAGTGGAGGTCGAGATGTGGGGAGACAAGTTATGGTTTCCTCCTCTCAGGTTCTCTCGACTTTTTCCCCATTTCTTTGAAAGTTGGGTGATGGAAAGTGGGTGGTTCATGTTTAAAAAAAATTGGGGACTGAGATTTCTGAGATCCTGAGCCAAGAAAGAGGCAGAGAGAGGGAGGAGAGATAAGGAGAGGAAGAAAGAGAGAGGAGGTGGAGGAAAAGGAGAGACAGAGAGGAAAGGAAGACAGAGCAGAGACAGGGAGAGGAGAAAAAAGAGAGAAGAGCCTCATATTCTAATTTCTTTTGATCCAGTTTATCTTGACTTGTCCTTGAACTGAGAAATCATTGGACTTTCTAATGATTTCTGAAACAAGTGCTTCTTTAAGAGTTCTAATTTTCTTCTCAAAATTTTCCTTCTACTGGATCAGGATTTCATTTTCTTGCTCTTCATCAAAATGACTTTGAAGTTCTTGCTGGATGGCTTCATAATTTTTGGCAATGTTATTCTCAATAGAACTTCTTGGCAGATCCTGAATTTCCCCATTCTAAATCTGATTGGTTAGGTATTTCTGCAAACCCCACACATGACTTCATAGATTTCAGGTCCATTCTGAAAGCTGAAGATAAAGTTTTCATTCACCAAAGTTTTCTACAAATCATGGACCTGGACTTTCATCTCAGACATCTTCAGGATGCTGCCTTTAGATTCTTCTTTGGCAACCAAGAGAATTCCTCCTTTTAGAACCTGGATGTTGTGGCTATAACTGGGGTTGGGAAGGGCCATTAGATAAAGTAATCAACATGGGTGTTGACTATCAAACCTAATGACATCACTGAAGCAAGTAATACCAGAATACTGTTCCTGTTCTGCAGCTATGCTGCCATTTCCTCCACTCTCTGCTTCTTCCTTCCAAGTTTATATCTTTGCAGTGATTTCTCCCACATTCTGATGTAGAAAGACACAGCTTAGGGGAAATGTTCACTTGTTTCATTCTCAGAAAGGCCTGGACAGAAATTTGCAAGGTATTTTGTAGTTTTGGAAGATTTTCCCCAAAAATCTTGATTGAGGCCAGGTTTCCAAGCCCAATAACAAAAGTGGCCAATTTAGTGTCCCAATTCTGTGATTTACCATTGAGTTCCAGAGTCTTTCTGTGTCAACCATGAGGAGAAGCCAAAGCCCAGCTCTTCACAGAGTATCTCTTCCACTTTCAGCAACTGCATGTAAGCTCCTCATGTCCATCACCCTGCACTGACATTAAACTGTAGGCCAAACATAGCATTCAACAGAGTAGACTTCCTTTTGTTTTGAAGGCAAAGAACAAAGAGCTTTTTGTCTCCAATTTTCTCAATCTGTCAAAACAACTGCCTCCAACTTCAGGGGTATATAGGAAGCATCCTCATCCATCAATTCAAGGGGGTACCCAGAGACCATCAGGTCAGTAGCAATTTGAGGAAGGGAGAAGAACACATGTCCATCTGGGATGAAGATTCTTTTAAAACTTCACAGATCTGGCCAACCTCTCTCAGGACATGTTCAATACCCCATGAGGAGTCCCTGATCTTGGAGATAGCTTCCAGTTCCTTTTTGTGGCATTTCAAGGAGGCATTCTTTGATCCCCTTAGTTTTTCTGCCAGCACTAGGGACCACAACTAGTTGTACCTCTTCTAGAGCTCTTCCAGGTGATCTTTGGTCAGGTTGTCCAGAAATCCACTCAGCCACTGTAAGAAGTACAGCTCAGTGCTCTTGTCTTTCTCTGAATGAGACTGGAGGATTTGAAACCCAGATTGCATTAAGTTATTGAGAGGAAATGCCCTCCTTAG
The DNA here is from genome assembly GCA_028658325.1 of Potorous gilbertii. Classification (NCBI taxonomy): domain Eukaryota; kingdom Metazoa; phylum Chordata; class Mammalia; order Diprotodontia; family Potoroidae; genus Potorous; species Potorous gilbertii. The sequence continues at coordinate 71,314,237 of CM053771.1, read as the reverse complement.
CTGTGTTTGTCGTATTATTTACTTTTCTGTCTCATCTTACTCTTGTGCTGTTCAAAGCTCCAGATTCCCTTCTCATGCAGGTGACAAAACTCCTTGTCTTACTTACACCACTGGTGCCAAAGCTCTCCTTGAAGGGGCAGTGATCTCTCCTTCATTTCAGACAATTTCATCTCTTCCATGACAGCCATTCAAGCCTGTACCTTTCCCTTAGCCTCTTGACACGCTTTCCTGCCCACATCTACAAGAAACCATGCTGTCTAGTAACTTCAGCACAGTCTTTCAGATGGAGAAAGGGACCTGTGAACTTCAGCCAATAATTGGTGACACTTGTGAGTTCATCCACTAATTCAGCCTCATTTCTTTTCCTAATCCCAATCCTCACTTTCTGGTCAGAATCATTAAACACCATCTTGCCTTTATCATCAAACAAATAAATAAACTCTTTGTTGACTTCCACAAATCCAGGACCATTTGGAATATCTTCTTACTTTTATCGGAAGCAGACACAGGGACCACCATAACTGAAACAATTTCCTTCAGAAATCTGAACTTTGTCTCATAATCTTTGACATCTTCACAGAGACTGGTAAAGGCAACAACTTACAAATCTGTCCTCATCTCTCCCCCTGGACAGAACCAGGAGATCTCTACCATACCTCCAATTGACAGGCAGGATTTGCTGCTGCCTTGACAGTGATGGTGGAAAAAAGTATCATGTTTGTACTTACTCAGGAGGGAGTTCAAGATCTGAGATTTGGAATAAGAAGCAGAACTCACAACTCTTGTGGATATGATGGGGATGGGGGCCAAGGCAATATTCGTAGTACCAGTGGTGACCATGAATATGCTGGCATAGTTCTCAATCACAAAGTATAAAAGACTATCCATATAGAAGACAAAGACAAATATTTATTTGGACAACAGAAAGTCAAATTCCAGAACAAGAAAGCTGTATCCATCATAGTGACCAAGAAGTCAATAAACATTATTATCGTTATAACCAAGCCTTCCACCCTCGGCCCTGGCCTTCACACAAGGAAAATGAGCCCGAGTCTTGCCTGTATCAGCTTGCCTGCCTGTATCCTCGGATCCTACCATGCTCACTCACTTCCTCTTCGTTCTGCTCCACCCTTCCTGTTCCACCCTTTAGCAAGCTCCTCCCACCTCATGTGACTTAGGCTTCCAAGTGATTTAAGCAGGTCACAAGGGTCTAATAATGAATGAGAAAGATATTTCCATTTAAATTGCTATTATAATGTGTGCCTGGGAGATGATTTGTTATTAAAATTAAGGACTGTGTCTTCTCCTGTTGATTTCTCCACTTGTCTTCAGGTTCTCTTGATTTGGCTGAGAGACCAGAGAGGAAATTTTATTACAGAAGTACATGGATTGAGCACCACAACAGGGAGAGAAAATTGACAAAGAAAAAGTTTGTCTGAAATGTACTGTCTCATGAAACCATCAACACAATGAAAAATCATCATCTGAATGTCCATTGGGTGGATGTGGGGCAGGACTTTTGATAAGAGGAGAGAGTGAGTGATCCTATCATTAGATAAATCATCATAATGTTCTGAAATGTCAGTCTCAAGATTTGTCAGAGTCAGTGCCCCACTGCCCACTGAGTCTCTATCACCTTTACAGACCAAGTATCTCAGTCAGTAATTCAGCATCAACAGCTTTTGTAGGAAATAAAGTGGTAATTGCTTGTTTATGTCTGGCTGACTGTCATGCACAGAGGCATTATAAATCAGATGGAAATGTTCTTAGCCCATCTTGCTTGGATAGTAATGCTCCAGACCAAGCCACTTGACTGGTTCTAGAAATTGGAAATTTTTAATCACTTCATGATGTGTGATGGTACTTTGTCTGATCCACAGGTTTTTTCTTTTTTTATTTCTCTGAGAAACACTTTCCAGTTATTTTTTCACCTGGTTCATCTGCATACAGTTCACAGTAGCTTCATATTTTCCACTGATGAGAAAATTCAGGTCTTTTTCCAGAGTTTTCCAATCATCATAAGCCCTGGGTTTCAAGAGAACATAAAGCACTTCTTTGGACCATGAGAGTCCCATGTGAGATTGGGTAAACTTCAAACGTTGCATCTTTTCTTCTGCAGACAAAGCTGTAGGTCCAGGAGTTACTGTGAGCCCTGTGAGCAATAGGAAAGCTTGAGCCCTATAGTCACATTCCTTATTAAGGTACTGATATTTTTCATGGGCTTCTTTCATTTCACATAACAGGAAGTTTAATTCTTCACATCCTAGGAGATGGTGGAAGGTTTGGTTTTCCTCCTTGTACCCTGCACCAGCTGCAATGGAAAGTAGCAGTAGGTATGAGCCTGACTCCTCTGCCTGTTTCAGGGTCTTCAGAAAGGAGCTGAGAGATGAACTGATCTCATAAGTAGCCTTTCTTTGAGCTTCTTCCATTTTTCCTGAGGATTTTGAATTGTGATTTATTTCAAGAAGATCATTCTTTGCCTTTTCTAAGATCTGAATGAGGTCAGCAAACTTTGTGACATGGATATTTTGCTGCTCCTTAGGTGAGTGAAAAACCCACTGCATGATTGGTTTACTCTGTGGGAAGTCTTCCACTTGATAGACATGAGGATACAGAAGGCTACACAACTGGGATTTAATGAATTTGCTTTCATGAACTGGGAAGTCCTTGCAAAAATTGACAATGCCCACCAAGTACTGCTGCAGAGCTAAGTCTTTGAGACAGATATTAATCCAGGTGTTACAGTTCCCAGTTTTCTCCCTCAGTCTTTGTTTGAAGTCCAGCAGTTTCATCAGTTTCTTCTCAGGCTCAGTGATTTCCCAGGATTTCACTTCTTCTACAAAAGATCTGGCATCCTCCACTGCACTCAGTAACTCTTCTCCATCCTGGATCCTTGCACATTGGCCAGTCAGGGCTGTGTAAATATCTATGAGGCAGAGAGTCAGTCGAAGAGGATCCTGAAAATCTTGTCTGTGGTTAGACAGAATTATGTCCCAGACAGGCACCAGTTGATAACCTCTATCAATGACACACCAGGTATGATTATTGGCCACAAGACCAGCTTTCCATTGTGGGAAAGAATCCACCTCTGGGGGGCCTCCTGTTTGGTATACAGACATTTGGAATCTTCCTTGCAAATTAGTCAAGCTTGTATTGTGAGGAGTCATTTGGGATTGAGAGTTCCATGCATTTACTGTGGCTGCAGCTGTCACCCCAAATCCACTGTAGCTGTGTCCAATGTACATATCAAGAGCCTCTGAGGCTTCTTCCTTCACATCTTGCAGATCCTCTGCTTTGAAACCCTCAGCTACAGCTTTCCACCAGAACACTCCTCCCAAATGCAATGGACCCTGGTTCACATGAGAACCAAACCTTTGGAAAAATGCTTCACATCTATGTTTCAGCAGCTGATGGGTTTCTGCACCATTGGAGTGATTCAGAAGATGCTCCAGCTCTTCTAACTCTTGAAGAGCTGGTCTGGACAGATGGAGCTGGTCCTTTGAAAAGTGGCAGGAGGCCAATGGGATATAGCAGAACCTGGTGGTACAGCTATAAGTATGCTCAGACTGTGACTTATGGACCTCTCTAGAGTCAGAAGATCTAGTGTCATTGGTGCTGGTCTCCAGGTTAAATCCCCAACCTTCACCCTTATGCAAGAAGCTCACACTGAAACCCAGTTTCTCCATGCTTTCAGTAAACATGGACTCTTCATGAGAAGACAGAAACTCCTTTGTTTCCATCCTTGTTCCCTGGGCTGGGCTGAGCAGAAAGAAGTTGTCTGGGAGATTGAGCAGTTCTTCTCTCTTCCCTAAAAGGTCCTCAGGGTGGTTGGTTTGGTAAATGCCCTGCAGGGCCAGGCCACCTGACACCCTTTTGAGGAGCTCGCTGTCAAGAAGATTCTCCTTATGAGAGAGTGTGCTTTTCATGAGGCTGAGGTATCTCTTCATGTATTCTATGAGCTCCATTAGGGGTTTCTCCGGGAGTGGCCAGTGCTTGGGTGGGATCTCCATGACCTGCCTCAGTTCCTCTTCTTTCACCCTCACAATCTCCTCCTGGCGGCTTTTACCAGTTGCCTGCATCTCCCTCAGCTCCTTCAAGACTGACTGTGCCCACTCTTGTCTCTCCTTCACTGTCACCAAGTGTCTCTCTCCCATCTTCTCTGAGCCCAGGGCACCAGAGAGCTAAAGAAGTTTCTCCAGTGCCCTTTTCTCCCAAGGATGATTTGCCTAGGATTTTAGTGTCAGGATTTCCCTCTGTTGTAGGTGTTGCAAAGCTTGGGCAGAGGCCACATCTAGGTATTCCTACAACTTAGGTCCCCAATACTAGGCATCTGGGCCCAATTCTCTCAGCTTCTCCTTCAGTTCACTTCTTTCTGGGTCTCTGTGGGAGGATTCTTCACCATTATCCCCTGGTGTTGACATGGCTGCAGGAGAGGACAAGCACACTGTTAATCATTTTTCCATAGACTAAGGTTGTGTTGTATCTGAGCTACTATAATAAAATGTGTGTTAGATTTAAGCTATTCAGCCTAAAATTAAATTCCTTTCTATACCTTAAACAACTTAGTAAATGAGTATTAGATCTTGTTATCTGTCTGTTACTACCTATGTATGTACCTGGATGAAATAAAATCCTTATACGTTTCAAAATGATTTAAGAATAGTTGGATATTGGTACAATTGACTGAGGGACCTCACTTTTATTCTAGTAATTATTGAAAATACATCAGAAATATCTTTAGTTTGGTTTGGAAAAATAATTTCAATGCAATCAATTTTCTTAAAGGAAGTAAGTTATGAAATAAAAGTATAAACATTTTACTATAAACAACTTATTGATGTGCACTGTTTTGGAATTATTACTTAAAGTGTCCTCCCAAGTCTTTTGTTATAATTGGAATAAAGTTAACATCAGAAGCAAATTCATTTGGATAAGTCTTGAACCCTGGGATGGAAAGCTTCTACCTGCAAAAGTGTTGTTTCTTATATTTTCACGTATAAGCTTGGATCCCCAATAGCATCTGATTCTCCTAAAGGAATATAAATCAGCATGGAAACTTTTTGGGAAAGTAACAAGATCAGATAATCTTGTGTGTCAAAGTAAATATGACATCATGGGGTTCTTGGTTTCTTTCTCCTTAATTTTAGGGCCCTGCATATAAATTTGCCTATCAGATTTCTGACTTCCAGACTACAAGCGATTCACCTATAGGTAGAAGCCCATACTCACCCATTGTCCCCTGAGTATGGCCTATGCTGAGTGTCAATCAACCTCCTCCTCAGAACTCATCAAAACAGGGACAGTTCTATGCCCCCTTTCAGCCTGAAGAAGCTACAGAAGCCTAGACCTTCATCTGTTTTCACAAATGAATTTTGGTGTCATATCTCTGAGAAGGGAATGATAGAAACCTAATAAAGCTTCTCCTAGCTCCAATATTCCAACTTCCTTATGAGCCTCCACCGAACAGCAGGGATGTCCTGATTTAACCACACCATCTGGCGTTCATCACACCATAGGCCCCCAGACTCAATATAGCCACTGTCCCTACTGCTAGGCGCCAGATGAGGTACATTCTTGTACTCCACCACAACCACATCATCCATTTAGCACAAGACAGCACCTAACTATATAGTACAATACCTAATTATCCATCTTGACCAAACAAGACCACAATAATTAGCCAATCAGAAAGCAGCACAACCAGGATGTTTGGCCACCAAACCATAGAAGAGACCCACCCCCTCCTCCATTATGTAATTCCTCAACAAATCCCTCCTGTCTTTTTTATATTCATGATTTCTGTTGTGTAATCATCATCATCACATTCCAAAAATGCTTGTCTTTTCTTACTAAGTTACTGGTTCTCTTGGAACTCAGGCTGCTTCTTGAGAGGTGTCAATTTCAATAAATACCTATACTTGGATTAAAGGTGGTATAACTGAATTCTTTTGATGGTCCTGCCACAACATACATAAAACCATAATACACCTGCTCATCGTTTGTTATGGAATAATAGTATTCCATTACATTTATATACCATAACTTTTTCAGCCATTCCCTAATTGATAGATGTCCCCTCAATTTCCAATTTTTTGCCACCACAAAAATATTTTTGTATAAGTGGGTCCTTTTCCTTTTTTATGATCTCTTTGGGATATAGACAAATTAGTGGTTATTGCTGGATCAAAGTGTAAACAGTTTTACAGTCTTTCAGCATAGTTTCAAATTGCTGTCCAGAATGGTTGGATCAGTTCACAATTCCACCAACAATGAATTAGTGTTCCAACCCTTCCACATCCTCTCCAACATTTCTCATTTTTCTGTTTTGTCATGTTAACCATTATGATAGATGTGATATGGTACCTCCACTGACCACTATCCAATTCTAGGTCACAGGAACAAGATGGGGGTTATTGCTTATACTCACAAAGTAAAAGGACTAGGATACAAAGAGAGGGAACTGATTCCTAGCAGAAGTCCTAGGGCTAAGAAAGTAGTGGTGAGAGGTCAAGGACTTTACCTGTAGAAGGACTAGAACACAGACCAGGAGAGCAGTGACTATACTTTTCACTAGATCACTTATCTTGAAAACACCAAAAACTTGAAGACCCTCCAGAACTATCTGTGAAAACAGTAGGGCAAAAAAGCCTGAAGCCTGGGATAGTGGCCACAATCTCCAATCAGAGGTGAGCAGAACCCAACTCCAAGATAAATTTAAAGTCAAGAAATAGGGTGGAAAATGAGCAAGAACAACAACAATTTAAAAAAAAGGCCTAGTAATAAAGTGCTATTATTTTGACAGGAACCCATAAGACATAAACTCAGAGGAAAGAAAAGAAGAAAACATCTACAAACAAAATCATAAAGGAAAAATACAGATTAGACACAATCCCATTTTCTTCAGCATTTGAGGGAGGGGGGGGGGTCTCCTTTAGCAAGCTGTTGACTCACTTTTCGTGATTTTCTTGCATCACTCTCTCTTCTCTTCCCAATTATTCCTCCACCTCTCTTTCTTCATTTTCAAAATCTTTTTGAGTTCTTCCATGGTCTGAGACCATTGTATAATTTTTTGGAGGTTTTGGATGTCGAAAGCTTGACTTTTATGTCTTCCTCTGATGATATGCTTTGTTCTTCCTCATCCAAAAGGATGGAAGAAAATACCTCTTCACCAAGAAAGTAAACTTCTATAGTCTTTTTTTTCCCTTTTTGAGGCAGTTTTTCAGCCAGTTATTTGACTTTTGTCAAATGGAGGGTGTACCCTAGGGACCTATAAGTTCTCACCTGTAAGTGGCACAATCAAGGGAGAGAAGTTACTCCTTTCCTGGCCTGCTCTCTGGTCTGGGAAGAACAAGCACTCTTTTCTGCCTTGGAATTGTGAGTAGGATTCCCTCCCCAGAGCCTCCACTAGATCCACCATGCCAGTGCTCCTTTTCACCCCAGGACAGCCACTCACGACTGAGACCCAGACCAGTCATTTGATTCCCTCAGGTTCTTTAGGCTCAGGGCTCCAAAACTGAAAGCAGCTGTGGCAGTGGCTTCTGTTGCCCTGGGGCCAGGGCTGAGGCAGAGCTTTCTCACTGATCTTTGAAACTGTCTTTGGTATTTATGTGTTGAAAAATCTGGGAATCGCAGCTGATTTCATGATTTCATGCCCTTTAGCCTTCTCCAGTTCTGTCCATGCTAGGTTGTGCCTGAAAAGCTGGGCTGCACTCCACTCTGAGCCCAGTGTGATAGACCTTTCCTTTTGGCTCTCCAGGCTGTCTTGGGATGAAAATCTCTTTCATTCCATCGATTTGTGGCTTCTGCTGCTCTAGAATTTGTTTAGAGTCATTTTTACAGGTATTTTAGGGGCATAGCTACAGCATGTCTGTCTTTCTACACCATTTTGAGTCTGCCCCCAAAAGACAGAAAAAAAGCAGAAAAAAAATGCTACAAATAAAATCAGTTCAATAAAAGAAAAATTGGGCAAAAAATGAGAGCAACACAAGAAAATTATGAAAAAAGAATTAAGAGATAGCGAAAGAGGCAAAAAAACTGAAGAAAAAGAACAAGCAGAGTTGATTAGATGTAAAAAGAAGAATAAAGCTCACTATAAAAGAAGAGTTCCTCAAAAATTAGAAGTGGGCAAATGGAAGCTCAGGATTTAATGAGATTTCAAAAAACAATAAAGCAAAGTCCAAAGAATGAAAAAATAGAAGAAAAAGTGAACCATTTCATCAGATAAACCAACAACCTAGAAAAGATATTGGAGAGAGCTAATCTAAGCATCACTGGGCTAACCAAAACACATTAGCAAAGAAAGCATATACAGGACACATTTCAAGCAACCATAAAGGAAAACTGCCACAATACACTGGGAACCAGAGGATACAATAGAAATTGAAAGAATTCACTGATGACCACCTAAAAGAGATTGCAAAATGAAAACTCTTAGTAATATTATAACCAAATTTAAGATCCCTCAGAACAAGGAAAAAATACTTCAGGCATCCAGGAAAAAAAAACATTCAAATAATGTGGAGCCATAATCAGCTTCACAAAAGATTTAGCAGTTACCGCAATAAAGGAGCAGAAGGCAAAGGAGGTCAGATTATTAGCAAGAATATCATGCCCAACAAAACTGAGATAATCCTTCAAGGGGATAAAAAGTTGATATTCAATGAAATAGAGGAATTTTAAGCATTCTAGATGAAAAAACTAGAGTTGAATAGAAATTTAGACTTTCAAACACAAGACTCAAGAAGAGCATTAAAAGGTAAATGAGTGAGAAATCACAAGGAACTTAATAAAGTTAAAATGTTTACATTTCCAAATGAGACTTTAGAACATTATAATTATTAAGAAAGAATAACTTTACATAGACAGAGAGCATGACTGTGAACTGATTGTATTGAAATAATCTCAAAAATAAAAGAATGGGAGGGCGAGAAATGAAGATGCTCTGCAAGAAAAGGGAAGGAAAAAGAGAAATAGATAATTTTTTTTTCCCACATAAAAGAGGCATTCAAGGAAGAGTATTTACAGTTGAGAAGAAAATAGGGTGAAATGAGCAATGTCTGAAATTTACTCTCATGTGAACTGGTTCAAAGAGAGAACAATATGTTTAAATATGGATATACACACAATTAGTTACATATGTTTGTGTATGTATACACACACACACACACACACACACTGAGTTGGATATAGAAATCTATCTGAATGAAATGGGAAGTAAAAGGTAATGGGTCTAAGATAGAGTAACAAGAGGTAAAAAGAACAGATTAAGGGAAGCAATGGTCAGAAGCAACATAGAGTTTTGAGGAAGGACAGAATAAATGAGAGACAGAGGGAGAGAGAGAGAGAGAGAAAATATTCAAATTCTTAGAGGAAAAGTTAGATTGGTTAATAAAGGAAATAGAAGTCAAAACTATAGCTCTGGGAAGGGGGCTCAATTTACACTTTTCAAAACTAGATAAATCTAACCATAAAAAAAAAAGAAGAAAGAATTTAAGGAGATGAAAGCATTTTAGAAAAGTTAGAGATGATAGGCTTCTGAAGAAAATAAAATGGGAACAGAAATGAGTATGCCTTTTTCTCAGTTATATATGACATCTTCATAAAAAATTTACTATGCACTGGGCATAAAATCCTCAGAAAAAAACGCAGAAAATGAAAATATTAAATGCATTCTTTTTGGACCACAATACAATAAAACTTCTATTCAATAAATCTCCTTGGAGTATAAATTAAAAATCCATTCATTCAGTCATTCATTTAATCTAATCCTAAATCTATGGAAACAATCACTAATTTCATTAAGTACGAAACAATGACACAACATACCAAAATTTTTAAGGGAGAAATATGTGTGCATGTATGTATGTATGCATATATATATATATATATATATATATATATATATATGTATGTATGCATATATATATATATATGTATATATATATACATATATATATATATATATAATATGTCTGTGAGGGTGGTCTTTGTGGGGTAGGGTGTGTATGCTTACATCAATAAAAATGTAAAAGAACAGATTAGTCAATTAGCCATACAATTTTTAAAAATTAGAAAAAGAAGGAAATAAAAATCCACATTAAACACCAAAAAAAATTAGAAATCAAAAGAAAAATTAGTACTTTTTGAAATAAATAGACCATTGAAGTAATAAAAAAAAAGTCTAGCAGACATTTTTATCAATGAAATAGAGGAACATTTCAGTTCATTTTAATTTTTGCAAAAGAAAAGAAAATACTGTAAATATCAAAAAGTGACAAGGTTAATGCACCAAAAAGGGAAATGAAATTAAAGTACTTGGTAGCTATTTTGTCCAGTTACATGCAAAAAAAAAAAAATAACAAGTGAAAGGGGTATTTATAAAAATATAAATTTCAACAATGAACAGAAGAAAAAACTCAAATACTGAAATAACCCATATTAGAAAAAGGAATGGAACAAGCTATAAATGAGTTTCCCAAGGAAAAAAAATTCCCTAGAGCTAGATATATTTACAAGTTATTTCTACCAAACAATTAAAGAACAATTAATACCAATACTATATAAATTATTTTGGGGGAAAATAGGTAAACTAGGAGACTTACTAATTCTTTTAATAACACAAACTTGGTTGTCGTACCTATAGCAGTGAGAGCAACATGAAACAAAGAAGACTATAGATCAATTTCTCTGATGAATATTGATGCAAAAAAATTTTAAATAGCAAGGAAATTTTAATTGTAAGCCAAAAAGATCATGAAATATGATGAAGTGGAATTTATATTAGGAATGGAGGGCTGGTTCAATATTAGGAAACCATATCAAAAATTTGACCATATCAAAAACAAGAATTATGTGATTACTTCAATAAATGGAGGAAAAGGCTTTTGACAAAATATAACACACTTTCCTGTAAAAACCATAAAAAGTATATGAGCAATTGGAGCTTTCCTTAATATGATAAATAGCATCTATCTAAAATAAGAAGAAAGCATCAGTGGTAATGCAGATGGATTACATGCCTTCCCAATGAGCTCAGGGGTGAAGAAAGAATATCCATTATGACTATTAGTATTCAATATTGTACTAGGAATGATAGCAATAGCAAGAAGACAACAAAAACAATGAAGGAATAAGAACCGCCAATGAGGAAACAAAACCATTTCTTTTTGCAGATGATATGGTAGTATACTTAGTAAACTCTGGAGAATCAACTTAAAAACTATTTGAAGCATTAAAAACTTTAAGGAAGTTTTAGGGTATAAAATAAACTCACATAAGTTATAACATTTCTATATATTACCAATAAAAAAATAGAAAGAGAAGAAAAGATAAATTCCATTTAAAATGCTTGGGAGTCTACCTGACAAGACACATTAATGAACTATATGAGTGCAATTACAAAACACTTTCATTTATTTTATTAATCAAATTCTTCTGATCTGTATATAAATAAATAGAAACAGATTTAAAGAATTTGAGAAATATTCATTGTTCATGAGTGGGTTGAGCCAATATAATAAAAATGATAATTCTTTCTAAAGCAATTTTCTCATTTATTGCCATACCATCCAAACAACCAGAGAATTATAGAGATAAAAAAAAAAAAAGCAAAATCCTTCTGGAAGAACAAATGTTCAAGGAAATCAATGAAAAAAAATTGTGAAGGAAGTACCAGATTTCACACTGTATTTCCAAGTGGTACTCATCAAAATAATCTGTATTGGCTAATAAATAGAAGAGCTAATTAGTGGAATAGATCATGTATGTAATACATGGAGGTAAATCATGACCATAATCTACTTTTTTGACATACTCAAAGATTCAAACTTTAGAGGCAAGAACATACTAGTTGCCAAAAACATATTCTGGCAGAAACTAGGCATAGATCAATATTTCACACTTTGAGCCAAGTTAAGGTACATATGGGGATATGATTTAGACATGAACAGTTGTCTCATAAGTAATTTACTGGGCCACAGGGGGAAATTTTTCCAGTCAGATCTATGGATAAGGGAAGATTTTAAATAAAAATAAGAAATAGAGGGGATAATGGGAGACAAAGTGGATAATTTTGATTACATAAAATTAGAAAGCTTTTTCAGAAACAAAACAAATGCAAAGACAATTAGAAGAGAAGCAGGAAACTAGCAGGGAATTTTACAGGAAGTTCAGTTTCTCTGATAAAAGTCAAATTTATAAGAATAAGAGCCATTCTTCAGTTGATGCGATCAAAGGATATGAACAGCAGTTTTCAGAAGAATAAGTCAAAGCTGTCAATAGTCATATTAAAATTCTCTAAAAAAGACTAATAGAACTCTGAGGTACTACCTGATACCTATCAGATTAGCTAACATGAAAGAAAAGGAAAGTGACAGAAGCTGAAGGTGATGTGGGAGAAGGAGAAATGGCACACTATTGCACTGTTAGTGGAATTATGAACTGATTAAACCATAATGGAGAACAATTTTGAACTATAACAAAAAGATTATAAAATTGTTCTTTGATCTAACAATGTTACTGCTAAGTCTGTATTCCAAAGAGATCAAAGAAAAGGGAAAAGGACCTATATGTACAAAAATGTTTATAGCAGCTCTTTTTGTGGCGTCAAAGGAGAAGAAAATGAGAGGACACTCCTCAGGTTGGGTACAGATGAACGAGTTGTGGTATATGATTGTGATGGATTACTATTGTGCTATAAAAATGACAAACACAATAGTTTCAGAAAATTCTGGAAAGACCTATATGAATTGATGCACAGCAAAGTGAACAAATCCAATAGAACAATGTACACAATGATAACAATATTGATGATGGTTTGTGAAAAACCTAGCTACTTTGATCCATGACAACTCTAAAAAACCTACAATAAAAAGTGATTTTCACCACCAGAGAGAGAACCAATGGACTCTAAATACAGATTGAAGCATATCCATTTTTTATTTGTCTTGCTTTTTCTTTCTGTGCAATATGGCTAATATGGATATATGTTTTGCATGACTTCCATGTTTAATGATTATCATGTTGCTTACCTTGTCAATGAGTAAAGGAGGGGACAAAGGAAAGGAGAGAGTTTGAAATACAAAATAAAACAATGATTTTTTTTTAAATTAAAGAAAATTTACTATATGGTATAGGAGAGCAAAGCATGTTTGTAATCAAAGAAGAAAATGTCAAAACAGAGGAAGAGAAGGAAGATGCATGGCAGAAAATGAATTGCTGGAACAAGGCTCTAGAGGAGAAAAGTGGGAATGGGATCAAAGGAACAGATGAAGAGTTTATCTTTGAAATGACTGAAACTGAGAAAAGTCGTAAAAGACTACTTATTCAGCCACTTACGAATTTACTTAACTGTTTTATAATACATGAAACATTTTTCCATCTTGACTAAAAGGATATTATGAAAGCCTTTATAAAATGTTTTGATGAAATATAGATATTATCTCAGACCCCAAAAAGATAAATTTAATAAGGATAAGTATAAATTAACAATCCTTGACTTCAAAAAATCTCACCTGATAAAGCTAAAGAAAGGGTTATTCCATGCCATCTGTGGAAAAGACCTGAATGCTTCAGTGTATGCTGAGTACCATTCAATAGTGAGATGTGGCAATAAGAAAAGCTTCTGTGCCCTTTATAATGCGAGGAGGAACATTGGCCATACCTGACCTTGGATTATAAATCATTCAAGAACCAAGAGATGAAAGGTCCCCAGACAGAGCTCAGAAAACAACAGCACAAAAGTCCTGAAGTCCGAAACATTATCCCCCACACTTCAGGACTAGAGTCTGACTCTAACATAAGGTTAATAGCCAAAAAATAGACCACTAAAAAAATGAGTAAGCAAAGGAAAAAAAAATCAAACCATAGATAGCTACTCTGGTGATAGAGAAGGTCGGGGATCGAACTCAGAAAGCAGGGAAGTCAATACGTCTACTTCTAATGTTTCAGAGAAAAATATAAAATGGTCAGAAGCTCAAAAAGAGTTCTTGGAAAAAATTTTTAAAGCACTGTGATATTCAGAGAAGTTGAGGAAAATTAGAGGAAAAAATAAGAAAATCAAGATAATTATGAAAGTCCACTAATTGGAAAGGGAGATCCAAAAACTTAAAGAAGAAAATAATTTTTAAAATTTGAATTGAGGAAGGTAAAAACTAATGACTTCATATGCTAATGGCCTCAAGAAATAACAAAACAAAATGAAAAGAGTGCATAGAAGAAAATGTGAAATATCTCATCACAAAAACAACTGATCTGAAAAATAGATCAAGGAGAGACAAATTAAGAATTGTTGAACATCCTGAAAGTTATGATTAAAAATAGCTTAGACTCTCTACTTCAATAAATTATTAAGAAATATTACCCTGAAGTGTCAGAATTAGACAGTAAAATAGAAGTTGTGTGTTTACACTTCTATATATACACATATATGCATCAGTTACAAATAGTGATGAAACTGATCCCAAAATGAAAACCCACAGGAACATTATAGCTTAGTTTTGAATCTCCCAGGTCAAGGAGAAAATAATACTAGGGGAAACAATTGAAATACTGTGGAACTTCAGCCAAGATAACAAAGATTTAGCAGCTTCTACGTTAAAAGACCAAAGGGCATGAAACTGGGTTTGCCACCAAGAATAACTTAAGCAACAAAGCTGAGTGTAATCCTGTAAGGGGAAAATGGATATTTATTCAATTAAAGGACTTTCAAGTATTCTTGAAGAAAACAAAAGAACTGAACAGAAAGTTTGACCTACAAGAATCAGAAGAAACATAAAAAGGCAAAGATGAAAGTAATTATGAGAGGTTTTATTTCTTATATGCGAAAAAGTCATCTGTAATAGCTAAAAAATTATCATTACTAGGGTTGTTTGAAAGAGCATGCATAGAAGTCTTGGGGTTGAGTTGACTACGATGTGATGAACCCAAAAAATAAAATTTGGTAAGAAAAAGTAAAATAGAGTAATTATCTCATAAAAATAAGGCATTAATGGAAGAACTGTTACAATGGAAGGTAGAAGGGAGTGGAGGGCTGGTAGTGCTACAACCTTATTCTCATCAGAACTGGGTTAAAAAGGGAACAGCATATTCCTCTAGAAGTGTATAAAAGTCTTCTTAACTGACAGAGAAATGGAAAGGCAAAGGAATAGAACAAGGGTGGGGGTGTCTTAGAAGGAGAACAGAGATACTGAAGGCAGTGATCAGAAGTAAATTTAGATGTGTGGGGTGTACGTACCATGGTTTTACATAAAGATGTGTGTGTGTGTGTGTGTGTGTGTGTGTGTGTGTGTGTGTGTGAGAGAGAGAGAGAGAGAAATGGTTGCCATCTCTAATATAGAGTGAGGAAGGAGGAAGAGAGAGAGTTCAGAATTTTAAAGAGAACTAAAAAATTTAAAATAAATTGTAAAAAAAGGAACATGAACTCGTTGAGAAGAGGGATTGGCCTGCTTTTCACTTTCCATCCCAAGCTCTATGTGTTTTGCCGATAGTGATTATTATATGCATTATTCGTTCATTCATTTGATGCAGATATGTGTATATATACAAGTGCAAACACACACAGATACACACACACACACACACACACACACACACGGTGCCCAAAAGCAAAATTTTGGTACAGTTTTTAGGTTAAATAATTTATATGTGCATAAATATTTGTGTGTGCATATACATATAGTTAGCATCTACATAGCACATTGAGGTTTGCAAAGTGTTTTCCATGTTAACTTGTGTGATCCTTACAACAAACCCTATGAGGTAGGTTCTGTAACTATCCTGATTTTCTATGTGAGGGAGACAAAGAGAAATTAAATATGATTTGACCAGGGTCACAGACATAGGAAGAGTTTGAAGCAGGATTTGAAATAATGTCTTCCTGACTCCACACCCATCACTCTCTCCACTTGACCACCTTTGTGCCTCCCTATCTCTATCTCTTCCTAGCTCTATATCTCTAGACTATATCTTTACTACTTTCTGTTTCTGTTTCTCTCTCATGCTCACTGACTCGGTGTCCCTCTATTTCCCTGTGTACATTAGTGGGGCTCCACCTTGCTCTTTGTCTCTTGCCATCTCTGTCTCTCCAAAAGCCCTTGCTCCACTAACACCTCATTTTGTGAGCTGAACAAGCCACTTTTCCTCTCAGGGACCCTGTACCATCAGGAGGTGGAAAGAGATCCATTGTGTGCCCCTGTGCCTCTTAACATACCAGGAAGTTATTGTCAGGCTCTTTCTCAAGCCAGACAAAAGAGAGTTCTGCAGAATTTAAAGCTCTCTATCACTGTCAGGTTTGCTATGCTTCTGACTCTCTCAGTAAATGACTCAGTCTAACAGATATGCACACAAGCCTTCTGTAGCCCAAGTAATGGGAAGCAACTGTATTACTATCTGTCAAAGATGTGTTGATGTTGTTCTCATCAGTAATATGCAAATTCATTTGGGAGCATCACTGAGTTCACTGCAGCTTTTTACCATCATGCATTTCCTTAATCACAAGATGTTCAAAGCATAACAACTATTATGGGGCTTAATGTTTTTCAAAACCAGATGGGGGTCTTCATTCTCAAAAAGGTTGGAAAACTACCAAACTAGAAGGAAGGGGGAGGAATGGGGAACATCTGTGATGATCTGCTCACCTCTTCCCCTCCTGTAATATACTCCACTCCCATAACAAGGACAAGTCCTGGTTT
The DNA here is from genome assembly GCA_028658325.1 of Potorous gilbertii. Lineage (NCBI taxonomy): Eukaryota > Metazoa > Chordata > Mammalia > Diprotodontia > Potoroidae > Potorous > Potorous gilbertii. Next base: position 71,297,549 of record CM053771.1, on the reverse strand, counting down.
GAAGATAGGAGTTGCATGCCTATATGCAGGCAAACTCCAAACACACAGAGATTTTATTCTCTTTTTCAGACTCCCTTTCTTTCCCAGAGGGGGGCAGCAGAGGATATGGCATCAGAGGAAATACATGAAACTATTCTGACAAGACCAACCCAGAAAGGACCAAAGATAACTTTCCTGGATGAAGGGGGACCAGCAAAGCCCTGCAGAACCACCCATAAGTGAATCTCCCATGGAAGCACTGTAAAGGTGTGGGTCTGGGTGTGGGGGAGAGAGAAAAATAGAGGTAGAGAGAATACAATGATACTGTGCCTGAAGGTCAGCTAGGTGCCCCAGTGTCCCCCTGAAGCATATGCCTTCCTTGAAGTCTGTGACCCAGGTTCCCTGAACCACTTGATTCCCCCAAATATTTTGACTTCCCTCATTCCGATTATTCTGACTCCAATAAAATTCCACTCTGTCTCCTTTTTCTTTCTTTCTCTCAGTCTTTTGCTACCTGACCATCACTCTCTTGGTTTTCTTTCTAGGCTACATTTCTGTTTCTGCGAATGCTTTTCTCTCTGTCACTCTCTGTCTCTGCTTTTCATTCTTTTGCCCCACCTCATTCTACATCTCCCCCTACCCCCCAGAACATTTTTCCAAACCCATTTTTATCTCTGTCTCACTTTCTTATACATCTATCATGTCAGGCTCCTGACCTAGGTGTCTCTCCCCTTTGTTCTGTCTTCTTGTCTCTTTTTCTCACTTTCTCCCTGAAGTACATACTCTTTCATTATTGTCTGTGTCTCCCTAACACACAGTACTGTGCCTGGCACACAGCAGGAGCCTAATAAATGTTTAATGATAGATTAACTGTGACACCTTTTTTCTCTTTTTATTCCGTTGTCTTATGCTGAATCCTGGCTCGACTATTAATGCAAACTAAGTCCCTTTTCTTCTCTGAGACTTAATTTCCCCATTGTCACAATGAACAGATTGACCTAGATTGTCCCTAAGGTCCCTCCCAGGAGTCCCTTTCATTTCTACACTAGTTCACGTAGTTTCAGCTCCATCCTCTCTCTGTTTCTTCCCTCCTTCATGCCTGAAGCCCTTTACTCCCCACCAACCTTACTCTCCAGGCCACATATTGTCTCCGCTCCCTCTCAGATGCAGGGGCTTATTCAAGTCCCTCTGTCTTCAGGATTCTGGCTACAGCTTGCGTTCCGCAGGACAGTAGTTTCCTCTTCCTGAAGTATGAAGTCCACAACACTGAAGAGACTTTCTAAAGGTGAGGCAGGGCACATGAAGAAGAGAAAGTAAAAGCATTTTCAAACAAACAAAAGGGAATATTAAGAGAAACTTACAGGAATAGAAAAACAAGGAGGAAAGTGGGACTTGTACCACCACCACTCAAAATATAAAGTGCTAATTATCCAGACTTTGGGACACCATAATTTTTTTTTAAAAGATCAAAGACAGGTAGTCCAGATTTAGAGCCAATGGCATACAGCTCTAATAATAATATTTTTTTTTATTTTTCCCACACCAGTGACTCAATTTTTATAGAGAGCTCCCTCCACCAATAAAGAGCTACCTTTAATCTGAAACTTTTATTCATGCAGAGTTGCCCTGGAATTAGAGAAGTTTGGGGACTTGCCTAAGGTAATATAGACAATTTGTATCTGAGGCAGGACTTGAACTTTCATCTTCTGGGCTCTTCAGGTGGTTCTCTTTCTGCTATACTTCAAGAGTTCCCATATATTTAATGATTGTGTCCAAGCTGAAAACTACCAAATCTTTATTTCTAGCCTTGGTCTCTCTCCTGACCTCCAAACTCACATCATGAACTACCTACCATTCATTTAGAATTTGATGTCCCATAAACATTCCAAACTCAACATATTTAACACTACCCTCATTATCCTACCCCCCAAACCCATGATTCATCAGTCTTTCATTTTTTCTATAGAGGGTACCACCATCCTGCCACTTACTCAAGTTCATAACCTCAGTATTAAGAAAATAATTTACAATTTTCATATTAATCTATATGATGTGTGTAATGAATATACTAATAGTTTACTATTTTCAAGAGGTGCCTCTTCCAGCTTATGAATCAGACTCCCAATGCAGCTTGAACCAATCAATTAAACTTTTATAAGGCTCACAATCACTGTCATCTTTCTGCCTACGTGCCTGAAGTGAAGCAAACCAAAGACAATGGAAGGTATTCCCATCACAGAACTCTGGTTCTGTACTTTAGCAGTGATAGTCACAATCCCCAAAGACTTGACTTGACAGAATTGCTGTATTGTGAGACTTGCGGATTTCTACTGGGAAACCATGTAGAGATTGTTTGTAATCTACCCTCCACCCTCCTCTAGTAGTGATTGAAGTATATAACCTGTTCTTTTCCTTCAACTAAGGGAGTATTTGTCACTCTGAAACTGATGAATTAAGTTTCTTGATTGTTGATGTCAGGCAGCCATATGTTGAGGTTTGGGGTGCTTGAGACCCTGATACACTGGGTCCTGCGGTATGATTTCAACTCAAACCTTCTTTCAGTCAAAGTAAACAAAGTTTATTAAAGAATAGCCACATTGGATTGACTCTTAAGAAGTCTCATCACTTGGGAATATTGTACTGATATTCCCCAAATGATGAATCGTCAAAGGATATGAACAAGGAGGTTTCAGAGGAAGAAATTAAAGGTATCTATAGTCATATGAAAAAATGCTCTAAATCTCTATTGATCAGAGAGATGCAAATCAAAACAATTCTGAGGTACCACATCACACCTGTCAGATTGACTAACATGACAAAACACGAAGATGATAAATGCTGGAGAAGATGTGAGAGAGCTGTAACACTAATTCATTCTTGGTGGAGCTGTGAGCTGATCCAAACATTCTGGAGAGCAATTTGGAACTATGCCCAAAGGGTCACAAATACCCTTTGACCCATCAATATCACTTCTAGGACTGTATCTCAAAGGGAACATAAAAATGGGAAAGGGTCCCACATGTACGAAAGTATTTATAGTAGCTCTCTTTGTGGTGACCAAGAACTGGAAATGGTGGGGATGCCCATCAATTAGGGAATGGTTGAACAAGTTGTGGTATATGAATGTAATAGAATACTATTGTGCTATAAGAAATGATGAACAGAAAGACTTCAGAGAGGCCTGGAAGGACCTATATGAAATTATGCTGAGTGAAAGGAGCAGAAGCAGGAGAACTTTGGACACAGCCACAACCACAGTGTGTGAGGAATTTTTCTGGTAGACTTAGCCCTTCAGAACACTGCAAGGACCTATAAAGTTCCCAATGAACTCGAGGCAACAGGTCTTCCAAATTCAAAGAAAGAACTGCGAAACTGGATCACAGAATGAGGCAGACCACTTTCTCTTGGGTTATATTTGGTTTTGTTCTGTTTTCATGGTTTCTCACATTCGTTTTAACTCTTCTATTCAACATTGACTAAGGTGAAAATGTATTAATAAGAATGTATGTGTAGGACCAATATAAGATTGCTTGCTGTCTTCAGGAGGGATGGGGGAAGAAGAGGGTTGGTGGGGAAGAGAAGGGAAAATAAGATATATGGAAGTGATTATAGAAAACTGAAAACAAATTAATTAACTTTAAAAAAGACTGTATTGACAACTGAGTCAGATAGAATCTGAGCCAGATTGAATCTGAACCCCATAGAATTTGAGTGCCTTCATGGTGACCAGATGGAGTTTATATACAGAAAGACCTTGAGAAAGACGCAAGGGTGGCCAAGTGGCCTGTGAGGAGAGGTCTAAGAAGGATATGTGATCAAGGGTGGAAAAGTGTTGGAAGCAATGGGATGGTCATAGACAATAAAGGGTTAGGGTGGGAAGCAGGTGGGACAATCCACAGGCAACAGACAATGGAACATCAGGCTAGGTTAAAAGTAACAGATTTGGGTAAGAAAAGACATATTAAGTGACAGGATTCAAGGAGGGTTCATCCCATAGTCTATAATTCATCATTGATTACTGGCACTCTGGTCTCTAAGCCTACTTTGTGAGGCTCTGAGCATTCTCAAGTTGGAGACTGGCTTAGTAAAAACCCGATTAACAGGGTCATCCTCAACTCCTGCCTGCTGATCAATCAATGTGCCCACTCAGTTGTCATAACTGGTGGCTTCTTCCTCCCCAACCTCTGTCATAGAGAACTCCCCTTCTCCCACTGGCATATCTACTGCCCTAGTTTTTCACCCATTGTCTGGAATATTAGAATAGCATCCAAAATGCTTCAGGGAATCGTCTCTCACTCCTCCCACCCATGATCTGTACAACTACCAAAGTGATATTCTTAGACCCAAGGCTGACCATGCCACTCTCTTCCTCAATAAACTGGACTACATCCTTATTACCTAAAGGTTCCAATCTAAAATCTGTTTTCTTGATGGGGATGGAAACTGAACCTCTAAAAGGAAAAGATCATGTCTTTGGGATCTAGACCGCCAAATGGAAAAGCCCCTGGACTTTGTCACACAGCCCAGATTTCAGGCATTTTTCTATGTATAGACTCATCCCAGTATATTCTTTTAACTGCCCTTTCATTGTGGCCCTCATTGTCTGCACTAGGCACTACCTCTGGCTGCTTCCCACCCTTAATCTCATCTAGCCCCCTTCTCTGTAACCTCCAGGACACCCCAGGTTATTGACCACTCCTTGATCACATTCAGATAGTCCACAGTCTTTCTGCATAAAAGTGATCTTGTCCCCATTAAATTGCTCAGATTCTTAAAATTCAGCCTGCTTCTATTAGTGATACAATAAACCTTGTCTCTGACTGAAAGAAGGCTTGAGTCAACGTTCCTTTGAGGCAAACCCATTCCTTTTGCCTTTGAATTTTGGGTTCCCAGCATCGCCAGACCATAACAATCTTTTCACTTAAAGCCTGTAGATTCAAATGGAAACTTTTTGACTAAGTGACTGATAAATGGGACCTGAATGGCCTGTTGGAGGTACAACAAAGGTGAGACTAAGACAGGTTTAAACCTCATTATCATGATTAATTCCTTACTGACATTTATCTCATAAGCCACATGGTGGCCAGATCTAATGGATTTTCTCTTTTTATGCTGACTTGTACATTTTATATTGAAAAGTGTTGGATCCCAATGTTGCATTTTCACAAGTGGAGGTCACAGATTCTGTCCATCCAGGGATGTCAAAATTGTTGCAGTTTCATGTTGTGTTGTGGTGGAACTATATCAAGGAATTCAAAGTCAGACCACTTCTTAATCCAAGTATGAGTATTTATTGAGAATGATGCCTTCATCAGGCTGAGTTCCAAGAAGAAGAACAACTTATTAATAATATTAATACAAGAGAGGAAATTTTATAAGTAATCACACAAAAGAAATTATGAATATTTAAAAGGCAGGAGGGGTTTCTTAAGGGATTAGGTAATAGTGGAAAGGTCCCAACCTCAGTGAAATGGTGCATGCAATTTCTCATAACACATAAAGAAAAACCCTTGGGGGGGTGTTGTGTGTATGAAAATAACTGCTATTATAATAAGCCTCTCTATGCCATAAATTCACCTAAAGCACAACTTTTGCTACTACCGTGCAAGTGCCTACTTAGGAAAAGTCCCTTCTATTGTTTTGGGGGCCACATCCTGCTCAGGTATTTTACCAACAATTTTCCATAAATTTCCAGATCTTTTATGCTTTCCTTAAACTGGGGAGAAACTGCCTGGGACAGTATTTTGAGTCTGGGGAGAAATGTGATTTTTAGACAGAAATGTGATTTTAGAACTGAGGTCCAAACACGGGCAACCAAGCACCCCATCACAGCCAGGTGACATTGAGAGCCATGATGCCAGGGCAGTTAAGAGGATTAAATTGGTATAGGCTGGTACCTCAAGAGTGCACAAAGAACTGGATGCTGTGGGAAAGTTTTGAAGTCTAAACCACAATGACAGCTTATTTTCCTTTTAGGGGTTCAGATCCCATCCCCATCAATCACAACATGGTTGGGCTGTTTCAAGCTGGTTGGTTTCCCTCCCTTAAATCTCTTCACATTCCAAGCCATCCTCCACTGAGCTGCCAAATTAATTTTCTTAAAGTGCAAATCTTACAATATCACCTCAACCTCTGCTCTCATTCAGTCAACTCCAATGGCTCCCTGTTGCCCGTAGGACCAAATGTAAAATCTGTTTTACTCAAAATTCTTCACAACCTGGCCCACTCCTAGCTCTGCAGCTTTCATCTTCTCACCAAACACTGACATCTAGTAACTCTGACCTCATTGCTTGCCTCCTGATTAATCCTTGAACAAAAGGTTCCATCCTCACAAGCCAGGCATATTCACTGGCTCTCCCACTTGCCTGGAACTCTCTCCCTCCTCATTTCAGTCTCTTGTCTACTCTGGTTTCTAACTAAAAGCTAAAATTCCACCTTCAAGGAGAAGCCCTTCCTCATCCCCTTTAAAGCTAGTGGTTTCTTCGACTCTTTCCCCACCTTGCTCTTCTCTCTCTCTCTCTCTCTGTCTCCATTTTTCTCTCTCTTTCTCTCTCCTCACCCTCCCACTTTCCCATCATCCTTTTCCCTTCTCCTTCCCTCCTGTGAATTCTTTCCTGCTCCACACTGAGGAGAAAAATCACAATTCATTCCCAGCATGGGTACCCCATTGGCTACTATGAACTGAACCAGGGAGGGGAAGTGACATTCTTGCCTTTCTCTCCCTCTCTTTTACTTCTGGTCACTGAGGGATATTTGTTTCTCTTTGGTCTCAAATATCAGCAGTTTTGCGTGCCACAGGTGATCTCAAACCATCTTTTAGTTACTTTTGGGAGCTGAAGTCATGGCAATAAAATTGCAGGTAAGGTAATGCAGCCAACCAAGTTGCCAGGAAAGGCCAGAAAAACAAGGGCAACTAGAATTGGAGCCCAAGGAGCAGTTTTGAACTTGGAACTTAGAGTTTAACTAAGCAAGGAACTTAATCTCCATCCCTCCCCAGGGGCCAGAGTGGTATACGAGAAAGATTATGCATTCCCTGTGTTGGGAGTCTGTTTCTATGTTCGTTATTATACATTTCCAAGTAAATATTCCTTTGAAAAGATAAATGTCAGTGGCCAAATGGAACAAGGATGCAGAAAATGATACCTAATATCAAAGTTGGGACTATAGCCATTGACAGAGGGTCCAAGCAACCCTAACACAGCTTAAGGGTGCTTGACAACTAATGGTAGTTAAATACCATCTCCCAGGCCCTCAGGCAGTTAGGGTCAGGGTAGTTAATGCTATGTGATTATCCACAATTTATCTTATATGTATCTTATCAGTACGTAGTTGGGTTTTTTTTTCATGTTAGAGAACATCAGAAGGAGCTCCTTAAGAAGAGATATTTATTTTATATCCACAATGCTTAGTACAGTGCCTGGTGGGCCCTTGATAAATGCTTGGTGACTAACTGACTGACAGGGTATATTCATCCTTTGTTTTCCAAGAAGACCACTACATCAGAGAAATGATGACATGACTTGTACATGACTTTGTTTTGAGTGAGGGAGGGCTGTGCAAAGTCACTCTGATTTGCAGATACTGGTTGGGACTAAAGCAAGACTGGTGACTGAAAAGGCAATTTAAAAAATTACTAATTTACACTGACAAAATGCAGACATGAAGTTCAGTCAATAAATAACAAGAAATGTACAGAGGTTACTCTTTAAATTAAAAAGCAAATTCTAAAAAGGTAACTGCAGAAAGTAGAATTAACTCATTTGAAACACAGAGAAATGGTTTCCGTTTTCAATTCCCCAACAGGGATCACGCAAGACAAAAATCATGTGAGGGCCTCGTTTTCACCAGAGATCAAAATCTCCAGCTGGAGGCCAATTTTACAAAATTACAGAGGAAAAAAAAACTGAGAATTTCAGAAAGGGGCAATGAAAGATGAAGGTGATTCCATGTTGCGATGACAGGAGAATAGTGAGACTGATGTGCCTGGAAATCTGTGAAAGACACTGGGAAACATTACTATTTCCTCCACAGAGAGTCAAAGATTTTATCAAGTTTCCAACCTGAATGTCAGATTCTCATAGCCTTGAGGATGAAGAAAAATGACATAAACTAAGAGACTTAGACTTTTTGGCATCCTATGTCCTCTCAGATCCCACTGCACAGACTATTGGATGTTTCTTCTGTAGGATGCTCCATCTCCTGTCTCCTTTCCTGGCCACTGGGTTGTCTATCCCCTGTGACTAGAAGATTCTCTCTCCTTGTCTCCATCTTTCAGTTTCCCTGGCTTCCTTGAAGACAACTCAAATCTCACCTTCTGCAGCATGTCTTTCCTGATTTCCCCTTCTCCTTCCCTACATGCATTAACGCTGTCCTTTCTGAGATTACCATCCACCTTACCTGAACATCACTTGGACATACCCACATTCCTGACATTTTGTCTCAATGATAGAATTCCTTAAGGGCAGGAAACTTTGGCTGTGTGTGTTTGTGTGTGTGTGTGTATGTGTGTGTGTGTGAGAGAGAGAGAGAGAGAGAGACAGATAGAGAGAGACAGACAGACAGAGAGAGAGGAGAGAGAGAGAGACAGAGAGAGAGTGTATCCTCAGCTCTTAGCAGAGTACTTACCACTGAGTAAACAATATTCAAGCAAAGCTTGTTTATGGGCTAGCTGACTACACTTGTTTTTTTTTAAAGGTATATGAGATTGAACATGAGAGTAAAACACAAAACCTGATCTCCTTCTCCGGATTTCATTTGCTATGATGCCATGTCTCCCTGCACACTGATAGCAGTCTGTATTTATTGACTGAACAGTATCTGCTGCTAGAGGAGCAATTCCAGGAAAGAGAACACTAAGAAAAGAAATGGAAAGTTAGCTTCCTTTATGGATGGCAGAGGAAGGCAAAGCCAATCAGTGAGTGGGTGTGTTTACCTAAATTGGTTTGTTTCTCCCTCTGTGACTGTGACTAACAGACTCTACCTCCATGTCCTTCAGGTAGGGCTGTTCCCACAAGCCTCCACATCAACTTATATACACAAAGGAGAGTAGACAGGAAAGGCAAAAGAGAAGGCATTCTTGCAGTCCTCAACCCACCAACTGAAACCCAGACATCCTAATCTTTTTCCTTCAATCTCCCCAAAGGAGTCAGAGGGGTAAAGCCTAAAATAAAATGCTTTTTGTTCCATACTTTAAACCATTCACTACCTCAGCTTGACCTGGGTGCGATGAGACCTTGAGGAAGGTATCTGATTCCATAGGAAGCACATCTGGGGCCTGCAATCCTGGAACCTGAGTGAGCAGAAGCAGAAAACCTAGAGGCCAGGGCAGAAAATAGGAAGGAGAAAGAGATGGTTAAATGGAGGAGAGAAACAGAAAAGAAAGAAAAAAGAGTAGGAGAGAAGAGATAGAAAAAGAGAAAGAATAAAGGAGAGAAGAAGGCCTTTACCATTAATGCAAAAGGACTACAAGAGCATTAAGGCTCACAAGTTCCCACTGGTACTCTCCCTGTTTACACTCAGTCAGACATAATTAGCTTTTCCAAAGATATTAAGTAAGCAAATATAAAAGGAAAAGTTGATATGAACAGTTATAGAACTGCAAGAGGAGTTAGGTGCTACCTGGATGAAGTGATATACCTGAATTCAGGAGGATCTCACTTCTAATCCAGTCTCAGATACTTACTAGACATGTAACTATAAGAAAGACACTTAAATTCTATTTGCCTCCAATATTTTTTCAACAGTAAAATGGGGATAGAAATTGCACCTACATAACAGAGGAAACCTAAACAGAGAAGAGTACTGGAATAAGAAACAGGATAACTACAAGGAGAATTTGGAGGAAAATGTCTTGAACCAGAAAGGGCTAAACAAAGTCCATAAGAATGATGGGGCTCTGAGGAAAACGTGCCTGAATTCTGAGATACCAAGACACTATTTCTCATTGTCTATCCCAATAGTTTCTGACAGACAAAGAGAAAAATCTAAGAAACTATCAAAGATAATGCTCACCTTCCTCAGCCTCCCTTTGTTCCTTCAGTCTCCTCCTGAATCCCTTCCACCGCCCTCATCCATGAACACATATAATTTTTTTAAATTATCTAACAAGGACTTTACAAAAGGGTACAAGAAAATGACTTGAGAAGTCAAACTTCATGCAGAAGATTGTAATTCAGATGATGCCCCAGTGGAATGTTCCAGGGATCCTGTGCCCTTCAACATTTGTCAGAGACTTGCTAGATACAACTTTGTCAGAAATGAAGGTGATCCAAAACTAGGAAGGATTTAACACAGTGGATGGCAGACAAATCAAAAACAGAGGTCAGGGGCAAAACAAATATGGTAGAGTGAGAGCAATGACTCACCTGAGTTCCAAGAGAGACTCCTTCAGATACCTCTAAAAAGAGAATCTGAACAAACTTTTGAGTGGCAAAATTCAAGAGAAGAGAGTGCGGCAGATTTTCAACCCAGGACAGACTGGAAGGTCGATGGGAAGGATCTGTCCCACAGGATTGGAGAAGCACACAGTGCACAGGCTGTACCAGCACAGACCCTGCCATAGGAAAGTCTAGCAGGAAGCCCTGGGCAGTCTAAAGCAACATCACTGCAGAAATCTCAAACATATCAGCCCAGGACTGGAGTCCAGTGGAACTGAGTGAGAGAGAACTGCAGAAACCCAGGGGACTGCAGCAGATACTCCTGAGCTATTGGCCCACAAATTAAATGTCTGTAAGTCATCTATTTGAACTTCTGGGAGCCAAGATGATGGAGTGATTGGTAAATGCTCTACCTCTCCCCTTGCCAAATTCCAGAACCTTTAAGTGAAAGAGAAAATACTGTAGGCAGCCAGAAAGAAACAATTCAAATATTGAGGAGCTACAGTCAGGATCACACAGGATCTTACAGCTTCTACATTAAAAGACTGGAGAGATTAGAATATGATATTCTAATAGAATATCTAATAGAATATGATATTCTAATAGAATATCTAATAGAATAAGACAAAGGATCTGGGATTAAAATCAAGGATCAATTACCCAGGAAAACTGAGCATAATATTTCAGGCAAGGAGATGGACATTCAGTGAAATAAGGGATTTCTAGATCTTCCTGATGAACAGGCTGGAGCTCAATAGGAAATTCAGTCTTCAAACACAAGTTTCAAGAGAGGCATAAAAAGGTAAACAGGGGAAGAAAAAAACTTATTTTTCAATATGAGCAAACTGTTTACAAACCTATAAGAAAAGGTGATACCTGTTAATCTTGAAAATTGCTTATTTATTATGATATGTAACAAGGATATACATGGGTAGAGAGGGAGTGGGTACAAAGTAAATGATGTGAAAATAAAAATGTGATTTAAAGGTGCAAAGGGATTGTAATGGGAGATGTCAAAAGGAGGAGGTAGTAAAAGGTAAATTACATCACAATAAGAGGAACAAAAATATATTACAATAGAGGGAAAGAAGGGAGGGAGACAAGCACTAAGATTTACTCTCATCTTATTTGGTTCAAAGAGGGAATAACAAACTCAAGTAAGTATAAAAATCTAACTTGCTATATAGGCAATAGGAAGGGAAAGGGAAAAGCAAAGGGAGAGAAGGATAGAAGAGAGGGAAGAAGTAATAAGGGAAAAGATCAGTAAAAAGGAAGGGGCCTAAAAGAAGAGAGAGAAGACTGAGGGAGGTGGTGGCCAAAAATTAAAACTCTATTGTGGAGGGGAAGGGAGAAGGGAGAAGTAAAACATAAATGGGGGAAAGAAGATGGAGGGAAAGACACAGATAGTAATCATAAGTGTGAATAAGAATGGGATGAACTCTCTCATAAAACAGAGGCAGACAGAAGAATGGGATTAAAAACCATAATCCAACAACATGTTGCTTACAAGAAACACCTTTGAAACAGGGATAAAGGGGGTAAAGGTAAAACAGGTTAAAGATAAAAGGTTGGAGAAGAATATGTTATGCTTCAACTGATGTAATAAAAGCAGGGGTAGCAATCCTAATCTCAGACAAATCAAATATAGGAATAGATTGAATCAAAAAAGATAAGTATGGAAACTATATCCTGCTCCAAGGCACCATAGACAATGAAGTAATATCATTACTAAACATATATGTTCCAAGTGGTATAGCATCCACATTTTTAGAGGAGAAGTTATGGAGTTACAGGAAGAAATATACAGCAAAAATATACTAGTGGGGCACCTCACCCAATCTAACCTCAAAATAAACAAAAAAGAAGTTAAGGAAGTGAATAGAACTCAGGATAATGTAGATATGATAGATCTCTGGAGAAAATTGCAAAGGGATAGAAAGGAATATATCTTTTTCTCAGCAGTACATGGAACATATACAAAAATTGACCATGTACTAGAGCATAAAAAATTCACAAGCCAGTGAACAAAGGCAGAGATAGTCAATACATCCTTCTAAGACCCTAAGACAATAAAAATTATTTGTAATAAAATACAACTTACAATGCAAATAATACATTATGATCAGGTAGGATTTATACCAGGAATGCAGGGCTGGTTCAATATTAGGAAAACTATCAGAATCATTGATCATATCAACAACAAATCTAACAGAAACAATATGATTATCTCAATAGATGAAGAAAAAGCCTTCAACAAAATACAACACCCATTCCTATTGAGCATAGGGGAGCATAGAAATAAATGAAGCTTTCCATAAAATAATAAGAAGTATCTACCTGAAACCACAAGCAAGTATTATATGTAATAGGGGTAAACTGGATGCATTTCCAATAAGATCAAGGGTGAAACAAGGATATCTATTATCAGCACTGTTATTCAATATGGTTCTAGAAATTGTAGTTCTAGCAATAAGAGAAGAAAAAGATATTGAAGGAATAAAAATTGGCAAAGAAGAAACTAAGTTATCACTTTACACATGATATGGTGTTATACTTAGAGAATCCCAGAGAATCAAGTGAAAAACTACTTTAAATAATAAACAACTTTGGCAAAGTTGCAGGTTACAAAATAAACCCACATAAATCATCTTCCTTTCTATATATTACTTACAAAACCCAAGAGCAAGAGCTAGAAAGAAAAATTCCAATTGAATCCCATTTATATATCATAACAAATATAAAATATCTGGGAGTCTACCTGCCAAAACAAACCCAGGTTCTGTATGAACACAATCACAAAACACTTTTCACACAAATAAAATCAGATCTAAGTAAGTGGAAAAACATCAGTTGCTCATGAGTAGGCTGAGTTAATATAACAAAAATGACAATTCTACCTGAATTAATTTAATTATTCTGTGCCATACCAATCAAACTACCAGATAATTACTTTCTAGGTACAAAAAATAATATCAAAATTCATCCGGAAGAGCCGAAGTTCCAAAATATCAAGCAAACTAACGAAAAGTAATGTTAGGGAAGGTGGCATAGCCTTACTAGATATCAATTGTATTATAAAACAGAAATCATCAAAACCACTTGGTGCTGGCTAAAAACTAGAAGAATAGACCAGTGGAATAAGTTAGGTACTCAAGATATAGTAGTCAATGAATATAGCAATAAACTACTTGATAAACTCAAGGACTCCAACTGCTCTGAAAAGAACTCACTGTTTGACAAAAATTGCTGGGAAAACTGGATAACTAGGCATACACCAATGCTTAACACTGTATACAACAATAAAGTTCAAATGGATACATGATCTAGGCATAAAGAATGATACTATAACAATTAGAGGAGCAAGGAATAGTGTTTTTGTCAGATTTATGGAGAATGGAGAAGTTTATGACTAAACAAGAGATAGAGAACATTATGAAATGCAAAATGGATCATTTTGATTACACTAAATTGAAAAGTTTTTGTACAAGCAAACCCAATGCAAACAAGGTTAGGAGAGAAGCAGAAAACTGGGAAATAATTTTTGCATCTAGAATCTGTGATTTCAGTTTTCAGAGAGAGATATTAAAACTATTTATAGTCAAAGGAGAGAGGTGTAAACACCTCATGACCTATAATAAAGCTTTCAGAAAGCAAGAGAAAGCACATTATGCCAAGTAAGGTAGATTTCACAACACAATTTACCAGTCAGGGTCCTAAGGTCCTTCTGTTCATAAGTTCAACCACACCTGAATTCTGAAAGTGACAAGGACTGTAAAACCTAGGAGTCACCCTGAGACAAGAATAAATTTGGGAGATGACTGGGGTCAAGGAAATGAGACCTTTTGTCTGAGTCAATGCGAGCAGGAAAGCTAAAGTAGGACACAGTTTCTTTAAGAATAATTTTAGCCACCAAACCCTCAGTGCCTTGGAACCAGAAAAGACCTGAGCCCAAGGAGAGAGCTGATCAAAGATAATGAAGCACACCCTACAGTGGCCCTGATCCCTCAGAGAGCCAATAGGTCAAATTCCCTCAATAGTTTCCCTTGATAAAGGATACTGAGGTAGGCTGGTGACAGGAACAGTAGAATTTGACAGTCGCATGTCTGAAAGTGAAGTAGCACAGTTAGACACTCTGGGATAGAACACTGCCTTCCTTTAAACCTGGGCTTACTCTCACATAAATGCATCCAGATTCAGGGGCAAGGAGAGGAACTCATAGAACAATAAACATGAGATTCAAAGGTATGGAACACATGTGGTTAGGACACACAGAGTACATGCGTGGGGGGCCCACTCGTGCCTCTGATGCTGCAGAACCAGCAAGTTCTCCTGTGATCTCCTGCTGGTCCTACAGGAGTTTTATGGGGTGGAGTCTGCCAGATGTTACCCTGACCCCATCTTCTGGGTTCATCTCTTTCTTTCCCATGACATCTCCTTTACTGGAGAAATGATTACTTTACACTCCCAAGGGAGGAACATGGGTTGGTGGAGATAAGGGGGAGAGAATCTTCTCTGAAATGCACACTAGCATTCTCTGATGTGTTCATGGACCTTCCTAAAGTTCATATCCGGCTTGTACACGAAAGGTCATGGACCTGCTTGAAACTACGCATACGCCCTGACAGGATGGGAACTACATTTCCCAGAATGCATCAGGATCCCAAAGCTCCCAATCAGATTTCGACCAAAGGCCACCAGTAGGCACCTGGGGCCACAGTCCAGCCCTGGAGTCAGGAAAACTCATCTCCTTGAGTTCAAATGTGGCCTCAGGGGTTTACCAGCTGTGTGATCATACTCAAGTCACTCAACCCTGCTTACCTCAGTTTCCTCATCTGTGAAAGAAGCTGGAGAAAGAAATGGCAAACATTCCTGTATCTTAAATGAAGAGCTGGAAACAAGTGAAAAAACCAAATCACCCCAACAACACTGTTATTTCATAGATAAAAGCTTGTATTTGTGGGGGTTTGGGGGAAAGGCAGTCTAGTCACAAGAACCTGTTCTGGCCTGATGAATTCCGGGAAATGGATGGACCATCTCTCAGAAGTATTTTTGAGTTTGGCGGGGAGAGGGGGACACCCAGTGGAGTACTGAAGCAAATAAAGGGATAGTTTTCTTAGGATTTGAATAGGAACTGAAAGGGCCTTTAGTTCAGTTTCCCAATGAGGAAATAAAGGACTCGAGAATCAAGGTGCCTTAGCCAAGGAGCCTGGGAACACATTTACAAATGAAAACAAGATCTCTCTCTCTCTCCCCCTCTTTTTCCCCCCTCTTCTCTCTCCACATATATGGATGGATGTGTTTGTGTGTGCATATACCTATACATACATACACATACATTTGTCTGCATATATGTGTATAGATACTATGTGTGTATATATATATGCATATATGAATATACATAAACACACACATATATAGATCTAAATATATTCACACACACAGATATGCGTATATATTCATATATATATATCATATGTATATTTTTAGATAACTCTATACTAAAAAAGCAATAGAAAAGTTTTGGAGATGCGTATTCAGCATTCAACAGAACACATAATAGTGTTACATATATAAAATAAAAAGGGGGAAATTATCATGAACTTTAAGATGTCTTAATAAGGTGAAAAACCATCACAGCATTGCTGACTTCTTTTGGAGAAAACTAACTACTGTCCTTCCTACAGCCATCTGGAAGAAGATAGTTCTTAACCTGGACTGAAAATTTTAGACTAATTGCCCAGCTTTCTCTGACAATGGAACCAACTGGGAGTGAATCAGCACAGTCTGGTATAGCTAAAGAGAATTAAAAGCAGCGTATTCAATCTCAAAGAAAAATTATTTGTTCAGAATTGCACTGAGATGTCAAGTTAGGTATCATAACCCCAAAAATGTGAAATGATAAATGCTGGAGTGGATGTGGGAAAATTGGAACACTAATCTGTTGTTGTTGGAGTTGTGGACTGATTCAATCATTCTGGAGAGTAATTTGGAATTATGCCACAAGGACAATCAAATTCTGCATATTAATTCATCCAGCAATACCACTTCTATGCCTGTATCAAAAAGAGATTATTAGAAAGGCAAGAGAAGGGTGGAATGAGTGTGGGTGGTGAGGACCTACATGAACAAAAAGTATAGCATCTCTTTTTGTAGTGGTAAAAAATCAGAAATTGAGGGGATGCTTATCAAATTGGAGAATGGCTGAACAAGTTCTGGTTACATGAATGGAATAGAATGCTATTGTGTGATAAGAAATGATAGGAAGATTTCAAAAAATGTTGGAAAGACTTGTATGAACTAATACAAAGGGAAATGAGAATGAAGAAAACATAGTAACAGCAACATTGTGGGATGAACAGCTATAAATGACTTAGCTCTTCTCAGCAATGTGATGATCCAGTACAATTACAAAGGACTCATACTGGAAAATGCTATCCACATTCACAGAAAGAACCTATGGACTCTGGTTGCAGATCAAAGCATACTGTTTTCACTTCCTTTACTTTTGTGAGGTTTTTTTCCCTTTAGTCTCTTTCTTCTTTCACAACTGTGACTAATGGAAATAGGATTTACATGATTACACATATGTAAACTGTATCAAATTGCTTGCCATTTCAGGAAGAGGGGATGGAAGAGAGAGGGAGAAAAACTTGGAACTCAAAATTCTGTAAAAATGAATGCTAATCATTCTCTTTACATTTAATTGAAAAAAAATAGATACTATTAAAAAATTAAATTACACTGAAAAAATGTTAAAGAATATTGTTGAAATAGAGAAAAGGGAGAAATTTTTGACCAAAATTTAATTCTTTTCAAGAAAGTCATTCTCCTTACTATTCACAAGAGGTCAGCACTAACTATGGAACAAAATAAATCTGTGTCTGTATAGTTGAAAAAGTATATAATCATCCAGAGTCTTCATTTGACCCTACGAAGAAACAATTTTGTATTTGTTTGGCTGGACATATTGTGTAGTCACCTGGGAAGTCATTTGATCCTTCCAAAAAGACAGTTTGAGAACCAATAAACACCAGGAAACAACAGCCATCAAATTCCTCTTAGAAGCCATGAATGGAAAGCTGGATACCTAAATCTAGAAGGAGGATTGTAGAGCATTGCCTTTAACCAACTAGCATCAGGTAGCTTTTACAAAGTGATATTCACTTGGCAGATACTATAAGAACAGAAGTACAAACATATCTCCCCACCAACTGGAGACATACTCTATACTATACCAGATTGTCATGTGAGGAAACTGGGATCAGTCTATTATCTCTTTCTCTGCAAATAGGTAGAAAACTTCCTCATGAATCCTCTGGAAATGCGATTATTCACTATGTTAATCACAGTTCCTAAGTATTTCAAAGTCGTCTTTATTGTTTTTATTGTATAAATTGTTCTCTTGAGTCTGCTCTTTTAACTTTGTATCACTTTATATATGTCTTTTCAGTTTTCTCTAAAACAAAGCCTCTCATCATTTCACACAACACCATAGTAATTTATCATATTCATAAGACATAAATTAACCAGGAATTGGCAAATTGATGGGTACCTCCTCAGTTTCTAATCTCTACAACCACAAAAAAAAGCTGCTATTCATATTTTTTACATATGTGTCATTTTCTTCTTTCTTGGATTTCTTTCAGAAACAGACTTAATAGCAACAATGCTGAGTCCAAGACTATGAACATTTTAGTGGCTTTTTGGGTTCAGTTCCAATTGCTTTCCAGTGAGGCCGAATCACTTCCTATTATAAACAGCATTGCATTAATGATGATATTTTTCAACAACTCTTCCAGCATTTCTCATTTTCCTTTTTTGAAATGTTCCAATCTGATTAGTATGGGGTCATACCTCACAGTTGTTTAATAGCTTACTTTTATCTAGTTATCGAAGATTTAAAGCAATTTTCATATTGCAATTGATGGGCTGAATTTCTTTCTCTGAAATGTGTCCATTCTTAACCTTTAACGATTTTAACCTTTAACAATCAGGAAATGACTCCTCTTCTTACAAATTTAAATATATTACCTACATCTTTTACAAATAAGAGCTTTATAAGAAAAACTTGCTGGGAGGAGGAGCCAAGATGGCAGAGTAGAAAGATACACATATGCTAGCTCCTAACCCACAGCCCGTAAATACCTGTAAAGAAGAACTCCCAAAAAATTGTGGTGCAGCAGAAGCCACAGAGCAATGAAGAGGAGGAGAATGCTGTTCCAGAAATACCTGAAAAATTGACACAAAAGGTCTGTCACACACCAGACGCAGAGTGGAGCCCAGCCCTGCCTTAGCCGCGGCACCAAGGGGAACAGATCTGAGCAGGCTTTGGTGACAAAATCTCCAAAAACTGTGCAGGTCCATCCACCCACAGGCACCAAAGGTCAGTGAGAAGGTCTTTTTGGCTGGCCCGAGAGGGGAGTGGGTTGTCCCCGTAACTCCGGCCCCCTCGGGAGGCAGCAGCAGAGGCGGCAGCAGACAGAGGCTCCCAAAGCAGGCAGGAGCTCAGATCCATTGCTGAAGGAACTGAGCCTTGCCCCCACCTGAGCAGCTGAATTTAATCTCACACTGACCAGCAGTCCTGCCCCCGCTGGAAGCCCAGAGACTGGGAAACAGCATTTGAATCTCAGCCCCCAAGCACTACCTGGGTGGAACTGGAGGCAAGGGGGGGATGGAGAGGAAACTCAGAAGACAAGTAACTGGCTGGGAAAATGCCCAGAAAAGGGAAAAAATATAAGACTATAGAAGGTTACTTTCTTGCTGACCAGATATCTCCTCCTATCCTTTCAGATGAGAAGAAGAATGCTTACCATCAGGGAAAGACATAGGAGTCAAGGCCTCTGTATCCCAAACATCCAAAATAAATATTCGGTGGGCTCAGATCATGGAAGAGCTCAAAAAAGGTTTTGAAAATCAAGTTAGAGAGGTAGAGGAAAAATTGGGAAGAGAAATGAGAGATATGCAAGAAAAGTATGAAAAGCAGGTCAACACCTTGCTAAAGGAGACCCAAAGAAATGCTGAAGAAAATAACACCTTGAAAAATAGACTAACTCAATTGGCAAAAGAAGTTCAAAAAGCCAATGAGGAGAAGAATGCTTTCAAAAGCAGAATTAGCCAAATGGAAAAGGAGGTTCAAAAGCTCACTGAAGAAAATAGTTGTTTCAAAATTAGAATGGAACAGATTGAAGCTAATGACTTTATGAGAAACCAAGAAATCACAAAATGAAACCAGAAGAATGAAAAAATGGAAGATAATGTGAAATATCTCATTGGAAAAACAACTGACCTGGACAATAGATCCAGGAGAGACAATTTAAAAATTATGGGACTACC
>CM053771.1:71234449-71277361 GCA_028658325.1 Potorous gilbertii | reverse complement strand
AGGGATGATAGACGAGAGGGCAGATTGGTGATATGGGTAATTAGAATGTCCAGTGTATCAGGGAGGGGGGAGGGGACAAATGGGGAGAAAATTTTGGAACCCAAAATCTTGTGAATATAAATGTAAAAAGTTAAATAAATTTATTTAAAAAAAAAAAAAAAGAAAAGAAAAGAGTACTTCATTCAAGGCAGAAAGAAACCCAAGATGACTGAATGGTGACTAATGCACTGAAAACAATAGGCTTCAAGCCTGCTGTTATGATTGGAGGTGCATCATTAAGGTATGCAGCCTTTTAAAGCCAGTGACAATGAAAGTAGTGTTTGAATCACGTGTGTAATAGAAACAGGTATGCAAAACATTAAAATACATCCATTTTTTGCTAACAGAAAGATACTTCAGAAAGATGAGAAAAAAGCAGGAGAAAAAGTGAAAAAGCAGGAAATATAAAAGTCAAAATTCTAGCTATAATGGGAGGGGAGGTAAAACTTAAGAATATGAAAATGTTAAAAATGGAAACAGGGTGTATTCTTCTTTACACTTTAATAGTAAAATGCATTTGATGAGAGGCAGATCTGCCGTAACCCAGCAAGATCTTGGATGAAATCCTGCCTCTTCTGCCTACTAACTATGTGACCTTGTGTAAAACATTTAATTTGCAAGTGTCCAAGGCAGCTCCCTAAAAGTAAATTGCAAAGTAGGTGCCCATTATCTTTTGTCTGATTTTTTCCCCCATGGAATTTCACATACTGATGAAATTTTATGTCTATTTTTTCTAAAGTGGAAATATTTATTGAAAGTTTAAATAAATTTCACTGTCTTCAGACATCAAAAAGAATAGTGACAAGGAAGTAGCAAAAAACTTATTTATTAGACAGTGCAGTAGATTCTCCCACTAAAGGAAAAAGAGTTATAAAAGAAAGGAGCAAGTATGAAAGCCCATTAATAGGTTGCTTGCAGGAAACATATTTGAAACAAGAAGATTTAGGTAGATTAACATTTAAGTGCTAATATCAAATGTATCATTCAAAGGTAAGTGTAAAAAAACAGGAGGAACTATAGTGGTGCCTGATAAGGTAGGATTCTATTTAGAAAAAAATTTGTGAAAAATCATGACATGTTATAATGATAAAGAAAAAATGAATACAATTATTTTTTATTGTTACTTAGCAAAGTTTAATATTTGAATTATTAAAAGGAAACTTCATAGTGTTATAAAAAGAAATCAAAAGGACTAACAGAATGTCATCAATTAAAATCAAAAGTAACAATCAAGAAACAAATATTCATACAACTACTGGTTGCTTCTGGAAATGTATGCTAATATATAATGCAAGTGCCTTGTCCCTAGATTTGGAACATGTGTAGACATTTAGCTGTTAGTTCCAGTTTGCTAATCTTGTGTTGAGACTACAGACCACTGACTGGCTATATAAGTAGATCAGGCATATACCCCAAAAACACTAGTCACACTGGGGCTTGCTCTTGGTATATCTCCTTCCTACCTGCTTATATCTCACTGAAAGGGATAATGTTATAAGTATCAAGGACTCAAGTCCTCTTGATGTGAGATCAACATTTGGCCAGTGAATATGGACCTTGGTTCTAAGCCTTTTTGAATTTGTTCTTGCGAAGTTTAGGTGGAGATTTAAGATAGCTGTGACTGAGGATGTTAAAGGCCTAGTGTAAAGCATATCAAGTATATAGGGACTGTGATCCACCAATTCTGAAGTTTCAGTACATGCCAGCAAGCAGAGTCCATAGGTTCTTTCTCTGGATGTGGATACGGTTACTTTCTAATTGTTCTGTATCATCGTATTGCTGAGAGGAGTTGTCATTCACAGCTGATCATCACGCAGTATTGCTGTTCCTGTGTACAGTGCTTTCCTCCTTCTGCTCATTTCCCTTTGTATTAGTTCAGGGACATTGGGTTGTCATCACAAACACCAAGATCTGGGTTTGCCTCATTTTTAACATGGAGATTTGCAGTTGTAGCTTTATCTTACTGTGTCTTGGAAGCACCAAAGAGTAGCTTGATAAACTGGACCAGCCCTAGAGAGACTGCATTTTGTAATCAACTGGTACCAGTTTGTTTACTTTACAGATGATTAGAAATGTATCCATAATCTTACTTCTCCCAGGGGGTTACAGAGGTTGTCATGTAATTTCTTCATCTGTGCCCGAGCTTCTCTCTAATAATCATATGTAGTAATGGTCTATAGTAACCATGTGGACAATGCCCCTGCATGTTTCCCTAGCAAACCTTACCAGTAGTGGTTTAAATTGGAAGAAGTTAACACTATTTTTGCCAAGGAATTAAGGAACAAATAGGGGAAGACATCAATAACAAGAAACTGAAAAAAGTGGGGGTGGGTTGCCCCGTGCTGGAGGAATGATGAAGTCCAGAAGAGAGCAGGCAGGTAGGGAATGTGAGAAATGAATTGATGACTGTCCTGGGCACCCTCCGTAAATGGAGGTTCTAAGAGGAGCTTTCGAGTCTGCATTCTCAGCCTCTCCAGTCAGGGGGAGGGAGGGACGCTGGGATAAGGGAGGAAAAAGGAGGTGTGAGTTCCAGGACTGATATGATCTTGGTTTGTGGGGAACATGATGAAGTCCAAAGGAGTGCAGCCAGTTGGGAAATGGACATTGACAGATTGGAGTGCACACAGAAAAAGGAGATCAAGATGTGGATATATCTTGAGATCATGACATAAAAAGACTGGTTGAAGGAAATCAGGATATTTATAGTCTTGAGTTAGAGGTAGGATATTTTCACGTTAGAATTTCGGTACTGTGGGAGAAGGATAAGATATATATTCTGTTTTGTCCAAACGGCAACAACTAGGGGCTAAGCAGTTCATGGAAGTAGCTAAGAGCCTAGATTAGGATTGTTGTAAATAGAGACTTGCTGACAATTCAGACTGATGGAAAGGTGAATGGGCTTCCTCAAAGGATAGTGAGCATCTCTGCCTAGAAATTTAGGAGTGAAGCCTAGATGATTTTCTAGGGAATCACTTACTTCCACTGACCTACTGTCTAAGTTGCAAGGAGAAAAGGAAAGAATTACCTCACTCATGTCTACTCCTCCCTCTATGAAACGATGCTTTAAGTTCACCATTACACTCCCTTACATTTAGGTAGAGTTTCCTATTTGCCTTCACTCAGAAGGCCCTCAATGGCCAACTGTAACATGCTGATGTCCAGGCACTTAATTCTGGTCCACTTTGAGAAGACTTTGATATTACAGAACTGTTCTTTCCACTACCTCTGTTTCTTTTCCTTATCTTAAATCTATTTCTCTTCTACTCCTATCCTTGGATCATAATTCTGTCTAATCCTTCTTGCACATCTTACCTCTGTAAACCCTTAAAGACCACTCTCATATCCATATCCCCTTAGCCTTTTCTTCTCTAGGCTTCAAACCCTCCTTTCTTCTTTTAATCATTGCTCCTCTTTTAGCGTTTCCAGTCTTCTGGTCTTTTTCAGCCTCTTCTGGATACCTTCTAAACTGTGAATGTCTCATGGACAGGGCAATCTTGGTATAAGATTGTGTTCTGTGACACAGCTCACCTTTCTGGGTTCTGCTCTTGAATTCACCTGCCGTTCCAAAAGGGATAACCTGGGTCAAAAGAAGTACTTGAAGATCTATGTCATGAGGAAGATACTCAACAGTTAAAACACCAGATCCTGTAACCTTGTCCCATGCCATGAGAAGAAATTGAGACCTGGACCAGAGTTCTTGAATCTTCATCTAAAAACCCATTCCACAAGAATCACAAGTTAACATAATTTATCGATGGTACTGTATTGTCTGTATTCCTTTGCTTCTTTGGAGAAGTAATTGTAGGAGACTAAGCAAACCAAATCATTCTTTTCATGAAAATCCTGGATTTCAAACAGCCTGTGTATTGTCTATGGTCCTCTGGGTATTAAAGAGGTGATATACATAGTACAAGTTTCCTTATAGGTTTTCTCAAAGTTCCCTTCACTGATTCAATACTGAGTAAAGTATATCAAAGTAAACTATTCATTCCTTCATGGGCTTCATTATGTTATGCCAGGGTCATGTGAATAGGTCTCAGTGAAAGGAATCAATGGATTTTCAGATGCCATGGGATTTGGAGCTGATTCTGATTGGGTCAATCCATGCTAAACATCTCTCCCCTCCTTCCCCTTAGGTATCACGCCTGTGTGGCCACACACAGGGAGTTAGATCTGGGGGAAAGAAGTTGATCCATTCTCTGAGAATCTTAGAAAACATGGCACCTGTCCAACGTTTCTTTGGCAGGATGCATCAGAATCTCCAGGGTAAAAAAGGGCCTCCCAGATGTTGGTCTTTGTTATTTAATAACATCATGATAGTGCCAAGAAGTGCTATCTGGATGTCACCTTAGTCTGTTGACCTCTGTTTTTGATTTCCCTGTCATCCACTGTGTTATATCCTTCTCAGTTTTGGGTCACCTTCATTTCTGACAAAGTTGTATCTAACAAATTGCTGACAAAATATTGAGGAGCACAGGTGTAAAGTCAGATCCCTGGGATATCCCAGTGGGGTATCATCAGAATTACAACCTTCTGCATGAAGTGTGACCTCTCAAGTCATTTTGTTGTACACTTTTGTAAAGTCCTTGTTAGATAATTAAAAAAAAAACTGTTAAGATGTACTCCTGGTTCTGTCCCCTTCATTCAGCATCAGTTCATATAAATCTTTCCAGGTTTTTCTGAAGTCCACCTGTTCATCATTGCTTATAGCACAATTATTTTCCATTACTTTCATGTACCATAACTTGTTCAACCATTCCCTAATTGATGGGCATCCCCTCAATTTCCATTTTTTTGTGGTGGCCACCACAAAGAAAACTGCTATAAATATTTTTGTACATGTGAGTACTTTTGTCTGACTGTTTACAGGGAGCATACGAGTGGGGACTTGTGAGCCATAATGTTGTTCTAGTCCTGATGAGGTGCTTAGGTGCCTGTGTTTGACCCCAATTCTAAAATCACATTTCTCCTCAGCCTCAAAACACTTTCCCAGATAGCTTCTCTTCAGCCCAAAGATAGCCTGCCCTCGGAAAATATTTATCTCTCTTCTTGATAGAGTAGCCAGCTGCATCTATAGAATTTATTAGTTTGAACCAGCTGTGTACTGGCTGAACTGGCTGTGTATGGGGTTATAAAGATATTTACTACTCAATGACCTATCATATGTATCCCAGATTTAGATATAAATATACTCCCTTATGTTTATCTTATATAACAAGACATTGATAGAAAGCAGCCTGGGTATTTCTCAATAAGCCCTGTTTATTTGACTTAGTGAAGTTTCAGGCCTAACCCTACACCTCCATGTAGCCCCTACCTTGGGCTATTTCCCAGTGAACTCTGGGTAAAATGCTTGTGCAGTGGATTCTAAAAGTTCATGTTCCTTTAAGAACTAACCACTCCCCAATCCTGCCCTTAGTAACCTATTTAACACATTTGGCACATGTTTTACTACAGAATATTCAATATAAACTTTACCTAGTCCCCTAATCACAGGTTCCTTAAAACTCTTGCCTGTTGAAACACATAACAGTAAATCTTTATAACTTGACTTCAATAATTCTGTAGTCCATGAATTCATTCCAGACAACCTTTACCTGTACTCCAGGTCTTGCAAGATTCCCTGAATTCCCCCTCCTTCCAACCCTCATCAGTCCCTTTGCACTAATGGCAAAGCCCTTCCTCTCTCTTCCCCTTTATTCTTTCTCTGTTTCTATCTCTTCTCTTCCACTCTTTATTTCTGCTTTTCTCTTTCTTTCTTCTCTTCCTCCCTCTCTCCAACTTATTCTCTGCCCTGGCCTCTGTGTTTTCTGCCTCTACTCAGGATCCAGGATTGCTGACTCCAAATATGCTTCCTGTGGAATGAAATATCTTCCCCAGGGTCTCACTCCACTCAGGCCAAGCTGAAGTAGAGTAGTAGTAGAAGTAATATGTTGAACAGAAAGTCATTTCATTTTAGGCTT
Organism: Potorous gilbertii; assembly: GCA_028658325.1. Lineage (NCBI taxonomy): Eukaryota > Metazoa > Chordata > Mammalia > Diprotodontia > Potoroidae > Potorous > Potorous gilbertii. The sequence goes on along the minus strand of CM053771.1, from coordinate 71,271,359 downwards.
TGCCCCTCTGACTCCTGTGGGGAGATTGAAGTAAAAAGAATTAGAATGACTGTGTTTGAGTTGGAAGATTGAGGCTTTTAACAATGTTCTCTGTTCTGCCTTTCCTGTCCCCTCTCCTTTGGGTAAGTAAGTTGATCTGGAGGCCTGTGGGAACATCAGTAAGTGAAGGACATGGAGATTGGGTTTGGTTTATGGGTCACAGAGGTTTTAATTTGTAGGCACAGTCACAAAGGGAAAAACAAACCAAATTAGGTAAACACAGCCACTCACCGAGTTTCCCTGCCTCCCTCTATTATTCATAAAGAAAGTCAACTTTCAGTTTCTTTTCTTAGTCTTCTCTTTCCTGGAATTGCACCTCTAGCAGCAATTACTGTTCAGTCAACTAATACAGACTGCTGTCAGAGTGCAGGGAGACATGGCATCATAGGAAATGAAATCTGAAGAAATTTTTGTGTTTTACTGTCATGTTCAATCTCATATACACTTAAAAAATTGAATTTCATGAACAAGCATTACTTAAATGTTGTTGACTCAGTGCTAGGCAGTCTGCTAACAGTTGAGGATATACACACACACAAGGCCAATGTTTCCTGCCCTCAATGCCCATTATAATAGGAGAGACAGAATATCAAAGATATAGGCATGTCCAAATGATATCTAGGGAAGGTCCTTATCACTGATCAATGTGGCTCCATCAGCACTAAGTAGTTGTGATGCAGAATATGTTTTTGGTTCATAAATGACTTTCAGAAATGCTTTGAATAGTTACTATCAGCATAAAACTGAATTCCATCTTGCCTTCTTACTGAGACAGGAATCCTGCATCTCTCTAAGCTTTGCTTGTACTTTACTTTTGATGGAATTAAATGCTGAGTCCATTGACCTTTATCTGAGTGAAGTCAATCCCTCCTTAGATGAACTTCCAACTTTAGAAGAGGTTTTGCATGCCATTAGGCTCCTTTCATGTGGAAAAGCACCTGGTGCTGATTCTATAACAGCTGAGGTTTACAGGTAGGTGGACCATTGCTTATCCAAAAGCTGACTGAAATTTTCCAGGTTATATGGCAAGAGGATGTTGTCCCGAAGGAGTTCAAGGATGCCTCCATTGTCCACCTCTGTAAAGGTAAAGATTGTCCTGCAACAACTACAGGGGGTTAATCATTGCTGGCAAGATTTTTCCTAGAGACCTCCTTAATAAGCTGATCCTTCAACTGGAAGATGGTTATATACCTGAGAGTCAGTGTGGCTTCCAAAAGGTCCAAGGAAAAGTTGATATGGTATTTGCTGCCCAACAACTCCAAGAGAAATGCTAGAGCAGAATAGAAGCTTATACACAATATTTGTAGATCTGACCAAGTATATTTTAGTTATGATACTGTTAGTAATGATGGCTTATGGAAAATTATGTCAAAATTTGGTTGCCCAGCAAAGTTCATCAGTATTTTGCATCTATTTCATGATGCTTTGTTTGCCTGGCCTCTGGATAGTACACAATACTCTCATTCATTCCCGGTAACCAACGGAGTTAAACAAGCCTGTGTGCTTGATTTTCAGCATATTTTCAGGCATGTTGTCAAAAATTTTCAGTGAGGATGCATACAACATCAAGGTAAGCTACAGCAATGATGATAAATTCTTCAATTTGAAAAGTCTACAAGCCAAGACCAAAGTGGAAGGAGTATTGGTGCATGATTTTCTGTTTGCAGATGATTGTACACTCAATGCGTCCTCTGAAGCTGAAATGCAACAAACTATGGATCAATTCTCTGCTGCCTGTGCTAATTTTGACCTAATAATTAACACCAAAGAAACACAGGTGCTCTATCAACTACCACCACACCATTCATATGTGGACCATCAGTCAACAATTGGAGAAGTTTTGAATGCTGTAGATAAGTTCACTTACCTTGGTGTACTTTCCAGGGATGTACCCATTGACAATGAAGCTGACACACACATTGCCAGAACTAGCTCAGTGTTTTGGAGGCTCTGAAGGAAAGTATGGGAGAGAAGAGGTATTAGACTGACTACCAAGTTGAAGATTTACGGAGCCATTGTGCTGACATCGTTGTATGCCTTTGAAACATGGACAGTGTACAAGAACCATGCCAGGAAACTGAATTGCTTCCATTTGAATTGTCTTCGGAAGATCCTGAAGATCATCTGGCAGGATAAAGTACCAAACATTGACATCCGTGCTTGACCTAAACTGCCAAGCATTCAAACTATGCTTCTGAGAGCACAACTCTGATGGGCTGGTCATGCTGTTGGAATGCACAATCTATGCTTGCCAGAAAGACTATTTTATGGAGAACTCACATGGGGCAGGCGATCACATGGTTGTCAGAAGAAGTGATACAAGGGCACTCTCAAGGTCTCTCTGAAGAACTTTGGATTTGATTGTGGGTCATGGGAGACACTATCACATGACTGCACAGTATTGCATGCGCACATCAGAAAGGGTGCTGTGCTCTATGAACAAAGCAGAATTGAAACAGCACAGAGAAAATGTAGGATGTGCAAATTTGGAGTATCTACCCCAAATGTTTACATGGACTACGTGCCCAGTCTGTGGTATGGCATTCCAAGCTTGTATTGGTCTGATCAACCATAGTCAGACACATGATAAACTTGACTTTATCATGGGGATATCATTTTGGTCCTCTTTGAGAACGAAGGACAACAACCTAACCTAAAGGGAAGGTAGAAGGTAATCTCAAAAGGGAAGGCATTAGCACATGAAGGGAAGGGAGAAGGAGGAATCAGAAACGCCTGCTGTCGAAGGTGAGATTTGAGTTGTCTTCAAGGAAGTTAGGGAAACTGAGAGACGGAGACAAAGGAAGAGTTCTGGGTCCAGCCATAGGCAACCGGTGGCCAGGAAAAGAGGCAGGAGTTGGGGCATCTGTTGCAAGAAACAGCCAATAATCTGTGCAGAGTACATGGGAGGCAGGATAGTCTAAGTCTCTTAGGTTATGTCACTTTTTATTTTTTTTTTGCACCCACAAAGACATAAATTAGAAGAGGTTAGGAGAATCTGAAATTCATCTTGGAAACTGCTGATAAAAACTCTGAAGAGAAAATAGGAAATTTTCCCTGTGTTTTTCACAGATTTCTAGGCATGTCAGTCTCACTGTTCTCCTGTCATTACAATAAGGTCTACACTCACCTTCGTCTTGCATTGTTCCTTTCTGAAATCCTCAGATTTTGTTTTTCTCTGCCCTTTAGTAAAGTTGGTCCTGGCTGGAGATTTTGATCTGTGGTAAAAATGAGGCTCTCACAGGATTTTGTCTTGAGAAATTCCTGTTAGGGAACTGGAACTGGAAGCCACTTCTGAGTTCCAAGTGAATTAATTCTCCTTTCTGCAGTTAACTTTTTAGAATATTGACTTTTAAGAGCACTTTTATACGTTTCTTGTCATCTATTCACTGAGCTTCATGTTTACAGTTTGTCATTGTAAACTACTCATTTTTAAAATTACCTTTTCAGACACTAATCATGCTTTACTCCCAACCACTATGTGCAAATCCCAGAATTTCATTTCTCTTTACATATTGATTCAGTATTTCACTTTCTTTTAAAAAATGACAGCCATATGTTTCTTTGCTTGCAAACTGTGTTTCAGATTGTTCCCAGATCTAATTTTCTTTTATTCAATTGAATCTATTTTGCAAATACTTCATTATTCCTATATATCTCAAATTCATTTCCAGTCAGTCAGTCACCAAGCATTTATTGAGGGCACCCTATGTGCCAGGCACTATGCTAAGCATCATGGATAAAAAAAGTATCTTTTCTTAGGAAGCTCCTTCCAGTGTTCTCTAACAGGAGAACACCTATGTACCAATAAGATACATTCAAGATAAATTGTAGATAATCACATAACATTGACTACCCTGGTCCTAACTGCCTGTTGGCTTGGGACATATTATTTAACCCCTCCTACAGGGTTCTCTAGCACATTAGAAGGTGTTGTGGTTGTCTGGGTTCTCTGTCAATGGCTATAGTCCCAACTGTATGGGATAAAAGAACCTTACTCAAAATTTTAAATAAACGAAGAGGCTTCTCCTTAAGAACAGAAAATGATTTATTACAATTCTTGCGTAAAAGGGGTGTCCCTTCACCAGGATGGGATTCATCTGATGGAAGGAGGCAATTTACAGAAATCAGAGCACAATCTTATTCCCTAATGCAGAGGAGCCCACTTCCCCACTATCCTACCTCTCCATTGGCTGGAAAGGGAGACTTACAATCTAAGCACGAAAAACTGGAGAAACCTCGGGAAATTTCGACCTATCCCAGCACAGTTACCTAATTTAATACCTAACTTAACTGCTGATATGACTTTTCTATAAAGGAGGGGAGGGGAAAAAGGGGAAGTTATGTTGATGTGGCAACAGTATAAAAAACGAAAGGGAGATTTGGGTAACTTCCAAATTTGGACTATAGTCCACAGCACTTTCCCAAAGAAAGCTGTTGGGGGGAGGGGGCAACTGACTGCTCACAAGCCTTGGCTTCCTGAAACTCAGGTATCCAGGGAGAGAGGATTTATGGAAAAGATATTTTATTTAGAAAATTCAATATCATATTTTTATGATGAAAAGTCTTCACAATTTCCTCATCTCACAACTGATGTTCACTTTGATTTTAGGGATCATTTCATGCACCCCAGTTCCATTTAGCCATTGTCAGTTTAGCTTATTTATTTCATAATGTATAATAAAAAATATACAAACAGCTTCCCAGCACATGACAAGTATAATCTTTCCTGTATTCTATTTTGGTCTCTGGGGAGGGTTCATTGCTTAGCTCAGCTCTAATTTCCAAGTCCAAAACTCCTCTTTGGGCTCCAATCTTAGATACCCTGGTTTCTTTGGGCTTTCCTGCTAAGCTGATTGGCTACACTATCTTATCTGCAATCTTATTTCCATGGCTCATATTACCAAAGCTAACTGAAAGATGATTGGGGATCACCAGTAGCACCCAAAACTGCTGACAGCTGAGACCAAAAAGAAACACTCCCAGTCTCCAGAAGTAGAAGAGAGGGAGAGAAAAGCGAGGATGTCATTTTCACTGTGATCTTTCTTCTCAGTATGGAGCAGGAAAGAATTCACAGACAGAAGGGGAGGAGAAAAATGATGGGGGAAGGAGGGAAGAAAAGAGAGAGAGAAAGACAGAGACCACTAGCATTAAAGAGGAACAGGAAGAGCTTGTCCTTGAAGGTGGGATTTTAGCTGCCACCTAGAAACCCGAGTAGCCAGGAGACTGAAATGATGAGGGAGAGAGTTCTAGGCTTGGGGGATAACCAGGAAACATGCGTAGAGTGTGAGGTTCCTTTTGTTCAAGGAACAAGGAGGTCAGTGTCACTGGATGGCAGTGCTCTGTGAGAAATAAGATGAGAGAAAACTGCAGAGGTAGGAGAGGCCCAGGTTGTGAAGGATTTTGAATAACAGTGGGTTTTTCATTTACTCCTACAGACAATAGGGAAACACTGGTGTAGATAGAATGAAAGTAGAAGTTGAAGTGATGTGGTAAGATTTGAACTTTAAGAACATTAATTTGACAGCAGAGTGGAGAACGGCTTGGAATGGGAAGAGATTTAGAGAAGGGAAACCAACCAACATGCAATAGTCCAAGCATGATGTGATTGATGGAAATGGAATCTGAACCTCTAAGAGGAAAAGATCTGGTGTTTTGGGTTTGAACCCCCAAAAAGAAAACCCCTGAACTTTCCCACATGACCCCTTCCATGGTGTACACCCAGTATTATTCTTTTAACTGCCCTTTCATGGTGGCCCTCATCAGCACCAGGCCCCATTCCAAGCTATTTGCCATTCCTTAATCCCATTTAGACTTTTCTCTATTCTCCCAGGGTCACCCTAGCCTATTGGCCATTCCTAGATCACATCTAAATCTTCCCACAATCTCTTTCACGATAAAAAGGGATGAGTCTTGTCCACCAATTGTGCAAATCCCTTAAGAATCTAGCCCACTGGTCAATACATACACCACAAATATTAAGGTTCTTAAAATCTGGACAATATTGCAGAATTAATAGGAATTTTGCCCACCTTAAATGGTGTTTTAATAAAACTTGTCTCTGACTGAAAGAAGGCTGGAGACAAATTCTGTCAAGGCAGACCCCTGCCTTTTGCCACTTAATTTCTTGGCTCCCAGCACACCTAGACCCCATATGTTTCCCTCACCAGGAAACTGCCTAATCTCAAGTGCTTCTTCAGCCAAGACCTGAAGGTGTATAAGCCTCCCTCTCTCTCTATCCCTTTTACACTTTGCAGTTGCAGTCACTCTCCAAACACTTAGAAAAATCTGGAGGTTCTTTTTGGATCTGACACCCTCAGGTTCAATTTGTGTCAGACAGTTACGAGGCTGCCTCAAACCCAGCCTGATGCCCTCAGGCTCTGGGTCCAGCATTTTGGTACAAGGCCATGGACCTGGACACACCTTCTGCAGCCTAGAATATCTGGAAGTACATGCCAAAATTTTTCATTTCTCCTGAATGCTAGGGAATTGGGGAAACTGCAGGTATGTTTTGGTTTTCTAGGGCGTATTTACTCCTTTCCTTCTAGAAGATACATTGTAAAAGTTCAAAAATTTTTTTAAGATTCTTCTTATAGTTTTAGCTCTGACCAGGCCAAGGCTACGGTGGTGAAAAGTTATAACAGCTAAAAACATTTTAGATTCTGGAGCTTTTATGATTGATCATTAAGGAGTTTTGCCTCACCTCCATACAATCCAGGTCACTCCCTTCCCTTGAGTCAAGAGGGTATTTCAGTGTATGGATTGCAAACAGCCCTGAATTTTTCTGTTAACCCCTTTTATCCCAAATCAGACTAGGAGAAGCGAGTTACCCTCCTCTACTTGACAAAAGGAAGGAGCGGGGAGAGGCAGCAGCTGCAGTGGGAGCTTCCCTGGCACTCATCAAGGTAGTAAGAGGTCAAAGTCAGCCAGCTTCCAAACTGGAGTAATGCTGCTCCAGCTTAAAGTTGTAGTTTTACCATGTTAATCATGAGATTCTAATTCTCTGAGTAAAGTACTTCAGAAATGCATTCAATGGGACTCTTGCACTTTTACTCCTCCCTATATTTGGGCACTGCAGACTTGCTTGTTAGATTTGTTGTGTCTTCCAGACTACAAACCATTTAAATCCAGTTGGTAGCAAATAGTGGGTACCAGCCTACGTACATTCATTGTTTGCTGGATGTACCCTGTGCTCTGTTCCAGTCAATCTCCTCTTTGTGATCCACTGGAGGCAGGGATAATTCTATACCTCTTGCCAACAGGAAACATTTTCAGAAGCCAAGACCTTTGTTCCTTACCCCAAAAGAATTTGGGGCCCATTTGTTTGAGGGGGAATGAGATCTGAACCCCTAAAAGGAAAGACCATATCTTTAGGATTTGGTGCCCACAAAAGAAAGGCCCCTGGATTTTCCCACATGACTCAGTCTCCCTAGCATTCACCTGAGGCATCAGGTCATCCCAGTGGTGGTGGTTGGTGATTCTTGTCCTGCTTTCTCCAAGAGGATCAAAATGACATCATTATTATAAAGTCACGTTTCAACGTCAGACCGATACAAACTTGGAATGCTTTACCACAGATTGGGCAAAAATAGTCCATGTGAATATTCGGGGTGTACGCTCTAAAGTTGTGCATTCTATGATTCCTTGGAGCTGTTTTCAACTCTGTTTTGCTCATAAAGCACAGCACCTTCTATGAGTGGGAAAGCCAAGTTGAGTGGTCTTGTGACAGGGTCTCCCAAGACACACAATTTCAAAGTTCTTTTTTTATTATTAATTTTATTTACTTTCAGTTTCCACAATAACTACCATATTACTTAGATTTTTATTTCTTTTCCCTTCCTCCTCCCTCCTCCCTAACATCGCATACAATTTTATATGGTTTCTACACATGCATTCCTACTAAATACATTTTCACTATAGTCATGCTGTGTAGAAGAATTAAAACAAATGAGAGATATCATATAACAAACCAAAATGTAATATAAAACAAAATGATCTGCTACATTCTGTGATTGAATTCCATAGCTCATTCTCTGGATGTGGAAGGCATTTTGCCTTAAAAGATCATTGGGAATGTTTTTAAGTCCTTGCATTGCAACCAAGTTCCAAGTCTACTAGAAAAAACTCTTGCACAAGATGTTCCTTGCTGTGCACAAAGTTCTCCTGGTTCTACTCCTTTTGCTCAGCATCAGATCATATAAGACTTCCCAGACTTCTCTTAAGTCTTCCTTCATATCATTTTTTATAGCACAATAGTATTCCATTACATTCATATAACAGTTTATTCAGCCATTCCCCAGCTGATGGATATCCTCTCGATTTCCAGGTTTTGGCCACCACAAAGAGTGCTGCTATAAATATTTTTGTACATGTGGGAACCTTTCCCATTTTTATAATTTCTTGGGGATACAGTCCTAGAAGCGATATTGCTGGGTCAAAGGGTATGCACATTTTGGTAGCCTTTTGGTCACAGTTCCAAATGGCTCTGCAGAATGGTTGGTTCAGCTCATGACTCCATCAACAATGAATTAGTGTTCCAACTCTCCCACATCCTCTCTAACATTTATCATCTTCCTGTTCTGTCATGTTTGCCAATCTGATAAGTGAGATGTGGTACCTCAGAGTTGTTTTGATTTGCATCTCTGTAATCAATAGTTATTTAGAGCATTTTTTCATATGTCTATAGATATCTTTAATTTCTTCCTCTGAAAACTGCCTGTTCCTATCCTTTGACCATTTATCTATTGGGGAATGGCTTGTATTTTTGTGCATTTGACTCAGTTCTCTATATATTCTAGAAATGAGGCCTTTATCACAGACACCAGCTGCCAAAATTCTTTCCCAGTTTTCTGCTTCCCTCCTAATCTTGGTTGCATTGGGTTTGGTTGTGCAAAAACTTTTCAGTTTAATGTAATCAAAATTATCCATCTTGTACTTCATAATGCTTTCTATCTCTTCTTTAGTCAAAAATTCTTCACTTCTCCATAAATCTGATAAATACACTATTCCTTGCTCCACCAATTGTCCATAGTATCAATTTTTATATCCAGATTGTATACCCAGTTGGATTTTATTCTTGTGTACAGTGTCATGCATTGGTCTATGCCTAGCTTCTGCCATACTGTTATCCAGTTTTCCCAGCAATTTTTGTCAGTGAGTTCTTATCGCAGAAACTGGGGTCCTTGAGTTTATCAAACATTAGATTGCTATATTCATTGCCTACTGTGTGTTGAGTACCTAGCATATTCCACTTGTCTACCATTCTGTTTCTTAGCCAGTGCCAAGTGGCTTTGATAATTGCTGCTTTATAATACAATTTTTGAGATCTGGTAGCACTAGGCCACCTTCCCTCGCATTTCTTTTCATTATTTCCCTTGATATTCTGCACATTTTATTCTTCCAGATGAATTTTGATATTATTTTTTTCTGGCTCTAGAAAATAATTATCTGATAGTTTGATGGGTATGGCACTAAATAAGTAAATTAATTTAGGTGAAATTGTCATTTTTATTATATTGGCTTGGCCTACCCATGAGCAACTGATGTTTTTCCACTTACTTAAATCTGACTTTATTTGTGTGAAAAGTGTCTTGTAGTTGTGTTTATATAGTCCCTGGGTTCGTTTTGGCAGGTAAACTCCCAAATATTTTATAGTGTCTACCCGAGCTTTAAATGGGATTTATCTTTCTATCTCTTGCTGTTGGGCTTTGTTACCAATATATAGAAATGCAGAAGATTTGTTTGGGTTTATTTTGTAACCTGCAACTTTGCCAAAGTTGTTTATCATTTCAAGTAGTTTTTTACTGGAATCTTTGTGATTCTCTAAGTATATCATCATATCATCTGCAAAGAGTGATAACTTAGTTTCTTCTTTGCTTATTCTAATTCTTTCAATTTCTTTATCTTCTCTAATTGCTATAGCTAACATTTCTAGTACCATATTGAATAATAGTGGTGATAATGGACATCCTTGTTTCACCCCTGATCTTATTGGAAATGCATCTAGCTTATCTCCATTGCATGTAATGCTTGCTGAAGGTTTTAGGTAGATATTTATCATTATTTTATGGAAAGTTCCCTTTATTACTATGCTCTCCAGTGTTTTTAATAGGAATGGATTTTTTCTGCATCTATTGAGGTACTCATGTAGTTTCTGTTAGTTTTGTGGTTGATATGATCAATAATGTGAATAGTTTTCCTAATATTGAACCAGCCCTGCATTCCTGGTATGAATCCTACCTGATCATGATGTATTATTTTCATAATAAGATGCTGTATTCTTTTTGCTAAAATCTTATTTAAAATTTTGCATCTATATTCATTAGAGAAATTGGTCTATAATTTTCTTTCTCTGTTTTGACTCTTCTTGGTTTAGGTATCAATACCATATTTGTATCATAAAAAGAATTTGGAAGTACCCCTTCTTCCCCAATTTTCCCAAATAGTCTATATAATATTGGAATTGACTGTTCTTTAAATGTTTGATAGAATTTACTTGTAAATCCATCAATTTCAAAGTTCTTGAGAGAGACCTTGACAGTGTCCTTGTATTGCTTCTACTGACCACCAAGTAATTATTTGCCCTGTGTAAGTTCTCCATAAAACAGTTTTTTGGCAATATGTTTTGAATTTGAACAACATGGCCAGTCCATCAGAGTTGTGCTCTCTGAAGCATGGTTTGAATGCTTGGCAGCTTAGTTTGAGTAACAACCTCAGTGTCTGGTAACTTATCCTGCCAGGTGATCCTCAGAATCTTCCTAAAACAATTCAAACAGAAGTGATTTCATTTCCTTTCATGGCTCTGCTGCACTGTCCATGTTTCATAGGCATACAATAATGAGGTCAGCACAAGGGCTCTATAGACCTTTAGTTTGGTAGTGAGTCTAATACCTCTTCTCTCCCATGGCAGGGAAAGCATTAGATTGAGGACCTACGAGGTTAGCATACATAATTAGTATTTCTTCTCAGTTGGCTAATGTTAAAAGAAAAATGGTTTGTGATCTATATTGTTTGGTCTATATTGCTTTAAAAGAAGCATCACATGACCAGAAGTTGGAATCATTTTATGATGTGATATGTACTGTGTTAAAAATGATTATTTGTTGTATTTATGTAAATACTGGAGCCTGTTACTGACTCCTTAGTGAAATCTCACCCTCCTGATGGAGGAAATGAATAGTGAATTAATGTAAAATGTAAAAGCCCGGTTCTAATGTGAATTTCTTAAAACATGACAGTTGGTCAAAGTTCCAATTTTGATTTTTAAATTAGATTCATGAATATTTTAATTAATTTTTCCGGAAATCAGTAAGTTCCTTAAAGGAGCAGCTCAAATGTGACCTATATCAAAATCTTTCCTGATTTTCCCTAGTTGTTAATAGCCCTATCTCCCTGTCAAAAAAAAGCTCAAGAAAGTTTTCAAGTATCAGTACTTCAGTATATTAGACTGAAATATGGAGGTTAAAACAAGAAAATAAAGCAATCCAGGTTGGTTGAGGCTTCCTCTGGCCTTCTAGCAAATCAGTGAGATTATCTTATTCCATACACACCTCAAATTATGTTTATTTTCTACACACATATGACTTGAAAGTCACATAAATCATTCAGTTTACAGCTGAATCCCTGTAGAAGTTGGCATTTTTGTTGTGTTTTTCCCTAGTGTGTTTAGGCATGTTTTAGCATGTTGCTTCCCTTTTATTACTTTTTAAAAATTTTTTTAAATCGAATTATTTTACTTGTTTTCAGTGTTCAACAATCACTTCCATATATCTTAAATTTTTTTCCATTCCCTGCCCCTTAGTCCTCCCTCCTTCCACACTCCCTCTCTGAGATGGAGTACAATCTTTTATAGGTTTGATATGTACATTCCTATTAAATGTATGTTGCATAGAAGAATAAAAATGAATGGGGGAAACCATAAAACAAAACAAAACATAACATAATATAAAACAAAATGGTCTATTTCTGTCTGCAGTCCAATTCCATAGCTCTTTCTCTGGATGTGGAATATGTTTTTCTTCAAGAGTCCATTGGAAATTAAGTCCATGCATTTCAACGAAGTACTAAGTCTACTAGAGAAATTCCTTATACATTGTGGTTGTTGCTATGTACAGTGTTTTCTTGGTTCAGTTCCTTTCACTCAGCATCAGTTCATATAAGTCTTTCCAGGTTTTTCTGAAGTCTTCCTGTTCATTGTTTCTCATAGCACAGTAGTATTTCATTACATTCATATGCCACAACTTGTTTAGCCATTCCCAAATTGATGGGCATCCCCTTGAATTCCAGTTTTTGGCCACCACAAAGACAGCTGCTATAAATATTTTTGTACATGTGGGACCCTTTCCCATTTCTATGATCTCTTTGGGATAGAGTCCCAGGAGTGACATTGCTGGGTCAAAGGGTATGCATGCTTTGTAGCCCTTTGGGTATAGTTCCAAATTGCTCTCCAGAATGGTTGGGTGAACTCACAGCTCCACCAACAATGAATTTGTGTTCCAGCTCTACCACATCATCTCCAACATTTATCATATTCCTGTTTTGTCATGTTAGCCAATCTGATAGGTGTGATTAGGTACCTCAGAGTTGTTTTGACTTACACCTCTCTAATTCCATTCCTATAGCATCATTCTTAAGGAACCAATGGAGTTACTTCAAAAGATCTATATCTAGAATTGAAATTCAATAGGAGGCAATACCTCCAGTTGAGGGAGAGAGGACACCATTGGAGTGGACTGTAGTCTGATTACTTCAGGGAATAAAGCAAGGAGATTGTCCTTTAGTTCTTATACAAAAGGGTTTTTTTTTTTTCGGTCTTTCACCTCACCCATTTTTTTTCCTACGAATTTGGAGAGTTTCAGAGAAAAATATTGTTTTAAAATATTTCTTCTAAAACTAGTAGAAATAGTTATGCCATAAAGAGCTCTAAATGTTTGAAAAGACACTATTTGATTCTGAGGATAACAGAAAGACACTGGAATTTATTGAGCAGGGTAGGACATGACTTGACCTAGATATTCAGAAAACCATTTTGGCTACTTTGAGAGGATAAACAGGAATGGGAAGACACAAGGATGAATTTTGAAGGCTATTACAGTAGTCAAATGATATGAACTAGAGGAAGAAATTCAGACTGTCAAATAAAAAACAAACAAACAAAAACCTTCCAACATAGGCTGTTAGTCAATTAACAAGTATTTATTAAGTGTCGGGAAGTTAAAAATACAAAGAAAGACAATGCCCTGCTGTCTTTGGTATCTTCTTTAAATGGAGGTTATGAGAGAAGCCAGGAAGGAGGGAGAGAGACAGAGACACACACACACACACACACACACACACACACACACACACATACACACACACACAGAGAGAGAGAGAGAGGGAGAGAGAGAGAGAAAGTTTTTGCAGATTACTTCATACCAGAGCTGAAGTGAGACTTCCAAATGAAGAGCTGAGGCATGGCAAAGAAAGTCAGGTGTATGGACACATTGAAGAGGAATGACCATATTAATCACCAATAGTTAGAGAAATGCCTTTTAGATCCAGTGGATCTCTCAGTACTTCCATCATCCTTAGATCTCTGGCCTTTGGAGTCCCCTGAATCCCAATAGAGTCTCAAGTTTCTAAGGAACCACAGAGATTACCTCATCCAATGTATACCTGAACAAGAATCTTTGGACTAGTCTTCTCTTTAAATAACCTGAGGGCTCTATGTGGGAAACAAAAGAAGGAATTTGTATCCTAAATTTACTGAATCTCCTGAGTCTTCTAAACTGCTTGAAAAATCTATAGCCTCTGAATTTTCTGGTCCTCTAAAATGCCTGATTCCATTGTCTCCAGAGCCTTCTGGAACCTCTGAACTTCCTTTGTCTTGTAAGTCTCATAAATACTCTGAACAGACCCATCCTTTTGTTAGAAGTGATCCAGTCTAACAAGCCCCCAACAGGTAGAAACTGAAATGTTCACCTTAAATAAAGAATAATACCTGTTGTGAAATCAGGAAGGCCTTTATTAATCTTTACTTCCATTCCCTCTGAATGGACAGGTAGCCTCTCCAGTAAGGTTACAAGAAGACTACAACATGTGCAGGAACTTGGGGCTTTTTACATTGTTTTCTGAGCTTTGGATCTCCTGCAACACCATCCCCTGGCCATGTGACTCCATGTTCTCCTCTCTGATAGGCCCTTCCTCATATAGCTCCTTGAGCCTTCACATTAGTTTCTGACCTCTAACCTGTCTATGCTAGGCCACAACACTTAGCACCTAGGAATGTGAACAAAAGAACTTCCTTACTTCCCACACTTGGAAGCAATTAGAGTAGTGGAAAAAGGGTTAGATCGGAAGTCAGGGGACCTGGCTTTGAATTTTGTCCATCACTTACTCTATTACTTTAGGTAATATTAACTGCCAACATGGAATCTAAAATGACATAATATAAAACTAGGTGTTACAAAATGAAAAATCCCTGCTTTCCTCACTTCTCCCTCTCAATGAGAAAGAGGCAGAACCAACTGCCTTTCAACTCTGCCTCTTGGTGATTTTCTCCTCTACTGTATCTTGCATTCTTCTTCCCCTTTGGACAAAAGGAGTGGATTGAGCCTTCACACCCTCAGCCCCAAAGGGACTCCAGTTACCTCATTCTTTTAGGGCAAATGTAAATGAGTATGAAATTCAAATTTGTATATTAGCATCATTCATATAGCTAGACTGTCATTCAGTCATTCTCTGGGAGGATTTTTATCTTCCCAAGTCAAAATGGGAGGGCCTTAGAATGGACTGTGAAATATGATACTATTTTAGAGCTGTCCCTGCATGCACACACTCACAGTTCTGAAGAATATAATCAGAAATAAAAAGGAGCAGGGACTTTCTTTAACCCAATGGATCAAGATCAATAGATTCTTTCATATTTCCTCTGATGTCACTTTTTGTATGATATTGAAGACAAGGCCCTTAATGCAGTGTTGCTAAATGGAATAATTCTGGGAAAAAGAAGTAATCTGAGAAATGAAACTAAAAGCCTGTTTATTGGATTCTGATAGGAGGAAAAGAAAGTCAAGACCATTTGAGCATCTAACCTGTATTGTTGCCGTTGAATAATTCTGGTAAAGAGAAGTAATCTGGGTAGCAACAATAAAATGACCCTGATATTCTGATTTAGTAGATTCTGAGGGGGAAAGTGTGAAAGTACAGTAGGCTTGTATGTAGGACTGTTTTTTTTTTCTGAGTATCTAGTCCTCTGAGTCCCATATCTTAGACCTCTTACCCATTTCCCTGCCCTTAGTGCCAATCTTTCCTTCCTTTTTCCTCTCATTGGTTGCTTTCCTACTGCATTTTTATGTATTTATACCACAAATTCTATGTGCATATATTTGACCCTTTCTTTACCAGTTCAGAGAAGGATGAAATGTATAAGGTGTTCATGCCCTCTCTTGATTTTATCTTGTTTTCACTATCACTTCAATTCTGAGATTCCAACTGTAAGTTTGAAAATAGAACAATGCCTTGGCCCTGCATTTGACATTCCTTCAGGGAATGTACTGCTTAAGCAATGGTCTCCATCTTTGGTTCTAATCTATTTTTTTTCCAGTTTATTTTCCCCCCAGCAGCTCAAATTTCATTTTGCTCCATTTACTCTGGCTTTATTTCTTTAGGTCGTTCTTTTAGTACTTATAGTCTAGCCATTCTTTTGTCTAAGAATTTGCTTACTGGAAGGAAAGAAAGAAGGATGGATTTACTAAGATTGACAGTGTCCCCAACAGTATGCTAAGTACTTTACAAATCTGATCCCATTTCATCCTTACCACTATTCTGAGAGGTTAGAGCTATTATCATGCCCTTTTTACATTTGAGGAAACTAAGGCAGCTAGGTGGCAGAGTGAATAGATTACTGGACCTAGAGTCAGGAAGACTCATCTTCCTGAGTTAAAATCTGGCCTCAGACACTTACTAGCTGTGTGGCCTTAGGCAAGTCACTTAACTTTGTTTGCAACAGTATCTCAACTGTAAAATGAACTGGAGAAGGAAATTGCAAACCACTCCAGTGTCTTTGCCAAGAAAACTCCAAATGAAGTCAGGAAGAGTTGGAAATGACTGAAGAACAACAAAAAGTCAAGTAGATGGTAAAAGATTGTTTTTAAGATAAAATGATTTAGAATTAGAATTTTATTTATTTTTTAGACTGTCAAAATTCAAAGCTGTCTTTTAATTACTTTAATTTTCTCCCCATATCCTTCTTAAAGCAACCAAATTAGCAAAACCAAAAAAAAAAAAAAAGATGAAAAAATAGAAGACAATGTAAAATATCTCCTTGGGAAAACAACTGACTTGAAAAATGGATCTAGGAGAGAGAATTTCAAAGTCATTTGACTGCCTGAAAACCATGATCAAAAAGAGAACCTAGACATCATCTTTCAAGAAATTATCAAGGAAAACTGCCCTGATATTCTAGAACCACAGGGGAAAATAAAGTTGAAAGAATCCACCAATTGCCTCCTTAATAGAGATCCCCAAAGGATCACTCCTAGGAATATTGGAGCCAAATTCCCAAATTCCCAGGTCAAGGAGAAACTATTGCAAGTCATCTGAAGGAAACAATTTGACTATTGTGGAAAGACAATCAGGGTTACACAAGATTTAGCAAGTTCTACCTAAGGGATAAGAGGGCTTGGAATATGATATTGCAGAGGTCAGAGGATCTAGGATTAAAACCTGCACTGCAAAACTGAATATAATACTTCAGGGAAAAAATGAACATTTAATGAATAGAGGTCTTTCAAGCATATTTGATGCAAAGACCAGAGCTGAATAAAAAATTTGATGGTTAAATACAAAAATCAAGAGATGTTAAAAGGTAAGTAGGAAAGAGAAATCATAAGGGATTTATTAAAGTTGAACTGCTTCTTAAAAGGAAAGATAATATTTGTAACACTTGAGAATTTTTTCAGTATTAGGGTAGTAAGGGAATATACATACATACATATATATACATGCATACATACATATATACATACATATGCATACACACACAGACACACACAGACACACACATATATTTGTATTGACAAAGGACCCAGGGTAAGTTGAATAACATTATGGGGTAAGAGAGAAATATGTTGGGGGAAGGAGAAAGGGGTAAACTATCTCATATAAAAGAGGCAAGAAAAAGCTTTTATACTGAAGGGTAACAGTGGGGAGGTGAGAGGGAATGAGTGAACCTTACACTCATTGGATTTGGCTTAAGGAGGAAATAATATGTACATTCATTTGGGTATGAGAATATATGCTACCCTGGAGGAAAGTAGAGGGGAAGGAGATGGGGGAGGGTGGAATGATATAAGGGAGGGGAAATCAGAAGAGGGGGCAATCAGAAGTAAACACTTTTGAGAAGGGACAGGATCAAAAGAGAGAATAGAATAAATGGGGGGCAGGATAGGATTTAGGGAAATACAGTAAGTCTTTCACAACACCACTCTTGTGGGAGTGTTTTGCATGACTCCACATGTATAATCTATATCAAATGAATGCCTTTTCAATGGGGGTGGGTGTGGAGGGAGGAAGGGAGAGAATTTGGAGCTCAAAGTTTTGAAAATGAATGTTAAACATTGTTTTTACAAGCAACTGGGAAATAACACGTATAGGCAATGGGGTTTAGAAGGATATAAGAGAAGGGGAGGATGGTGATGGAAGGGAGGGCAGGTTGGGAAAAGGGTTAATCACAATGCACGCTGTCTTTTGGTGGGGGAGGGAAGAGATCGCAAGAAAATTTGGAACTTGAAATCTTGTGGAAGTGAATGTTGAAAACTAAAAATAAATTGGTTAATTAAAGAGTAATCAAATCTGATTACAAGCTGGTGACATATACACTTACATGGAAATTCTAGTCCAGAACTGTACTTCCCTAAGGAAGCCAGTAGAGATGTAGCTTGATTTGGAGCTTGAGGTACCCAGTTTATGTATCTTTTCAACAGGGGCTGATATCACCCCATTATAATTTTACCACCAGACAGAGGAAATATCTCTTCTACGAGATCACTCCCAGACCACACCAGACCACTCCTAGCTTTGGGCTATATGGACAGAAGAATCTGTTTCCACCCAATCTTGAGCAGAACACCCTGGAGCTCCTCTGAACCTTTGATTAAGTCAGTTCAGGATTCAGATAGGGGTTGACCAGGATAAGGAGACTCAATTCAATCTCATTATCAGTAACCTGAATTTTGGAAGAAAAATCATTCCAAAGGCTTAACTAAATGAAATACTTAAATGATTGACAAGAATTAGAACAGTGAAAGCATTTCTGGGTGAAAAGATTGATCAGTTTAAATTTGTCAGTTTCAAAAAAGATAATTAAAAGAGAAAAATAGGGAAACAATTATGTCAGTCATGTTAATCAATATTGTTATAGACTATTTAAAACAGCTAGACAGTATAAGGTTAGAATATTGTTGTGGTATAGGAAACAGTGAGTTGGTGGACTTAGAAAAATATGGAAAGACTTGTCTCTATGAAGGAAAATATTATCTATCCTCAGAGAAACAGGAGACAAGAATTGTATGGGGTGCCATAGATACACATGAATGTATATGTCATTATATGACTATGATTATAGATATCTAATTATATGTATGTGTATATAGGAGTATAAAAGTATGTGTTTATGTGTGTATATATGTATGTATATGTGTATGATGTATATATGTATGTGTGTGTATTTATATCTGCACTTAATTGTGACCTTCCTGGGGGAAGAGGGAAGAAAGAGGAAGGGGAAAGAAGAACAAAGTAAAATGTGCACAGCAGAGAACAAATGAAAATTTATGAAGAAGCAAAGAGGGATATCTCTGAACACAATGTGTAATATTGATTATATTGACTTTCTTGATATGGAAACTTTTTGCTGCATATTTTGAATCTTCTTTTAAGTTCTGCTGTTCATATGGCAATGCATTTTTTTCCTTTCTTAGAAGGCGTTTTTTTTTCTTGTTTAGTATTTAAGTTAAAATAAATTAATTAATAAAAATAGAACTCTCCTATCTTGCACTCTTTGCTTTGGATTGGGTAAAGTAGGGTTGGGAGGAAAGAAATATTTTAAAAAATGTATTCTTGATTTTAATTTTTTTATGGTTCAAAGTGCCATTTTGTGTGTTCGTGATAGAGTTCTAATAAGGCTTACCCCAGCCGCAATATTCTAACTTCCTTATGGGCCTTCCTGAACAACAGGCACGTCCAGATTTAGCCATACATTCTAGCTTTAACCACACCACAGGCTCCCAGACTCAATACAGCCAATCCCCCTATCTAGCCACTGTGTCCTCCCTCCCCTCACTCAATATCCTGTCTACCTTAGAATTGGTCTAAGAAGACAAACATGATTAGGTTGCGTGCACCATTTCTCTCAATGGTGGTGATGGGGTGCTTGGACCCCAATTCTAAAATCACAGTTCTCTCTGAAAGTCACATTTCTCCCTAGCCTCATAACTATCCCAGACAGTTTCTCCCCAGCCCAAGAACAGCCTGCCCCAGCAACAACCATTATCTCCCTTCCTGATACAGTAGCCAGCTGCACCTATAGAATTCATTAGTTTGAGCCAGTTGTATACTGGCTGGACTGGGTCATAATGACATTACTACCCACTGACCCATCATAAGTATCTTATACTTGGACATATGTAGTATATTCCCTTACATTTATCTTGTATAATAAGACACTGATGAGAGAAGCCTGTTATTCCTAAGTCAGCCCTGAGCATTAGTTGACAGGGCAGTACATATTTATAATTTAAGCACAAATGTTTATATTTTGCAAGGTTATACAATGATGTGCAAGCATAGTAAAACTGTTTTTCAGACCAGAGCCTGCGAAAAATTACCTGAAAAATAATAATAAAATCCTCCTTACATACACTAAAACCCACCTTGCATACATTCCACTCCTCCAGGATCCTGGCCCTTACAATCTAAGTACAATACACCTTTTGAGGTCTTCAAGCCAAGAAACTGGAAGACTGCATCCATAATCCACAGCAACAACATAAACTACAACAACAAATTACCAAAGTGGCCACAAGGTCTAAAAAAGGTCAAGAGTGTGACTTTCCACCCCCAAAGCCCACCACTCAGCAACAAGATGGCAAGAAAGAGCAGTGATCTATGAAGTTTCCTGTTGCGTTCTTTAAAGGTCACAGAGACATTGTGTTAGGCATAGGCTATAGAAACACAACATTTAGTATGTAGCATAGCACACACTCCTCCTTGAGATGCAGTAAGGAGGTCTATGGCCAAAGAATTTTGCAAGACCACAGTCCATCATTATCTAACCTCATTATTAAGCAGTGAGAGGGCCCTATAAGTAGAATTCAGTGCTTTAGCAATGTGCACCTCTAGATCAGTAAGCTTGTTGTGAGTCACAATAGAAGCTGCTTGTGGGGAAAAAATGGGCTAAAGGATAGTACCACCACAAGTATATGGGGTGTGGTGTCTGTGCCCATACATGTACCAATTAGCAGGTGTATCTGGTAATGTTTTCAAAATATGGCTCAGTACATATGGCTTTCCCCAAGTGGAACAACTAGTCCAATTAGAGGGAAGATACAGTCATCCATACTGGTCACAAACTCACAGGTTGCCTCAAGGAAGTATATGGGCACCACTTTGAATACTTGAGTTTTGGTACCACCAGTCATTTGAATTAGTTTTATTCAGAGTTCTGACAATCTCTATGATATGATACAGGGGAGTAGGTATCCACCCCATTACTGTAGTATCTGGTTTGTCAGTACATTCTACACAGAGTTTAGCATTGACCAACAGCTCTCCCATAATGGCAGTGGTTCATCCCAACCCATTCCTCACCAGGTAACCTAAAGGGGGGTGAGTGTGGCTAACCTGCTGTCTGATAATGGGTCTCAAGAATTGGGTGGTCTTATGTCTCCATCCCTCTGGGTCAGTCCAAGTAAAGTTCTGATATGTGGAAAATCCATGAAATCAGTACAAACGTCCCCCTCCAAAGTAGCTTTTCCCTCCTCTGTGTGTGGATACACCACCATCAGGGTTAGCAGCCACACAGTCATCACAGATGGCACACAAAGAAGTCCTGCTCGTAGTCTTGGCCTCCCAAAGGGGCTAACAGAGCCAGTCAATGCATGTCATCCTGCTTGAAAGTCCATGGCCATGTCCAGACCTTTGTATCTCCTGGGTTCTGTTGTGTTGGTGCTGGCAAAATAATGTTATTTTGCACTCCCAAACCTGGTTTCAACAACTCGTCTTTAGTCTGCACTTGTATCTGTATTGGGGAAGCCTAATACTGCAAAAGAGCATCTAGTGGGGCTGCCCTTCCTAGCTGAGGCCGTTCATTAAGGGCTTGAATAACAGTGACCATCCCTTCACAGTCCGTTGCTCTATTTTTAGGACACACTTCAGCAGCCCATTGTGGGATATAAGCTGTGTGAAAATGTCAGTCTATTTCCTTGTCCTTTGCCCAGGACTGTACAATATGACCAGAAAAGTGAGTGCCCTGGTCACTTTCCACCACTTTGGGGTGCCCACATGCAGCTGACAATTGCTGGAAGTTCCCTCTTTGGCCTTGATCAGCATGCTGACTGGGGAATCCCATCAGCAATCCAGTAGCCATATTAATATACATCATAACATATCAATACACTTGTGAAAGTGGGAGTGGCTCAATATAGTCAATTTGCCACCTTGCTAGGAGTCAGAGTCCCCATGTGATAGTGCCATCCTCCTGCGGTATGCACTGGGCATCCTGTTGAGAACAGGCCATACAGTCATGTTTAGCAGTATAACCTTCTTCATAGATTAGAGGCAAGCCTCATTGCTTAACAACCTCCCACATCATGTGGGGGCCCAGCATGTTGTAATTTACAATGCAACCACCATGCCACCTCTGAGGCCTGGGCATCTTCAAGCCACAGTACTCATATTATGCATTGGTCTCATCATTTCCTGCTGAAGCCAGAGAAGCATGCCCAGTTACATGATACATGGTTACCACCTTCTGTTGTCCTACAGACCACAAGTCTTTCCACATGTCCATGCCCCGCAATGGTTGATGACACACATTGGGAAGAATACCAGGTGGGTAGGCATAGTGTTAGCCCACAGAATACAGTCCAACTGTCAGTACACATAGTTAAAAGGCCATCTTAATAGGTCCCCATAAGCCACATGGCTCCAACTCAGCCCATCGACTGCTTTGTCCTTCTCCTCCTTCTATCTATATAGTCTCAGTCAGTCTCTGGCTGGAAGGCCAGAGCCCTGCACTTTGGAGGTTGCCCCTTGTTGGAACCATTTGTGTAACAAGCAGTAGGGCTTTTCAATACAGTCAAATCAATAGCCTCCTCTGCCTTATCAGATCAAGAGTGCTTGAAGCTCAGCCCTGAGTGGAGTGGTAGATAGTGAACTTTGCTGTTGTAGGTAGAAACCCCACTTAGTCAAGGTTGTGGTCTGTGTTACACCACTTCTTGACTTTTGAGTCCAATCATATAGCCATCCAGCTATGGCGTAAATGGTATGCACTGTCACTGGTGCATAAGTTCTGTTGCACGGAGGGCAAGGTACACAGCACATAATTACTTTTCAGTCAAAGAGTACGTCATCTCTGTTCCCTTCCACAGTTGTGACCAGATCCCTACTAGTTGCTGTGTTCTCTCCATTTGTTCCCAAAGTCCCCATCCATATCCCTTTTGGATTACATGAACATCTAATTCACAAGCACATGAAGGATAGAAGACACCTAAAGCCTGTGGAACCTTAGCAGTCACCTTGGCAGCACTAAAGGCTTGGGTACACTCTTCATCTCAGTCCCGCTGACTTCTTTTACATGTCATACCATAGAAGGGCTTCAGGATCTGAGCTAAGTGAGGGATGTACACTCTCCAATATCCCAATGAGCCTAAAAATTCTTGCAATTGCTTTACAGATGTAGGGGTGGGGTAGGCTTGTATCTTATCCATAATTGCAGAAGCCATAACCTTTGTCTTACCAGACCAAACAACACCCAGGAATTTGACAGATAAACCAAGCCCTTGGACCCTGTCTTGACTGACCACCCATCCTTTCTAATGTAGGTGAACCACCAAGGTAGGGGCAGTGATTTCCAAGTCTTCAAGAGAGTTATTAGTTAACATAATATTATCCATATAGTGAAATATTTTCACAGGTTATGGTTTGGTCCGTCCAGCAAAGTCAGTGGCCACCAGGCCAATACACAAAATACGGCTATGCAAACAGCCTTGAGGTAACACTTGAAATGTCCACTGTCGCCTTTCCCACGAAAAGGCAAACTTTTCCTGACTATCCTGAGCAATAGGGATAGAGAAAAAACATTTACCAAATCCAAAACATAGTGATAAGTTCCTAGGCTTAATTGGTCCATGAGGGCCATTACAGAAGGTACTGCCACATGCAAGTGGAGTACAACCTTACTCAATTCCCTGTAATCTACAGTCATGTGCCATGAGTCATCAGGCACACACTGGGGAGTTATAAGAACTACATGTTGGCTGAGCTATGCCAACCTTTTCAAGTTCTAAAATAGTTCCATCAATTTCCTTATGGCCTCCTGATAAATGATAGTGCTTTGTATTAGTAACCCAATGCAGTGTTGGAAGCCACACTTCACATAACCCCTGGTGACTGCTTTTACTATACAGACTTGAAAACAAAACTCACCCATGGAAGATCACAACCACACATATTGCAGTATATTGATACTGTCAACCTGAAAGTTTAGTTAAAAGAGACAAAGAGGCTAGCAGATACATGATCATGGAGCCAGAAGAAAACTTTTGACTGCCTGATACAAGAATGAGACCACTTAAATATGTTTTTAGGATAGTCCCAGGATGTCTGTGTTCCTCAGATTTATGGTCCCCATATGTTTTTAACTATACCACGAGAAAGGAATTTCCTTAGTTGAATAGGTTGTTAATTCAGTGACACAAGACAATTAGCAAAGTAGTGTCAGTTGGAATTTATGATTCCAGGACATCTGAGTTCCCTCTGTATTGCATATATCTCTGTGATACAAGATAAGAAGAATCCCACCACTCTGGTTGCGGGCATCCTGTCATAAACAAGTCTTTGAAATTGCTGACACAGAAAAAGGCATTTTTAGAGCAAAGCAAAGCAGTCTGATTAATTAGTTTAGGCTTTGGCCCTTATTAAAAGTCCAAAAATGATATTAAATGTATTCTGGAATAGGTGAGATATATACATCATATTCTTTAGAGGGCAGCCTTCCTAATCCCACCAGAATACCTGCTTTCATAACCCAAACTGCATATCCCCGATATTCATGTATCACAGCAGTCGCCCCAGGAAACTGCTCAGGATTACCATACACCAAAGAACATTCTGCCCCGACACCAACTAGTGCTAACACCCTTTGTACATTTTTTGGGGACCAAGAAATTGGAGTTCAACATAAGATCCCTGGTGCCACGTGGGTCCTGAAAGACAGATTCCCTCAACCTTCCCCTCAGTTGAAGTGAAGAAGCCAGTCTTCCTTTTGGTGAGAGTTGTCTTGGGCAAGAACTGAGTTCTTCATGAAATCCTGCAATGACACTGCCCTCACTCTTGATCCTGAACCCTTATGGGCTGGCACTTCAGGGTGTCTTTTATACAATGACTTGAACCTCTCTTCAGGTTTCAACTGTTGCCACAGTTCCAACAACACTTTATATGTCTACCCAACTAACTTTCTCCTGTCTGCCCTAGCCTCTATCAGTCCAGCCTACATCTGTTTGAGGGTAACTCTGACAAGTCTTTTCTTGGCTCCTTTCCCTTTATTTTCCTTGGCAGCAGTTTGTACGTCCTTTTTTGCTGTGTGTTCACTTTTGTTTTCACTTTTGTATGATATTGAAGACAAGGCCCTTAAGCATCTGGCCTGCAGTGTTGCTAAATGGAGTAATTCTGGGAAAAAGAAGTAATTGGGGAAATGAAACTAAACCCTTGTGTATTAGATTCTGACAGGAGGAAAAGGAAGTCTAGGCCACTTGAGCATCTAACCTGCAGTGTTGTTGCTGAATGGGATAATTCTGAGAAAGGGAAGTAATGTGGGAAGTGACTGTAAAATGACCCTGACATCCCTTGACCTGTCCTACCACAAGTGTTTGCTTCTGGTTATCCCTTTCCCCAATTTGCTGTCCCTTCCATTAACTTCCCTTTTCTATCCCCTTCTCTCTTGCCTTTCTGCAGGGTAAAATAGATTTCCATATCCAATTGAGTGTATATTATTCCCTCCCTAAGCTAAATTCTATGAGAGTAAGGCTCAATTATTTCCTTTCATCTCCCTGCTCTTCCCCTCCATTGTAAAAGTTCTTTCTTCCCTCTTTTATGTGACATGATTTGCTACATTTTACCTCTCTTTTTCTGTTAACTCCTAGTACATTCCATTCAACAGTAAATTTTATTTATTTTTAGGTATTCTCCCTTCATATTCTGCTTATCCTGTGACCTCTGTGTGTGTGTATACACATACACATATCCGCACATGTATATATATATATATATATATATATATATATATATATATATATATATATATATATATATATGTATGTATATGCATATACATACCTACACATATATAATATACACATGCACACATATCCATACATGCTATATGTATATATATTCCCTCAAACTACCCTGTAAGTTCTCAGTTCCTCCAAGGTGGCACAATCAAGGAAGAGGAGTTTCTTCCTCTCCTGGTCTGCACTCTGATCTGGGAGCAACCACAAGTACTTTTTGCTGTCAAGGATCTGCAAGTAGGATTCCCTCTCCAGAGCCTCCACCAGCTCCATCACATCTGCACTCTTCCTCACTCCAGGGCCACTACTCAGAGTTGAGACCCCTAGGATCTTTAGGCAGAGGGCTCTAAAAGTGGATTCTGCTGCCACAGTGGCTGCTGCAACTCTGGGGCCAAACCCCGCTCCCTTCTTATCCAGGTGAAAGAGCTTTCTCACTGACCTTTGAAGCTATCTTTGGCATTTGGGGGTTGAGAAATCTGCAAATCACTGCTGCTACCTGTGATTCCATACCCTGAAGTCTACTTCAGCTCAGTCCATGCTGTGCCACATGGCCAATCTGGCCTGTTCTCCACTTTGAGTCTGGTGCAATAGACCTTTCCTGTCAGCCTTCCAGGCTGTCTTGGGCTGGAAATTTCTTTCACTCTATTGTTTTGTGGATTCTGCTGCTGTAAAATTTGTTTAGAGTCATTTTTTACAGGTATTTCATGGGCTATTGAGGGGAAACTAGAGCAGGTCCATCCTTCTACTCTGCCATCTAGGCTCCTGTAAACTGTTTTTAAGAGAGAAAACTATTTGTTGTATGAAGAAATGTTTTGTCAATTCTTTTGTAATATTTTTGGAAGGCCTACCAAATTTATATTTGTAAGCTAATTTGTTTTATAAAGGTTCATGGGGGTTGGAAGAAGAGGGACAAGAATTTTATGGCTCCAGGAAGCTCTGTGATAAATTTAAGACAGCCTAAGAGCAGTCTCCTCATTCACCTTCAAAGTTCATTTATTATTACAGAAGGACTTCTTAAGACCCAATCTGAAATCAGAGCTGGGAAAAGTCTAGGGGAAAAAAGATGTTAACTCTTTCCTATTGTTGAAAAAAAGGAGGGACACCAGTCCCACCCTGGGCCCCTAAGACTGGAAAAGCCTGAAAGCATCATCCATTTGGCTATAGTATCTGAGGCTAGAAAGCAGTGATGCCTCAGACTCAGGTTGACTTGCTTGGTTAAATTGTAGTCTCCATGTAAAGTGTAAACTTTTTGAGTATGGAATTCCTAAATAAAGAACTTCTTTCAGTGATAAATAATCTCTAGTGATTGACTTTTAGGACAAATTTAAGATTTAAGATGTAAGTCCTGGTAAAATTTTTGATTAGTGAAACGTGCCATCTGATGTGAAATCCTCTGGGCCTATTACTAATTGTGTTCTATTACTCAGAGAAGAATGTGACTGTTACAGGCAGAAGTTTGCCTCAGGGGATAATCCTGTCCTCTGCCTGGGATTGGATCCTCCTGACTCATTGTGTTCCTCTGAAAAGACCTTTATAATTGCTAAGGTAGGTGGGCTGGATAGAGTCTTTCATGGATTTGATTTACAGAGGGACTGAGAAAGGAATTCAGGGGTGGACCCAGGTGGTCTCCATGTTCCAGGGATGGACTTGATGGCAGTGGCAAGTAACCTGGAGAATTGGATTGATAGGGCATAAGGACTGGGAAAAGTCTGTGGGCCTCAAGAGAGCCAGATCAAGTGGAGCAATTCAAGCAACTTTCAGGTTGAGGTTTTCTGGGGCCCTTTGGACAAATGGGACTCAAACGCTTTTGGGAAAGGGACAAAGATCCCAATCTGTAAACTTGCAGGTTTCACAGTGATGTAAAAGCAAATGGATATTAATACAATTTGTTGAATTCATTACTAACACTAAATCCGAGACATCTTCAGTGTAGAGAAAAGAATTTCAGTCTAAGTTTCTTAGAGGCAGGTAATCTCTGGGAATATTTTGCATTAGTGGAAAAGTTAAATGTTTTTGTTTTGATTTGAATTCCTTTCGTGAATATAAGTTGAAGTTAGTGTTTGAACTTATATGTGTAACATTCTTTTAGACTGAGCATGGTTAGAAAGGGATAGAGAAGCTTGGGAAGCAGATGTAATTCTATTAGTGCGATAACTTAAGGTTTTAATGATAAATTTGATGTTATGATTGTTATTTAATCAGGAACTAGAACAAGTATGGAATGGCATGCAAGCTACTTAAGACTGTTTTAAATATGTTCCTCAGCTAATGTGAAACTATAGTCATATCTGAAACTGATTATTGGAGCTTGCTATTTCAAAATTTTATGGTATTATTAACTGACTGTTTTTCTGAGTCTAACTCCAGGTGTGAATAGTAAGAACAGCTGTCTAAACCACTGATGAATGATGCCAGTGAACCTGTGAGATGCTGGTATGAACTGCAAAAAGTTGATCTAACGGGAAGGTTGGGAGAATGTCTGTCCTGCCTGAACTATGATTCTCCTGATTCAGTTTCCCCACTGACACCTGGCAGGCTTTAAGCTGGGATAAATGCTAGTTCACAATATACTCCTGCCTGGAATTGACATGAAGTTAGGGAGGTGTTGTTTCCTTGAAATGACCCTGCTCTTAATGGTAATTTCCTATAATCAAAATTTATGTAAGCATAATACCAGATCTATGCTATAGTAGATTGTTGGTAAGGGAACATCTGAGGTTAAACCCAAAAATTAAGCTATTAGGCTTAGACTTTTAGAACAACAACAATTAATTGGGGTCTGTTAACTCTGAGTAATAACATGAAGACAAAGTGAGGGCCTGAGAGGTAAGCATGCTTAGTTAATATTATTCTTGTCTCAGTTAGTTAATGTTGAAAGAAGAATGGTTTGTGGTTCATCTTGTAAATACTTTAAAAGAAGCACCACATGATCAGAAGTTGAAATTGTTTTATGACAAGATATGTACACTGTTAAAAATTGTTTATTGTCTTTATATATGTAGGGGAGCCTGTGATTAATTCCTTAGTGAAATATCATCCTCCTGATGGGGGAAATGAATAGTGAATTAATGTAAAATGTAAAAGCATGTTCTAATGTGAATTTCTTAAGCATGACAATTGGCCAAAGTTCCAGTTTTGATTTTGTAAGGGTCATATGAGTATAAAAGTTAGTAATGGTAATCTAAAATTGTATCAGGGTCAGTTTTGTAGGAGAGTGGACATCTGGATTTCTGCAAGAAGATAACGGGAAGAAGATACTGAGTTGCTATGCTGAAGATGGCTTGAACGAGTATCCAGACCAGAAAACTGCATCCGATGATGTTCCTCCCTAGTCTGCTGTATGAGATAGAACTTAACAATTCATTGATTTGACTTTTTCTTTTGAGTCCCTGTATCTGTACTTATGAAAGGGGACTGCCCCCTTGTAATTTCTCATTGTGTCAGTCAATGTTGCTCTCTTCCCATATTCATACAAAGGGGAGATAGATGAAAGGAAGAATTCATAGGGGAAAGAAAATGAGGAGGTATTGATTGTATTTAGGTGTTGAAACAAGTTTTGATAAAGAATAAAAGGGAGGAGTTTGTGGTAAACAAAGGAAAAAGTTCCATTTCTACAAGGCCAAAACTTTCAGTGGTGAAAGTTAATCAGAATTATGACCTGGAAAAGTTATATAAAGAAAGTCAGAAACTTCTGCACAGGATTGACGAACTGTTTGAGGGAAAATCTATCAGAAAGAATATGAAGTCATTCTAAGGAACCACCTAAAAATCCAACTACACTTGTTAATGACATAGAGTGGATGTGTCAAAAGTTTGTGACCCAAAAGAGAATGGACCAATCTGTCCTCTGATGGGAGGATCTGTCCTGTACTAACTTTATAAAAATGCCCTCACTTCAATCTCTCTCTCTGTCTCTCTGAAGAAGGATGGCGTTCACCTTGGCTAAGTTGTTCAGTTCCTCTGAACTCTAAGAAATTTCCTTGATACTTTTTTCTGTGTCAAGTACATCTCTAACAGTAAGTAGACTGTATAGATAAAACGATGCAAAAGGAAAAGGTAAACAATGAATAAGATTGTCCATTTAAGACTCAGAATTCTCATCTCTAACAGCTGTCTGGTTTTTGGGTCATTATCTGATAATATTTTCTGGTCAGTGTGGTTTAAGCAGTCTCCAGTAAACTATCTTCTTTAGTATTCCTTGTAGAGATCCTCTTTCTGTTAAAATCTCCTACAAAATTGATCTTAATACAAATTTATATTACATTGCCAATGACCAGGTCAAATAACAAAAGTTAACTCACCCCTTAATCTCTCATTATAAAATCAAAATTTGGAACCTTGGCCAATTGTCATGCTGCTATACCTAGAAAACTCAAATTTAAAAAAGGAAACAGAAAAATGAGAACCTTTTTTTATACTTTGTATTATTCATTCTTCTATGAGGATCTATGAGGATGAGATTCCATTAATAATTATTAGCATAATTAAAGAATTATTAACAGAAAAGTTACCAGATTAGCTACCATTGTAAGAAAAGGTTCAAGTATGGTATACATAAATACACTGAGTAATCCATTTTGAAAGAGTACATGTCAAGTAAGTTATGTATAATAAGACAGTTCCAACTTCTAATCATGTTCAATAAACAATCCCTAATGAAAGTGGATGTTCTTTTAAGGTTTTTACAAGACTAGAAGTCATCCTTCTTCTAAAATTAACTAATTGTAACAGAATTGACAGGTACGATATTAACTAACAAAATCATATCCTTGTTTCACAAGTCCTTGACCTAATTATCTCCATACTATTAGGAGGAATTTAAGACCGTAAGGAATACAAGAATATATACTCTTAACAAATGTCAAGGCTAAATACTTAGTTGTTTGGGCTAAAATTCTAGGCCAAAAAACTCAATCTTATACTTGAATCTTACTGTGGTAATCTCAGATGTTCCAGTATCAAGCTATTATTTAATAGATTTAATATGGTGCTTAAAAAACTTTTGATTAAAGAAATTTGGTATAAAAGAATATAAATGTAAAAGACTTAGCTATAGTAAGAGAAAAATGTTTTTCCTAACTTCATGTCAGTTCCAGGCAGAAGTTATGTAGATGGCCAATTGCTTTAAGTCTGGTTTGAAGTTGGTCAGGTAGGATAGTCACATTGGGGAAATTGAGCCATGAGAATCCTGCCTCAGCTTATGTGTTCATGAACTCTGTAGTTCATAGACACAGTTCATGGACCCCACAGGGTTGCTGGCATCATGGATCATTGGGTCAATAACATTTCTTGATAAAAATACCTGGAGTCAGATTCAGAATAATGTCAGCTAAGAGTTCTACCACAAGGTCTTGAACAAGAGGTTCCAATAATCAGTTTCATATATGTGATTATGGTTTAACCTTGGAAACAGTATGAGATTCATCACAGAAAACTACTACTGCTCTCAGAATCCCTTTAAACCATGGGAAAATCTTTAAGGTGGGTTTTAAGTTGCATACACTTCTTCATGTGTTCTAATTCCAGATTAAATAACAACATAAGTAAAACCAAATAAGATACGCAGGATAGTTCATAAATTAATCCTCTTAATAGATTCACATCTCTGTATTTCAAGTTTATGTATCCTTCTCTAACCACATTCAATCTGAAAGAATGAGATATTTCAGGAATTAAATCATATATATACTATATACATATGTATATATACATGTACATATATGTATATGTGTGTATATGTATGTATATATATATGATAAGTTCAAACAATAATTTTAACTCTTGTTAGATCATGGAATAATTCAGATCAAAACAGCAAGGAACTTCCCACTTACAGCTTTAGTATTAATTACTAGCTGAGATGTCTAGTGTTGCTTCTCTGACTCTGTTTCTCTGAACACACTCATTCAAGGCCAGTCCAAAGGACATAACAAATCTAGGAATGAAACTCAAAAATTCGCAATAGGTTTACAGATAATTGTTATTGATATCAAAGTATTGTTTCAATAAATTAGCTTGCAAGTGAACATTTAGTAGGCCTTCTAAAAATCACAAAAAAGGTTTTGCAAACATTTCTTCATAGAAGTATTTTCTCTTAAGGACAGCTTATAGTTTATCTTGCTGTTACTATAACAAACTAAATTCCTGATTACCACAAAATTCTTAGTTACTTAAATTCTCTTGTCAAAAAGGTGTTTGCAATGTGGACCTATTTACTCAGAAAGCATTCTATACCACAAAAGTCTTGCACCCAGTTGATAAGAATTATAAGGGAGATATTACAAGGTCATTTCTTTGAATAATTACCAATTTTCCTTTCACAAAAATATTTTTGTAAACACTTGACTTAAACAATAACGCCAAATAGCTTAATTAACAGTCTTAATTGTCACAAATGAGAGTAAATAATTTTAGCTGAAGTTTTCCTTTTAAATATAGACAAAACTTGAAAGATTATGAATTCTTAAATTATAGTACTTCAGAATATTGCAATACATTGTCAGAATGACCTAATAACTTCCTAACGCATTCATTTAAAAAAAACTAATATCTAGATTATAAGAAAAATTGCTGTTCTAACAACATAGGTGACACAATTGTCACCAAATCACACAATGTAAGCAAATTTAGAAGTATAACAATATCATAAAAAATTGCTATGTTTTTGAAACTTGAAACAAACCCATTTCATTACCAGTCGGGTGACTTTCATTTAGTTGGATGTGTTTCCAAATTGTTGTATACAAAAAATCATTCATCACCATTAAAATCTGATCACATCTAAAAGTTCATATAAAATTCTCAAGTATGAAATAGCTACATTTAATGTAAACAGTTAACATTCCGATAGCCTTTGTCTTATGCCAACACTTTACAATCATATGATCCTGACAACATTCCTGAGAAGTCGGTTCCGTTATTATCCCGTTACCGAACAGTAAACTGAAGAAAATAGAACTTTCTTGGGGCCATATATTTAATAAATTTTGTAATATCAGATAACAATATCTTTTTGTGCTTAATCCTGATAGGAAAGACACACTCCGATGCTGCTCTTATTCCTTCAGGACAGATTTTGATTTAAATCAAATCACTTCTGGATTTATTGTTGATAATGGTAAACATTTTAATTTTTTAATAATCTAATACTTCTGGCATTTGAAAGGAAAGTAATATCCATAAATTCATATATTCCCTTAAAAAGACAAGTGGTGACAGTTCCCAGCTTTGAATAACTGTTTTTCTCTACTTCATTGACGATCTGAAGTCTCCTCTCTGTTTTAAGGTTTATCAGAGAAAGAACTTCCCAAAGCATTCCAGCTTCCCATTCCATCCTCATGGAAATTTCAGGCTGTATAAATGAGGAAATTCATATAAAGTTTTTCAAACAGTTCCAAATCACACCTGTTGCCATCAGATTAGCTTAAAATGTACTGTGCCAATATTCTAAGACTCTAGGTTGTACTGCTGTTTTTGGCCCAGGCAAAAAGACCTAAGGAATTTGATTTAACACTCACGAATGTTGCCAGTCTCCACAGGCAGATGCATCCAGAGCTTTCAGAGAGAATAATTAAATAAATTCACTGCTTAAGTAACACAGTTTTCCAATTTGAAAATCATACTCACCTCCTTTTTTTCCCTTCTTCTCTGCACCTGTTAGAATCTGGAGGGAGTTAATGTTTAATAATTTACAATCAAGAGAGCTATATTTCTCTCACACCCTCCACAGGCAGCTTTTGTAGTGTTAATATGCATCTTAAACAAATCATTGAAATTCTAAAGTGATTGCATTTAAGGCTATGAAATAAAAGTCCTGATCATAGTATCTTAAAAAAACTAAAAAACTTAATTCTGCAGTTCTAAACACATTGTCCTAATGTCAGATACACTGGAGAGAGGGCTGCAAAGAAAATTCTATTGGTATGTTAGGGCTGCTTATGGAGATCTTATTAGTATAAAGCTGCTGCTATCTGATTCCACCTTCCAACTCACTTCTGGGAAAATTTTACCCTGTGTTTTCAGTTCCATTACTTATTTTCTAAATTTATTCTTATAACCCCAATTTGGCCAGTATTGGCACCCCCCCCCCCAAATCTTAATCTCTCACTGAAAGGCTAGAGTGGGAGGTCTTTCCCAGTATTCCCTCTAATTACAGATCTTAGAAGTTTTTCTGGATGCATTTTAAATCTTTCAACACAAACATGATAGTCATTTTATGAACAGAAGACAGAATAAGACAGAGTGCACAACAAATCTAATTATCTTACTGACTTTTTAAGCTTAGCTTGTTTTCAAGATAAACCAATTTAGAATTAGAATTGTATTTTATTTTTTCAGACTGTCAAAAATCAGTTATCTTTTAATTACTCTAATTTTCTCCCTGCATCCTTTAAAATCAGCAATTCCCCCTCCCCCCCCAATGAAAAAACAGAAGATAATGTGAAATATCTCCTTGGAAAAACAACCGACTTGGAAAATAGATCCAGGAGAGAATTAAAAAATTATCGGACTACCTAAAAGTCATGATCAAAAAGAGAGCCTAGACATCATCTGTCAAGAAATTATCAAGGAAAACTGCCCTGATATTCTAGAACCACAGGGGAAAATAAATATTGAATAAATCCACCAATTGCCTCCTGAAAAAGATCCCCAAAGGATAACTTCTAGGAATATTGTAGTCAAATTCTCAAATTCCTAGGTCAAGGAGAAATATTGCAAGCAGTCATAAAGAAACAATTCAAGTGCTGTGGAAACACAATCAGGATTACACATTGGTTGGGAAGGGTTGGGGAGGTGAGAGGGAATGAGTGAACCTTACACTCACTGGATTTGGCTTAAGGAGGAAATAATATGCATACTCATAAAATCTATTTTATCCTAGAGGAAAGTAAAGGGGAAGGGAGGGGGAATAATAGAAGGAAGGGTAAATGGGAAGAGGGGGCAATCAGAAGTAAACATTTTTGAGGAGAGACAGGGACAAAAGAGAGAATAGAATAAATGAAGGGCAGGATAGGATGGAGGGAAATATAGTTGGTCTTTCACAACTCCACTCTTAGGGAAGTGTTTTGCATGACTACATATGTATAATCTGTATCAAATTGCTTACCTTCTCAATGGGGATGGGTATGGAGGGAGGAAGGGAGAGAATTTGGAATTCAAAGTTTTGAAAACAAATGTTAAGAATTGTTTTTACAAGCAACTGAGAAATAACATATACAGGCAATGGGGTATAGAAATCTATCTTGCCCTACATGAAAACAGAGGGAAATAGGATAAGAGAAGGAGCCTGGTGATAGAAGGGAGGGTAGATTGGGGGAAAGGTTAATCAGAATGCATACTATCTTGTGGTGAGGGGAGGGGAGGGATGGGGAGAAAATATGGAACTCAAAATCTTGTGGAAGTGAATGTTGAAAACTAAAAATAAATTCATTAATAAAAAAGTAACCAAATCTGGTTACAATACAACTTATCACATGCCAGTTTACTTTGATCCATAGCCAAATTATGAAGAATATCCTTTCATAGGAGACTCATTTTGAGATCTCTGCCCCCAGAGCCTTTTGGAGAGAAAGGTGGATTGCAACCAAATACAGGGAATCCAAGAGATAGGAATAGGAATTTGAGGGTAAGATTCACCACCCACCCTTCAGGGCTGAGAGTTAAGGAGAAAAGAGCCCTGTGGATGCCTAATGCCTGCCCTATCAGGGGACAAAAACTCAGTCTCTGATCGCAGTCCTATTCTAGGTCATGACAGTATTAAATGTCCACCTCCACAGAGTTTGTTCTAAGTAATAAAAATGAAATTAGGTTGTGTCCACATTTTAATTTCTCCCAAGCTGGTGACATACATGCATTACATGGGAATTCTAGTCCAGAACTGAGCTCCCCTAAGAAAGCTCGTAGAGATGTAGTTTGATTTGGAGCTTGGGGTGTTCAGTTTATGTATCTTTTCAACAGGGGCTATCACCCCACTATTATTTTACCTCCAAAGAGAGGAAATACCTCTTCTGTGAGACCACTACCCAACCTTATCAGACGACTTCCAGCTTTGGGCTATGTAGACTGAAGAATCTGTCTCCACCCAAGCTTGAGTAGAACACAATGGAGCTTCTCTGTCTTTGAAAAAGTCATTTCAGGGTTGGTTCATGGGTTGACCAGGATAAGGAGTCTCAATGTAATTTCATTATCAGTAACTGAACTTTGGAAGAAAAAACTTTGTTCACAATTCCAAAGGCTTAACTATAAATGATATGCTTAAATGATTTACAAGAATTAGAACAATGGAAGTATTTCCGGGTGGAAAGATTGACCAATTTAAATTTGTCAGTTTCAAAAAAGATAATTAAAAGAAAAAAATAGGGAAACAATTATGTCTAAGTCCCACCAACTCACTGTTTTCTATACCACAACAATATTCTAACCTTATACTGTCTAATTGTTTTAGACTATTTAAAACAACTAGACAGTATAAGGTTAGAATATTGTTGTGGTATAGAAAACAGTGAGTTGGTGGGACTTAGAAAAATATGGAAAGACTTTTCCCAATGAAGGAAAGCTATCTATGCTCAAAAACAGGAGAAACAAGTATTGTATAGTGTGGCATAGATTCGCATGAATGTATATGTCATTATATGACTATGATTATAGATATCTAAATATAGGTATGTACATGTAGGAGTATGTAAGTATGTATGTATGTATGTGTGTATATATGTATATACATGTGTATGATGTATATATATACATATATATATATGTATGTGTGTGTATTTATATCTGCACTTAATTGTGACCTTCTTGAGGGAAGAGGGAAGAAGGAGGAAAGGAGAAAAAGAACAAAGTAAAATGTGCACAGCAGAGAACAAATGAAAATTTACAAGGAAGCAAAGAAAAGATGGACACTTCTGAACACAATGTGTAGTATTGATCATATTGGCTTTCTTGTTATGGAAATTTTTTGCTGTATATTTTGAATCCCTTTTAAGCTGTGCTGTGCACATGGCAATGCATGTTTTTTCCTTTTCTTAGAATGTGTTTTTTCTCAGGAAGAGACAAAACAGAGAAAGAAAATTATAGACCAATTTCTCTAATGAATATAGATGCAAAAATTTTAAACAAGATTTTAGCAAAACAAATACAGCACCTGATCACGAAAATACTACATTATGATCAGGTAGGATTCATACCAGGAATGCAGGGCTGGTTCAATATTAGGAAAACTATTAGCATTATTGATCATATCAACAACAAAACTAACAAAAACCACATGATTATCTCAACAGATGCAGAAAAAGCTTTCAACAAAATACAACACCCATTCCTAT
>CM053771.1:71209485-71233949 GCA_028658325.1 Potorous gilbertii | reverse complement strand
GTTTATGCAGAGACCTTCTGTAATGGAGCTCCTGCCAAGCTCCTACCTGCTCCGGGAGCCTCTGGCTGCCCACTGCCTCTGCTGCTGCCTCCCTATGGGGCCTGAGTCATGGAGACACCCCACTCCCCTCTCAGCCCGTCCAGACATCTCTCTCACTGACCTGTGCATCTGTGGGTGGAGGGACCTTCGCGGCCACTGGAGATTCCATCCCTGAAGCCTGCTCGGATCTGCTCTGCTCACTCCTCTCCTTGTCATGCAGCCAGGGCAGGGCTGGGCTGTGCTCCTATCCGGTGCACAATGGACCTTTGGAATCAGTTTTCCAGGGCTCTCTGGAATGGAAATCTCCTTCACCCCATTGCTACGTGGCTCCACTGTTCCAGAATTTGTTGGGAGTTGTTTTTATAGATAATTATGGGCTGTGGGTTCAGAGCTAGCATATGTGAGTCTTTCTACTCTGCCATCTTGGCTCCGCCCCCCATATAATGTAAAAATAAACCAGAATATTGAATCTTACTTTGGTAACAAAGAAGATCAGAACAGACAACTAGAAGACAACAATATCAAAGCTACTGTATCAAAAGCCTCCAAGAAAAATATGAATTGGTTACAGTCCATAAAACAGCTCAAAAAGGATTTTGAAGATCATGTTAGAAAAGTCCAGGAAAAATTGGGAAGGGAAATGAGTGTGATGATCTATTCAACAACTTGCTAAAGGAGACCCCAAAAAATACTGAAGAAAATAACACCTTATAAAATAGACTAATCCAAATTACAAAAGAAGTCCAAAAAGTCAATGAGAAGAATGCCTTAAGAGTTAGAATTGGCCAAATGGAAAAGGAAGTCCAAAGGCTCACTGAAAAATTAATTCCTTAAAAATCCGAATTGAGCAAATGGAAGCTAATGACTTTAAGAGAAATCAAGAAATCATAAAACAAAACCAAAAGAATGAAAAAAATAGAAGACAATGTGAAGTCTGTCAGTAGAAAAACAGCTGACCTGGGAAAATCAATCCAGGAGAGATAATTTAAAAACTATTGATCGACCTAAAGGCCATGACCAAAAAAGAACCCAGACATCACTTTCAAGATATTATCAAAGAAAACTACCTTGATATTCTGGAACCAGAGGGTAAAATAAAAACTGAAAGAATCCACCAATAACCTCTTTAAAGAGATTCTGAAAAAAAACTTCCTAGGAATATCATAGCCAAAGTGCAAAGTTCTCAACTGAAGGAGAAAATATTGCAAAGTAGGCAGAAAGAAACAATGTGGAAATACAATCAGGATAACACAACATCTATCAGCTTCTACATTAAAGGATCAGAGGGCTCGGAATATGATATTCCAGAGGTCAAAAGGAGCTAGGATTAAAACCAAGAATCACTACTCAGCAAAACTGAGTGTAATTCTTCAGGGAAAAAAAATCTGCAAGCATTCTTGATGAAAAAACCAGAGCTCAATAGAAAAATTAATTTTCAAATATGAGAATCAAGAGAAGCATGAACACATAAACAGGAAAGAAAAATCATAATAGACTTATTAAAGTTGAACTGCTTACCTTCCTGCATGAAAAGATGATATTTGTAACTCATGAGATATTTCTCAGTATTA
Source organism: Potorous gilbertii (assembly GCA_028658325.1). Lineage (NCBI taxonomy): Eukaryota > Metazoa > Chordata > Mammalia > Diprotodontia > Potoroidae > Potorous > Potorous gilbertii. Next base: position 71,232,339 of record CM053771.1, on the reverse strand, counting down.
GGGTAGTTGGAGACAATGGATAGATGGAGAGACAGACAGACAGACAGATAGATAGATAGATTTAGATAGAGGGCACAGGGTGAATTGAATATAAATGGATATCTAAAAAATAAAATTAAGGAGTGAAAGAGAAACATATTTGGAGAAGGAGAAAGCAAGAGAGATAATGGAGTAAATTATTTCACATAAGAGAAGCAAGAAAAATGTTTCGCAATGGAGGGGAAGAGGCAGGAGGTGAGAAGGAATGAGTGAACCTTACTCTCATCGGATTTGACTTAAAGAGGGAATAACATACACAATCAATTGGGTGTCTTACCCTACATGAAATGCAGGATAAGTGGATGGAGGATGGGGAGTGATGATAGAAAAAAAGGGTAGATTGGGAGAGGAGGTATTCAGAAGGAAACACTTTTGGAAAGGGACAGGGGCAGAGGAGAAATTAGAATAATGGGGATTGTGATAGCATGGAGGGAACATAACTACACATGTACAACCTATGCTAAATTGTTTGTATTCTCAATGAGGGTGGGTAGGCAGAGAAGAAGGGAGACAATTTGGAACTCAACGTTTTAAAAACAAATGTGAAAAACTGTTTTACATGAAACTGGGAAATAAGACATACAGGTTATGGGGTATAGAAATATATATTGCCCTACAGGAAACTAAGAGGGCTGGACATAGGAGAAGGGGAGATAGAAAGGAGAGCAGACTGGGGGGAGGGTAATCAGAATGCATGCCATCTTGGGATTGGGGGAAGGGGAGAGATGGGGAGAAAATTTGGAACTCAAAATCTTATGGAAATGAATGCTGAAAACTAAAAAGAAATAAATAAACAAAAAAGAGGGTGAAATGATTCCTTAAAAACTGGAACTAAGCAAGTGGAAAATAACGATTCTATGAGACTTTAAATAAACAAAATCCAAATAAGGAAAAAAAACAGAAGAAAATGAGAACTAATTCATCAGATAAAAAACCAACCTAGAAAAGAGATTGAGGGGAGATAATCTAAGCATTGATGGGCTAACCAAAAGCCATTATCAAAGAAAGACTATACATGACATATTTCAAGCAACTATAAAGGAATCTGCCACAATATCCTCAGAATTACAGGGTAAAATACCACTTGAAAGACATTCCAAAATGAAAATTCTCAATCATATTATAACCAAATTCCAGATCTCTCAGGACAAGCAAAATATATTTCAGGCATCCAGAAAAAAAAAATCAAATACTGTAGAGCCACAGCCAGATTCACCAAAGATTTAGCAATTACCACAATAAAGAAGCAGAAGGTAAAGGAGGTCGGATTATAACCAAGAATATCATGCCCAACAACACTGAGATAATCCTTCAGGGGAATAAAAGGTTGATATTAAATGAAACAGAGGAATTTCAAGTATTCTTAGTGAAAAGACCAAAGCTGACTAGAAATATTACTTTCAAACACAAGACTCAAGAGAAGCCTTAAAAAGTAAATAAGTGTGAAATCACAAGGAAGCTAATAAGGTTAAAATGCTTACATTCCTAAATGAGAAGATGAAACTTAAGAAGTTCATCATTATTAACTCAGAAGGATTGTACATAAACAAGGGGCATGGATTTGAGTTGACTGTGTTGGGATGATGTCAAAAAAGAATGGAAGGGTGAGAAACAAAGATGCACTGGAAGAAAAAGGAAGGAAAAGAGAAATGGGGAAATTTTTTTTCCCAAATGAAAGAGGCATAAGAAAGAACATTTATATTGGGAAAGACATAGGGGTGAGTGGGCAATGTTTGAACTTCACTTTCATCTGAACTGGTTAAAAGATGGAACAATATGTATAAATATAGATATACACACTTAGTTACATATGTACATGTAGATATACATATACAGTCAGTTGTGTATAGAAATCTATCAGACTGAACAGGGAAGTAAAAGGTAATGAATCTAAGATACAGTGGGGAGAAGAAATAAGAGCAGATTCAGGGAAGCAATGATCAGAAGCAAAACGGAATTTTGAGGAGGGACAGAATAAATGATGGTGGGGACAGAGGGAGGGAGAATGAACATCCACATTCTTAAAGGAAAAATTCAATTAGTTAATAGACAAAATAGAAAGCAAAGCTATAGGTCTGGGGGTCCTCAATTTATCCCTTTCAGAACCAGAAATATCTAACCATAAAAAAGCAAGAATTTTAGGAGATGAATACAATTTTAGAAAAGTTTAAGAGATAATAGGTTTCTGAAGAAAAGAAAATAGGAAAAGTAGGGAGTATGCCTTTTTCTCAGTTATACATGACATCTTCATAAAAAAAATTACCATACATTAGGGCATAGAATCCTCAGAAACAAATGCAGAAAAACAAATATTAAATGCATTCTTTTTGGACCATAATACAATAAAATTTACATTCAATAAAGCACCCTGGAAGTATATATTAAAATTTTGTTCATTCATTGTTTCTAATTCACCTCCAGAGAGAGAATTGAAAAACTCATTTATTCATTTGAATTCTATAGAAACAATCAATAATTTCATTTAATGTGGTAGACTGAGAAAACATATCAAAATTTATGAAATGCATCCAAAACAATACTTAGTGATGAAATGTGTGTGTTTATATATGTATATGTGTGTGTGTGTGTGTGTGTGTGTATATACATACATGGATGTAGGTGTGGGTGTTGGAGTGGGTGGGGTTCATATGTGTGCTTCTATCAACAAAAAAAAGAGAAGGAACAGATCAGTCAATTAGTCGTACAATTTAAAAATTTGAAAAAGAATGAAATAAAAATCCACAATTGAACACCAAAAAAAATTTTGAAATCAAAGGAAAGAAAAATTTAAAATAAAAAACCATTAAAGTAATGAATAAAACTAGTAGATATTTTTATGGGGAAAATAGAGGAACATTTTGGTTAATTTGAATTTTTGCAAAGGAAAAGAAAAAATAGTCAACATCAAAAATGTAAGAGGCTAATGCACTACCAAGGGAGATGAAATTAAACCAATTATTAGTAGATATTTTGCCCAGTTATATGTCAAAGGATAAGGGAGAATGATTTGGAACAATGCCAAAAGGGTTATAAAACTGTGTATATACTCTTTGACCTAGCAATATTACTTACTTGGTCTGTATCCCAAAGAGATCAAAAAAAGAGGACATACCTGTACTTTATGTACAAAAATACTTATAGTAGTTCTTTCTGTGGTGGCAAAGAAGTGGAAATTGAGAGAACATTCCTCAGTTGCGGAATAGACAATCAAGGTGTGGTACACAATTGTGCTATAAAAATGACAAGACAATTTCAGAACCTATATGAATTGATGCAGAGTAAAATAAGCAAACCAGTAGAACATCGTTCATAGCAATAGCAATACGATGTGATATATATAGCAAAGTGATGATGGTCAAGTGTGAAAAGACAGCTGCTTTTATCCATTACAATTCTTAAAAATCCTCTAGAAAGGGAACTAATGAACTCTAAATGTAGATTGAAGCATATTGGGTTTTTCTTTTTTTTCTAGCTTTTTCTTTTCTGCAGTATGGTTGATATGGATATGTACTTTGCATGACTTACAAGTTTAAGGAATGTTATACTGCTTACCTTTTCAGTCCTTAAAGGAGGAGACATAGGAAGGGAGAGAATTTGAAATATAAAAAAAAAAGAAACAATGAATATTAAAAAAAAAAAACTACGGAAAATTTACTGTGTAATTGAGGAGATGTGAGCATGCTTGTAATCATAGAAGAAGGAACCAAAGGAGAGGGAGAGATTGAAGATGAATGACAGAAAACTGACTGCTGGAGAAAGGTTCCAGAGGAAAAAAGAAGTTTTGATATCAAAGGAACAGATGAAGTGCTTAGCTTTGAAATGACTGCAAGTATAGCTAAAAGTAGTAGAGAATTAGTCAACCACGTTTGTTAGTTGTTCTTTTATACATAAGATATCTCTCTATCTTGACTGAAAGGATATTATGGAAGCCTTTGTAAAACACTTTGATGAAATGTAGATTTTATCACAGATGCTAATAGACTAAATTTGATAAGAACAAGAATAAATTACTCTACTTGACTTGAAAAAAACTCACCTAATAAAAGTACAGGAAGGGTTCATCCACACTTTCTATGAAAAGGCTGGGGATGTTTTAGTGCATGCTAAGCTGAGTACCAGTAAATAGTGTGATGTGGCATTAAGAAAAACTGGTGTAGCTTTTACAATGACTTACCAGGAGTAAGGCCAAGAAAAGAGAAGCTTTTTGTACCCTCTACTTCCTGCCCTTTGGAATACTGTATCATGGGTATCATGTTCAATTTGGGACAGCAAATTTATAGTATAACGAAATACTGACAAGATATAGGATGTCCAAGGAAAGGTGAGTACAGTGGTCAATGTTAGAGCAAGGAAATAGGATGGTTATCTTCAAACATTTGAAGTACTGTTCTATGGAAGAATGATTAAACTTTTATCATCTTGGTCCCAAGCAACAATACTAGGAAAGAAATTATACGGAGAAAGATTCTGACTCATGGGGAAAATAGTCCTAACACACCTACTAAAAGCTAGAATGAATTGTTTCTGAAGTTTCAGCTTCCTAGTGGAGAAATTCAAATAGAAGTTGGATAACTAATTAGAGAAGATATTACAATTTTGACTCATTAACTGTGTAGGGGTTGGAATAGTTGAAAGGATTCCTTACAACTCTGGAATTCTACACCTTTAAGACTATGTTACTATTATATAACCTATTGCTCAAAATGGAGGCCTGGAGTTTATATGAGCTGGGTTCAAACTTGAGGTGTTCCTCCCTTTTGACACCAGCTAAAATTTCCCTTGGGAATTTTTGCATTTGGTCATATCTATATCTCTATTACTAAAGGAAAAAGGACTTCAGGTTTCACATGACTATCAATAAAAACAATACATCAAATATAGGACAGACTTTATTTTATCCTACCAAATATATAAAACATACTAGTGAATACAAGTAGTCAAAACCATACTCCCTTACTCTACAATGGGCCTCAACCTCCCCAAGGACCTTCATAGTCTTTCAGAATTACAGTACTAGCCTGGATAGAACTACTCCCAAAAGAGAAAGACCTAGGAGATGATGGTTGATCACTTTCCTCCAACAAGCTGTTTTCCCAGAGACCTAATAGTCTCTCAGATATTAGTACAGTTCTCATTTCCCTTAAAGCACGTTAAAGATTGATCCCTTTCTGGTATATGTCACAAAAAAAATAACTCAAAGGACTAGTTGAAATCAAGGTCTTGGCTCTAAAGAATCACAAAATTTGAGAAATAGAACACAGCTATTTTCCAATTAGTGCAGTACATACATGAAAGGAATTATAAAATATAAATATAAATAACTAAATAAATATAAATTAAATATAAATGTATAATAAATATAAATATATAATAAATATAAATATAAAATAACCAACAACTGATCATTCAACCTCTGCTTGAAGAGCACCAAAAAGGGGAACTGACAGTTTTTCCAGGAAGCTCATGTTGCTAGCTTTAGATAGCTCCAGTTGTTAGGAAGTTGTCTGTGACATCCAAATTCAAGTGGAAGGTGGGGTGAGGCCAACATGGCAGAGTTCAAGCAGCAACCCAGCTTCCAACATTCTCCTCCAAACAATTTTAAAGCAACTCTTCAACTCAAATTTTGGAGTAACAGAGCTAACAAGATGTCAGAATGAGATATTTTACCAAACCATGAAAACTTGAGAGATTGGGAGCTCTCATCGCAGAGACAGTAAAGTGGTCAGACAATTAGTCAGAGAGATTTTATAGTGAACACTTTGCTAGCACTGGGTACAGATGGCACTGACTGGCAACTGTTTTACTCATATACAGTTCTGGGTCACAGTTCCAGGGCAGGAAGGAGCACTTGTGGTCAGTTACAAAGGAGCAGGGTGACTGGTCTCAATCCCAAAGGAAAGAGAAGCACTACTACTTGTAGCTGCAGGACATCAAGGGACTGGTTACAGTTCCAGAGCCAAGCGCTCACACTTGTAGCTACAGGAAGAAAGGACCCTTCCTGGGTAAAGAACAGATAAGAAAAGGAGTCAACACACCTCTCCCTAGACCATAACACCTTGTAAGCACCAAAAACTTGAAATCCCCCCAGAACTAGTTCTGGAAATAGCAGCATGGAAAAGCCTGAAGCTTGGGACAGTGCCTCCCCAAGCCCAGGTCAGCAGAGTCCACCTTTAACACAAAGTTCAAAGTCAAGACATAGGTTGGAAAAATAATCAAACAACAACAAAAAAGAATTTAACCATAAAATCCAAGTATGGTGGAAGGGAAAAACAAGACACAACTTCAGATGAAGACAACAGCGTGAAAACAACTGCAAGCAAAGCCTTACACAAATATGCTAATTGACACAATCCTGACAAGAATTACCCAGAGAGTTAAAGAAAGAAATGAGTGGTAGAGGAAAAATGAGAAAAGAAATTACAATGATGTAAGACAATTAGGAAAAGAGAATTAACAGCTTGGTAAGAGAAGCACAAAAAAATACTAAAGAAAATAACCCATTAAAAAACAGAATTGACCAAAGGGTAAAAGAGAAACAAAAATTCACCAAAGAAAAGAAAATCTTAAAAAATACAATTAACCAAATGGAAAAAGCGGTACAAAAGTTCACTCAAGAAAATAATTTCTTAAAAATTAGAATTGGCTTAGGGGAAGGTAATAACTCTGTGGAACATCAAGAAATGATTTTTAAAAATTTACAAAAAGGAAATATAGAATAAAATGTGAAATATCTCATTGGAAAGGCAACTGGCATTAGAAAATTGATTGAGGAGAGAAAGTTTAAGAATTATTAGACTACCTGAAAGACATGATCAAAAAAGGAACCTAGACATCATATTTCAAGGGATTGTAGAGAAAAACTGCCATCATATATTAGATTCAGAAGGGAAAACAGAAGTTGAAAAAATACATTGATATGAAAGAGAGCCTAAAAGGAAAACTCCCAGGAAGTTTATAAATAAATTGCAGAGCTTCCAGACCAAGAAGAAAATACTGCAAGCAGACAAAAAAAAAGAAACCATTCAAATAATGTAGAGTCACAGGCAGGATAATGAAAAATTTAGGAACTACCACTTTGAAGGACCAGAGGTCTTAGAATATGATATTCCAAAAGACAAAGGAGCTAGGATTACAACCAAAAAATAATCTACCTAGAAAAACTGAATATAATCTTTCAGGAGAAAAAAAAAAAAGGACACATTGAAATAGAGGACATTCAAACATTTCTGATGAAAAGACCAGTGGTGAATAAGAAAATTGGCAAACACAAGACTCAAAAGAAGCATAAAAAGGTAAACATCACAGGGTAATCATAAGAGACTCAATAAAGTGAAACTGTTTACATTCCTAAATGAGAAAAAAATACTCGTGACTCCAAAGAACTTATCATTATTTAGACATTTTGAAGGATGATACCTAAATAGAGGGCATGAATGTGATTCAGTATATTAGGATGATCTCACAAAAATTGGGGGAAAAAAGTTAAGTGGGAAGAAAAAGGGATGCATTGGGAGAAGGGGAAAGGTAGAAGTAGAATAGGGACATTTTATTCACATTAAAGGGGTGTGCAAGGAAGAACTTTTATAGTGGAATGGAAAATGGGGGCAATGGCAGGCAGTGTTTGAATCTCACCCTTATTGGAATTGGTTCAGTTGGATATAGAAATCTATCCAACCCAATAGGGAAATACAAGTGAAAGGGAATAAGAGATGGGGGGAGGGGGGCCAATATTGGTAAAAAATAGGGGAACATGCAATTTATAGAAGCAAATTAATAAATTTAAATAAATATAACAAACTCATATTTGACAAGTATAAAGACAAGATTTTGGAATAAGAATTTGTTATTTGCTAAAAAAAAAAAAAACAAAAAACTATTGGGAGTACAGGAAAGCAGTATGGTAGAAATTAGGCTTAGACCACTTACCAAGATAATGTAAAAATAAACACATGACCTAGATATAAAGAGAGATATTACAAGAAAACTTAAAGAACATGAAACATATTGCTTAATAGCCTTACAGATAGGTGAACATTTGATAAATAAACAAGGGATAAAGAGCAGACCAATGTGTAAAATGGATAATTTCAATTACATTAAATTATAAAGGGGTTATATACATAAAACAAACATATCCAAGATCAGAAGGAAAGAGGAAAATTTAAGAAAAAAATTTTACAACTCTTCATAAGTTGAAGTGAGCAGACCCAGGAGAACAATATACAATAACAGCAATATTATATGAATAACCAACTGTGAAAGATTTAGCTACTTAGATCAATCCAGTGGTCCACCACCACTCACTCCAAAGGACTCATGATATAAAATGCTGCCTATTTGCTGGTAGAGAACTCAAGAGTGCAAACTGATGCCTATCTTTTCCTTTATTTTTTTCAAAATATAGCTAAGGGAGAGATCTGCTCTGCATAACTATATATGTATATTGAGTATATTTTAAGTATTTGCTACCTTCTCAAGGAGTAAGGGAGGAGGCAAAGAGAGAGAATGTGGCACTAAAAATAAAGAAAAGAATTTAAAAGAATGTGGGAGAAAGATGGTGGAAATTACCTGATTTTCCCAATTACACCCACAAATAATTTAAAATAATGCCTCAAAGTGAACTTCAGAGTGGTAGAAATAATTAAAAGTTGAAGTAAACAGTTATTCAACCTAAGACAATTCTGGAGGACTAGGAAAGTCCTGACCTCCAGGGGTTGTGTTCCAGCCTGATTAAAGCAGAGATACCTCTAGGCAGATATCAACAAAGCAACAAATAACAAGCCCTGAGGGCATCTGTGCAAGAGACAATCTCAACTTCAAGAAATTTCACCTTACAGATAATGTCAGGGTCAGCCCTGGGAGCATCTATGTAGGAGGCAGCCTCAATGTCAAGAACTTTCACCACACTGATAGATAGTGTCAGGGTCAAGTTGCTGAGCACAGAAAGATTGCCAGGCTCTCCATTGCCTGATGCTACACCTGGGCCCATATGCACTAACCAGATGCAGGGCCAGGCAGTGGTTGTGAGCAAAAGGAACAAGTATACATTAATGAATGTAGTTACAGAGAGTGGGCCTTGATGACTCTGGTCACTAACAGGACAGTGGAATCCCTGGTTCTAGTTCCAGGACAAAGGGTGAAATACAGCTTGCTGCTGCTGAAGGGAACCACAGGGAGTAAGAGTATTTGTGATGACAGCATTGCTAAAAAAAAAAAATGCATATTATTTATACTTATAGACAATGGTATGAGCTGGAGAAGCACTGAGAATATCTGGTCTTGGATGATAAAACATTGGAAGAATCATGAGGTCAAAGGCCTCCAGACAGAGTTCAGAATACAACAGCCCAAAAAACTTGAAGCCTGAGACATTAACCCCCACACCTCAGAACTGCTGCCTGACTCTAATACAAAGTTAACAGCCAAAAAATAGGCCACTAGAAAACAGTTAAGCAAAGGAGAAAGAATCAGGTCATAAAAGCTATTGTGGTGATAGAAAAGATAAAGGATCAAACTCAAAAGACAGGGAAGCCAAAATATCTACTTCTAAAGCTTCAAAGAAAAATGTAAAGTAGTCACAAGCCCAAAAAAACTTCTTGGAAGAACTTTAAAAAGACTTTAAAAATCAGAGAGGTAGAGGATAATTCGAAGAAAAAATGAGAAAATCAAGATAATTATGGAAAGCCAACTAATTGAAAAGGAGATCAAAAATATTAAAGAAAACAATTTTTAAATGTGAATTGGGCAAGGTGAAGCTATTGACTTCATAAACTAATGACACCAACAAATGATAAAACAAAATGAAAAGAATGAATAGAAGAAAATGTGAAATCTCATCACAAAAACAACTCATCCAAAAAAGAGACAGAGGAGGGACAAGTTAAGAATTGTTGAACTTGCCTGCCTTCCCAAAGGGAATGGGTGGGGAGGGAGGGATGGGGAGAAGCTGGCACCCAAGTTTTAGGAACAACTGTCGAGTATTGTTCTTCGTACTAGGAAATAAGAAATACAGGTAATGGGGAATAGAAAGTTATCTGGCCCTACAGGACAAAAGAAAAGATGGGGACAAGGGAAGGGAGGAATGATAGAAGAGAGGACAGATTGGTGATAGGGGAATTAGAATGCTCAGTGTATTGGAGTGAGGAGAGGGGACAAGTGGGGAGAAAATTTGGAACCCAAAATTTGGTGAAAATGAATGTAAAAAGTTAAATAAATAAATTTATTGAAAAAAAAAAGAATTGTTGAACTCCCTGAAGATTTTGATGAAAAAGAGTTTAGACACTATACTTCAAGCAATTATGAAGGGAAATTGCCATGAAGTTTCAAAACTAGAGGGTAAAATAGAAGTTGAAAAAAAATCCACTGATCACCACCTGAAAGTGATCCCAAAATTAAGGTTCACAGGAACATTACAGTTCAGTTGTGAAGTCCCAGGTCAGGGAGACAATACCACTAGTAAAAAAAAAAAACAATAACAAAACTTAAATACTGTGGAGCTCCAACCAAGATAAGACAAGATTGAGCAGTTTCTACATTAAAAGACCAAAGGGTATGAAACATGATATTCCAAAGAGCAAAGGAGGTGGGTTTAAAACTAAAAACTACTTAATGAATAAAACTGAATGTAATCCTGCAAGAGAATAATGGATTTTTAATGAATTAAAGTATGTTCAGGTAGTGTTGAAGAAAAGACCAGAGCTTAACAGAAAGTTTGACCTACAAGAATCAGAGGAAACATAAAAAGGTAAACATAAAAGACCAATTATAAGAAATTTAATAGGGTCAAACGATTTACTTCTTACATGAGAAAGTCATCTGTAACTCTTAAAAATTATCATTACTAGGGTAATTTGAAAGCGTATACATAGATAGAAGACTTGAGGTTGAGTTGATTATGATGGGATGGTCCTAAAAAATAAATTAGATAAGAAGAGGTAACACGGAATAATTATCTCAAACAAACAAGGTACAAATGGAAGAACTGTTACACTGGAGAATAGTAGGGAGTGGAGCACTAGTAGTGCTAAAATCTTATTCTCATCAGAACTGGGTTAAAGAGGGAATAATATACATTTAAAAGGGTATAAAGTCTTCTTAAGTTACAGGGAAATGAATGGGCAAGGGAACAAAATAAGGGAGGGTCTATTAGAAGCAATATAGATAGGGGAAGCAATGATCAGAAGTAACTTTAGACATTTGAGGTATGCATAGTGTGGTTATACATATACGTGTGTGTGTGAGAAATGATGACCTTCTCTAATGTAGAGTGAGGAGGGAGGGAGAAAGACAATTCAGAATTTAAAATGTAATCAAAAAATTCAATTTAATTAAAAAAAAGGTATAATCCTTGAGAACAGGGATTGACTTATATTTCACTTTGTATTTCAAATTCTATGTGCTTTGTCCATAGTAAGTGAACATTATACTCATTCACCCATTTGATGGTGTTTACACCTTCCATACATGTGTACATGTAAAAGTGCATCCATGAACATGCACACACACTGCCCAAAAAAGTCGTATTAAGATTTAATAATTTGTGCATGTGTATGTGTATATACATATACAAATATATTTGTACATACAGTCAGCAATTATGTTGCACTTTCAGGTTTATAAAGTGTTATCCATATGTTGTCATGTGATTCTTACAACAACCCTATGAGGTAGGTTCTTTTCAACATGAGGGAGACAAAAAGAAGTTCAATATGACTTGACCAGAGTCACAGATATAGGGAGAATCTGAAGCAGGATCTGAAAGCATGTCTTCCTGACTCCACACTCATCACTCTCTCCACTTGTGTTGAGGGCCAGGGTGGAGTGCATTGACAAGATCAGGCTAGTTTCCTCGGGGAAACTGTTCTTTGAGACTGTGCTCATTATCATCCAGAATGGATCTCCATGCCCTGCAAAGGTTGCTACCTCTGTGAGACAAACAAGAGAATTACAGAAAACAGGGATATCTACAATAGATGCCCCTAGGCTCACAGTCTGATTAAATAATCACCCTGACTGATTGGATCCCCAGGGCAGAGATAAGCATAGTGTCACATAGGCTTGCAGTTTCTGTCTATAAATACCAAGACCCTCAGATCAATAAAGTGGAGTTGGTCTTTCCTCTTCACCACATCACCATCTGCTACACACCTGGCCACCTTTGTGCCTCCCTCTCTCTATCTCTTCCTTGCTCTGTGTCTCTAGTCTATAGCTTTCCTGCTTTCTGTCTCTGTTCCTCTCTCATGCTCACAGACTCGGTGTCCCTCTATTTCTAAGTCCTGGCTCCACCACCATCTCATTTTGAGAGTCGAACAAGTCAGTTTCCTCTCAGGGACCCTGCGCCATGAGGAGGTTGAAAGAGATCCATTGTCTGCGCCCCCCCCCCCCCCGCCTCTTAACATGCCAGAAAGTTATTGCCAGGCTCTTTCTCAAACCAGACAAGACAGTTCTGCAGAATTTAAAGCTCTACATCACTGTCTGCTTTGGTATTCTTGCTACTCTCTCAATAAATGACTCAGACTAACCGATATGCATACAAGCCTTCCAAGTAATATGGTAAGCAGCTGTATTACTACTTGTCAAAGATATGTCAATGATGTTTTCATCAGCAAAATACAAGTTCATTTGGCAACATCCCTGAAATCATTGTAGCTTTTTGCCATCATGTGTTTATCACTAGATATTCAAAGGATTGTGCGGCTTTTGAATCTCAGCTTTGGAATTCTCTGCCTGTAAAAAACCTGAGCCACATGGCATGCCCTCAGTGGGCCTCAGTATGCTCTTCTAAAAACCAAGGAAGTTGGACTAAGGGTATTGGTTCTGATCCTCTCTCTGTCTTTATTACATTTGTGATCTCAGGCGGGTCAGTAAGCCTCTCCAGGTCTCATTTTCCCCATCTTTAAATTCAGAGAATGAGTCATTTATGACCTGAGGTCTCTTTCTTGGTGCTAAGGCCACTATCCTATGATTAGACGATCTCCAATGAGCTTTCTAGCTCTGTGCCTGAGTCAGGGAAGAGGAAGGACCGCAGAACCACATTCTGATGTGTGAAAGACTCCAGCTTTTTTTCTTTTGTTATTAAGAATTTAACAACCATTTTAAAAGACAGTGAAGAATGTATATGAAATTGTAAACTTACAAAACTTAGCCTTTTAAAAGTTATATATTACATTTTTTTAATGTTTCATTCATTCCAAGCCTATCTCTCCAGATTACTTTTTGAGTGGAATAGGTTTAGTGAAGACTTCTCAGATTATAATTCTTCTCTCAGGGGTGAGGTAAGACTGAGAGGCTCAAGGTTACAATATTTTTAGAGTGGAATAATTCCATACAAGGATATAAAACTGTGTAGTACATTAGGGTCTCAACGATTGGATGAAACTTACATAATTCTTCAATGTCTTCATTTCAGAAGGGACTGGCTAGATTTCGCGTCTAGAGTATAAGATCATTCTCAGCTACTGAGGAGAATGGTCAGTGGGGAGGGAGGGACTTGCGTTAGACTCTGTATATATCATTGCTTCTCCTTTGTCTTCGGCTTTTCCTGCTCCAGGTGAACTGGTACAGGAACTGTCCGCTTCTCAAGAATTGAATAAACAAACTTTGTCATCACTTTGAGAGGCCTCTGAGTAATTAATTAAGTAGGGATCCGAGCCATCCCACACACTTTCATGTTATTTTCCCTCATACACTACATTCTGGCCAACCTGACCTACTTCCCATTACTTATGCCTAGCATTCTACCTTCCACTTTTGCACAGGCTTTACAAAGACTGTTTGTCCTTGTGCCTGCGATGTGTATCCTCCTCATCTCCATCTTTTAGAGGCTCAGCTCAAGGGCCAGCTCCTACTTAAAGCTTTTCTTGATCCAATTAACTATCCCTGTCCCCAGTTGTCAGTGCTTCCTCTCAAAAGATAAATTTTGTATTGCTTTGTATATACTTACCTTACTCCTCTCCCCTGTCCTATCCTGCCCTCCCCTCTCTTCCCCTCCCATGTCCTCTCCTGTTCCCACCCCCCCATTCTCTGCTGTCCTCCCCTGTTCTCCTGTCCTCTCATCTGTCCTCCCTCAAAACCTTAAACCAACTACCCTCTGAAACTGGGACTCCAAGGACCCCTGCCAAGGGCTCCTGTAAGCCCCTAACTTTAGAGTGATTATCAATAGTAACTGTTGCTGTTTTCCACCCAGCCTGATATCTTTGTTTTTCTTGACCTCATCAAAGGGGCCATGCCCTGACTACTTCTTAAAGGGGCCTATTCAATGAAAGGGCGTTGCCTCACTCTAAGTGAGTACCTGCAAAGACCTTGGCCTAAAGAATGCAAGGTCCTCAGTGCATTCTGGGCCACCTCCAGTCATCCTAAGGAATATCAGGTCACTGGATTCAGATGGCTCTGGGGGAAAAGGGAGACTGGTGACCTGCACAGCCCTCCCTCACTCAAAGTCAAGTGCAAGTCATGTCATCATTTCCCTGATGGCATGGTCTTCCTTGGCAACGAAGGATGAACACAATGACGATCCTATTGTGGGGCTGGATGATGTCTTTCAAAACCAAATGGAAGTCTTCATTCTTGAAAAGGTGAGAAAACCACCAAAACACAAAAATAGAAGGAAAGAGGGAGGAATGGGGAACATCTATGATAATCTGCCCTCCTTCTCCTCCTATAATATGCTCCTCTCCCACAACAACAAATACAAGTCCTGATTTGGAGACAGGAATTGCATGCCTATGTACAAGCAAATGCCAAATACAGATTTAGTTCCTTTCTTCCAGACTCCCTCTCTTTCCCAGAAGGGGCAGAAGAAGACATGGCATCAGAGGAAATAAATGAACCTGCTTTGACAAGCCCAATCGAGCAAGAAAGGACCAAAGATAACTTTCTTGGATTAAGGGGATCCCAGCAAAGCACCTCAGAACCATCCATAAGTGTGATGAGGGTCAGACTCTGAGAGCCTCCTTGAGCTCCCCTTGAATCTTCCCACTTAATCTGGCCTTTCTTGCTCAAATCTAATCTTCCCATTGGTTCAGGCAGTCTCAGGAAGCCCAGGGACTTTTCATTACCATTTCAGGTCTCCGTTACACTCCCCACCCTTGATCCCATCAAAACCCCATTCCCCAGGCTGCCATCAAGATCTGTATCCATTCCCAGACTGCCCCTATCAAGATCTCTGGATTGCCCCATCTGCTTCCCACCCAAACCCTCCATTGTCTGATATCTCCTGAAAGCCTCCAGCTGTTTCCAGCCTTTGACCCTCCTTGGACTTCTCCTCAAGACCCTTGCTAAACCCCTCTTCCCATCACCCTGGATTACCAGCAGACCACCCCCCCACCCCCAGATCCCTCCTATACTCTTTTCTGTATTTAACTCCCACCTTGCCTCCATGAAGGTGCTCAGATCCAATCCAGCTCAGACTCTGTCTAGCTGAGATTCTATCTGGCCCACTTGTGAATACAAGTGTCACAAATGCTTAGGCTCCTTAAGAGGCAACCCAATTTGGCAAATCTTTAATAAACTTTGTTTTCTTTGGCTTTAAGAAGTCTTGAGTCAAATTCATTTGAGCACGACCCAGACTGTCAGTATTTTGGGGTCCCCCATCACCCCTCAACCTCATCAAATGAATCTCCCGTAGAAAAACTTTAAAGGTGTAGGCCCTGGTGTAGTGGAGAAAGGAAAATAAATGGAAGAGAGAATGTATTGATACTCTAACTGGAGGGCAGCTAGGTGCCCTAGTGCCCACCCCCCCCCCCCCCGCCATGCATATGCTTGGCCTGAAAGTCTTGTTGACCCAGGATCCCTGAACCAGTTGATCCCCCAAACCTGCTGTTCTCTCTCATTCCTTGATTAATCTGACTCCAACAAAACTCCACTCTGTCTTTTTTTGTTACTCTCGGCTTTTTGCTACCTGCTCATCTCCCTCTTTGTCTTCTTCCTATATTTCTTTCCCTTTCTACTGTTTTTTCTCTCTCTGCCTCTCATTCTCTCTCCCCACCTCATCCCACATCCCTCACACACCACCTTTTCCCAACTCCATTTGTGTCTCTCTATCTCTTCTCTTTGTTTGTGTAGCTGTCATACCAGGCTCCCAACCTATATGTCTCTCCCCTTTGTTCTATCTTCTTGTCTCTTTCTCACTTTCTCCCTCAAACACAGAGTCTTTCACTATTGCCTGTGTCTCCCTAACACACAGCACTGTTCCTGGCACACAGCAAGTGCCTAAAAAATGCTTGACTGTGCTTCCTTTGTTCTCTTTCTGCTCCTTTGTCTCTCTTACATTGAATCCTGGCTCCACTATTAATGCAACCTAAGTCCCTATTCTTCTCTGTGACTTGGTTTCCCCATTGTCACAATGAACAGATTGGCCCTAAGTTCCCTCTTAGGAGTTCCCTTTCACTCCTCCCATGGCTCACTTAGTCTCAACTCCATGCTCTTTCTGTTTCTCCCCTTCCTCAGGATATGTGCAACCCTTCAGTCCCCACCAACCTTGCTCTCCAGGTCTCTCAGATGAGGGGGCTTGTCCAAATCCCTCTGTCTTCAGAGATTCTGCCGCAGCTAGCCTTGTACAGAACCAAGGGTTCCTCTTCCTGGAGTCCTGGAGTCTGAAGTTCACAACACGGAGGAGACTTTATAAAGGCGAGGCACGACACATGAGAAACTGGAAGTGAAAGCATTTTCACAAAAATAGAAGGGAATATTAATAGAGATTTACAGAAATGAAAAGGAGGAAAGTGGAACTTGCCCTACCACCACTCAAATTATATCCTAAAGTGCTAATTAGCCAGACTTTGGAATACCATAAAATTTTTTTGAAAGATCAAACAAAGGTAGTCCAGATTTAGAGCCAAGGGCATAGAGCTCTAACAATTTTTTTTAAATTTTTAACAGACAAGTGAATCAATTATTATAGAGCGCTCCCTCCACCAATAAAGAACTACCTCAAAAATGCAACTTTTGTTCATGCAGAGTTGCCCTGGGAAACTGAGTGATTAAAGGAATTGTGTAAGGTAATACAGACAGTTTGTATCTGAGGCCGAACTTGAACTCTGATCTAGGCTTTTCAGCTGGCTCTCTTTCTACTACACTTCAGTAGTTCCCATATGTATAATGATTGTGTCCAAGGTGACAACTACCAGATCTGTACTTCGAGCCTTAGTCTTGCTTCTGACCTCCCACCCCCACATCATGCTGCCTACTACTCATTTAGAATTTGATGTCTCGTACATATTTTAAACTTCAACATTTTTAAAACTTCTCTCATTATCCTACTCCCAAACTCTCCCCTCTTCTTGATGGGGTGCTTGGATGTCTGTGCTTGGACCCCAATTTTAAAATCACATTTCTCTCCAAAATTCACTTTTCTCCCCAGCCTCAGATCACTATCTCATGCTAAAGAAAATACAATATTACTCATATTTTTATTATGAGAAATCTTCATAATGTCCTCATTTCACTCAGCCCCTAGCCAATGGCAGACTTATGCTGACCTGTAGGTGATAAGGGAACTGGATATGAAGGATGCTATCTATAATTTGAAAACCAGGGGACCTGATGGGGAGATTTTTACAGTAAGGTATGAGACGTCTACTGCTTCAGACAACACCCTCTCAACATTTTGGGCCCTTAGTAGCTATATTAGCCCCGTATGGAGAATGACCCATTAATGTGGCGACCCATACTATTGTGGATCTAGGAAAGGCTAAAAACACAGAGCAAAAAGGGAGTACAAACTGCAGTTGCCAAGGAAAATAAAGGGCAAAAAGCCCAGAAGGGACCTGTCAGACCTACCCACAATCAAATGTGGGCTGACCTGATAGAGGCTGGGGCAGACAGGAGAAATTTAGTTGGGTGGACATATAAAGTGTTGTTGGAACTGTGGCAACAGTTGAAACCTGAAGAGAGGTTCAAGCCATTGTATAAAAAGCACCCTCAGGTGCTAGTCCATAAGGGTTCAGGATCAAGAGTGAGGGCAGTGTCATTGCAGGATTTCATGAAGAACTAGGTTTCTGCCCAAGACAACTCTCACCAAGAGGAAGACTGGCTTCTTCATTTCAACTGAGGGGAAGGTCAAGGGATCTGACTTTCAGGACCAGCTGGGACCAGGGGTCTTAGGTTGAACTCCAATTTCTTGGTCCCCAAAAAATGCACAAAGGGTGTTAGCACTGGTTGATGCTGGGTCAGAATGTTCTTTGGTGTACGGTAATCCTGACCAGTTTCCTGGAAAGACCACTGTGATACATGGATATGGGGGACATGCAATTTGGGTTAAGAAAGCAGCTATTCTGCTGGGAATAGGAAGGTTGCACCTAAAGAATATGAGATATATGTTTCCCCTATTCCTGAATACATCCTAGGTATTGATAATATTTAATATCATTTTTGGGCTCTTTATAAGAGCCAAAGCCTGAAATAATCAGACTGCTTTGCTTTGCTCTAAAAATGCCCTTTTCTGTGTCAGCAATTTCAAAAACTTGTTTATAACAGGATACCTGAACAGTAGATACCCAAAGTGCATGTTCCTTTAAGAATTAGCCACTCCTTAACCACTCCCTAATCCTACCCCAAAACACCTAGTTAGCATATTTGGAACATGTTTTATTGTGGAATATCCTATATAAACTTTACCTATACCCCTCTAAGGTTGCAGGTTCCCAGAGAACTCTTGCCTGCTGAAAAGTGTAATAAATCTTTACCTTGACCTCAACAATGCTTGAGTCTGTGAATTCCTTCCAGGGCACCTGCCCCTCGGACCCTGGTCTTTGTAGGTGTCTCACCCCCCCCTCCCCCAGTCCTCATTACTGTGATTAGTGAAACTTGCTGTTTGAGGTAAAAATCAAAGAACTATAACTGATTTTGAGTTGTCAAATCATAATAATTCTATTCATCCATAATCAATAGTCAACAATCCACCATCTGAGAGAAATGCCACAAGCTACTCAGAAAGAATGTGATTCAGGTAGAGGTCTGCATATGGGAAAATCTGAGAGGACAATTTTAGCCTCAGGCTAAGATGAGATCCTCCTGGCTCAGTTTCCTCATTGTGTTCCTTTAAAAAGAAATAGTACCCCCCTGGCTATTCCTGAGTCCAGCTATGAGGAAAAATTGATACTGCATGGTGGAAAAACTTTGAATTATCTGAATTCTAAGAATGTTTTATCCTGTCATATTTATACTCTAAATCTTGTCCATGCTTTATTCTTGTATAGAAAATTTCTATAATCAGAGCAAATGGTTAGCAAAAATATAAGCACAATGCAAGTATAACATCTTGCTGTTTTGACCTGAATATATAGTCATACTACATAAATTTAATCAGAAACATCTTCACTTTGACTCGAGGAAGAGAATTACAATGCAATCAATTTTCTTAGAGGGAGGTAGGTAGTTACTTAAGTATCCTCCCAAGTCTTGAAGTGAATTGGAGTAAAAGTCAGTCTCTGACCAAAGGTGGAAAACTTCCACCTGGAAAAAAATGTTATTACTTCCCAGTAGGATCTGATCCTCCTAAAGGAATTTAGAATCAGAGTGGAAACTTTGGAGAAAGGAACAACATCAGATAATCCTTCAGGTCAAATGTAAATAATTTTAATGGGACTCAAACTTTTATTCCTCCCTATATTTGGGCCCTGCAGACTTGCTTGTCAAATGTGTCTTCCTGACTACAGACCAATCACCTACAGTTGGTAGAAACAGTGGGCACCAGCCTGTGTTCACCCATTGTCCCCTGGATGTAGCCTATGCCCTGTTTCAGTCAAACTCCTCACAGAGGGACCCCTTCTGAGCAGGAACAGCTCTACACTCTTTGCCAGCAGGAAGCAGTTTCAGAAATCTACACCTTTGTCCCTTATTTCAAAAGAATTTTGGTCCCATTTGTTTAAAGGGGGAACAATGAGAATGGGATCTGAACCCCTAGAAGGAAAAGAATATAACATTAGGTTTACAAGCTCATTGTCATTCTTAACTCCTCGTTGACACCTCATACATCACACAGCTGTTACATTAAGTGACTTTTCTCTTTTTATGCTGTATTGTAAATTTTATATAGAAAACTGTTTGGTCCCAATGTTGCAGTTTCACTAGTTGTGGTCAAAGTCTGAGACTCTATCACCCAAGGACACCAAAATTGTTGTGATTTCATGGTGTGTTACGGTGGGACCCTATCAAAGAATTCAGAGTCCGACCTCCTCTAATCCAAGAATAGGCATTTATTGGGAATGATGGCTCAAATGGGCTGAGTTCCAGGAATAACATCACAGTGGAAGGCAAGACAGGTAATTTTATAGTGTAATGATGTTGATTATACAACCAAAATTATGAATATTTAAAAGGCAGGAGGGATTTGTTAAGGGATTAGGTAATAATGAAATGGTCCCAACCTTGGTGAAATTGTGCATGCAATTTCTCATAATGCATACAGAAAAACTCACTGAGGGGTGGGGAGCTGTTGTATGTATAATTATGATACTGTAATAAGCCTCTCTATGTCATAAGTTCACCTAAAGGACAGATATTGCTATTCCTGTGGAGGTGCCTGCCTAGGAAAAGTTCCTTCTGTTGTTTTAGAGTCCACATCCTGTTCAGGTAACCTCATGGTGCTGTTTTATTGGCTGGCTATTGTGGTCCTGTCTGAGAGTACATGTGGTTATGGTTAAATGCATGGACAGCTGTTTCTGTGAGACACATGAGAAATAGGTCTAGAGGAAGTAGTTAGCTGGAGACAGGGGCTGGGATTCCATCACATGGACCCATTTGTTGGTCTGCTGAGGCAGTGAGGCATATGAGGAAGTTAGGATTGTGAAAGATGAGGTTCAGAGCTCTTCCCCAGCCCATTCTTCCAATGTTCAGTTCCTTCTTCGGAAGGACATTATTTATAAAGAGACGGTCTTTAACTTCCTTTTCCTGGTCAAATCCAAGCTCAGAAGTAGCTTAATCTAAAGGTAGGGAGGCCTCAGACTAAGAGGGGAGATAGATTCTTACCAAAGTTTTACTCCTTTTCTACTTCCTTAGCCAGAAACCCATTGGTACAGGAAATCTTTCTTAAATGTTTACCCAGGACAAGATATAATCAGACAGTAAAAGAAACTCTGAGTTGCTTTTCAGGTATATTGCTGTCCATTGTATTTGCTCAGACAGGTCTGGAGAAAATGTTGATTCTCCCAAATGTGGGATATGGAAATTGATGACTCTTTGACAAAGACTTGGTGACCTAAGACACCTTCCACAAGACTCTCATTTTAACATAACCCACCTCCCAATGTGTTAATCAATCAGAGTTGATTGATACCTCTTGGAACATGTACTCTTCCAGAGGGTGTATAAATTGTGTACCTCAGCCCCAAAAGGAGCTGTCATTTTCAAACTGTTAGTTTGCATCCAATGCGTGCGTACCACTGATGAGGCCTGGAAAAAGGTGGGGGTGAAACCCCAACAAAGAAGGGAGTATAGGGGCAGATTGCCTGGAATAAATTCTTGGACTCCAGCATTGTTGAGGTCAAGGTAAAGATTTATTATGCTTTCCAGCAAGCAAGAGTTCTTAGGGAACCTGCAACCTTAGAGGGATACAAGTAAAGTTTATATAGAATGTTCTGTAGTAAAACTTGCCAAATGTGCTAACTAGGTGTTTTAGGGGTGGGATTAGGAAGTGGTTAAGGAGTGGTTAGTTCTTAAAGAAACATGCACTTTTGGTATCAGTTGCACAGGTATTCTGTCCAAAGTTCATCAGGAAATAACCCAAGGGTGAACTACCTGGAGGTATGGTTTTAGCCCTGAAATGTCACCAAGTCAAAAATAAAAAAAATAATGGCCAGGACTGACCAAAGAGTAACAGGCTGCTCTCATCAATGTCTTGTTAGACAAGATAAATGTAAGGGAATATACTACATAGGTCCAAGTGTAAGATACATATGATTGATTGGTCAGTGAGTAGTAAATGTCATTATGACCCAGTCCCACCAGTACACAATTTGTCCAAACTAATGAATTCTATAGGTACAGCTGGTACTGTATCAAGAAGAGAGATAGTGGTTGTTGCTGGGCCAGACTGTCCTTGGGCTGGGTAGAAACTGCCTAGGATAGTGTTATGAGACTAGGGAGAAATACAATTTTTAGAGAGAAATGTGGTTTTTGAATTGGTGTCCAAGCACATGCACCAAAGCACCCCATCACCACCGTTGAGAGAAATAAAACCAACACTAAGGTTGACAGGATATTGAGTGGGGGAAGGGAGAACATAGTGGCTAGGTAGGGGGATTGGCTATATTGAGTCTGGGAGCCTGTGGCATGCTTAAAGCTAGATTGTGTGGTTAAATCTAGATGTTCCTGTTGTTCAGGGAGACCTATAGGGAAGTTAGAATACTGGGGGCAGGGTCAGCTTTATTAGAATTCCATCACCAACGTAAGAAATGGCACTTTGAACAAAAACAAAAAAAAATTAGTAATCAAGGATAAATTTATAAAAATATCTCTTTCTTCCCACCCATACATTGCCCAGTCCAAAACAAAGAGTGCAAGAGAGGAGAGGGAGTTCTTTTTCTATTAATTAATTTATATTAAACCTAAATACAATATAAGAAAAGAAAAAATACATTCTTTTTTTAATTTAATTTAATTTAATTTTTTAATGTTTCACAATCACTTCCTTAAAATTAAGATTTTATCCCCCCACACCTCCCCCCCACTACCCCTCTCCCTCCCCATGACAGCATACAATTCTGTATAGGTTCTACATATACTTTCCTATTGAGCACATTTTCACTATAGTCCTGCAATGTAGTCTCACTAAAATAAATGGAAGAAATCATATAACAAATCAAAACATAATACACT
>CM053771.1:71193024-71208985 GCA_028658325.1 Potorous gilbertii | reverse complement strand
ATGACAAAATGGAAGAGAATGTGAAATATCTCATTGGAAAAACAACTGACCTGGAAAATAGATCGAGGAGAGACAATTTAAAAATTATGGGACTACCTGAAATCCATGATCAAAAAAGGAGCCTAGACATCATCCTTCATGAAATTATTTTTACATTATATGTTCATCTTCTCAAATACTTGACTTTTTATCTCTTTGTCAAGGTAAGACTGTGCTTCCAGTGGGAGTGGGAGTGGGAGACTGTACTGTCCCAAGGTTCAGGGGTTTTGAATCTGCTGCTCAATCTCCCACAATCTATGGGGCAAGAGTTCTGGAAGAAGACACTGATGCTGCTGCTGCTGCTGCTGCCACAGTTACCCTCCCCCCCACTCCAGGTTGTGCTGACTGCAGCTGGAATGTGCAAGTGCTTCTTTGTAACCCATGTCCCATCGTGTTTCCCCACTGACATTCTATGCTGTGAGTTGAAAAGTCTGGAAACTGCCACAGCTGCATGTCCTTAAGTCCCTTGAGACTTGCTCCAGCCTGGTCTGTTCTAGAACTGACCACATCGGATTATGCTCTGCTCCCAGCCCAATCTGTTATACCCTTCCTGTTGACCCTTTCGGTTGTATTTGGTTGGAGACTTGTTCCACTCTGTCATTTGGTGGGTTTGGTAGCTCTAGAATTTGTTTAGAGTCATTTTTAACAGATATTTGGAGGACTTTGAGGGGAGAACTCAAGCAAGTCCCTGGTTTTACTCTACTATCTTGGCTCTGCCTCCAGGAACCATTCTTTTCAGTAAGCTTTTATTTCTCTTTTTACATCTGGCCAATTCTGCTTTTCAGTTTTTTTCTTCAGTGTTTTTTGTGCGCTCTTTTTTTTTTTAACCACTTGTTATTTCGCTTTTCATAATTTTCTTTTGTTGTTCTCATTTCCTTGCCCAAATTTTCTTCCATTGAACTGATTACTGTAAAGTAATTTTTTCCTCTTTTTATTGCTTTCTCGATTTCTTCTACTAATTCTTGTTGGGCTTATGTCCCATTTGCATTTTTCTTTTGTGGCTTTGCTTGTAGATGCTTCCATGTCATTTCTTTTGAGTTTGTGTCTTACATGTTCCTATCAACATAGTATCACTTTATAGTGAGGTTTTTGTTGTCATTTTTTGCTCATTTTTCCACTGTATTTTTTGACTTTTACATTTGTGACAGAATTGGGTTCTGCACATCTCTGGTGGGAGGTGGTGGTCACCACCCCAAGCTTCAGGCTTTTTTGTCCTGCAATTTTCACAGATGGTTCTGAGGGTCTTTCAGTTTTTGGTGCCTCTAAGGTGAATGACTTAGGGAGAAATGTGGTCACGGATCTCCTGGTCTGTGTTCTGGTCCTTACACAGGGAAGGTCCTTGACCCTTCACCACTACAATGACTAAGATGCCTTTCTCAGTCCTAGAAGTTCTACCACGAATTAATGCCCTAGAACTTTTCCATCATGACTGCAAGCAATCCTCTCCATCCTGGAACTGTGACCCAGAATTGGATAGTCAATGGAGTTGCCAAGCACACTCAAGCACACCCAGTCCTATGCTCAGTTCGTGCTCATGTGTCTCCTATAATCTCTTTCTGATTAGTTGTTTAATACTCCATACTGTGATCTGTTCTAGTCTCTATTTCAGTGGTGTTGACCTTTCCTCTTAACCCTTTAAGTCATCCTGAGCTGGAAAAATATCTCATCCTGATCTATTGTCAGTTATAACACTCTAGAATCTGATTTGATGCACTATATTAAAGTTGTTTTAGAGGGTAATGTTGGGAGAGTTCAACTGGAGTTCCCTCTAATTGCTTCATATTGTCTCCACCTCCCTATAATAAACTTTCAATGGCCCCTGAAACTGGTAGCCTGTTAATCTTCTACCTTTCTCTGCCAAACCTCTATAAATAGCAATCTCTCCTTTCTTGCTGTATTTAGTTGTTTACTATTCTACTCCTCCTTCAGGTTCCTGAATAATGTGGAAAATTGTCCCACCAAATAAATCACTAGTGATCATAGAAGTCATAAATTAAAAGACCTCTTCATATTCCTCAAACTCTCTAACCTCTTTATCATATATGACATTATCAGTCTTCTTCTTCATATTCTCTTACCACTTGTGTTAGCAGTATTGGTTCTCTGGGTTTTTCTCTAAACATTCTTCTCTTAAAGAAGAGGAATGATCAATATATTAATATTTTGTTCAGTCATTTTTCATCTATGTCTGATATTTTGGAACCCCATTTGGGTTTTTTCTGGCTAAGATACTGGAGTGCTCTGCCATTTCCCTCTATATCCTTTCATAGATGAGGAAAATGAGGAAAACAAAGTTAAGTGACTTGCCAAGAGTCACACAGCCAGTAAGTATCTGAGGCTAGTTATGAGTTCAGGAAGAGTCTTGAATCCAGGCCACCTAGGGGCACCTTGCTGATATTAGAGGGAGGCAAATTGCAAGAAATAGTTTCCTAACCATTGTGGCTGTTTAAAGATGGAATGAGATGTCTAAAGTGGTAGTGTGTTTTCCATCTCTTGATGGATACTTGGTATATTGAAGGGAAGGCATGGACTCACTTGTCATCTCCACCTTCTTCTCCTCCCTTCTTTACAACATTGATTCTCATGTGAGTTATATGTCCCTTTTAGAATGACCTCTTGATACTACCTATCCTATCAGCTGTATTTGTCATTAGTTTCCCCTCTTTGTAACACTTCCTTTCTTTGCAATCTCTTGTTCTCTCAAAACAAACAAAATATCAGCATCTTCATCTCCTGTTGATACTTCTTTCTTTAAAAGTAGTAATTGATTGAATATCCTACCTGAGTCATTCAGGCAGAGCTGTCCATGGTTATGTGGTTGTATATCTAAACCAGTCACCCCATAACTAATGCAAATCAAGACATCAGACCTCTGACTTCCAGGCCACTGGCCTCCCAGAAGAGAATAGAAGGAGTGGTCAATCACTCAGACTTCTTTATTTCCCACCAACTAACTGGATCTGCCCAGATCTAGAATGTCATCCCCTAATTTTCAACTCTTTCACCCAAGGAGAAAATAAAATCAGTTTTCTATCTGAGGCCCAGAAGACACCGATTTTTGCTAAGGGGAATGACAAGAAAATCTATTCTATAGCAGGCAAACCTTCTCTTCATTATGCAAAGAATTCAGAATTCAAAGCTGCCAAAGTAAAATATCCCTTCCAATGCAATCACTCCTTATTCCCATTAACCTCCTGCTTCTTCATGTATTTTCTTGCTTGGTTCTCCCCTTGCAATGTGCAATCAAGAATCATATTCTATTGCTAGCTAACTTCCCTTCATATGAGACTTATTCCTCTCCCATACCATTTATTTCCTTGCAACATGAAATCTAGTTTCCTTCCAGAGGACATAGTATTTCTGCACAGTCTGTTATTAATGATGCAAAAAAATGACATCTTTAGGAGAAATGAGTTTTGGTGAAAAAAGGTTGGCACTGTTGATTAGAGAAATGCAAAGTAAAACCAACTCTGAGATATCACATCATGCCTATCATATTGGATAACATGACAAAACAGGAAAATGATCAATGTTGGAGAAGATGTGGGGAACACTAATGCATTGCTGATGGAGTTGTAAACTGATCCAACCACTCTGTCGAGCCATGTGGAACTGTGCCTTAAGGACTGTACAACTATTTATACCTCTGATCCAGTAATACCACTATTGGTCTGTATTCCAAAGAAATCATAAAAAAGAGAAAATTACCACATGTATAAAAATATTTATAGCAGTTCTTTTAGCAATGCAAAGAATTGGAAATTGAAGGGATACCCATCAATTGGGGAATGGCTGAAGAAGTTAGGAACAAGTACATGAATGCAGTGGAATACTATTGTTTCATGACGATCAAGCATGCTGTGGTTTCATATGTGTTGTGGCACATGTGTCTCAAAGATTTCAGAGTCAGACCACCTCTCATACAAGGGAAGGCATTTACTGAGATTGACACCTCTCATGAAGAACGGTGAGTTCCAAGAAGAATCAGCAAATTAATTAGATGACAGGCAATTTTATGTTGTAACGATGGTGATTACACAAAAAATCATGAATACTAAAAGGGCAGGAGGTATTTGTTAAAAGATTAAGCAAAGGAGGAGGGGGTCCCCTCTATGGTTTGGTGGTCAAACATCTTAGTCGTGCTTATTTCTGATTGGCTAGCTATTGTGGTCTTGTGTGGTCAAGATAAATAGTTAGGTATTGTGGTTCTGTTGTGCTAAATGGACGATGTGACTGTGGTTGAATACAAGGATACACTTGTTGAAATATGTGAATTCAATCTGGGGGCAGTGGCTAGCTAGGAGCAGTGGCTCTATTGAGTCTGGGGAGTCTATGCTGTTATTAAAGATAGATTGTGTGGTGAAATCAGGACATGTCTGCTGTTCAGTGGGCCCCATAAAGAAATTAGAATATTGGAGCTGGGGGCAGCTTTATTAGGATTCCATCGGGTGAATTTCAGAAAAACCTGGAAAGACTTATATGAACTGATGCTGAGTGAATTGAATAGAACAGGGAGAACATTGTACACAGTAACAGTAACACTGTGTGATGATCAGCTTTGAGACTTAGTTGTCTCAGCAATGTAACGATGTAAGATAATTCCCAAAGACTCATGGTGGAAAATGCTATCCATATCCAGAGAAAGAACTATAGAGTTTGAATGCACATTGAAGTGTGCTATTTTCTTGCTTTTTTTTTCTTTCTCATGCTTTTTCCCTTTTTTCTTCTCTTCTTTTATAACATGACTAATGTGAAAGTGTATTAAAACATAATGGTTGTGAAGGGGGCAAAGTGTAATGACTCTAAAATTGAATTGTGATTGGCCTGGCAAGGGGCAATCTTATCTGAATATGGGTCTGATTAGCTTTAAAGAACCAGCATGACAGGAACAAGATAAGAATGATATTTTGGCAGCAATGCAAGGAGATGGTTGGTTGAATAGAAATTAGATATTGGGAGAGCTTGGAGCACTGGATGAGAAGACATTCTTTCCTGTAAGTAGGCCAAGGTGGATAGCAATGAGATGGACCTTAGAGTAAATTACATTCAGCTAAATAAATACTTAAGCAACTGCTGTGTATAAGTACCTATGCTCAGCACTGGGGAGAAAATGATCAAAACTGACAGTCTCTCACCTCAAAGAGCTCATATGTAATTGGGGATAATACAACAAACAATATGGGGCATGGTATGTTAAAGGAAAGGAGAAGTCTAGTAAAAGTATCATAAGAAATTTCTAAGAATAAAAATCACTTTCAAATGGGATAATCAAGAAGGCTTCCCCAAGGACAGCAACTGAACTAAGCTCGGAAGTAAGGATTTCAATAGTCAGAGACAAGGAAGTGGATCATTGCATTTAGGTTGATTGAATTACATGTCATCATGGAGAAACCTATAAACAATTCAGGTGGAATGTAGAGTGATGGAAGGGTAGCAATGTTAAATAATGTAGGAAAGCTAAGCTGGATGAAGATCATATAAGGCCTTAAAATCCAGGGTAAGGAATGTGTATTTTTATACTTAGGTCTGAATAGAAAATTTCCAAATTGGCTTAAGATGAACCTCTTTTAGGGCAAAGACACAGAAAGCTACCAGAAATAGGAGAGATTTTCTCCTTACTGAACTGAAGGGTGTTTGCTATTCTTGATGGGGAGAGGGGATTGAATCACCTGATTTATTTAAACCATTTCACATTCTTGTACTCACCTCTATCCTCCACATAGCTTTGGTCTTGCTAGACTCCAAATGCCATAAACCCAAATAAGGAGGCCTTTGTACTTCCATATGTATCATCCATATGCTGTTGGGGCAGGAGAGGAGAGTGAATACATCCTATGGAGCTCCTTCTATAGATTACACCCTCACCACATACCTTTTGTGCATCATTTTTCCCAAAGTAAAAGCAGGTTTTGATTAATTCATGTTCTGTTCTCTCTTGCAGCCATGTCTACACCAGGGAATAATGGTGCTGAACCACCCCAGGGAGACCCAAGAAGAAGAGAGCTGGAGGAGAAGCTGAAAGAATTGGGCCTGGATGCCCAGTATTGGGCACCTAGACTTCAGGAATACCTGGGTGTGACTTCTTTCCAAGCTTTACAACACCTACAACAGAGGGAAATCCTGAAACTAAAATCCCAGGCAAAGCATCCTTGGGAGAAACGGGCATTGGAGAAACTACTTCAGCTACCAAGTGGCCAGACCTCAGAGAAAATGCAAGAGAAACCCTGGGTGACAGTGAAGGAGAGACAAGAGTGGGCACAGTCACTTTTGAGGGAGCTGAGGGAGATGCAGGTATCAGGCAAAAGCCGCCAGGAGGCAATTGTTAGGGAGAAAGAAGAGGAACTGAGGCAGGCCATGGAGATCCCACCCAAGTACTGGCCACTCCCTGAGAAACCCCTAAGGGAGGTCATAGAAAACATGAACAGACACCTCAGTCTCATGGAGGGCACACTCTCCCATAGGGAGAATTTTCCTGACAGGGAGCTCCTCAGAAGGGTGTCAGGTGGCCTGGCCCTGCAGGGCATTTACCAAACCAACAATTCTCAGGACCTTTTAGGGAAGAGAGAAGAATTGCTCAGCCTGCCAGAGGACTTTTTCCTGCTCAGCCCAGCACAGGGAACAAGGATGGAAACAAAGGAGTTTCTGTCTTCCCATGAAGAGTCCATGTTTACTGAAAGCATGGAGAGACTGGGTTTCACTGTGAGCTTCTTGGCTAAGGGTGGAGGTTGGGGATTTAACCTGGAGGCCAGCACCAATGACACCAGATCTTCTGACTCTAGAGAGGTCCATAAGTCACACTCTGAACACACTTACAGCTGTACCACCAGGTTCTGCTATATCCCATTGGCCTCCTGCCACTTTTCACAAGATCAGCTCCATCTGTCCACGTCAGCTCTTCAAGAGTTAAAAAAGCTGGAGGAACTTCTGAGTCACTCCAATGATACAGAAACCCATCTGAAGCATAGATGTGAAGCATTTTTCCAAAGGTTTGGTTCTCATGTGAACCAGGGTCCATTGCATTTGGGAGGAGTGTTCTGGTGGAAAGCTGTAGCTGAGGGCTTCAGGTCAGAGGAACTGCATGATGTGAAGAAACAAGCCTCAGAGGCACTCGATGTGTACATTGGAGGCAGCTACAGTGGATTTGGGGTGACAGCTGCAGCCACAGTAAATGAGTCGAAGTCTCGGTCCCAAATGACTTCCCACAATACAGGCTCCACTAATTTGCTAGCAAGATTCCAAATCTCTGTATATCAAACAGGAGGCCCCCCAGAGGTGGATTCTCTTCCACAGTGGAAAGCTGGTCTTGTGGCCAGTAACCACACCTGGTGTGTGATTGACCGAGGTTATCAACTGGTGCCTGTCTGGGACATAATTCTGTCTAACCACAGACAAGATTTTCAGGATCCTCTTCGACTGACTCGCTGCCTCACAGATATTTACACAGTTTTGACTGCCCAATGTGCAAGGATCCAAGATGGAGAGGAGTTATTGAGTGCAGTGGAGGATGCCAGATCTTTTGTAGAAGAAGTGAAATCCTGGGAAATCACCGAGCCTGAGGTGAAACTGATGAAACTACTGAACTTCAAACAAAAACTGAGGGACAAAACTAGGAATTCTAACACCTGGATTAATATCTGTCTCAAAGATTTAGCTCTGCAGCAATTCTTGGTGGACATTGTCAATTTTTGCAAGGACTTCCCAGTTCATGAAAGCAAATTCATTAAATCCCAGTTGCGTAGCCTTCTGTATCCTCATGTCTATCAAGTGGAAGACTTCCCACAGAGTAAACCAATCATGCAGTGGGTTTTCCACTCAGCAATGGAACAGCAGGATATCTGTGTCACAGAGTTTGCTGACTTCATTCATCTTTTAGAAAAGGAAAAGAATGATCTTCTTGAAATAAATCACAACTCAAAGACCACAGGCGAGATGAAAGAAACTCAAAGAAAGACTACTTATAAGATCAGTTTGTCTCTCAGCTCCTTTCTGAAGGCCCTGAAGCAGGCAGAGGAGTCAGCCACATACCTGCTGCTACTTTCCATTGCTGCTGGTACAGGATACAAGGAGGAAAACCAAACCTTCCACCATCTCCTAGGATGTGAAGAAATAAATTTTCTGTTATGTGAAATGAAAGAAGCCCATGAAAAATACCAGTACCTTAATAAGGAATGTGACTATAGGGCTCAAGCATTCCTATTGTTCACAGGGCTCACAGTGACTCCTGGACCTATGCCTGTGTCTGCAGAAGAAAAGATGCAACGTTTGAAGCTGATGAAATCTCATATGGGACAGTTGTGGTGCAAAGAAGTACTTCATGTCCTCTTGAAACCAAGGGCCAGTCATGATTGGGAAACTCTGGAGAAAGACTTGAATTTCCTTGTCAGCGGAGAATATGAAGCTACAGTGAACAGTATACAGATGGACCAGGTAAAGAAAGAACTTGACAGTGTTTCTCAGAGAAAGAAAAAGAACTCTGAAGCAGAACCAAGTACCATCACACACAAAGAAGTGATAAAAAATTCTCAGTTTCTAGAGCTAGCCACGAGACTTGGTCTGGAACATTACTATCCAAAGAGGATGTGCCGAGACGATTTCCATATGATTCACAAGGCCTCGGTGCATGACAGTCAGCCAGACACAGAAAAACAATTGCCATTTTATTTCCTACAGAAGCTGTTGATGCTGGATTACCGACTGAGATACTTGGTCTGTAAAGGTGATGGAGACACAGTGGGCAGTGAGGCACTGGCTCTAGCAAATCTTGAGGATGACACTTCAGATCCTTATGATGATATATTTGATGAAAAGATCACACCCTCTCTCCTCTTGTCCACAGGCCCACCCCACATCCACCCAATGGACACCCAGATGATGATTTTTCACTGTGCTGATGATTTCATGAGACAGTACATTTCAAACAAACTTTCCATTTGTCAGTTTGCTCTCCCCCTTGTGGTGCCCAATCCCTGTACTTCTGTAATAGAATTCCCCCTGTGGTCTCTCAGCCAAATCAAGAGAAGCTGGAGACAGGTGGAGAAATCATCAGGAGAAGACACAGTCCTTAATTTTAATAACCAACTCATCTCCCAGGCATCCATCCCCATTGTGTCCTTTATAAGAGTTGTGAATTCTGCTTTTTCTTCCAAATCTCAGATCTTGAACTCTCTGTTGAGTAAGCACAAACATGATGCTTTTTTCCACCGTCACTGCCGAGGCAGCAGCAAATCCTGCCTCTTAATGGGAGGGATGGTAGAGATCTCCTGGTTCTGTCCAGGGGGGAGAGATGAGGACAGATTTGAAAGGTGTATTGCCTTCACCAATCTCCGTGGAGATGCCAAAGATTATGAGAAACAACTCAGATTTCTGCAGGAAATTGCTTCAGTCATGGTGGTTCTTGTATCTGCTTCTGATAAAAGTGAAAGGACTGTCCAAATGGTCCGGGACCTATGGAAGTCAACAAAACCTTTGGTTTATTTGTTTGATGATAAAGACAAGAATTTTGGCAATGATTCTGGCCAGAAAGTGAGGATTGGGATTAGGAATAGAAATGAGGCTGAATTAATGGATGAACTCACAAGTGTCATCAATCGCTTGCTGAAGTCTTCAGGTCCTTTTCTCAGTCTGGAAGAATGTGCTGAAGTTGCTCGGCACCATGGCTTTCTTGTAGATGTGGACAGGAAAGAGTGTCAAGAGGCTAAGGGAAAGGCACAGGCCTTGCTGGCCGTCATGGAAGAAATGAAATTGTCTGAAATGAAGGAGAGATTACTTCCCCTTCAAGGAGATCTTTGGCATCAGTGGTGTAAGAAGGACAAAGAGCTTTGTCACCTGCGCGAGAAGGGAAATCGCAGCCTTGAACAGCACAAGAGTGAGATTGAGACAGAAAAGCAGATAATAAGACAAACACAGCTAAGGAGGGCATTTCCTCTTAATGACTTGATGAGATCTGTGCTTGAAATTCTCCAGTCTCACTCAGAGAAAGAGAAAAGCACTGAGCTGTACTTCCTACAGTGGCTAGGTATGTTCATGGACAACCTGACCAGAGGTCACCTGGAAAAACTCCAGAAGAGGTACAACCAATTGTGGTCCCAGGTGCTGGCAGAAAATCAAAAGGGATCCAAGAATGCCTCCTTGAAACGCCACCAAGTGGAACTAGAAGCTGTCTCCAAGGACATCAGGGATTCCTCATTGGGTATTGAACATATCCTGAGAGAGGTTGGCCAAATATATGAAGCTTTGGAGGAAGCTTCATCTCAAAAGGACACTGTGTTCTTCTCCCTTCCTCGAATTGCTGCTGACCTTATGGTCTCTGGGTACCCACTTGAGCTGATGGATGGGGATGCATCCTATGTACCTCTGAAATGGGTGGCAGCTGTTTTTGACAGATTGATTGAGAAAATTGGAGATCAAAAGCTCTTTGTTCTCTCTGTTCTTGGCCTCCAAAGCACAGGGAAGTCTACTCTGCTGAATGCTATGTTTGGCCTGCAATTTAATGTCAGTGCAGGACGATGTACACGAGGAGCTTACATGCAGTTGCTAAAAGTGGAGGAGAAACTCTGGGAAGAGCTGGGCTTTGGCTTTGTCCTTGTGGTTGACACGGAAGGACTTCGGGCCCCAGAACTCAATGATAAATCACAGAATCGGGACAATGAACTGGCCACTTTTGTTATTGGACTTGGAAACCTGACCTTGATCAATATATTTGGAGAAAATCCTTCAGAAATGCAAGATATCTTGCAAATTGCTGTCCAGGCCTTTCTGAGAATGAAACAAGTGAACATTTCCCCAAGCTGTCTCTTTGTGCATCAGAATGTGGGGGAAATCACTGCCAAAGATCAAAACATGGAGGGAAGAAGGCGACTGCAGCAGAGACTGGATGAAATGGCAGCTACAGCTGCAGAACAGGAACAGTATTCTGATATTACTCGCTTCAGTGATGTCATTAGGTTTGATGTCAACACCCATGTCCATTACTTTGCTCATCTTTGGGAAGGGGATCCTCCAATGGCCCCTCCTAACCCTAGTTATAGCCACAACATCCAGGAACTTAAAAAAGGAATTCTTTTGGCTGCCAAAAAAGAATCCAAAGGCAGCATCCTGAAGATGTCTGAGGTCAAAGTCCGGATCCACGATTTGTGGAAAGCCTTGGTGAATGAAAATTTCATCTTCAGCTTTAGGAATACCCGGGAGATCATGGCCATGATCAAGCTTGAGACAATGTACAATAACTGGACCTGGAATCTAAGAAGTCACGTATTGGGTTTGCAGAACCAACTGACCAATCAGATTCAGAATGGGGAAATTAAAGATCTGCAAAGAAGTTCTATTGAGGCTAACATTGCAGAAAAATATGAATCCATCAAGCAAGATCTTCAAAGATATTTTGATGAAGATCAAGAGAATGAAATCCTTATTCAGTGGAAGGGCAACTTTGAGAACAAACTGAGAAATCTTAAAGAGGCACTTGTTTCAGAAGTCATTAGAAAGTCCAGTGATTTCCTTAGTTCCAGGAAAGGTCAAGATAAACTGGATAAAAAAAAGTCAGAGTATGAAAAAGAACTGTTGAAAAGAAGCAGAGATATGGCTCTGTCCCTCAGGGTTAAAGAATTCAGTGAGGAGCAGCTGAGAGAGACATTCAGTCAACTTTGGTCAAAGTGGGTCTATGAAGTATCCTCAACTTCCCCTCCTTCTGAAGAGCCCAATATTGATGTCGATTTGGAAAATGTCTTCTTGGACTACTTTAAACAAGACCACAATGTGGTAAGCAAACTTGAAGGTTATTACAGGACAAAAATGTTTTCCATTAATTTTGAGAAACATGTCATAATGAAGGCAAGATATGGATTGTTCAGATTCTCCATATCAGAGAGTGATAAAAAGACCATAAAACAAACTACAGAAAACATTTCCTCAATGGTCACCAAAAATATTGAATCTAAGTTGAGAATGGGAATGGATTATAATATAAATTACTTCCATGAAATACTGCGTCTAACTGACAAGAAAACTGATTCTGCATCTGATGAGGCACGGTACACTTTAACGAACGAATATAAAATAGATTTGTCCTTATATTTATGCCACAGAGCTGTTTCTACTTTTAGGGATATGCACACAGCATTCAAGAGAGCACATGATCCTGTCATATATCTACAAAGCAAGAGAGAGGACTTCTTTATGAGTTTTAAGATTTCCTGCCAAGGTGCAACTTCTATCACAGCATTTGCTGACTTCCTATGGGGCAAGCTTACCGCTTCCCTACATATAGCCCTCTGGGAAAAGATAGCCCTTGACCTAGCTCAGGAGATAATGACTAACTGGCCTACCTTCAATGGAAACCGTTCCAATCTGGAGAAACATATTCTCATCTCTCTGGCTAAGGAAGAAAACTTTGAGAATTATTGGCAATACATAAATGAACCAGAAAAATTTTTTAAGCATTACATTGAGAAAGAGATTGAAACATATATAAGTAAAGAAAATGAAAAACTGGAGAATTTTTTAAGTAATAGCTTGGATTTTTTTAAGAAAGTCATCCTCTCTGCTATTCAGAAATCAACTCTGGTTGCTAAGGACCAAAACAATTCTGCATCTGTATGGCTAGACTCATTGTGCAATCACCTTGGACGTCATTTGACCCTTCCAAGAGGAGACTTAAGAAGCATTGAACACCAGGAGATAGCAGACATAGAATTTCTCAAGGAAGCCATGAGTGAACACCTGGATACCAAAATTCAGGAAGTAGGAGAGTCCTGTGAAATCAAATCTATGGAGAAAGTTATACCTAAGATTCAGGCCATGATCTCCGATCACTTCAGTGGCTGCTGGAATCAATGTCCCTTTTGCAAAGCAATTTGTACAAATACAGTCTCAGGTCATTTTGAGGAGCACAGTGTTCCTTTTCATCGTTCTCAGACTGTCACAGGCACATCATGGCATAAGACTGATGAGTTTTCAACTGGTTTCTGTACCAGCTATGTGGCAAGTGATCTCCTGTTTATTCTGGATGATGGTAGGAGATTCCCATATAAGACTTATCGTCAGGCAGGTGGTGAATATGCCAGATGGAACATCACTCCAGATACATCTGCCCAGCCATATTGGAAATGGTTTGTATGTCGCTTCAAGTCACAATTAGAGAAGCGCTATAATTTCAGATTCAAGGGCAAAGGTCAGATTCCTCATGCATGGTTCCAAATCACCAAGCAAGATGTGCTGAATGACCTGAATAAATAATAATTCTCAGTGAACCTGATTG
The DNA here is from genome assembly GCA_028658325.1 of Potorous gilbertii. Classification (NCBI taxonomy): domain Eukaryota; kingdom Metazoa; phylum Chordata; class Mammalia; order Diprotodontia; family Potoroidae; genus Potorous; species Potorous gilbertii. The sequence goes on along the minus strand of CM053771.1, from coordinate 71,195,691 downwards.
TATAGCATTTCAAGAAGTTGTTCTTTCAGAAATAATTTTTCAAATTTTGAATATTGGAGGCACATATTGTAATATAGTAATCATCAAAACTTTATATCACTGATCAAAAAATTAATAAAATGAGATTTAGTGACCAGACAATAGAGAAACAGAAATAGTTGATCTTAATCTCACAGTTTTCATTAAGCAAGAATATAAATTATTTTCAGAAGACGCCCTGTTTGCTAGAATTGTTGGAAAATCTCTAAAGGAGTAACATCAAATACTAGTTTAAGTAAAACAGAATATGCTATCTCAATGATTAAAGTTCATACCATTAGAAAATTAGGAAAGAAATCAAATAGGTACCTTTCTTATTCAAGTCCAGAGGTACAGATCTTAAATAAACAAGAGAGACTGACAGTTAAAACATAGATTGTATGAAATGGAAGACATTTTACGCAAGAAAAATTAGCATTACTTATATCAGCAGAGAAGGGTTAAAATGGGAAAAACATTTGCATCAAAAGTCTCTGACAAGGATCCAATTCAGAGGCAATTAATAAATACATAACCAAAAGGGGTCCATTTTCTAATGTTTAAGTATTGAAAGGATAGAAATAAACAGTGTTCAGAAGCAAAGTTGTAAACTGTTAGGAACCATAAAAAAATCCTTAAACCACTGCTAAGAGAAATAAGAATCAAAACAACACAGAGCTTTTCATTATACCCAGTTAGGTGAAATAGATGACAACAGATAGCAATAATCAAAATTTAATTTTTGATGGGAGGTATTGTGAACATGCAGTCACAGTAAAATAACAGATTAAAATGTGATTGGGAAATATTTAACAAAATAAATGAAAATACAGTAAAGGACAGATAATGTTAATATTTTGTTTTTTAAATAAATATGTATAAATACAGATGGATCTTTATGGCTTATTGATCTGCCTTTCTATTGGAGTTTGACACATTGCACTCAATCATGGGTGGTGGGATTCTGTATGCACACAGCCATTCTAGAATGTAAATTCACACAGAGAAAGAAATATGGAAGTCATTCGCAGAATGTAAAAGATCATGTTTGTGTGTGTGTGTGTGTTTTAGGGTATTATGTTTTGATTTGTTATATTATTTCTTCCATTTATTTTAGTGCAACTACATAGCATGACTATAGTGAAAATGTGCTCAATAGGAAAGTATATGTAGAACCTATACAGAATTGTATGCTGTCATGTGGAGGGAGGAGGGTAGCAGGGGGAAGGTGTGGGGGGGATAAAATCTTAATTTTAAAAAGTGATTGTAGAACATTTATAAATAAATAAATAAATAGAATGTAAATTCAAATTATGGGAATGAAATGGCTAAAATATCCTTACCCCTTGATCCAGTGAGTCTGTGGTGAGGCATAAGGTTTGAGGAAGCCATAAACCACAAAGGAAGATTTCTTGGGCACAAAAATAGTTATAACACCACTTTTTTGTGGAAGCAAGAAACTGAAAAGCAAGTAGAATCTATTATTACCAGAATGGCTGAACAAATTGTGTTGCATGAATATAATGATGGATTATTGTGAAATATTAATCAGTCATTTATTTTTAATCATATTCTTTAATTACACATATAATTTAGCTCTTATGAATCATAGTTGATTAAGAAGTGTGTATGAGATTCTGTGAAGGTTGACAGGGCATTGGCTACAGCCAGCTTCCCTAGTAACCAAAATTCTCACTTCTACTAAATGCCTTTTCCAGGTGAAATTTTTATTTCTTTAAGAGTCATGCTGCAGACTAAAGTGATAGTTACTCCATGATCAAATATAAGTCACATAAGGATGGGAACCCCCATGAATATTGTTCACCTGTCAAAGTCCCCCTTTCTCATGAAAATTCCCTATTCTTCTCAAGATAGACTTCTATGGTGACAGTGGACCATACCCAAGTACCCTAAGCAAACAGAAATGTAAACCCCTATGAGAATAAATATCATGTCTTTTAATTTGGAATTAATGTTCCTCATTGATTATGTTCCCCATTCTGATGCTTCTCATCTATGTCTATAAAAGTTCTTGGTAAACTCAGTTCAGGTTCCTTGTACTAACTGAGATTATCTTGCACCATTTCATCGGCAAACTGCTAGCCATGACTAATAAAGTGATTGTTCTTCAAATTTTTTTTTTTGCCTCAATTTTCTTTATTCATAGATTTTAATATTATAGTGCTATAAAAATGACAATCATTCTGAATGCAGAGAATCATGGAAAGCGTTTATGAATTGATATAACATAAAGTTTGGTATTGAAAACTATATTTTATATGTGTAGACATATATAGATATATATATGAATATTTGTGTATATGTGTGTATGTGTGTGTGTGTGTATGTGTGTAATGACAATGGAAATGGAAAAAAATAACCATAAAAAAGTCAAGATGAATATTTCAAATTTAAAATGATTCAAAGAAAAAATACAATATATCTCTACCCAGTCCTTAGGAGAGGTGAGCAGGAGTCCCCAGGAATATAATTTCAGACATTTTCTTCAATGAGCTTTTGCACCTCTTTTTCCACTTGGCTAATTCTGCTTTTGAAAGCATTCTTCTCCTCATTGGCTTTTTGACACTCCTTTGCCAATTGAGTTAGCCTATTTTTCAAGGTGTTATTTCCTTCAGCATTTTTTTGGGT
>CM053771.1:71162894-71192524 GCA_028658325.1 Potorous gilbertii | reverse complement strand
GCCTTGACTCCTGTCTTTACCTGATGGTAAGCATTGGTCTTCTTCGTCAGAGAGGAATGGCACAATCATCTGTTCCCCAAGAAAATAACCTTCTATGGTCTTACTTTTTTTTCCCTTTTCTGGGCATTTTCCCAGCCAGTTACTTGACTTCTGAGAGTCCTCTCCACCCCTGGCCTAGGTCTGTCCAGCTAGTGTTTGGGGTCTGAGATTCAAATGCTGCTCCCCAGCCTCAGGGCTTTTGGCGGCAGGCCTGGCTGCTATTCAATGGGAGCTTAATTTCTGGTGCTCAGGTCGGGGCAGGGCTGCCTCCCAGGCTCAGTTCCCTCAGGGGGTTTATGCAGAGACCTTTTGTAATGGAGCTGCTGCTGAGCTCCTGCCTGCTCTGGGAGCCTCTGGCTGCCTGCTGCCTCTGCCTCTGCTGATGCCTCCTGAGGGGGCCTGAGTTATGGAAACACCCCGCTCCCCTCTCAACCTGTCTCTCTCACTGACCTGTGCATCTGTGGGTGGAGGGACCTTCGCGGCCACTGGAGATTCCATCCCTGAAGCCTGCTCGGATCTGCTCGCTCCTCTCAGTGCCACGAGGCCAGGGCAGGGCAGGACTCCACAGGGCAGGGGAGGGGTCCGCTCCTGTCCGGTGTGTGATGGACCTTTGGGATTGGTTTTTCAGGGCTCTCTGGAACGTAAATCACCTTCACTGTGTTGCTGTGTGGTTTCCATTGTTCCAGGATTTCTTGCGAGTTCTTTTTAAAGGAAATTTATGGGCTGTGGGTTCGGGGCTAGCATATGTGAGTCTTTCTACTCCGCCATCTTGGCTCCACTCAATTTCAGACATTTTCAATGTATTCATTGATTAGTTTGAATTTTTTCTTTCCTCTTTATTTTAGTATTTATTTATTTTTAGTTTTCAACATTCATTTCCACAAAATGTTGGGTTTCAAATTTTCTCCTCATCTCTCCCCTCCCCCAGTCCCCAAATACCATGCATTTTGATTACCCCTTCCCCCAATTTATCCTCCTTTCTATCACACCCCTCCCTTCCCTTATCCCCATCTTCTCTCTTTTCTTGTAGGGCAAGATAGATTTCTATACCCCATTACTTGTATTTCTTATTACCCAGTTGCATGCAAAAACAATTCTCAACATTTGTTCCTAAAACTTTGAGTTCCAACTTCTCTCCCTCCTTCCCTCCCCAACCATCCCCATTGAGAAGGCAGGCAATTCAATGTAAGCTATACATGCATAGTTTTGCAAAAGACTTCCATAATAGTCATTTTGTGTAAGACTAACTATATTTCCCTCCATCCTATTCTGCCACCCATTTATTCTGTTCTCTCGTTTGACCTTGTTTCTCCCCAAAAGTTTTTACTTCTAATTACTCTCTTCTCCCATTTGCTCTCCCTTCTATCATCCCTCACCCCACTTATCCCCTTCTCCCCTACTTTCCTGTAGTGTAAGATAGATTTTCATGCCAAATTCATGTGCGTGTTATTCTCTCCTTAAGCCAAATGTGATGAGAGTAAGCTTCACTTTTTCACTCTCACCTCCCTCCTTTTCCCCTCCATTGTAAAAGCTTTTTCTTGCCTCTTTCATGAGACATAATTTGCCCCATTCTATTTCTCATCCAAATATATTCCTCTCACACCCCTTAATTTTATTTTTTTAGATATCATCCCTTCCTATTCAACTCACTCTGTGCCCTCTGTCTCTCTCTCTCTCTTTCTCTCTTTCTCTCTCTCTCTCTTTCTCTCTCTCTCTCTCTCTCTCTCTCCATATCTATATCTATATCTATATAGACGTGTGTGTGTGTGTGTGTGTGTGTGTGTATAACCCTTCCAACTACCCAAATACTGAGAAAAGTTTCAAGAGTTACAGATACTATTTTTCCTTACAGGAATATAAACAGTTCAGTTTTAGTAAGTCTCTTATCATTTCTCTTTCCTGTTTCCCTTTTCATGCTTCTCTTTTGTCTTGTGTTTGAAAGTCAAATTTTCTATTCAGCTCTGGTCTTTTCATCAAGAATCTGTGAAAGTCCTCTATTTCATTGAATGATGATTTGTTCCCCTGAAGTATTATAATCAGTATTGCTGCATAGCTGATACTTGGTTTTAATCCTAGTTCCTTAGACTTCTGGAATATCATATACCAAGTGCTGCAAGTCCTTAAAGTAGAAGCTGCTATATCTTGTATTATCCTGATAGTATTTCCACAATACTCAACTTGTTTCTTTCTAGCTGCTTGTAGTATTTTCTCTTTGACCTGGGAACTCTGGAATTTGTCTACAATATTGCTAGGAGTTTTTCTTTTCAGTTCTCTTTCAGGAGGTGATCAGTGGATTCTTTTAATATTTATTTTACCCTCTGATTCTAAAATATCAGGGCAGTTTTCTGTGATAATTCCATGAAAGATGATGTCTAGGCTCTTTTTTTGGTCATGACTTTCAGATGGTCCCATAATTTTTAAACTGTCTCTCCTGAATCTATTTTCCAGGTCAGTTATTTTTTCAATGAGATGTGTCACATTGTCTTCTATTTTTCCATTCTTTTGTTTTTGTTTTGTAATTTCTTGGTTTCTCACAAAGTCATTAGCTTTCTTTGGTTCCATTCTAATTTTTAAAGAACATAATTCTTTAAACATTAGAATGGAACCATGTTCTTCAGTGAGCTTTTGAACTATTTCTGCTTTTTGGAACATTCAAATGAGCATTCAATGAGGAGAACCTCACTGGCTTTTTGAAGCTGTTTTGCCATTTGTGTTAGTCTATTTTTAGAGGTGTTATTTTCTTCATCATTTTTTTTGAGTCTCCTTTAGCAAGCTGTTGACTCACTTTTCATGATTTTCTTGTATCACTCTCATTTCTCTTCCCAATTTTTCCTCTACTTCTCTTACTTGATTTTCAAAATCTTTTTTGAGTTCTTCCATGGCCTGAGACCATTGTATAATTTTTTAGTTTTAGATGGAGAAGCCTTGAGTTTTAGATCTTCCTCTGATGGTGTGTGTTGCTCTTCCTTATCTGAAAGGATGGAAGAAAAGACCTGTTCACAAAGGAAGTAATCTTCTATAGTCTTATTTTTTCCCCTTTTTGGGATATTTCCCCAGCCAGTTACTTGACTTTTGAGTCCTTTATCAAGAGGAGGGTATACTCTGGGGATCTGTAAGTTCTCAGTTCCTCCAATGTGGCACAATCAAGGGAGAGGAGTTTACTCCTCTCCAGGCCTGTGCTCTTGTCTGTGAGCAACTACAAGCTCTCTGTTCTGCCCAATATCTGCCAGTAGTACTCCCACTCCAGAGCCTCCCCCAGCTTCACCACCAGCTCTCCTCCTCACCCCAATCAGTCACTCACTTTAGGTTGAGGGCTCCAAAATTGGACACTGCTGCTTCAGTGACTGCTGCCTGCGGGGCAGAGCATGTTCCCTTCTCATCCACATGAGAGAGCTTTCTCACTGACCTTTGAAGCTGTCTTTGGGGTTTGTGGGATGAGGAATGTGGGAACCACAGCTATTGCCAGGGATTCTGCCCCCTGAGGACTGCTCCAGTCCTGTTCTTGCCAGTGTTGCTCAGCCAAGGCTGAGAAGTGCTCTGCTCTACACCTGATGTGGTAGACCTTTCCTGTCAAACTTCCAGACTGTCTTGGGCTGGAAATCTCTTTTGCTCTGTTGTTTTGTGGCTTCTGCTGTTCTAGTATTTGTTTAGAGTCATTTTTTGTACAGGTATTTTATGGGCTATTGGGGAGAGCTTCTACAAGTCTGTCTTTCTACCCTTTTCTCTTTTTCTTTAAAAATTTCTTTTTGTTCTAAGAGACAATACTCTGAGATGGGAGAGGAGGTAAAATACAGGGCAGACATCTAGGTGATTTTGAAAAAATCTACAAAAATTCTATACTTAAAAACAAGCAAAATCCTAATCAGAATAACTCTTACATTTTACCTCAAACAAATCAAATTGATAATGCTTCTAAAAGATGAGAAAATTCTATATGTGCTGTGGAAATAGGAAATACGAAAACTAACACACGGTGGGTAGAGTTTTAAATGGTCTCCCACTCTGGAAAACAATTGGGAATTATGACGAGAAACGAATGAGTATTTCTCACCACATCTGGTGGCCCAAAGATCTTATTGCTTGGCATATACTATAAGACAGTCAAAGATAAGAAAATATACTGTATTCTACACATTATCAAATTATGTAGCAATACTTTTTTGTAGTTGCAAAGAACTTCAAAAATGAAAACGCACACTAATCAGGGAATTACAACAAATTGTGGTACATGAATTGGATGGTTTAGGCATGAAAAAACAAACAAGCCCAAACTAATGGTTATGACTCATAAAATTGTGATGATACTTTGGCCTTTCTGTCCCACAATTAGATGAATTATACCTGCCCTTCATGATTCTAGGGGGTGGTCAGCTATATCTCCCTTGTAGAGATGACTTCCAGTAATGTTCTTGTCTCAAGTCCTCATTCTGTTCTGTCTCTACTCCCAGTCCTGCAGTTAGCACCCACTGATAAGCAATTATTATAGACTTGCTTTTGAAAAAGGATATTCACTTTGTAGATAATAGATAAAACAGAAATAAAAACATTCCTCCTCTCACTAGCCTCCTCCCCCAAACTGGGGACACATACTACCTGTAGTGAGAGAGACATCAGTCTTAACTAAGTGTCTACATTATCAATCATAGTAGTAAGCTTCCGGCTGTGTTATAATGGAGATGCAAATCTCTGCTCCTGCTGGCCTTGGGCAATTAAGTTGCTTAGGATCTCACACCTCTCCTTGTATCTTCTTATATGAATTTCAACTTCCTGACTCTGGTATTTAATATACCTAACCTTTCCAGTTCACAAGGTTATAGCCATTTAAAATCTCCATCTAAAAAAGGAAAGGACAAATGCAGAGTCAAAATACCTAGGCCTGTATTCATAGGACTAATTTCATTTCAGTCCCAAGAATTCTCCCCTTACAGCATGGTCTCTCTCCATTTCATGCAGCCAGGTAGGAAGAAGATGGACAAAGAGCAAGTCCTGGGTGACTAATGATTTTGAAGTATACTCCAGATGTGAGGACACAGGCAATCAGTTTTCTGTGTCCTCATTGAATGATAGTAGACTAGAGACAGCTACTAGTCTGTACACCTTCCAAAGTGGAAAGCAAAACACTATCATCACACATAATCAGGCATTTCCAGAAGCATGTAGATGATGTATGGGTTTTATTGTTTCATTATTGTTATATTTCTTTTAATTTGTCATACTCATAGTATGTTGTTAAAGCAAACCTTCAATTTCAAATTTTTATTTCTTTTCATCCTACTATCTGATTTTTAGGAATTATACTATTGAACTGTTCGATGAGTCTAAACTGAGAATGGTTACATTTTTTGTTATTCATTTTTACTTTCACTTTAATATAGTGACCTGTTTTATCTCTTTAAAATATTTTCTAAATTGAATTTCATTTTATTATGGCCCCTCCTTTTTTGCTCTTGCATTTTATTGTATATTTTACTGTAACATTTTAATTTTAAATCAGCCATGTTTTTTTTAATGTGTTTCTTTTAAGTAACATATTGATGAGTTTTGTTTCTTAATTCATTCTATTATACTTATTCCCTTAATGGGAGAATTAACATCACTTAAATCTATTGTTTTATCTAATAAACTTGATATATTTTCTATGACTTCCTTTTTATTACTCTTTTTGAGCCCTGAAGAGCATGAAATTGATTTTAATGTTCCATAAATGTTTCTCCTTTCAAAAAAAATGAGACATAAGATTTCATTGGTATAGATAACCCCTTGTAAATGATGCCTGCCAACTCCTTTACATTTTTTTTAAGGGAATAGCCTGGAAGCAACAAGAGACTAAATGACTTACCCAAGGTCACATTGCCAGCAAATAGAAGAAGTGGTTTTTAACCTTGGGTCTTCCTGGCTTTAAGGTCAGCTCTTCCTTTCAACAAATGGTTTTAACTATTTAAAAAACAGTTGCTTTATTTGGTCTCACACATTGGATTAAAGCAAATACCTAGGTTGGAGAATTTCCAGATAAGGCACAACAGTAGACAAAACATATATATATATGTACAATGGCAATACAGATAGTTTTTTCCTGCATACAAAAATCTCACCTGAGTCAGAGGGTAAGGGAGACAAGTTGGGGAGGGAACACGTTCAAAGTTGTGATCTAGGTGACAAAATTATATAGCCTAAGATTAGACTTGGTTGAGAACAAATGATTAGTGCCAGTTGTATGAGGAAACATTCTTTTTTTTCCCTAAAGTATAAATATATGTTATATGTTTAAATATTCGTTTAAAAAAATTTTGACTTCCCAGTTTTTCTTCCCTTCCTCCTCCTTTTCACCCACTGAGAAGGCAAGCAATATTATTTTAATTATACATAGCAAGTCATGCCAAACATATTTCCATATCAGCCCCATTATCAAAAAAAAGCAAGAAAAATAAAGTAGAAAATACTTCTATCTGCACTCAGAGCTCATCAGTTCTCTCTTCGGTTTTATATAGCATTTTTCTTCATGAACGCTTTGTAAATTTCTTGTATCTTTGTATTGTTTAGAGTGTGTGTGTCACAATTGATCATTGTTACATTATTTTTGTTACCGTGTACAGTCTTTTTCTGGTTCCGTTCGCTTCATTCTTCCTCAGTTTACATAAATCTTCTTAGGTTTTTCTGAGACCATTATCCCATCATTTTTTAATGATATACACAATAGTATTCCATCACTGTCCTAAGCCTCAACTTGTCTAGCCATTCCCCAGTTGAAGGACATCTTCCCAATTTCTAATTCTTTTCTACTGCAGAAAGAGCTGTTAAACATATTCATATAGGTCCTTTACCTTTGTCTTTGATCTCTTTGGCGTACTGATCTAGCAGAGTACTGCTGCATCAAAGAGTTCGCATAGTTTTATAGATCTTTGATAATAGATCCAAATTGTCCTCCTGAATGGTTACAGCAGTTCACTTATTGACCCACAGTGCAATATTGTACTTATTTATCAACATCTTGAACATTTCTTGTTTTCCTTTTCTATCGTGTTACCCAGTATGATGGGTAAAGGGAGGAGAGACTATTTCTAATCAGACTCAGCTGTAAAGGAGAATTTATCCAGGTCACCCACAGATATCAGTCTTCAATGAAGTTTGAATAAGGAGAATTTCCTTCTTGAGACCACAAACTGGTGGGACTATCCAAAATTAAATATCTAAGGAAGTAAAAGGAGAATGATGACTTAAGGCCTCTGCAATAGATCAAGAATTCATCTAATCAAAGATTGCAAATCTTATCTGTCTGACACAGAGTTAATAGAAGAAAAATACAAATTGTTTCACTTAACCTTCTGTAGGTATTAGAACCACTCACTCTAAGTGACTCAACATTGAAGTGCAATCATTAGGAATAATATGCTATCAAGTCATAACTATTTTTGTTGTTGTTGAGTCATTTCAGTTGTGTCTGACTCTTCATAACCCCATCTCATTTTACAGATTGAGAGACTGAAGTAAACAGGATTTACTAACTTGCCCAGGGTGAAAGCTTGTGTCTGAGGCCATATTTGAACTCAGGAAGATGAGTTTTCCTGACACCAGGCCTAGCACTCTATCCACTGCATCACTTAGCTATCTAACCTAGGTTCACAGTTATCACAATCCACTCCTTGGCCTTAATGACCAATAAACTAATAACAACAGGCTCATACAAGTCACATTTTACTAAGATTTTAGTAGTAGAAATTTCTGGAGCTCTAGGTGGTGTAGTGTATATAATGTTGAGCCTGAAGTCAACAAGACTCATCTTCCTGAGCTCAAATATACCTTAGACATCTATTAGCTTTCTAAGACTGAGAAAGTCACTTTACCCTGTTTGCTTCAGTTTCCCTGTTTATAAAAAGAACTGGCACAAATAATGGCAAATCATTCCAATATCTTTACCAAAAAAACTATAAATGGGGTCATAAAAAGTCATACATAACTGAAAAAAAGAATCCCTAAGGATTTTGGTATGGAGATATTGCAAAAGAAAATTAGTGGCAGTTAGATACAAAAAGCAATTATATAAGAATAACAATCTCTAATAGATAATAGCTTAGCTGTAGTACCCCCACATAGAATCCAGGAAAATTGATCCCAAACATGAAAGTAGACTGGAATAGATCTCTTAAATAGTCCCAACCAACAAGTCTCCAGGTCAGACAAAATCTGTCACCACTGAAGCCTATATAATTAAGTCCGAAATTGATCTATTAGTATTGATACACTAATTAGATAAACTTCTCGATCAATGAATAAATGAAACAAAATAAGGTGGGGTATCAATTTACAATTTGACTGTACTTAGTGATGTACTCAGATGGCAGATTGAGACTTTTCTTTTTCCATAGCCACTCTGTGGTGTGCATAGAGCATTGTCAGACATCAAAAATACCAAGATTATCCACTGCATCCTAAGCCATTGACAGCATCTTTCCTTTTGTCTTGCCACTGGATTTCTATGATTCTGGAAGGATGAGTAAGTCTGATCACTGCTCACTTACATCCACTTCATGTTCAAGTCAAGGTGTCACTGATAATGTCATTGGTCCTCTTTGAGAATTAAGGATAAACGACAGCAACAGATGATTATTTATAGAGCATAATGTAGAGCTGATTAGTTTTCAGCTAAACGGTAGAATAGGTGATGGCTGCAGTTGTCCTCTGTTCTGAATGAAGGACCAACCACAACAATAGGAGACAAAACTGAGAGAAAAAAGAGAACACTCTGTATGCTGCAGAATGCCTGCTCCCACCTGCTTAGCTGCAGACACTATTTAGTTGGTACATTCTCCTCATCATCTTTCCAGGATTTTGGTACATTGCCAGGTCTTGCTTTCCCAGACAAATTCATGGATGTGTAGATGCCAAAAAGAGCCCATCGCAGGTGTCTACTGTTCTGCTGCTTGTGCTCCTGCTACTGTGGTTTTAGATTTTAGCACAATGCCTGGCACATAGCAGGGGTTTAATAAATGCTAGTTGATTAACTTAGTGCTGGGGCCTTGTGTTCCCTGGCTAGTCAGCTACACCCTGGAACAAAAAGTCGGCAAGCTCACTGTATTTCATTCCTACATTCTTGGAGCAGGCCTGGACCAGAGAATGGCTGCCTTTCACTCTTTTACTGGGGGGAGAGACGTTATGCATGCCCAGAAATGTTTATAAACCATTCACAAAAGAAAAGAAAATTTCATTCAGGACAGGGAGAAGCCCAAGGTGACTGAATGGTAAGTGATGCACTGAAGACAATAGGTTTCAAGGCTGCTGCTCCTTATAGTTATGATTAGAGGTGTATCATTAAGGTATGCAACCTTTTAAAGCCAGTGACAAGCAAAGTAGTGTTTGGAACAAAATGTATATAATGATATTAGAAACAGGAATGAAGAGTGTTAAAATGCAATCATTTTTTTCTAACAAAAGGGTACTTCAGGAAGATGAGAAAAAAATAAGAGGAAAAGGGACAAAAGAAGGAAATATAAAAGGCAAAATTCTAACTATAATTGGAGGAGGTGAAACTAAAGGATGGAAAAAGGTTAAAGATGGAAATTGGGTGTAATCTTCTTTAGATTTTAACAGCAAAATTCATTTGATGAGAGGCAGATCTGACCCAAGCCAGCAAGATCTTAGATCAGATCCTGCCTCTTCTACCTGCTGACTGTGTGACCTTGTGCATAGCATTTAATTTCCAAGTGTCCACATGCAGCTCCTTAAGAATAAATTATAAAGTAGATGCCACGTATATTTTGTCATGAGCTTTCTTTCCAGGGAATTTCCCATAACAATGAAATCTTATGTCTATTTTTTTTTAAAAAGTGGAAATATTTATTGAAAATTTAGAGAAATTTCACTGTCTTCAGGCATTAACAGGAGTAATAATAAGGAAATGACAGAAAACTTATTTATTAGACAGAGCAGGAGATGTGAGTGATCTGATTTCTCCCATTAAAGGAAAAAGAATTATAGAAAGGAACCAACAGGAAACTAATAGGTTGCCTGCAGAAAACACATTGTAAAGAGGTAGACGTAGTTAGACTAATATTAAAGGGTAGTGCAAAATGTGTCATTCAAAGGTAAGTGTAAAAAAGGAGGAACTATAATGCTATCCGATCAAGTGGAATTCAGTTTACAAAAAAATTGGAGACGAATTGTGATATTTTGTAATGATAATACAAAAATGAATAAATACTATTCTCTATTTTTATTACTAAAGAATTCAATATTTGAATTTTTTAAAAAACTTCACAGTGTTATAAAAAGAAATCAAATGGACTATGAGAATATTATCAATTAGAACAAAAAATAACAATCAAGAAACAAAAATCCATACAACTAATACTAGTTCCTGAAAATGTATGCTAATATATGATGGAAGTGTCTTGCTCCTGGATTTTGAACAGAGGTAGACATTTAGCTGTTGGTTTCAGTTTGCTAATCTTGTATTAAGAATACAGACCATTGACTAGCTATATAACTAGATCAGGGTATGTTCCAAAGACACTAGTCAGACTGTGTCTTGCTCTTGGTATATCTCTTTTCTACCTGCTTATATCTAACTGAGAGAGACAATGTTTTAGTATAGAGGTCTCAGGTCCTCTTGATGTGAGATTGACATTTGGTCAATGAGTTTAAGTCTTGGTTGTTGGCCTCTTTGGATTTGTTCTTGCCAAGTTTAGATGAAGATTGGACATGGATATAATTTTGAGAATATAAAAGGACTAAAGTAAAGTATATCAAGTATATAGGGACTGTGATACACCAATTTACAAGTTCAAGTACATAGCAGGATTTGTTAGAAGTTACATGATGAGGAATGTGTTTCTCAAAGAACTTGTTTGACTTAGCCCAGAAACAGCAGAGATACAGATTCATGCATCTATACCTCACACCACTTCTGGAAATATACTTGTATTTTTAAAATCTTATTTAATATTTTATTTTTTCCCAATTACATGTAAAGACAATTTTAACATCCTTTCTTTATTTCAAATTTTGAGGTCTATATTCTATCCCTCTCTCCACTTTTTGGACCCTCCCTCCAATTGAGAAGGCAAATAATTTGACATAGGTTGTACATGTACAGTTACGCAAAACATATTTTCATGTAAGGCATTCTGTGAAATAGAAACAAACAAACAAAAAACCCAGGAAAAATAAAGTAAAGTAAAATTTCTTTGATCCTCATTAAGGTTCTACCAGTCCTTTCTCTAGAGATGGACAGGACCTTTCACCATAAATCCTACAGAATTGTCTTGGATCACTGTATTGCTGAGAATAGCGAAGTTATTCACTGCAGATCATCACATAATACTGCTGTTACTTTGTACAGTGTTCTCCTGGTGCTTCTCATTTCAATTTGCATCAGTTCATGGAAATCTTTCCATGTTCTAGTGGGACTGCTTGGTCAAGGGGTATGCATGGCTTTATAGCTATTTGGGCACAGTTCCAAATTGCTCTCCAGAATGGTTGAATCAGTATACACCTCCACCAATAGTACAGCAGTGTTTTAATTTTCCCACATCTCATCCAACATTTGTCATTTTATTTTTCTGTCATATTAGCCAATCTGACAGGTGTGAGGCAATATTTCAGAGTAGTTTTAATTCGCATTTCTCTCATCAACAGCAATTTAGAACATTTTTTTAACATGACCATAGATAGCTTTGATTATTTTGAAAATTTTTTTCATATGTTTTGACCATTTATCAACTGAGGTAATAAATGGAAACTAATTAAAAGCAACTGGTGTGGTTGTCACTGGAACCTCACTGTTGGAGTGGGGGAAAGAAAGCCAAAATTAGGGCTTGAAAACAGCATTGTAGAAAAATACCCCAGACTCTAAAGGGGAGATGTAACTGGACTTTGATCAGGGTCCTAAAAGGGAAATGTAACTGATTGCATTTGGGAAAGGTACGCCAGACACACATTGAAAGGAAAAAAAAAGAAAATAAAATCTGTTGGATTAATAAATAAATCTAAGAACTGTCATACCAATTAAATTATCAAAGGATTACTTTGTATAACTAGAAAAAAATGATTCTTTCAGAGGTATAAAAGGTTAGAAATATCAAGGAAATTAACTTTTAGAAGTAGGAACAAATGAAAGCTAGAATACCAGATTTCAATCTATACTACAGCCATAATCATCCACATTGTTTGGTGTAGGCTAAGAAATAAGTGGCAGAACAATGGAATAGATTTGTCATTCAATGTAGAGCAACAATCGAGTAGAGTGTGACAGTTTTTGGTAAACTCAAGGACCCCAGCTATTGGGAAAAATATCTTAATACTGAACAAAAACCTGCTGGGAAAACTGGAATGTAGTCTGGCAAAAATGAAATACAGATCAAAATCTCACACTGTATATTAAGACAAGCTCCATATGGAAACATGACTTAGGTGTAAAGGGTAAAATCACAGACAAATTATAAGATACTGGAAAAAATAATTTTTAAATCTTTGGTTAGGTGGAAAATTCACAACTGGACAAGAGATAGGGAGGTTCATTAAAGGTAAAATAGATGATTTTGATTATATGGAAATAAAAAATGTTTGTGCACAAGCAAAATGAATTCAGTTAGAATCAAAAGAGAAGCAATGAATAGGAAAAATATCTTTGCAGCAAGTTTTTCTTATAAAGCTCTTATTTGTAAAAGATGTAGGTAATATATTTAAATTTATAAGAAGAAGAGTCATTAACTGATTGAGAAATGGTCAAAGGTTAAGAATTGAACATTTCAGAGAAAGAAATTCAACCCATCAATTGAATATGAAAATGGCTTTAAATCTTAGATAATTAGATAAAAGTAAGGTATTAAACAACTGTGAGGTATGACCCCATACTAATCAGACTGGAACATTTCAAAAAAGGAAAATGAGAAATGCTGGAAGTGCTGTTGAAAATAGCATCATTAATGCAATGCTGTTTATAATAGGAACGGATCCAGCCTCCCTGGAAAGCAATTGGAACTGAACCTAAAAAGCCACTAAAATGTTCATAGTCTTGGACTCAGCAGTGTTGCTATTAAGTCTGTTTCTGAAAGAAATCTAAGAAAGAGATGACACATATGCAAAAAAATATGAATAGCAGCTCTTTTTTGTGGTTGTAGAGATTAGAAACTGAGGAGGTACCCATCAATTTGGCAATTCCTGGTTAATTTGTGTCTTATGAATATGATAAATTACTATGATCTTGTAAGAAATGATGAGGGGCTTTGTTTTAGAGAAAATTGAAAAGACATATATAAAGTGATACAAAGTTAAAAGAGCAGACTCAAGAGAACAATTTATACAATAAAAACAATATTTTAAAGACGACTTTGAAATACTTAGGAACTCTGATCAACACAGAGAATAATCGCAGTTCCAGAGAATTCATGAGGAAGTTTTCTACCTATTTTCAGGGAAAGAGATAATAGACTGATCCCAGTTTCCTCACATGACAATCTGGTATAGTATAGAGTATGTCTCCAGTTGGTGGGGAAATATGTTTGTACTTCTGTTCTTATAGTATCTGCCAAGTGAATATCACTTTGTAAAAGCTACCTGATGCTAGTTGGTTAAAAGGAATGCTCTACAATCCTCCTTCTAGATTTAGGTATCCAGCTTTCCATTCATGGCTTCTAAGAGGAATTTGATGGCTGTTGTTTCCTGGTGTTTACTTTAGGTGTTTTTTTTGGAAGGGTCAAATGACTTCCCAGGTGACTACACAATATGTCCAGCCATACAAATACAAAATTGTTTCTTCGTAGGGTCAAATGAAGACTCTGGATGATTACATACTTTTTCAACCATACAGACACGGATTTATTTTGTTTCATAGTCAGTGTTGACCTCTTGTGAATAGTAAGGAGAATGACTTTCTTGAAAAAAACTGTTTTCGTCAAAAGTTTCTTATCTATTTCAACAATATTCTTTAACATGTTTTTCAGTGTAATTTAATTTTTTAATAGTATCTATTTTTTTTCAATTAAATGTAAAGAAAATGTTTAGCATTCATTTTTACAGAATTTTGAGTTCCAAGTTTTTCTCCCTCTCTCTTCCATCCCCTCTTCCTAAAATGGCAAGCAATTTGATACAGTTTACGTATGTGTAATCATGTAAATCCTATTTCCATTAGTCACAGTTGTGAAAGAAGAAAGAGATTAAAGGGAAAAAAAACTCACAAAAATAAAGGAAGTGAAAACAGTATGCCTTGATCTGCAACCAGAGTCCATAGGTTCTTTCTGTGAATGTGGATAGTGTTTTCCAGTATGAGTCCTTTGTAATTGTACTGGATCATCACATTGCTGAGAAGAGCTAAGTCATTTATAGCTGTTCATCCCACAATGTTGCTGTTACTATGTACAATGTTTTCTTCATTCTCCTCATTTCCCTTTGTATTAGTTCATACAAGTCTTTCCAACATTTTTTGAAATCTGCCTATCATTTCTTATCACACAATAGCATTCTATTCCATTCATGTAACCAGAACTTGTTCAGCCATTCTCCAATTTGATAAGCATCCCCTCAATTTCTGATTTTTTACCACTACAAAAAGAGATGCTATACTTTTTGTTCATGTAAGTCCTCACCACCCACACTCATTCCACCCTTCTCCTGCCTTTCTACTAATCTCTTTTTGATACAGGCATAGTAGTGGTATTGCTGGATGAATTAATATGCAGAATTTGATTGTCCTTGTGGCATAATTCCAAATTACTCTCCAGAATGATTGAATCAGTCCACAACTCCAGCAACAACAGATTAGTGTTCCAATTTTCCCACATCCTCTCCAGCATTTATCGTTTCACTTTTTTGGGGCTATGATACCCAACTTGATATCTCAGTGCAATTCTGAACAAATAATTTTTCTTTGAGATTGAATATACTGCTTTGTAATTCTCTTTAACTATACCAGACTGTGCTGGTTCACTCCCAGTTGGATCCATTGTCAAAGAAAGCTGGGCGATTAGTCCAAAATTCTCAGGCCAGGTTAAGAACTATCTTCTTCCAGATGGCTGTAGGAAGGACAGTAGTTAGTTTTCTCCAAAAGAAGTCAGCAAATGTTGTGATGGTTATTTCATCTTGTTAAGACGTCTTAAAGTTCATGAGGATTTCTCACTTTTTGTTTTACATATGTAACACTATTGTGTGTTCTGTTGAATGCTGACAACACATCTCCAAAACTTTTCTATTGCTTTTTGGTATATAGCTATCTAAAAATAAACATATACATATATGTATATATGCACACACACATAACTATGTGTGTGAATATCTTTAGATTATATATATGTGTGTTTATGTATACCCATATATATACATATATATATATATATATACATATACTATCTATACACATATATGCAGACAGATGTATGTGTATGTATATATAGGTATATACACACACATAGACATCCATCCATATCCGTGGAGGGGGAAGAGTAGGGGAAAAGAGGGAGAGAGAGAGAGAGAGAGAGAGAGAGAGATTGAGAGAGACCTTGTTTTCATTTGCAAATGTGTTCCCAGACTCCTTGGCCAAGGCACCTGGACTCTCTAGTCCTTTATTTCCTCTTTGGGAAACTGAACTAAAGGCCCTTTCAGTTCCTATTCAAATCCTAAAAAAACTATCCCTTTATTTGCTTCAATACTCCACTGGGTGTCCCCCTCTCCCCGCCAAACTCAAAAATACTTCTGAGAGATGGTCCATCCATTTTCCAGAATTCATTGGGCCAGAACAGGTTCTTGTGACCAGACTGCCTTTCCCACAAATCCCCCACAAATACAAACCTTTATCTGTGATTTAAGAGCGTTGTTGAGGTGTTTTGGTTTTTTCAGTTGTTTCCAAATCTTCATTTAATATACAGGAATGTTTGCCGTTTCTTTCTCCAGCTTCTTTTACAGATGAGGAAACTGAGGCAAGCAGGTTTGAGTGACTTTGGCAGGATCACACAGGTGGTAAATCCCTGAGGCCATATTTGAACTCAAGGAGATGAGTTTTCCTGACTCCTGGGCCTGACAGTAGTCCCTAGGTGCCTACTGGTGGCCTTTGATAGAAATCTGACTGGGAGCCTTGGGATCCTGATGCATTCTGGGAAATGTAGTTCACATACTGTCAGGGTTCTCAAGCAGGTCCATGACCTTGTGTAAAAACTCATGTAGAAGCAGGGTGTGAACTTTAGGAAGGTCCATGAACACATCAGAGAATGCTAGTGTGCATTTTAGAGAAGATTCTCTCCCCCTTATCTCAACCAACACATGTTTCTCCCTTGGGAGTGGAAAGTAATCATTTCTCCAGTAAAGGAGCTGTCATGGGAAAGAAAGAGATGAACCCAGAAGATGGGGTCAGGGTAACATCTGACAGACTCCACCCCATAAAACTCCTGTAGGACCAGCAGGAGTCACAGGAGAACTTGCTGGTTCTGCAGCATCAGAGGCACGAGTGGTCCCCCCACGCATGTACTCTGTGTGTCCTAACCACATATGTTCCATACCTTTGAATCTCATGTTTATTGTTCTATGAGTTCCTCTCCTTGCCCCTGAATCTGGATGCATTTATGTGAGAGTAAGCCCAGGTTTAAAGGAAGGCAGTGTTCTATCCCAGAGTGTCTAACTGTGCTACTTCACTTTCAGACATGCAACTGTCAAATTCTACTGTTCCTGTCACCAGCCTACCTCAGTATCCTTTGTCAAGGGAAACTAGTGAAGGTATTTTACCCAGTATTGGCTCTCTGAGGGATCAGGGCCACTGAAGGGTCTGCTTCAGTATCTTTGATCAGCTCTCTCCTTGGGTTGAGGTCTTTTCTGGTTCCAAGGCATTGAGGGTTTAGTGGCTAAAACTATTCTTAATGAAACTGTGTTCTGCCTTAGCTTCCCTGCTTGCATTGGCTCAGATAAGGTCTCATTTCCTCGACCCCAGTCATCTCCCAAATTTATCCTTGTCTCCGGGTGACTCCTAGGTTTTACAATCCTTATCACTCTCAGAATCCAGGTGTGGTTGAACTTATGAACAGAAAGACCTTAGGACCCTGATTAGTAAATTGTGTTGTGAAATCTACCTTACTTGGCATAATGTGCTTGCTCTTGCTTTCTTCTAGCTTTGTTACATATTGTGAGGTGATTACACCTCTCTCCTTTGGAAATGCTTTCTGGCCACCCTCCTATAAAAGTGACTCCTTACTCCCTGATAGATACATTGTTACTGAGAGGAGATATTTTTGTTGCTTCTCATACACAGGAACTAGAAAATATCTGAGGGGGAACTTCATAATGCAGGAGCTGCAGTACAGACTGGACCTTTGGACTTCTCAATACACAATTTTCATCCTGGAAATAAAGTCTCTATCAAGAACTTCCAGTGGACCCAGAGAACTTAGCCTATTTGTGAAGGCTCTTTGCAAGTACTACTAACTATACAGACTACAATCAAAACTGTGGAAAAATTGGATATATTGCTACCATGTGAAAGCTCATATTGATTCTCCATGTTTTCACTTTGTTTTCCAGTATTCTGCTTTTATTTCATCCCTGGTTCATTCCTCCCATGGGGAATGAAAAAGGCTTAATGCTATTAGTAAACTACATGGTGAGGTAGGGCAGATTCTGTGGCACCTTAGAGCTACTGGACTTCATGGACATTGGGTGTGCCATAACATACACCAAGGGGACCCTGATCCATGGGTAATTGTCCATGTCAGAGAGAATGGCACCATCCTATAACCAGGATTTGGGTTTGCCTCATCTTTGACATGGAGATTTGCAGTTGTCACTGTACCTCAGTGTATCTTGGAAGCCCCAAAAAGAAGCTTGATAAAAAGAAGCTTGACCCAGTAACTTTCGCCTTCCTAAGGAGAGACTACATTTTGTTTAAGATCAATATCTCCTGGGGAGAACAGTATGCTGAGACACAATCTGCCTTGTTAGCTGTTACCATCTCATCCCTTTGTTATTACGCAGACCAAGACTCCTGTCATACCTTTGACTTTGGCAAGGTAATCATCTGTTGTCATAATCTTACTTCTCCCATTATAAATAGAGATTACAGAGATTATCATATAATTTCTTTACCTGTTCCAGATCTGTTCTCTAATAATCACATACGCAATGACCTATAATAATCATATGGACAGTATCACTGTCTCTGTTGCCCTAGTAAACTTTACCAGTGGTGGTTTAAAGTGGGAGAAGTTTAACACAATTTTTGCCTAGGCATTAAGGAACTAATAGGGGAAGACAACAATGACACAGAAACTGAAAAAAGTGGTGTTGGGGTGCCCCATGCTGGAGGAATGATGAAATTGGGAAGAGAGCAGGCAGGCAGGAAATGTGAGAAATGAATTGATGAGTGGCTTGGGCACCTTCCTTAAATGGAGGTTCTGAGAGGACCTTTCCTTTCTGCATCCTCAGCCTCTCCAGTCAGAGGAAGGAAGGGGCCCTAGGATCAGGGAGGCATAAGGAGGTGTGAGTTCCAGAACTGATCTTGGAGGAAGATACAGTTTGTGGGGAACATGATGAAGTCCAAAGGAGAGCAGCCAGTTGGGAAATGGACATTGACAGATTGGAGTGCCCACAGCAAAATATCTTGATATATGGATATGTGGATATATCTTGAGATCATGACATAGAAAGACTGGTTGAAGGAAATGAGGGAATTTATAGGCTCGGGGTAAAAGTAGGGACTTCTAAATATTTTCAAGTGTTAGAATGTCTGTCCTGTGAGAGAAGGATAAGGTATATTTTGCTTTGTTCAAGGGGCAGGACCTAGGAGGTGGGCAGTTCATGGAAGTTGCTAAGAGCCTAGGTTAGGGTTGTTGTAAATAGACACTTGCTGACAATTCAGACTGATGGCAAGGGGAATAGGCTTCCTCAAAGGATGGTAAGCATTCCTGACTAGGGATTTACTATGCTATTATGCTTTAAGTTCACCATTACATTTCCTTACACTTAGGTAGAATTTCCTGTTTACCCTCTCCTAGAACGTCATAGATGGCCAGCTATAACATGCATCAGCACCTAGTTCTGGTCCTTTTCGAGAAGACTTTTTATTAGAGAACTGTTCTTTATACTACCTCTGTTTCTTTTCCTAATCTTAAATCTATTTCTCTTCTACTCCAATCCTTGGATCATAGTTCTGTATAAGAGGCCAAGGATAGAAATATAATCCGTCCTGCACATCTTAGCCCTTTAAACTCTTGAAGACCATGGTCATATCCATATCTCCTTGTCTTTTTCTTCTTTAGGCATTAATCCTTACTCTCTTCTCTAGTTCTTTCAATCATTTCTCCTATTTTAGCATTTCCAGCATTTTTCTGGTGTTTTCAGCCTCTTCTGGATACCTTCTAATGTCTGTTGCGTGGACAGATCAATGGTGGTGTAAGATTGTGGCCTGTGACACAGCTCACTTTTCTGGATTCTTCTCTTGAATTTACTTACTCTTCCAAAAGGGATTAGCTGGGTGAAAAGAAGCATTTGAAGGTCTATGTCATTAGAAAGATACTGAATAGTTAGAACACTAGAAACTGTATCCTTGCCCCATGCCATGAGAAGAAATTGAGACCTGGACTCAAGTTCCTGAATCTTCATCTAAAAACCAATTCCACAGGAATCAAGAGTTCAACATAATTTATAGGTTATATTCTATTGTCTGTACTCCTTTGCCTATTTGGAGAAGTAGCTGTAGGAGGTTTAGCAAACCAAATTATTATTTTCCTGAAATTCATGGGTTTCTAACAGTGTGTGCATGATCTGGGGTCAGGTTTTAGAGAGGTGATATATATATATATATATGTATAGTACAAGTTTCTTTATAGGTTTTCTCCAAGTTGGATCAGCTCATAGCTCTACCAACAATGAATTAGTGTTCCAACTTTCCCATGTCTTCTCCGACATTTATCATCTTCTTGTTTTATCATGGTAGCCAATCTGATAGATGTGATGTGGTACCTGAGAGTTGTTTTGATTTGCATCTCTCTAAGCAGTAGTGATTTAGAGCATTTTTTCATATGACTATAAATAGTTTTAATTTCTCCCTCTGACAACTGCATGTTCATATCCTGTGACCATTTATCAACTGCTGAATAACTTGTATTCTTGTAAATTTGACTCAATTCTCTATGCATTTTAGAAATGAGGCCTTTATAAACACAGACTCTAGATGCAAAAATTATTTCCCAGTTTTTTGCTTCCCTCCTATTCTTGTTTGCATTGGGTTTGCTTGTGCAAAAGCTTTTCTATTTAGTGTAATCAAAATGATACATTTTGCATTGCATAATGTTCTCTATCTCTTGTTTAGTCATAAACTTCTCCATTCTCCATAAATCTGATAAATACACTACTCCTTGCTCCTCTAATTTTTATATAGTGTCATTTTTTATATCTACATCATGTATCCATTTGAACTTTATTGTTGTATACAGTGTTAAGCACTGCTATATGCCTAGTTATCCAGTTTTCCCAGCAATTTTTGTCAAGCAGTGAGTTCTTTTCAGAGAAGTTGGAGTCCTTGAGTTTATCAAATAGTATATGGCTATATTCGTTGACTATTATGTCTTGAGTACCTAACCTATTCCACTGATCTACCCCTCATTTTTTAGCCAGTACCAAGTGGTTTTGATGATTTCTGCTTTATAATACAATGGTGTCTAGTAGGGTTAGGTCACCTTCCCTAGCATTACTTTCCATTAGTTTGCTTGATATTCTGGACCTTTGGTTCTTCCAGATGAATTTTGATATTATTTTTTGTACCTCTAGAAAGTAATTATCTGGTAGTTTGATTGGTATGGCACAGAATAAGTAAATTAATTCAGGTAGAATTGTCATTTTTGTTATATTAACTCAGCTTCCCCACGAGCAACTGATGTTTTTCCACTTACTTAGATCTGATTTTATTTGTGTGAAAAGTGTTTTGTGATTGTGTTCATACAGACCCTGCGTTTGTTTTGGCAGGTAGACTCCCAGATATTTTATATTTGTTATGATATGTAAATGGGATTCAATTGGAATTTCTCTTTCTAGCTCTTGCTCTTCGGTTTTGTAAGTAATATATAGAAAGGCAGATCATTTGTGTGGGTTATTTTGTAACCTGCAACTTTGCCAAAGTTGTTTATTATTTCAAGTAGTTTTTTACTTGAATCTCTGGGATTCTCTGAGTATATCATCATATCATCTGCAAAGAATGATAGCTTAGTTTTTTCTTTAGCTATTTTTATTCCTTCAATATCTTTTTCTTCTCTTATTGCTAAAACTACAATTTCTAGAACCATATTGAATAACAGTGCTGATAATAGACATCCTTGTTTCACCCTTGATCTTATTGGAAATACATCCAGTTTACCCCCATTACACATAATACTTGCTGGTGATTTCAGGTAGATACTTCTTGTTATTTTATGGAAAGCTTCATTTATTTCTATGCTCTCCAGTGTTTTCAATAGGAATGGGTGTTGTATTTTGTTGAAGGCTTTTTCTGCATCTATTGCGATAATCATATTGTTTCTGTTAGATTTGTTGTTTATATGATCAATGATGCTGATAGTTTTCCTAATATTGAACCAGCTCTGCATTCCTGGTATAAATCCTTTCTGATCATAATGTATTATTTACATTATACATTGCTGTCCATGCCCTTTTATTACAAATAATTTTTATTGCCTTATGGTCTTAGAAGGATGTATTGAGTATCTCTGCCTTTGTTCACAAGATTGTGAGGTTTTTATGCTCTAGTACATGGTCAATTTTTGTATATGTACCATGTACTGCTGAGATAAAATATATTCCTTTCTATCTCCTTGCAATTTTCTCCAGAGATCTATCATATTTATGTTATCCTGAGTTCTATTCACCCCCTTAACTTCTTTTTTATTTTGAGGTTAGATTTATCAAGTTCAGAGAGATGGAGGTGAGGTCCCGAACTAGTATATTTTTGCTATATATTTCTTCCTGTAACTCCGATAACTTCTCCTCTAAAAATATGGATGCTATACCACTTGGAGCATATATATTTAGTAATGATATTGCTTCATTGTCTATGGTGCCTTGTAGCAGGATATAGTTTCCATACTTATCTCCTTTGATTCAATCTATTCCTACATTTGATTTGTCTGAGATTAGGATTGCTAGCTTTTATTACATCAGTTGAAGCACAACATATTCTTCTCCAACCTTTTACCTTTACCCTATGTGTATCCCCTGTTTCAAATGTGTTCCTTTTAAGCAACATGTTTTTGGATTATGGTTTTTAATCCCATTCTGGTGTCTGCCTCTGTTTTATGAGAGAGTTCATCTCATTCTTATTCACAGTTGTGATTAATCTGTGTGTCTTTCCCTCCATCCTCTTTCCCCCGTTTACGTTTTAGTTCTCCCTTCTCCCTTTTCCTCCACAACAGTTTTAATTTTTGACCATCACTTCCCTCAGTCTTCTCTCTCTTCTTTTAGGCCCCTTCCTTTTTACTGATCTTTTCCCTTATTACTTGTTCCCTCTCTTCTATCCTTCCCTCCCTTTGCTTTTCCCTTTCCCCTCCTATTGCCTATAGAGCCAGTTAGATTTTTATACTTACTTGAGTTTGTTGTTCCCTCTTTGAACCAAATAAAATGAGAGTAACTCTTAAACAGTGCTTGTCTCCCTCCCTTCTTTCCCTCTATTGTAATATATTTTTGTTCCTCTTATTTTGATGTAATTTACCTTTTAGTACCTCCTCCTTTTGACATCTCCCTCTGCAATCCCTTTGCACCTTTAAATCACAGTTTTATTTTTACATCATCTATATTGTACCCACTCTCTCTACCCATGTTTATCCCTTTTATATATCATAATAAATAAGCAATTTTCAAGATTAACAGGTATCACCTTCTCTTATAGGTCTGTAAACAGTTTGCTCATATTGAATAACAAGGTTTTTTCTTCCTCTGTTCACCTTTTTATGCCTCTCTTGGGACTTGTTTTTGAAGACTGATATTCCTATTGAGCTCTAGCCTTTTCATCAGGAAGGTCTAGAAATCCCTTATTTCATTGAATGTCCATCTCCTTGCCTGAAATATTATGTCAATTTTCTTGGGGAAATGATCCTTGATTTTAGTCCCAGATCCTTTGTCTTATGGAATATCATATTCCAATCTCTCCAGTCTTTCAATGTAGAAGGTATAAGACCCTGTGTGATCCTGACTGTAGTTCCTCAATATTTTAATTGTTTCTAGCTACCTGCAGTATTTTCTCTTTCACTTGAAGGTTCCTGAATTTGGCAAGGGGAGAGGTAGAGCATTTACTGATCACTCCTTCATCTTGGCTCCCAGAAGTTCAAATAGATGACTTACAGACATTTAATTTATGGGCCAATAGCTCAGGCGCATCTGCCGTAGTTAACTGGGTCTCTGTGATTCTCTCTCACTCAGTTCCACTGGACTCCAGTCCTGGGCTGAAATGTTTGAGATTCTGCAGTGATGTTGCTTTAGACTTCCCAGGGCTTCCTCCTATACTTTCTTATGGCAGGGTCTGTGCTGGTACAGCCTGTACACTGTGTGCTCCTCCAGTCCTTTGCAACAGATCCTTCCCATCGACCTTCCAGTCTGTCATGGGTTAAAAATCTGCCACACTCTCTTCTCTTGAATTTTGCCACTCAAAAGTTTGTTCAGATTCTCTTTTTGGAGGTGTATGAAGGAGTTTGTCTTGGAGCTCAGGTGAGTCATTGCTCTCACTCTACCATATTTGTTCTGCCCCTGACCTCTGTTTTTGATTTGTCTGCCATCCACTGTGTTAAATCCTTCCTAGTTTTGGATCACCTTCATTTCTGACAAAGTTGGATCTAGCAAGTCTCTGACAAAATGTTGAAGAGCACAGGATCCCTGGAACATTCCACTGGGGCATCATCTGAATTACAATCTTCTGCATGAAGTTTGACTTCTCAAGTCATTTTGTTGTACACTTTTGTCAAGTCCTTGTTAGATAATTAAAAAAAAATTTATGTGTTCATAGATGAGGGCGGTGGAAGGGATTCAGGATGAGATTGAAGGAACAAAGGGAGGCTAAGGAAGATAAGAGTATTATCTTTGATAGTTTCTTAGATTTTTCTCTTTTTCTCTGTCAGAAACTATGGGGATAGACAATGAGAAATAGTGTCCTGGTATGGGAGAATTCAGGCACGTTTTCTTCAGAGCCCCATCATTCTTATGGACTTTGTTTATCCTCTTTCTGGTTCAATACACTTTCCTCCAGATTCTCCTTGTAGTTACCCTGGTTCTCATTCCAGTACTCTTCTCTGTTTAGGTTTCCTCTGTTAGGTAGGTGAGATTATTACTCTCATTTTACTGATGAAAAAAAACTGAAGCAAATAGAATTTAAGTGACTTTCCTATAGTTACAAATCTAATAAGTATCTGAGACTGGATTAGAAGTGAGGTCCTCCTGACTTCAGGCATATTACTTCACCCAGTGTAGCTCCTACCTCCTCTTGCAGTTTTATAACTGTCTATATCAACTTTTCCTTTTACATTTGCTTATTAAATAACTTTGGAAAAGCTAATTATGTCTGACTGAGTGTAAACAGGGAGAATACCAGTGCAAACTTGTGAGCTTTAATGCTATTATAGTCCTTTTGCATTAATGGTAAAGACCTTCTCGCCTTTATTTTTTTTTCTGTTTCTATCTCTTTTCTTTCACTCTTTTTTCTGTTTTCTTTCTTTTCTATTTCTCTCCTCCATTCATCCCTCTCTTTCTCTTCAACTTATTCTCTGCCATGGCCTCTAGATTTTCTACCTCTGCTCACTCAGGCTCCAGGATTGCAGGCCCCAGATAAGTTTCCTATGCAATCAAATACCTTTCTAGGGTCTCATCCCACCCAGGTCAAGCTGAGGTAGTGAAGGACTTAAGGTATGGAATAGAAAGCCATTTCATTTTAGACATTGCCCCTCTGACTCCTTTGGGGAAATTGAAGGAAAAAGGTTAGGATGGCTTGGTTTCAGTTGGAGGATTGAGGACTGTAACAGTTCCCTCTCTTCTGCCTTCCCTTTCCACTCTCCTTCGAAGAACTTACAACTATGTAAGTTGATCTCGAGGCTTGTGGGAACAGCCCTACCTGAAGGACATGAAGATACAGTCTGTTATTGGTCACAGAGGTTTTAATATGCAGGCACAGTCCCAGAAGGAGAAACAAATCAAATTAGGTAAACACTCATTCACTGATTTGCCCGGCTCCCTCTATCATGCACAAAGAAAGCCAACATTCTGTTTCATTTCTTTTTTTTTTTAACATATTCATTTTATTTATTATTAATGTTCTACATTCACTACAATAAAACTTAAGATGTTTTTCCCCTACCAACCCACCATTGCCTCCCTCCCTCCCCAACACGACATACAATTCTATGTAGGATCTACACATATATTCCTATTGAATACATTTTCACTATAGTCATGCTGTGTAGAAGTTTTCTTTCCCAATATACTATTTCCCTCTGAATTTTGGTTGCATTGGGTTTGGTGGTGAACAAACTTTTCAGTTTAATGTAATCAAAATGATCTATTTTCCACTTCATAATTCTTTCTCTCTCTTCTTTCTTCTTCTCTCCTGTCTGCTTTAGGAGCCCCTGTCTGCTGCTGCCTCTGCTGCTGCCTCCACTGCTGCCTCCCGAGCGGGCCTGAGTTATGGAGACAACCCGCTCCCCTCTTGGGCAGCTGAAAAGACCCTCTCACTGACCTCTTGGTGCCTGTGGGTGGAGGGACCTGCTTGGCTGCTGGGGAGTCTGTCCCTGAAGCCTACTCAGATGTACTGTTCTCGGTGACACGCCACCAAAGCAGGGCTGGGCTCTGCTCTGGGTCTGGTGCACGATGGACCTTTGGTGTCAGTTTTTCAGGTCTCTCTGGAATGGAAATCTCCTCCACTCCATTGTTCTGTGGCTTCTGCTGCTCCAGAATTTATTGGGAGTTCTTCTTTACAAGTATTTTATGGGCTGTGGGTTAGGAGCCAGTTTATGTGTATCTTTCTACTCTGCCATCTTGGCTCCTCTCCTACTGCTATTTTCAGAGCTAGTTTTGAGGGATCTTCAAGTTTTTGGTGCTTTCAAGGTAGTGTGGTCTGAGGAGAGGTGTTTTCCCTGATCTTGTGATCTGTGCTCTGGTCTTTCTCGAGGAAGGATCCTTGTACTCCTGTAGTCGCAAATGTGATTGCTTGGCTCTGGAACTGTGACCAAGTCCCTTGCTGTCCTTCAGCCACAAATGCTAGTACTCCTCTTTGCTTTAGAACTGGGAACAGGCACCCTGCTCCATGTGATTGGCCACAAGTCCTCCTCTCTGCCCTGGGATTGTGTCCTAGAACTGTGTATGGGCAGTACAGTTACCAGTCATTGATGACTATGCTTAGTACCAACAAAGGGTCCTCTATAAAATCTGCCTAGTTGTCTGATGAGCCCTTTGTTCTTTCTGGGCTGAGAGCTCCTGAAGTTGCTATTTCTTCCACCACTGTTGCTGGCACCACATGTGCTCTGGACAGTATGCTATCCTGCTATTATAGGCTTCTCCTGCTGACCTCATAAGTTATCGTAGTTTGGAAAAAATATCTCACTCTGACCTCTTGTTTGCTCTATCACTCCAAAATATAAGTTGAGGAATTATTTTAAAATTGTTTGGAGGAGAATGTTGGAAGAGTTCAGTTGGGTTGCTCCCTGTACTCTGCCATTTTGTCTTTACCCCACCCTCCAATTTAATCTTTTTTTTTAAAATGTGATCATTGAATTTTATTTTTTTTTAATTCATACACATTTTAAAAATTTAATTAATTTATTTGTTTTCAGTTTTCAACAATCACTTCCATAAGTCTTAAATTTTCTCCCCCTGTCTAATCCTCCCTCCTCAAGATGACTTGCAATCTTATAAGGATTTTACACATACATTCTTATTAAACACATTTTCACATTCGTCATGTTGCATAGAAGAATTAAAACAAATAGGAAACACCATGACAAAAACCAAAACAAAACATAAAAGAGAAAATAGTCTACTTCATTCTGCATTCCTGTTTCATAATTCTTTCTCTGGATGTGGATGGCATTTTGCCTCAAGAGTGCTGTGGGAATATTTTAGGTCCTTACACTGCTGGGAAGGGCTTAGATCTTCAAAAACAGTCCACACACACAGTGGCTATTACTGTGCATAATGTTCTCCAGGTTCTTCTCATTTCACTCAGCATCAGTTCATATAAATCTTTCCAGGTTTTTCTGAAGTCCGACTGTTCATCATTATAGCACAATATATTCATACATCACAGCTTGTCCACCCATTCTCCAATTGATGGACAGTTCCTCAATTTCAAGTTCTTGGCTACCACAAAAAGAGCAGCTATAAATATTTTTGTACATGTGGGACTTTTTCCCATTTTTATGATTTTTTTGGGATTCAGTCCTAGCAGTGATATTAAGTCAAAGGATATGCACATTTTTGTAGCCCTTTGGGCATAGTTCCAAATTTCTCTCCAGAATGGATGGATCAGCTCACAGCTCTACCAACAATGAATTACTGTTCCAACTCTCCCACATCTTCTCTAACATTTATCATCTTCCTATTTTGTCATGTTAGCCAATTTGATAGGTGTGATGTGGTACCTCAGAGTTGTTTGAATTTAGAGTATTTTTTCATATGACTACAGATAGCTTAATTTCTTCCTCTGACAGCTGCCTTTTCATACCCTTTGACCATTTATCAATTGGGGAATGACTTGTGTTCTTGTAAATTTGACTCAGTTCTCTGTATATTTTAGAAATAAGGCCTTTATCATAGACACCAGTGTCGTGGCCCAGCTGTGGGGGCTGCCAATTGTGATTGCTGAGAGATCGTGAAAGAAAAGTGGACTCAGGCCAGGCAAAGAGTTGTAAAAGATAGCTCTCATTTATTAACCCGATAGCCAAGATTTATATAGGTTATTACTGGCAAGCAAGCAGAATTGGTCATTGTGAGAAAATTCAAGCAACCAAGATTATTTCCATGAGAACATTTCTAGATTATTTCCTCCTGGTGAAACAGCCTTGGGGAGGCATGGTCTTGGACAGAACTTCCTCATCCTTGCATATCTGAGAGTGGGGATGGTGAGCCAATTGTCTTGATGAAGTTAGCTGCTCATGTAAGTACAAGTCTCAAGTAAAATGTGGACAGTACCTCATATTCCAGACTATCTCAGCACTGGCCCTTTACACGCTAGTTGTAAATTCACCCCCTCCCCCCCAGTTTTCTGCTTCCCTCCTAACCTTGCTTTGCTTTGGGTTTCTTTGTACAAAAACTTTTCAATTTAATGTAATCAAAATTATTCATTTTGCACTTCATAATGTTCTCTATCTCTTCCTTGGTCAAAAATTTCTCCATTCTCCATAAATCTGACAAATATACTATTCCTTGCTCCCCTGCTTTGTTTGTAATATCAGCCTTTATATCTAGGTTAAGTATCCATTTGAACTTTATTGTTGTGTATGGTGTTAGACATTGGTCTATGCCCATTTTCCTCCATACTGTTATCCAGTTTTCATAGCGGTTTTTGTCAAACAGTGAGTTCTTATTCCAGAAGCTGGCATCCTTGAGTTTATCCAATAGTAGACTGCTATATTCATTGACTACTGTGTCTTGAGTACCTAAACTATTCCACTGATCTACCCCTCTATTTCTTAGCCAGTACCAAACGATTTTGATGATTGCTGCTTTATAATACAGTTTGAGATTTGGTGTGGCTAGGCCACCTTTCCTAGCATTTCTTTTAATTAATTCCCTTGATATTCTGAAACTTCTCTTCTTCCAGAGGAATTTTGATATTATTTTTTCTAGCTCTAGAAAATAATTTTCTGGTAGTTCCATTGGCATGGCACTGATTAAGTAAATTAATTTAGATAGAATTGTCATTTTTATTATATTAGCTCAGCCTACCCATGAGCAACTGATGCTTTTCCAGTTACTTAGATCCGATTTTATTTGTGTGAAAAGTGTTTTGTAATTGTATTCATATAGTCTCCAGGTTTATTTTGACAGGTAGACTTCCAGATATTTTATAGCATCTACTGTATCTTTAAATTGGATTTCTCTTTCTATCTCTTGCTGTTGGGCTTTGAAAGTAATATATAGAAATGCATATGATTTATTTGGGTTTATTTTGAAACTTGCAACTTTGTCAAAGTTGTTTATTATTTCAAATAGATTTTTAATTGATTCTAGAATTTTCTAAGTATACCATCATATCATCTGCAAAGTGATAACATAGCTTCTTCTTTGTCTATTCTAATTCCTTCAATTTCTTTTTCTTCTTTTATTGCTAAAACTAACATTTCTGGTACCATATTGAATGACAGTGGTGATAATGGACCTTGTTTCACCCTTGATCTTATTTAAAATGCATCCAGCTTGTCCTCATTGCATATAATGTTTTCTGACAGTTTTAGGTAGATACTCCTTATTATTTTAAGGAAGGTTCACTTATTCCTGTCCTCTCCAGTGTTTTCAACAGGAATGGGTGTTGTATTTTGTCGAAAACTTTTTCTGCATCTATTGAAATAATCATGTGGTTTTTGTTAGTTTTGTTGTTGATATGATCAATAATGCTAACAGTTTTCCTAATATTGAACCAGCCCTGCATTCCTGGTATG
>CM053771.1:71093919-71162394 GCA_028658325.1 Potorous gilbertii | reverse complement strand
CATCTCCTTTTCCATCTGCCCAATTTTTCCTTTCAAGACGCTATTTTCTCCAGTTAATTTTTGTACTTTCTTTTCCATTTGCCCTTTTAGGAAGTTATTTTCTCCAGTTAATTTTTGAACTTCCCTTTCCATTTGTTCAATATTCCTTTTCAAAGAGATGTTCTCATCAGTGAATTCTTTCTTAATAATTTTAAGATCATTGGCCAACTTATCTTCTATTTCCTTCTTCAGCTGTTCCAGGAGAGGTGCTTGTGCTTGGGAGCAGTTCATAGTACCTTCTGAAGATTCAGATGGCAGTACAGTCTCAGCTCTAACCTCTTTGGTGTTTGTATTTTGGTCCTTATCCCCATAGAAAGATTCTATGGTTCTTTCGGCCCTCTGCTTTTTCTTCATGATGTTGATTGAGTGTTGTGGCTTCTGGTTCTTTCAGTCCAAAGGTAGAGAACTTTTTGCTGAGCTGATGTGTGAAAAAGCTAAAAGCAGGTTTTTGTTTGGTGTTTCCCCATCAGCCTTAGGTTTAGCTTGTTAAGTATGGGGGTGGAGTGGTTTAGTAACAGGAGATATCTTCTCAGCTGACCTGAGGCAAAGGCAAGCTCAGGAGCTAGTAATCCCAGCTGCCCTATTGTCTTTCTGATTCCCCTGTACAGCTGAGGTACGCCTGTTCCCACCCCTCTTAGGACTCCTCTCCTGGTGCTGAGGCTTGCTTGGGTCATAGTGCAAGTTTTCCCTGTCCTGGGTCCTCTGTCCTTCTGGTTTGCCTCTGCCACCGTAGGAGGAATCCCCCTTAGCTATTTTCCTCGTCTCAGGTGTTATGAGACTACTGGCCTCCTTCTGCTGTTTCTGCTGATCTGGAATTTTTCTGGGGAAATAGTTTATGGTTCTTTCACGGTCATCAAGGGGGGAGTAGAAAGCATTTGCCGATTACTCCGCCATCCTGGTTCCCGGAAGTTCCTTTGGTAGTCTTTAAACTGAGACTGAATGATCAGTTGTTGGGCATATTATAAATTAGGAGGTTCTTTTCAAGTATGTACTAGATTATTTGCACCGTGGCTGTGTTCTATTTCTCAAATTATGTGATTCTGTAGAGCCAAGACCTTGTTTTCTATAAGTTCTGTGAGAAATATTCATGACATACATCAGAAAGGGAATAATCTTTCATATGCTTTCAAGGAAATCAGAGTAGTTCTATTAAGTCTGGATGACTGTTAGATCTCTGGGAAAGCAGCTTATTGGAGGAAAAGGGGGTCAACCCTCCTCTACAAGTTCTTTCTCCTTTGGGAAGGTTTCTATTCAGGGCAATGCTGTAATCTTGGAAGATTTTGAAGGCCTTTAGGAAGGTAGAGGCTTATTGTAGAGTACAGCAGTGTGGTCTTGACTACTTGTATTCACCAGTCTATTTTATATATTTGGTTGGCTAAAATAAAGTGAGTCCTATATTTGATGTATTATTTTCATTAATATGTATATGAAACTTGAAGAACTTTTTCCTTGAGTGATGGAGATATAGACATGATCCAAATATAAATGTTCCCAAGGGAAACCTTAGCTAGAGTCAAAAGGGAGAAACATCTCACGTTTGAACCCAGCTTCTCTGAACTCAAGGCGTCCTTACTAGCATGTGATAAGCAGCATAATTCTAAAGGTGTAGAATTCCAGAGCTGTAAGGGATCCTTCCAACTATTCCAACCGATAAATAGTTTTTCAATCAAATCTATAGTATCTTCATCAAGTAGTCAGACAACTTCTGTCTGCATTTCTCTACTAGAAATTGCAACCTCAGAAACAGCTCATTATAGTTTTTGGTAGGTGTATTAGGTGTATTTTCCCTATGATGAGCCAGAATCTTTTCCCAAATAACTTCTTTCCTAGTATTGTTTTCTTGGGACCAAGAAGAAAAAGTTTTAAGTCCTCTTCCACAAAACAGTCCTTCAAATATTTGAAAACAACCATCCTTATAAACATCCTATTTCCTTTAACATTGACCACTGTATTCACCTTCCCCTGGACATCATATAATTGTTAATATCTCTTTGTACTATCATTGTGCCGTCCCAAATTTAACATAATACCCCAGATACAGTATTCAAAAGGGCAGACAACAGAGGGTCAAAAAGTCTTCTTTTTTTTGTTCCTACTCCTATTAAGGCACTGTAAAGGCACATCAGCTTTTCTTAGTGCTACATCTCACTATTTACTGGTACTCAGCTTAACATACGCTAAAATATCCAAGGTTTTTTTATAGATAGTGTGCACCAACCTTTCCTTTATTTTTATCAGGTGACTTTTTGAAGTCAATTAGAATAATTTATTCTTAAGAAATTTAGTCTTATTAGCATGTGTGATAATATCTAACATTTCATCAAAGCATTTTACAAAGGCTTCATCTCAATGCCTCTTTTTTCATCTGGAACCTTACTCCAGCAATCAACTTTTCACCATTCATATTCAGACTTTCCCTCTCCTTTGATGCTTTCTTCTGTGATTACAAATATGGTCTGATCTTTTCTATTATACAGGATATTTTACTTAATTTTGGAAAAAAATCATTCATTGTTTTATTATTTATTCCAAATTATCTCCTTTTCTATATCTCTTCCTTTACCCATTAAAAAGATAAGCAATATGATATTCATTAAACATGTCTTTTTCTTCTCTTATTGTTGTAACTATCATTCCTAGTACAATATTTAATGCTAGTGGTAGTAATGGCTATCTCCTTATATTATTGGGAAGGATCTAACTACCAGTGATGCCTGCTTATTATTTTAAATAGATGCTGCTTATCATATTAAGTAAAGTTCCAATTATTCATATACTTTCCAAGATTTTTATAGGAATGGGCATTTTATTTTGTCAAAAGCCTTTGTTTGTTTCTATTGAAGTTATCACATAAATGTTTTTGTTTTTGATATGGTCAATTATGTCCAGGATTTTCTTAATATTCAAGCAGCTCTCCATTCCTAATATAAATTTTCTTTGGTTGTATTTCATTATCTTTGTGATATTTTGTAATTCTTTGCCCTTCAATTTTTTTTCATTAATATTCATTAGAGAAATTGATGTATAGTCTTCTTTTTTTATTTGTTGCTCCCCCGATTTAGGTGTTAAAAAACATGTTTGTGGCATGGCAAGAATTTGGTCAGACTCCTCATATACCATTTATTCCAAATAGTTTATATAGTTTTGGAATTAATTGTTTGTGAGTACATCTAGTTCTAGGGATTTTTTTTTTCTTGAGAAACTGACTTATAGCACGTTCTATTCCTTTTTCCAAGTTGGGGTTAGTTCTATATTCTCTTTCATTTTTCTGTCAATTTTTGCAATTTATATTTTTATGAATACACATTTATTTATTTTAGCTTGCTAGTTTTATTGACAAATATTGACTGGACAAAATTGTTACTAATTATTGCTTTAATTTCATCTCCCTTGGTGGCACATTTATCTTTTTCACTGGTTATTTGGATACTTTTTTTCTTCTCTTTTTCAAAAATCCAAATTAACCAAGTGTTCCTCCATTTCTCCCATAAAACCATTTGCTAGTTTTATTTATTACTTCAATGATATTTTTACATTTAATTTTGACAACCTTTCATTTATAAAAAATATTTTTGGTGCTCAAATATGGATTTTTATTTTGTTCCTTTTCTAGTTTTTCTTTAAAAAAATGAATGCCCAATTCACTGATCTGTTCTCTTTTTTATTTATATAAGCATACATACATATATACACACATATATTCCTATGCATACATACAAATACATATAGCTCTGTCTATGTACCACCCTAAGTACTCTTTTGGCTTCATCTCCCAAATTTGATATGTTGTCTCTTTGTTTTCATAGTTAATGAAATTATTGTTTTTATTGGATTAATATGAATGAGTCTATCTCTTCTCTCTGTGGAGATGAATTAGAATGAAAATGAATGACTTTTTAATCTATACTTCCAAATGGCTTTATCAAATGTAAGTTTTACTGTATTGTCATCCCAAAAGAATTCAAATATTTCTGTTCTTTTTCATTCATTTCTGAGGTTTTTATTTCCTAAGACATAATTTTTTATAGTGAAGATCTCATGAATAGTTGAGGGAAATAGCTGAAAATGCTCCTTTCTGTTTTCATTTAATTTTCTTCAGAAGCCTATCATCTCTAATTTTTCATAAGTTCTATTTATCTCCTTAACTTCTTTCTTCTTTATGTTTAGATTTATCTAGTTCTGAGAGGAGTAAAATGAAGTCTCTCATTAGTATAGTTTTATTTTCTATTTCTTCTATTAACTAATTAACTTTAAGAATTTGGATGTTCTCTCTGTCTTTGTCCCTCTTTAAAACCCTTTTTTGCTTCTGATCATTGCTTCCCTTAATCTGTTCTAATGCCTCCCCCGACCCTATATTAGACTCTTCTTATACTTCCCTGTTCAATCAGATACATTTTTATACTCAACTGAAAGTATAGGTATACACATGTAATGGTATATGTGTGTGTATATATCTATGTTTATACATATTGTCCTCCCTTTGAACCAGTTCAGATGAGAGTGAAGTTCAAACATTGCCCACTTCCCTCTATTTGTTATTTATGATGTAAAGGAAGTGATATATTTAGGAGAAATGAGTTTTGGTTAAAACAATGGAAGGAGTTTATCAGTAAAGATGTTAGGATTTCAGTGGGCAAAGTAGAGTGGTCTTAAGGGGGTGCACACCAAGATAAGGAGTAATCTTATCTGAATAGGAGTTAGGGTTCAGGGTATGGATCTAGCATAATAGGAAGTAGATGAGGATGGTATTTTGATAGTAGTACAAGGAGATGTCTGATTAAACAGAAATTAGATATCAGGAGAGCTTGGAGCATTGGATGAGAAGACATTCTTTCCTATAAGTAGGCCAAGGTAGATAGCAACGAAATGAACCTTAGAGTAAATTAAATTCAACTAAATAAATATTTATTAAGTAACTGATGTGTATAAAAGTCCCTATGCTCAGCACTGGGGAGAAAATGATTAAAAATGATATAGTCTCTCACCTCAAAGAGATTGTATTTAATTGAGGATAATACAACACATAATACGAGGTATAGCATGTTGGAGGAAAGTGGAAGTCTAGTAAAAGTGTTATGAGAAATTTTAAAAAATTAAAAAGACCCATTTTCCAATGAGATCATCAGGAAAACTTCACTGAGGAAATAGCAACTAAGCTAAGCTTCTAAGAAAGGTTTTCAACAGTCAGAGATAAGGATGGAAACCATTCCATTTATATAGATTGAATTACATGGGATCAGATAGCATTTTGTACATAAATTTGGGTGCAATGTAGAGTGATGGAAGTGTAGTAATGTTAAATAACATTGGAAAGGTAGGCTGGGTGCAGATCATGAAAGTCCTTAAAATCCAGGTTAAGAAGTATGTTTTTATACTTAGGTGTGAGTAGAAATTTTCCAAATCAGCTGAAGATGAATCCATCATAGGGAGAAGACATAGAAGGCTACCAGGAATAGAAGGAGAGATTTTCACCTCACTGAAATGAGGGATGTTTGCTATTCTTGATGAGGAGAGAGAACTGCACTACATGATTTTTTAAAATCTTCCACATTCTTGTCCTCATCTCTATCCTCCACAAACACAAATAAGTAGGCCTTTGTACTTCTACATATGTCATCCAAATGTAGTGTTGGTGCAGGGGCAAGGAATTAGAGTGAATTTATTTCCTGTGGAGCTCCTTCTATATTTTATATCCTTACTACACACCTTATGTGCATTATTCCCCCCAAAGTAAAAGCAGGTTCTGACTAATTGATGTTATGCCCTCTCCTGCAGTCATGTCTACACCAGAGGATAATGGTGATGAACCACCATGGAGACCAAGGAAGACAAGAACAGGAGGAGAAGCTGAGAGAATTGGGGCTGGATGTCCAGTAGTGAGTGTCTAAGCAGCAGGAAAACCTAGGTCTGACCTCTGTTCAAGCTTTACAACATTTACAACAGAGGGAAATACTGACACAAATCTCAGTCAAAATATCCTTGGAGGAAATGGGCATTCATGAAACTTCTTCACTTGTTATGTGGCCAGGGCTTAGAGAAGATGCAAGAGAAACATAGGGTGACAGTGAAAGAGAGAAAATTTTTTCCTCTACTTCTCTTACTTTATTTTTCAAAATCTTTTTAGAGCTATTCCATGGCCTGAGACCAATTCATATTTTTCTTGGAGGCTTTGGAGGGAGGAGCTTTAACTTGATTGCCTTCTTCTGAGTGTATGTTTTGATTTTCCTTGTCACCGAAGTTAAGTTCCTATAGTCAGTTTTTTCTCTGTTGTTTGCTTATTTCCTTAGACTATAATTTGACTTTTTAACTTGTTGTTACTATAGGGCTCTGCTTCCTGTGTATAGGGTAAACTGTCCCAAGCTTCAGGGGAATACTTCTAGGGAGTAGAGATACTTCTAGGGACCTGTGAGTTTTCAGTTCTTCTGAAGTGCTATGATTTAAGGAGAGATGTTTCCTCCTCTCTTGGCCTGTGCTCTAGTCAATGAGCGAATACAAGCACTCTTTTCTGCCTTGGAACTGTAAGGATGGTCCCCTCTCCACTGTTGCCACAAACTCTGCTATGGTAGTGCTTCTCCTCAACCCAGGACTACCATACAGGACTGCAATCCACATCCAAATATGGGCAAAGCAACAGAGTCCTGTCTCAGTGATAGTAAAGAAACCCCTGTAATTTCTTTTTCATCATTTGTTCTATCCCCTTACTGTCTATGGGCTGAGAGCTCCAGAAGTAATCACTGCCACTGCTGCCGCCACTGCCACTGATGATTTATTCACTCCCAAGTCCTACTTTTGTTGTACTGGGGCTGGGGCTGTGTTGGCATTGCCTGTGCTGGACCTTGCTCCTTTCTCACCTGGGTCTTACAGACCTTTCTTGCTAATTTTCTAGGTTGTTTTTGGTGTCTGTGGGTCTTGAATCCACCACTGCTGCCAGTGATTCAGTCCCTTGAGGACTGTTTTGGATTTGTTGGATCTGGGTCTATTCTGGTGCAGTCTACTCTGGACTGCACTCTTCTCAGCCTGGTTCAAGAGACCTTTCCCATCCATCTTCCAGGTTGTCTTGGGGTGGAAATTTGTTTCACTCTCTCTTTTTGTGGGTTCCTCTGTTCAAGAATTTGCTTACAGTCATTTTTTAAAGGTATTTGGGGACTCAAGTGAGTCCTGCCTTTGCTCTGACATCTTGGCTCTGCCCCATCCACCAGTGTATTTTTTGTAAAGTGGAAATACTTACGGAAGATTTAGATATATTTCAGTGTCTTCAGTTATTAACAAGAATAATGATAAAGAAGTCACACAAAACTAATTTATTAGGCAAAAGAGTAGATATGGTCTGAATTCTCCCATCAAAGGAAAAAGAGGTATAGAAGGGATCAAGAAGGAAAGCCTACCAATAGATTGCTTTCAGGAAACACATCTTAAACAATCAGATGTAATTAGATTAACATTAATGTGCTAGTGTAAAATGTATCATTCAAAAATAAGCGTAAAAAAGCAGGAAGGATGTAATGGCATCTGATAAAGTAGAATTCAAATTAGAAAAAAATGGAGAGACGATTATATAATGATAATACACAATGATATATATATTATATAATGATATGTAATTATATCATGATAAGGCAAAAATGAATAGATATAACTATTCTCCATTTTTACTTACTAAACAATTTAATAGTTAAATTTTCTAAAGAAAACTTGACAGTGGTATTAAAAGAAATCAAAATATCAAAATTGGAAAGGACTACAAGAATGTAACAAATTAAAACAAAAAGTAAAAATAGTGAAATAAAAATTCATACAACTACTACTTCCTTCTGGAAATATATGATGATATATAGTGGAAGTCCCTTGCTTCCAGGTCTTAAGCATGTGTAGATATTTAGCTGTTGGTTCCAGTGTGCTAACCATGTGATGAGAATATAACTAGATCTGGGGTATACTACTAAGTCACTAGCCACACTGGGTCTTGCTCTTGGCATGTCTCTTTTCTACCTGCCTGTATCTCACTGAGAGTGACAATGCTGTAAGTATAGAGGTCTCAGGTTCTCTTGATCTGAGGTCAACATTTAGCCAATGAATATGAACTTTGGTTTTTTTGTCTTTTTGGATTTATTCTTGCTAAGTTTAGGTGGAGATTAGAGAAGACTATGACTTTGAGACAGTGTAAACTATTTTAAGTATATAAGGACTATGACACACCAGTATAGAATTTGAATACATGCCATGATTTGTTAGACGCTACATGGCAAGGAATGAGTTCCCCAAAGAAACTTGTTTGATCTAGTACAATAATAGCAGAGATACAAACTCAGCTATCTGTTCACCATGCCACATCTGGAAGTAAACCTGTATCTTTAAAATCTATTTATACTATCTATTAAATATTTTACTTTTTCCTAATTTCATGTAAAAACAGTTTTAACACCCTTTATGTTCTTCAAATTTTATCCTTTTCTCCCCCTACTCTCCCTCGAGAAGGCAAACAATTTGACATAGGTTATAAATATGTAGTTATGTAAAAACACATTTCCATGTAAGCCATTCTGTTGCTTTAAAAAACCAAGAAAAGCTCCTAAGAAAAATAATGTATAGAAAATTTGCTTTGATCTGCATCCAGGTTCTATCAGCTCTTTCTCTGCAGGAGGACAGCAAGTTTCATCATAAGTCCTACAGAATTGTCTTGGATTATTGTATTGGTGAGAATAGCTAAGTTATTCACAGTAGGTCATCATAAAATATTGCTGTTACTGTGTACAATGTTCTCTTGGTTCTAATCATTTCACTTTGCATCAATTCATGGAAGTCTTTACATGTTTTTCAGAGAGCATCCTGCTCATCATTTCTTAAAGCACAATAGTGTCTATCACAATCATATACAACAATTCATTCAGCCATTCATTCTTCAGTTGATAAATATCTCCTCAATTTCCAATTCTTTGCCACCACTACAAGAGCAGCTATGAATATTTTTGTACATATAAGTCTTTTTCCTTTTTGTTTTTTATCTCTTTGGGATACAGAGCTAAAGTGATGTTGCTTGGTCAAAGAGTATGCAAGACTTTATAACCCTTTAGGTATAGTTCCAAATTGCTCTCCAGAATGGTTGAGTCAGTATACAACGTCACCACTAATATATCAGTGTTTTAATATTACCACATTTCCTCCAACATTTGTCATTTCAATCTGAGAGCAGCACAGAATTGTTTCAATTTGCATTTCTCTAATTAATAGTGATTTAGAGTATTTTTATATGACAATAGCTTAATTACTGTGTCTAAAAACTGCTTGTTCATATCTTCTGACCATTTATCAATCAAGGAATGGCTCTTATTTCTATAAATTTGACTCAGTTTTTTACATATTTGATAAATAAAGTATTTATCAGAGAAACAGTAAAAAACAGTAAAAACAGCAAAAAAAATTACAGCAATGGTTACCATGGCCTGAAAGTTCTAGAGACTGCCACTGCTGCCACTGATTTAGTCACCCTGAAATCTGCTCCTGGTTTGTTAAGGCCTAGTCTGCTCTGGTGGAGATTGCTCTGTATGGCTTATCTCTGACCCTAGTGCAACAGACCTTTCCTGCTCACCTTATAAGTTTTCTTGTTTTGGAAAATTGTTTCACTATGTATTTTTGTGGATTCTGCCACTCCAGAATTTGTTTAGATTAATTATTTAAAGGTATTTGGAATGATTTGGAGAAGAGCTCAGGCTACTTCCTGCCTTTACTCTGCATCCACCTTGTTTTCTTTTCTTTTTTTTTTTTTTTTTTAATACAAGACGTTTCTATATTAGCTATGTTGCAAAAAGAAATAAAAAAACAAGAAGAACATAGAAAGATAAAAGATGGTGCTTCAATTTAAATTCAGAATTTTGTCTCTGGAAGTATAAACTTGGTATTGTGAGTGACATATACAAACTGAGTCAAGTATGATCCTACCCTTACCATGTATCAAGGCAGTATAGTGTAGTGTAGTGTATGTCTCCAATTGTTGAAACTTAATGTTAGCATTCATTTTCTTTCAACATCTATACAATCCTTTGTAAAAATTAATAAATGTAAATTGATTAAAAGCAACTGGTATGCTTATCACTGGAGTCCAACAAGAGGAGCTGGGGGAAGAATGCCACAATTAGTGCTTGAAATAGCATTACAGAAAAATATATCAAACCCTAAAGGGTAGATGTACCTGGCTCCCCATTAGGGCCCTAATGGAGATTACATTTGGCAAAGTTAGGTCAGATGAACAACATTGAAAGCAAAAAATAAAAATAAATAAAACCTGTTGGATTAATAAATAAACCTAGGAACTATCCTAACAATCAAACTACCAAGAGCTAGAAAAAAATAATTCTTCTGGAGGAATAAAAGCTGAGGAAAATTAACTTTTAAAAGTAGGAACAAATGGGTCTCAAACTATAGTAGAATTCCATAATCATCAAAACTGGCGCAAGATAAGAAATAGAGTGGTGACTCGATGGAACAGGTGAGGTACTCCATATAACAAATAAGTGGAATGTAACCAGTGTTTGATAAACCCAAAGATCTCAGCTACTGGGAAAAATACTATTGAACAAAAACTGTTGGGAAAACTGGAAAGCAGCCTGGCAATAATGAATATAGATCAAAATTTCACACTGTATACTAAGACAAGCTCCAAATAAGGACATGATTTAGGTATAAAGGTTGACTTCGTAAACAAATTAAAAGATACTGGAAAAAATACATTTTAGATGTTGGAAAATTCATAACCAGACGAGATAGGGAGGTTTATTAAAGGTAAAATGGGTGATTTTGATCGTATAGAATTACAAAAGTTTGTGAACAAGCAAAATGAATTTAGCTCAAATTAAAGGGAAGCAGAAAATTACGAAAATATCTCTGCAGCAAGTTTCTCTGATAAATTTCTCATTTGAAAAATATAGAGTGAACATATTTAAGTTTATAAGGAGTCATTTCCTGATTGATATAAATGGTCAAAGGTTAAGAACGGATAACGTTTCAGAGAAAGAAATCCAATCTTTAATTTGTCATAGGAAAATTTTTAAAATCTGAAATAGAGAAATGCAAGTTAAAACAACTCTGAAGTACTACCTCATATTTATCAAATTTCAAAAAAGGAAAATGAGAAATGCTAGAGGGACTGTAGGAAAACAGCTACATTAATGCAATGATGGTGGAAATGCGAACAGATCCAGTCATACTGGAAAGAAATTTAGAACTGAACCCCCCAAAACTATTAAAATGTGCATACTCTTTGACTTAGCAATACTGCTATTAAATCTGTTTTGCAAGGAACTTCAAGAAAGAGGAAAATAACGCATATCTAGAAAATAACAATAGTAGCTCTTTCTGTGGTGTTAAAGATTAGAAATTGAGGAAGAAACCATCAATTGGGGAATTCCTGAATAAGTTGTGGTTTGTGAATGTGATGAATTGCTATTGTGTTGTAAGAAATGATGGAAAGGATGGTTTCAGAGAAAGCTGGAAAGACATAAATAAAGTGATGCAAAGTTAAGAATAAACACAAATCCAGAGGATTCATTAGGAAGCATTCTACCTACTTTTAGATAAAGAGATAATGGACTGTCAATCCTACTTTCCTCATGTAAAAGTGTGGCATATTATAGATCAGGGCTTCTTAAACTTTTTCCAGTTGTGACTCCTTTTTGCCCAAGACATTTTTATGCAACCCTGGGTACATATAGGTATACAAATCAAACATTTACTGATAATGTATCATAAACATATACTTTTACTATTTATTAAAGATGAAAGTAAATTTGCATACTGAAGAGATAAATGTACTGGTATATTTTCTCATACAGAATTCAGTGTTGGTGGAATATTTGATACTGCAGGATATAGAGCATCTTCAGTGTTTTTCAGAGATG
Organism: Potorous gilbertii; assembly: GCA_028658325.1. Lineage (NCBI taxonomy): Eukaryota > Metazoa > Chordata > Mammalia > Diprotodontia > Potoroidae > Potorous > Potorous gilbertii. The sequence continues at coordinate 71,150,464 of CM053771.1, read as the reverse complement.
ATGATTATATTGATTTTATAATCGTTAATGCTAAGAATGTCACTTTGCATAAAAAACTATGAAATGGCCAAAGTATGTTTAGGGCCATTTCAGAAATTATTGGAAATTCTGTCCTAACTCCAAGATTTAATGATTTTTTTAGGAAACTCAAGTTTTAAAATTGTGTTGCTTGATAATTTGACAAATTCTTCTTGAACTTTTAATGGCAGATGATTGATGTTTTTGATTTCAGTTGAGTATGGTTTATGAACTCAACTCAAAATTTGAGGGGAAGTATTTCTGAAACTATATTTCTAGGCACTTCAGATATTCATAACTCTTACAATTAAATCTTTGGGAAGGTTATTTTCAAGTATAAAATCATCTGTAGCTGTAAACAGTTTTAAAGAATCATTTTTCATCTTATTCTTCCATACATTAACTTTTTAAGAAAACTTTCAATTTTATCTTTTAACATAAATGTTACATTTTTTCCTTAAAGCAACATGTTTAAATCATTGAGTTTTTGGAAAGTATCCAATGACACAGTTTTGAAAGCCATAAGTTATCATGAAAAAATTTGTTTTCCATTTACCTAAATGCAATAAAACTACATGGATGCATCTTTGCAGTTAACATTGGCATCTAATAAACTATGTGATTATAAGAAGAAGAGACAGACAAGATGTGAGAGTGACAAAGGCAATGTGTGGTGCAGAGAGTGGAACTGATCATAGATTTATCCTTTTCAAGCTAAATATTTGCACTCATCACAAGTGCCATCCCCAGGGTAAAATGACAACCAGAAGAATCAATGTCAACAAATTACAGCACTTTTCTGAGCATGAACAGTTTGTGGCTAACACAGAGTTGGCAGCAGTGGAGCAGAAAAGAAGTGGGCAACTTTCAGTGATTGGCTTACAGCACTGCATTTGCTCATCTGGGTCAGAACACATGCAAACACCAAGACTGCTGTGATGAAAATGATGGGGAAATTCAGAAGCTGCTAAATGAAAAACAAGAACTCCACAGGATATACCAGCAGGATAGTTCGTTGACCCCTAAGAAGACAGCATTTTATTCCGTCAAAAACAAAGTACAAGCAAAGCTTAGATAGATGCAGGATTCCTGGCTCAGTAAGAAGGCAGATGAAATTCAGTTTTATGCTGATAATAATCCAAAATGCTATTATGATTCCCTGAAAGTTATTTATGGACCAAAAACCTATGGTGCACCACAACTACTCAGTGCTGATGGAGCCACATTGATTAGTGATAAGGACATGATCCCAGAGAGATGGGCTGAACACTTCCATAGTGTTTTCAACAGACCATCATCAGTTAATGCTGAGGCCATTGACCATTTACCTCAGATTGAAGTCAATCCCTCCTTAGCTCGACTTCCAACTGAAGAAGAGGTTTTGAGGGCCATTAGGCTCCTTTGTGTGGCAAAGCACCTGCTACTAATTGTATTCCAAATGCAATTTACAAGGTAGGAGAACCATTGCTCATACAAAAGTTGACTGAAATTTTCCAGGTTATATGGCAAGAGGAAGTTATCCCCTAGGAGTTGAAGGATGGAGGCACTGCCCATCTCTATAAAGGTAAAGGGAATAGATTGTCCTGCAACCATCACAGTGTGTGTGTGGGGGGTCTCTCTCTTAGTCATTGCTGGCAAAATCCTTGCTAGAGTCCTCCTTAATAGGTTGATCCTTCACCTGGAAGATGGTCATATACCTGAGCACTAATGTGGCTTCAGAAAGAGCTGAGGAACAGTCAATAGGGTGTTTGCTGCCTGACAACTCCAGGAGAAATGCCAGGAGCAGAACACAGGTCTGTATGCAATGTTTATAGATCTGACCAAGGCCTTTGACACTGTTAGTCATGAGGGTTTATTGAAAATTATGTCAAAATTTGGCTGCCCTGAGAATTTCATCAGTATCATATGTCAATTTCATGATGGCATGTTTGCCCGGGTTTTGGATGGTGAACAAAGCTCTTGTGCCTTCCTAGTCACCAATGGAATGAAACAGGGCTGTGTGCTTGCTCCCATGCTTTTTAGCATGATATTTTCAGCCATGTTGTCAAATGCTTTCAATGAAGATGAACAGGGCATCAAGGTCAACTACTGTACTGATGGTAAATTCTTCAATTTGAAAAGGTCAAGACCAAAGTGGAACTTGATTTTTCTGTTTGCATGATTTTCTGTTTGCAGATGATTGTGCACTCAATGCAGCCTCTGAAGCTGAGATGCAACAAAGTATGGATCAATTTTCTGCTGCCTGTGCTAATTTTGGCCTAATAATTAACACCAAGAAAACACAGGTGGCCCACCACCACACCAAGCATACTTGGAACCACTAGTTACAACAAATGGAGCAGTTGTGAATGCTGTGGATAAGTTCACTTACCTTGATAGTATACTTTCCAGGGATGTACACATTGACAATGAGACTGATGTATGCATTGCCAAAGCTAGCTCAGTATTTGGGAGGCTCTGAAAAAGTATGGGAGAGAAGAGGTATTAGACTGACTACCAAACTGAAGGTCTACAGAACCGTTGTGTTGACCTCATTGTTGTATACCTGTGAAACATGGACAGTCTACCAGTGCCATCCCAGGAAACTGAATTGCTTCCATTTGAATTGTCTTAAGAAGATTCTGAGGATCACCTGGCAGGATAAGATATCAGACACTGAAGTCCTTGCTTGAGCTGAACTGCCAAGCATTTGAACTATGCTTCAGAGTGCACAACTCTGAAGGCCTGGCCACGTTGTGTGAATGCAAAATGTACACTTACTAAAAGGACTATTTTATGGAGAATCCACATGGGGCAGACGATCACATGGTGGTCAGAAGAAGTGATACAAGGACACTCTCAAGGTTTCTCTCAAGAACTTTGGATTTGACTGTGCAACATGAGAGAGACTGGTACTGGACTGATTAGCATGGCGTGCCCATATCAGAAAGGGTGCTGTGCTCTATGAGCAAAGCAGAATTGAGACAGCACAAAGTAAATGTAGGATGTGCAAATTTGGAGTATCTATCCCCAAAATTCACATGAACTATCAGTGCCCAACCTGTGGAAGAGCATTCTAAGATCTTATTGGTCTGATCAGCCAGTTGGACACACTGAAACTTTACTTTATCATGATGATGTCATTGTGGTCTTCTTTGAAGCTTCTGGAATTGGTTAATTAATTTCAGAAATTCTTTTGGAAACAATATCATTCGATAAAGTAATTTCATGAATTTCATCCCTATTGCTTTTCCCATGAACTATTTCTGACATTTTAATAGCAGCAGGTGACACAAGATCTTCTATCAGGTAAGCTTTTCCAGTTTTTGCAATTAAATAAGAAGTTTCATAAGGTGTAAGTAAATACTTTTTGTTGACAGTAACAAATTTCTCAAAACATTGCTTTTCTTTATTTGAAGATTTTAAAAGGCATTCAAAATATTCCTCTGGTTCATTGCAGTATATTGTTTTAGTTTGACTGGTTTCATGCTCTTAGCAGTCAAAACTTCATTAAAAATTAAGCATAAAGGTTTTTTCACATCATCATCATTATTAGAAATAAATCAGTATTGCAAATTTTTTTTTGACATATTTCATTTTTCTCATCAGTTTAGGTGTACTACAACCCGGTAGCAAAACTTTACTGCATTGTCATCAGTATTTTTACCTCTTCTGTCTAAATTCTGCCACTTATCCACAACTGAAAAATATTTTAGTTCTGAGATAGAAATGAATATTGCTAATAACCTCAAATAAATATTAGCTTTAGTGCATGAAATCACATTTTTTTGTGCTTAATTTAAAACATTGATGTTTGTACTTACATACACATACAGTACTGATGGCAGAGAAATATTATTAAAGGTCTCTATTTTTGCTGCAATCAAATATTTATGTTTCTGTAAAAGAAGTAGACAAAAGCAATTTAAAAAAATATTCTAACACAATATAATCCGAAGATATACTAATTTGATACTTATATGTTGAGAAATGGTTGTAGGAAAATATTAAAAGTCTTTATTTTCCATAATTAAACTATTATATTTCTGTAAGAGCAGAAAATTTTGTATGTACAGTAAAAACACTGCAATTTATAACATACAATAGTTTAAAATCTGAGCTGATATGTTTCTGGCAATGTTCATTGGTACTGCATGGCATGACGACAGGTACAGTGCAACATGTGCATGTTTTCTGTTCAGAACTAAGACTGCATTGAAGTTGCATGATGTCCATATACAAGTGCTGCCAGAAACACCTTGGATTCATTATGTGTTTGATTTTGAATTAATTTTTGGTCATTGCATGGTCAGAAACCTATTACTTTTGCCAAATTTTTTGTGACCCCTACATACAGTTATGTAAGCCCACATAGGGTCTCGACCCACTTTTTAAGAAGTGTTGGTAGAGCATGTTTCCAATTGTGGGGAGAAATATTTGTACTTCTGTATCTGCCAAGTGAATATCACTTTGTAAAAGCTATCTGATGCTCATCAGTTAAAGGCAAGCTTCTAGAATCAGCCTTCTAGATTTTGGTTTTCAGGTGTTCATTCATGGCTTCTTACAGGAATTTGATGTCCTTTATTTCCTGGTGTTCAATGCTTCTCAACTTTCCTTTTGGAAGGGTCAAATGACTGCCCAGGAGATTACATAGTAAGTCCAGTCATACATATATAGAATTATTTTGGTAGGGTCAAATGAATATCCTGAGTGATTCCATAATAAGTCCAGCCATACATATATAAAGATTTGTTTTGGTCCTTATTCACTATGGTCCTCTCACGTATAGCAGGGAAAATGAGTTTAAAAAAAAAAAAAGTAAACTTTTGTTTAAAAATTTCTCCATTTTCTCATTTATTCTATTTCAACAATATTCTTTGACATGTTTTTAGTGTAATTTAAAATTTTTAATAGTATTTTATTTTTTCCAGTTATATGTAAATAGCTTTCAATTTTACAAAATTTTGAGTTCCGAATTTTCTCCTTTCTTCCCTTCCTTCCCTCTTCCTAAAATGATGAGCAATTTCATATAGTTTATGCTTGTGCAATTATGTAAATCATGTCTCCATATTAGCTGTAGTTGTGAAAGAAGAGACAGACCAAAGAGGAGAAAATTTCACAAAAAATAAAAAAATGAAAATAACTTGCTTCATTCTGCATTCAAAGTCGATCAGTTCTTTCTCTGGGTATGCATAGCATTTTCTATCATAAGTACTTTGCAATTGTCTTGCATCATTGTATTACTAAGAAGAGCTAAGTCATTCATAGTTGATCATCACATAATGTTGCTGTTACTGTGTACAATGTTTTCCTGGTTCTGCTCATTTCACTTTGCATCAGCTTATATGAGTCTTTCCCAGATTTTCTGAAATCAGCCTGCTTATCATTTCTTATTGCACAATAGTATTTCGTTACATTCATATGCCACAGCTTGTTTATCCATTCTCTGATTGATGGACATACCCTCAATTTTCAATTATTTTCTACCACAAAAAGAGCTGCTATAAATACTTTTGTTCAAATAGGTCCTTTCCCTAAAAAAGGGGAAATATTTTTAATGATCTCTTTGGAATACAGCCCTAGTAGCGGTACTTTTGGATCAAATGACATGTACAATTTAGCTGCCCTCTGGGCATAGTTCCAAATTGCTCTCCAGAATGATTGATCAGTTCACAACTCTACCAACAATGCATCAATGTCCCAATTTTCCCACATCCTCTCTTCTCCCTTCTTTTCTTAATTAGCCAATCTGAAATTCTCATTTTTTTTTGAGTTTGAATATATTGCCAATAATTCTCTTTAATCACAGGAATAAGACCGTGTTTCTCCAGGTTGGCTTCATTGACAAAGCAGGCTGAGTAGTTAGTCCCAAATTCCCAGACCAGGTCAAGAACTATCTTCCTCCAGATGGCTGTAGGCAGGAAAATAATGTTAGGACAGTAATAAGTGTTCTCTAAAGGAAGTCAACAAATGCTGTATTGGAGTTTGCACCTTGATAGGAAATCTTAAAGCTCATGAGGAAGTCCTCCTTCTTGTCTGCTATATATGTGACAATATTGTTTGTTCTCTAGAATGGTGAACATGTATCAAAAATATACACACTCACAGAGATGCAAACATACATACATATGAGGAAGAGAGAGAGAGAGAGAGAGAGAGAGGAAAGGGAGAGAGAGAAAGAGAGAGAGAGAGAGAGAGAGAGAGAGAGAGAGAGAGAGAGAGAGAGAGAGAGAGAGAGATATTTTGTTTTCATTTGGAAATGTGTTCCTAGACTTCTTGGTGTTACCTATATGACCTTGACCAGACCACCTTGACTCTCTATGGATAAATTTCCTCATTGGGAAACTGAACTAAAGGATTTTTCACTTCCCATTCAATTCTTATGAAAACTATCCCCTTTCTTTGCTTCAGCAATCAACTGGGTGTCCCCGTCTGCCCCATAAACTCAAAAGTATTTTTAAGAGATGGTTCATCTGATGGGGTGTTTGGGTGCCTTTGATTGGACCCCAATTCCAAAATCTCATCTCTCCCTAGCCTCAAAACATCATCTCAAGCAGATTTTCTCCAGTCTGAGGACAGTATGCTCTAGCAAAGTCTGACAGTGTGCCCCAGAAAAATACTTATCTTTCTTCCTGATACAGTAGCCAGCTGCACCTGTAGAATTAGTTTGAACTGACTCTGTACTGGCTCATAAAGATATTTACTACTCATTGACCTATGTATCCTAGACCTAGACATATATATATACTGCCTACATTTATCTTGTCAAAACTAAAGATGGAAGGGGGCAGCCTGGGTATCTCTGGATCAGTCCTGATGGTTGGTTGACTTAGTGACAGTTCAGGCCTAAATCCACACCTCCTTGGGCTGTTGGTAGATACTAAGAGTGCATGTTCCTTTAATAACTGACCACTCCTTAACCACTCTCTGATCCTGTCCTGAATCACCGACTTAGCATATGTGGCACATGTTTTAGTATAGTTTTTCCCACGTAAACTTTCCTGTACCCCTCTAAGCCTGCAGGTTCCCTCACTCTTGCCTGCTGAAAGCACAACATTCAATCTTGGCCACCTCGACCTTAAGAATGCTTGAGTCTGAATTCATTCCAAAGACTGTCCGGGAACTGCAGGCTTGGGGTTCACGTAGGTCTCCAAACCCTCATCACACCCACGTCCAAGAATTCGTCAGACCAGAAGAGGTTCTTGTGACTTCCCAAATCCCCACAAAACCAGTTTTTATCTACGACAGAACAGCATGGTTGAGGGGGGGGCTTCAGTTTTCTTCCTTCTCCAACCGTCATTTAAGATAGAGGGGTGGTTTGCCATTTCTTTCTCCAGCTCATTTTACAGATGAGGAAACTAAGGCAAACAGGGTTAAGTGGCCTTCCCAGGGTTACACAGCCGCCAAGGGTCTGAGACCAGCTTTGAACTCAAGAAGATGAATCGTACGGACTCGGGCCCCTTGCATCCCGTCTGTTCGCAGTGCTCCCCACGTGCCTTCTGGTGGGCTTTGGTCGAATTCCGATGGGGAGCCTTGTGATCCTGGTGCATTCTGGGAAATGTAGTTCAGGTCTGCCAGGGCGCAAGCTCGCTTTCAGGCGGGTCGTGCCCTCTGGTGGGCTTTGGTCGAATTCCGATGGGGAGCCTTGTGATCCTGGTGCATTCTGGGAAATGTAGTTCAGGTCTGCCAGGGCGCAAGCTCGCTTTCAGGCGGGTCGTGCCCCTGTCTGAGAGATCGCAGGCATGGAGTGTTCCCTGAAGATGGTCCGGGAGCAGATTCCGATCTCGTTCGCTAGGACGCTAGTGTTCAGGTCAGACAAGATTCTCTCCCCCTTGACCCCGCCACCCCAGGCCCGCCCGGACCACGTGCGTGTCGGTCCCAATCCGCGTCTGTGTTTGCGTCCAGGAATTTTGGGAATGGTAGTTCTGGTGGGAGAGGGAGCAGGGTGCGCGCAGGCGCAGTTCTTCTCAGGCCTGGGGTGATCCTTGCCGTTTGTTCCCGGGGAAGGCCGCAGGCAGGTAAGGTAAGCACGGGAGGGAGAGCAGCCTCGCCCTGGTCTGACCGAGAACGCGAGGGCCCCAGCGCCACGGTGCCCGCGTTCTCGTGGAAGGAAGGCCGGACCGCCCTCTACGGAACGGCGCGGGGGCTCGTGGGCACCGCCGGGGGCTGCCCCCGGCCCGGGGTGGTCCGAGCACCGTGGGGCCGCTAGACTTAGATCTTGGCCAAGCCTCCGATTTCCTGGGGTTCCGCGGCTCCAGAGAGGTTAAGCGACTTGCCCCAAGTCACACAGGAAGTGGCAGGATCAGGCTCGCCCCCCAGGTCCTCCTTCCCCTGCAGGACACGGGGTGTGGGGCGAGGTGGCTCTGGGGGCCCCGGGGACGGGGTGGGGAGGAAACGTGACGGTCCAGTGACGCTGTCCTCCTTACTGTCCAGGACTCTCCATCTCCAGACTCCAAGCATTTTCTCTTGCAGTCTCTCCCTCGTCCACGCCCCCTCCCCGCCCCCAAACCCCTATAGCTTACAGGCATTCTCTCTTGGTCTTCTCTTAAGTGTCCTTCCCAGCTTTCCTTCCAGGGCCCCTGTGTGAATGCATAGTTGTTTGCAATCTTTCATCCCTTAGCTTGTAAGCCCCCTGAGAGCAGGGACTGTCCCTTTTCTTTTATGGTATCCTAGCACATAACAGATGCTCCATAAATATGGAGTGACTGATAGGAAACTGACTTGAGAATTCATCCAGTCCAGGGGCACTTAACCTGTGAGTGTGTATGAGAGTGTGTGTGTGTGTGTGTGTGTGTGTGTGAGAGGGAGAGGGGGAGGGAGGGAGGGAGAGACAGAGAGAGAGAGAGAGAGAGAGAGAGAGAGAGATCCCTTTGTCAAGGCAGCAACATTTATTAAATGCTAATTATGTATCTAACTGGAAGCAGTTTTGAAGTTTTTCTAGTCTAGTGGTGCATAACTTTCTGTGCCATGGATCCCTTTGGCAATCAAGTCCACAAGCATAGCCAGGTACTGTGCTAAGTCGGGGATGCATAGAAATGCAGAAGACAGTCCTTGTTCTCAGAGTGATCCCAGTTTAATGAAAGGGACAGGATGTAACAACTGTGTGTGCAAGATATATACAGAATAAGTTGGATATATATGGAAGAGAAGGAGCTAGAGGGGCATAGAGAGAAGGTGCCGGCATTAAGGGGGACCCTGGGAAGGCTTTGTGCAGTCTTTGTAAAATCTATGGGTAGGTGTCTTCTCACTCAATAAGTTTTTTTTTTAAGATTTAAATTTATTTATTAATTTTTAGTTTTCAACATTCATTTCCACAAGATTTTGAGTTCCATATTCTCTCCCTGTCTTTCCCCTTTCCCCACCCCAGATGGCATGCATTCCTATTACCCTTTCCCTCAGTCTGCCCTCCATTTTATCATCTCCTCCTCTTAGCCCTTTCCCCTTTACTTTCAAGAAGGGCAAGATTGATTTCTATACCCCATTGCTTGTATATCATATTTCCCAGTTGCATGTAAAAATAATTTTTTAACATTTGGTTTTAAAACTTTGAATTCCAAATTCTCTCCCTTCTTCCTTCTCTACTTACCCCCATTGAGAAGGCAAGTAATTCAATATAGGTTATACATATATAGTTATGCAAAACATCTCCATAATAGTCATATTGTGAAAGACTATATGTCCCTCTATCTTATCCCATCCCCCAGTTATTCTATTTTCTCCTTTGTCCCTGTCCCTTTTTTTAAAGTGTTTGCTTCTGACTGCCTCCTTCCCCAGTCTGCCCCGCCCCATCCTTATCTCCTTCCCTCCTACTTTCCTGTAAGATACCCAATTGAGTGTGTATGTTATTCCCTCCTCAAGCCAAGTCTGATGAGAGTAACGTTCACTCATTCCTTCTCACCTGCACCTTCTTCCCCTCCATTGTGAAACTTTTTTCTTAACTCTGAGATAATTTACCCCATTCTGTCTTTTCCTTTCTCCTCCCATTTTATTCCTTTCTTGCCCTTAATTTTATTTTTAGATACTCCCTTCATATTCAACTAACCCTATGCCTTCTGTCTGTTTATCTATCAATCTATCTGTCTATCTACTCATCTATCTTATATATCTGTCTATCTGTTTCCTCCAACAACCCTAATACCGAGAAAGGTCTCATGAGTTACAAATATCATCTTTCCATGTAGGAATGTAAACAGTTCAACTTTAATAAATCTCTCATGATTTCTTTTTCCTGTTTACCTTTTCAGGCTTCTCTTGATTGTTGTATTTGAAAGTCAGATTTTCTATTCAGCTCTAGTCTTTTCATCAAGAATGCTTGAAAGTCCAATTTCATTGAAGTTTCATTTTTTTCCCCTGAAATATTACACTCCGTTTTGCTGGGCAGGTGATTGTTCGTTTTAAACCTAACTCCTCTGACCTCTGGAATATCATATTCTAAACCCTCTAATCCCTTACTGTAGAAGCTGCTAGATCTTGTGTTATTCTGATTGTATTTCCACAATACTTGAATTGTTTCTCTCTTGGCTGCTTGCATTATTTTCTCCTTGACCTGGGAACTCTGGAATTTGACTATGATATTCCTAGGAGTTTTCTTTTTGGGACCTGTTTCCAGAGGTGATTTGTAGATTATTTCATTTTCTATTTTACCCTCTGGTTCTAGAATATCAGGGTAGGTTTTCCCTGATAATTTCTTGGAAGATGATGTCTAGGCTCTTTTTTTTTTTAATATGGCTTTCAGGTAGTCCACTAATTTTTAAATTATCTCTCCTGGATCCATTTTCATGGTCAGTGATTTTTCCCATGAGATATTTTACGTTGTCTTCTATTTTTTCATTCTTTATAATTTCTTGATTTCTCATAAAGTCTTTAGATTCCATTTGCTCCATTCTAATTTTGAGGGCTTTATTTTCTTCAATGAGTTTTTGGACCTTCTTTTCCATTTGGCCAATTCTGCTTTAAGGCATTCTTTTCCTCATTGACTTTTTTTGACTTCTTTTGTCTTTTGGGTTAGTCTATTTTTTAAGGTCTTATTTTTTTCAATATTTTTTTTTGGAGGGTCTCCTTTAGCAAGTTATTGACTGGATTTTCTTGCATCATTCTCATTTCTCTTCCCAATTTTCCCTCTGCTTCTCTTACTTGATTTTCAAAATCCTTTTTGAGCTTTTCATGGCCTGAGCCCAATTCGTATTCCTCTTTGAGGTTTTTGAGGTAGGAGCATTGATTCTACTGTCTTCCTCTGGATGTGTGCTCTGATCTTCCTTGTCACCAAACTAAGATTCTATGGTCTGAGTTATTTTATGATGTTTACTCATCCTCCTAGCCAAACACTTGACTTTGTAAGTCTTTGTCAAGGCAGGAATGTGCTTCCAGTGGGGGGTGTACTGTCCCAGGCTTCATGGATTTTGCATCATCTGTTCTATCTTCCACAGTGTGTGGGCCCAGAGCTCTGAAAGCAGCCTCTTTTGTTGCTGCTGTCGCCACTGCTGCCACTACCCCCACCACCCTGGGACTGGGGCTAGACCTGGTGGCCAGACCACATACTCCTCCTTCACCCGGGTCCCATGGAGTTTTTCGACTGACCTTTTTGGTGCCTATGGCTTGAGAAGTCTGGAAATTGCCACAGTTACCAATGATTCAGTTCCCTGATGCCTACTCTGGCCTGTCTGTGCTGGTGGGGGCCTACTCCAGACTGCACTCCACTCCCCTGCCTGGTGCGAAAGACCCTTTTTGTCACCTTTCCAGGTTGTCTTGGGATGGGGACTTGTTTCACTCTGTTGTTTTGTGGGTTCTGTAGCTCTAGAATTTGTTTAGAATCATTTTTCATAGGTATTTGGAGGGCATTGGGGAAAAGGTTAGGGCAGTCCCTGCTTTTACTCTGCCATCTTGACTCAGCCCCCTCATCTCCAATAATATATATATATATATATATATATATATATATACATATATATATGTGTATATATATATATATACACATATATATATGTATATATATATATATATTTTAAATTATAATTAATTTTATTATTTTCAGTGTTCTACAATCACTATCATATAACTTAGATTTTTTTCCCTCCCTCTTCCCTGCTTTCTCCCTCTCTCCCCAAGACAGCATACAGTTTTATATAGATTCTACACATATGTTCCTATTAAATACATTTTCACTATAGTCATGTTGTGTAGAAGAACTAAAATAAATGAGAGAAGTCATATAACAAATCAAAATGTAATACACACAAAAATGATCTGCTACATTCTGTGCTTGAATTCTATAGTTCTTTCTCTGGATGTGGAAGGCATTCTGCCTTAAAAGATCTTTGGGAATTTTTTTAAGTCCTTGCATTCCAGTGAAGTTCCAAGTCTACCAGAAAACACTCTCGCACACTGTGGTCATTGCTGTACACAAAATTCTCCTGGTTCTGCTCCTTTCTCTCAGCATCAGATCATATAAGTCTTTCCAGGCCTCTCTGAAGTCTTCCTGTTCATCATTTCTTATAGCACAATAGTATTCCATTACATTCATATACCATAATTTATTCAGCCATTTCCCAATTGATGGACGTCCCCTTGATTTCCAGTTTTTGTCCACCACAAAGAGAGCTGCTATAAATATTTTTGTACATGTGAGATTCTTTCCCATTTTTATGATCTCTTGGGGATACAGTCCTAGAAACAATATTGCTGGGTCAAAGGGTATGCATATTTTTGTAGCCCTTTGGGCATAGTTCCAAATTGCTCTCCAGAATGGTTGGGTCAGCTCACAGCTCCACCAACAATGAATTAGTGTTCCAACTCTCCCACATCCTCTCCAACATTTATCATCTTCCTGTTCTCTCACGTTTGCCAATCTGATAGGTGTGATATGGTATCTCAGAGTTGCTTTGATTTGCATCTCTCCAATCAGTAGTTATTTAGAGCATTTTTTCATATGACTATAGATATCTTTAATTTCTTCCTTTGAAAACTGCCTGTTCATATTCTTTGACTATTTATCAATTGGGGAATGACTTGTACTTTTGTACATTTGACTCAGTTCTCTATATATTCTAGAAATGAGGCGTTTATCACAGACACTATCTGCAAAAATTCTTTCCCAGTTTTTTGCATCCCTATGAATCTTGGTTGCATTGGGTCCCAATAATACTTTTAAAGGCAAAATAATAGGTTTACAAATGAAACCAATTATATTGAAATATTTGTCAAAAAAAATAAACAAAATAAAACAAAAACAAGTGAGTGGACTCAACATGAAGACCCCTGATTTAGTCCAAACTCCTCATGTAGAAGAAGCTCAGAAGGTTATTCACCTGTGTAGGGTCCCACAGCTAGGAGGTACATTTGAGCAGTGATTTGGGGGAAGAGAGGAGTGATATGGAAAGTAATGTTTGAAAGAAGTTCAGAGTTGGGGGTGAAGATCAAGAGGAAAGATATGGATTTCAGGTTTCTATGCCTGAGGTTATTGAGAAGACTGAAGAAATAAATGGGAAAGGATAACTTTGGAGAGGCTGCCACAACGTTGAGTTTGCTTTACTTAACTGTACTTTGCCCCCTGTCCTGTCTTCCCTCTACCCTCCTCTCCCTCAAATCTTGTTTCAGGATGCCAGTTCAGATACCTGAGGCTCATGACAGTGCTCCTTGAGGTCAGGACCCTGCTTTAGTCGTTTTTTTTTTTATCACCAGCACTTAGCATAGTGCCTAGCTTATTATAGGAAGCACTAATGCTAAAGTTGGTTGACTGTCTTTTACCCTTTGAGATCCACTTTGTTCTTATGTAGAACCTCACTTCTTTTCTAGGACATTTCATTTTCTTCCTCCTTCCCTTTATCACTTTACTAATTTACAGTGTATTTCTTCCCCTCTTTCTAGCTGGCCTTCTGTTTTTTTCTTTCTTCCTTCAGGTCTTTGCTATGTAGCTCAGCCACTTAATGTTAATAATACAATAAGTTTGTATGTATACTTCCTTTGATGCTTAGAAAGATCTCTGATTTCATTGGCATTGGATATATATTGTGCTGATTCAGAGCACAACCCCTCTACATTTTAGTAGATATTTCTTCATAATTTTTTTTGACTAAAGAAATACTATTGTGTTGCCAAACTCCAGGGAAGAATCTTTTCAAACTTAGTAGTTAAGCTGTCCTCCAAGTTCACACTTGGCGTTTTTATTTTGGTAGGAGCTATATGTATGTGTGTATACGTATATTCACATATAAGCATATATGTGTTTATCTGTAAATATGTATTTGCATACATTTTATATTTTTCAATGTAATCCTGCTCAAGTGTCTCATTATGCTATGACAGTGGGGCCAGGGGGTGTAGGCTAGAAGGGTACACCAGCAGAATGTGACTTGTGCTAGATCCTACCAAACTGGAAAGACTTCTGATATGGGCATGATAATGGGCTCTGTGCCTTTATTCCGAGGTGCTAGATGACTCTTGTCAGCTGTAGCACTTCATGAAGAACTAAAACGTAGAAGGAATGCCACCTCCATTTTTGTAGTGAGTCCTAAACCAATAGAATCAGAAATCCTTGGAATAGTGAAGCATATTGAGAGGTTATAGGAATTCATTCATTAATATTGGCCAAAGAGCCACAGGCCTTTCAGAAACTACCAGAGAGCTGGTTCCTTGCAGGGAACACAGATTTGAACTCTAGGGTGAAGCTTTGCTCCAGCTAAAATGACCTGATTTTTGATCCCAGGTCACTGATTTGCAGGGACATGATGTTGGTAGAGCACAACTCCGGAGAGCAAGAATCAATCTTAGTAGAAATATGTGGTCTGAGACCTTTCACCAGAGCTTCAGGGCAGAGACTGAGATGAAGGTGCAGATCCTGGACTCCTTGTGGTAGAGGAAGTACTGACTCATCCTTCTTGGAGACACAAGATTTTGCTAAAGCCTGAACAGCAAGAAGAAAGTAACTATAGAGGACTTCACTATAGTGCTGGAATTGAAAGGTAAGAATTACAGAAGTGTTTGAAGGGAGTAGGGGTGGGAAGGGAAGGGGGAGCATTATCCTTCCACTGTGAGACAACTTAGTTCTCCTGGGTCATCTGTGTTAGCACTAACTCAGTTTTTCATATTCTCTTTCCTTGTCCTTCCACTCCTCCATCCCCTCCCAAGCCAGATACAAAGGTTTGTCTTCCCCAGATCTGCTGATGTTATCTAGGTTGTGGGATGGTCCAGTTTCCTTTCCTTTTTACTACCACACTGATCTCTGTCTATGCTCTCCAAGTTGTAGAAGCATTCCTTTTTTTTTTATTCTTGTGTAAGCCCGGATGAGGTTGTAGTTTTTCCTTTTTTAAGAAGAAACTTTAAGAAGCAAAGAGAAAGTAAAGGCCAAGCAGAAAAAAAAAAAAAGCCAGATATCCCAAGAGAGAAATGGAGGGCATTAAATACCAAGTGGAGACAGTGAAAAAAACCTGCTTTTGTTCTGCTGTTAAATTTGCCATCTACTGAAATTCCTAAGTCCTTTCTCCATGAAATATGATCTAGCCACAACTTTTCAGAGTAGCTTTGTATATTAAAACATGGACTACCTATTGAGAAATCCAAGGAGTTGGGGTGGGGAAATTATTTGAGTGAACCTCAGCATAATTATAAGCAGAAGTGATATTGTAATTGGAATATACTATATACCACTTGGATAGAAAAAAGGTAGATGAGAAGTTCAGGAAGCAGATTAAACTTAAATCTAATACAGGGACATAATGTAATGGTGCTATTGTAGTGACTTAGTGAATTTATTGAGTCTTGCTCTCTGCCAAATACAGAGCATCTAATTAATTAGTTGTTTTGAAGATCCAGAGCAAATCTGCACAATTGGCAATAGGTAGGGGCCAAAATTAAAATAGGCTAAATTACTTTGGGTTGCAGATAGGTTTTTAACTGTTAACTTTCCAAGTAAAGGTAACAAGAGATAGGCTGAAGATGGTACTTGCCGCAGGGTACATGACAAAGAGGAGAAAGTACGCAGTCACAACTCACCTGTCAAGTTACACGATGGACACAGCTAGTTTACAAGACAGACACAAGTGTGACTACATTTTTTGAGGATTTCCTGAAATCCTTCACCCATATGTTGTTCAGGCCTGATCTAGAGGAAGTAATGAGGGAAATAGCTGTTCTCATCTTGGTGACATTACTGACACCCTGAGGTTTTTACAAAGTACAAAATACCATTTCACATCTCTGGTAGGAGTAGATACATTAACTCCTTAGAGAACTATTTGCTTTGAGTTTGTTGGTTAATAGGCCTGACAGAAGGCCTTTGAATATCATTAAAAATGGTTTCCATCATGCCAAACCTCTTCTGAGAGGGGTTTGCTGATTTAGAGTACTGAATATCTAGAATATAGAACAGAAATTTCTTCATGATAGATGGCCATGTTATCCTCCAGTCAGATCTCTCCCGCCGTTCACCAAGATGAGGTCATGCTAGTTCATACATAGCTTTGTCTGCCACATTATGTACAGTGAATACATATTCTGAAACTCCATGAATATATCGAATTAGGCTTTCTTGCCCTGCATCATGGGTTTTGGGTTGATAGGAAAGATTCATCTTACTGATTTACCTAACCATAGGAGTAAGATTTGAGCTGGTATAGATGGCAATGGATTCCTCAACCCTGTCATTTCCTGCTACAAAGACTTTAAGGCCCAAGGGAACTTCCTGTGGACCATGGACTTGAAGAATACCTGCCCTGCCTTTTGTTTTCTGTCTCTAGACCTCGAAGTAGGGTATTTATCCTATTTTAGTGGTGTAGTAGGAGACATGGTAGATAGAGAGTAGACCTTAGAGACAGAAAGACTTGTCTTCTAATCTTGCTATCTAGCACACACTGGCTGTGTAACCTTGGGCAAATCACTTAACCCTTCAGTGCTCTAGTTAAATTCTCTAAGACAATAATTTGCAGAGAAAGTGTTGACCTGTACAAAGAGAGGAAGTTCCTCACCTGAGAGATCCCCATACCAGTGAAATCACAGGTCTGTGCCCTATCCCTAGGGACATATGAATTGAGGGACAGGAAAGTCTTTCTGGTTTAGGGAGCTCAAGGAGTCAAAATGTTCATCACCATAGTAGGGGTTGTATCCAGCCCAGTTTTTGGCTTCTCATTTTTCTGCATGCAAAATCATATGCAGAAACCAGGGTGAGGAAAACACTCATTAGATGTTTGTACCTTGGGAAATAGCAGGGTACTCCTTTGTAAGCTCTTCTTCTAAAGGTTTTTATCATTCCCCTTAAGTTTTATTTTCACCTCTCATGATGCTTTCATGTCTGCTCTCATTTGGTCTTTGGAAAAGCTCATGAGGTAAAGCAGGTATCATCTTTCCCTTTTTGCAGATGTGAAAATTGAAGGTTAGGCAGATCAAATGACTTGTTTAGGTTCTAATGGCAAAGCTGTATATTCTTGGTAGCTGTGAGACTCTCAATGCCTCATTCTGTGAAATTTGTGTGAACGTGCTTTTACATTGTATTACTACAGTGCAAACTTCCCAACTTCTTACCTCTACCTTATTCCTTTCTCTGACCCAGAATAGTTAAACTTTTCCCATGTCCTGTTCTTTGGAGACCAGAGCATGCTGGACCAGAATGGCTAAGGCAGGTCTTTTCATACTGTCATTCAGATACACTGGAAGTCCTAGAGTTGTCATTTGATCTCAGTTGTGATTGTTCAGTTCTTTTTTCACACTAGCTTGAGCCTTCTTCACTTCCTCTATATCAGTAGACTCAGAAGTGTAAGCATCACATTTGATTGTTCAACAGGCCAACTCTTTCATGATGCTATTTTCTATCATTTACACCACTAGACTGAGTTGCAAACTTGATTTCACAGAGCACACAGGAACCCGTGGTGTGTATTTATCCTGTAAATTCAAATTCACAGATCTGGACTCTGTCACTTGGTGCCAATTATGAACACTGGGACAGTTTTATCTTCTCAGATACTAATGTTGTGATCCTCTATCATTGATCATAAGAGAAGGGGGCTTGTAACTGGCTTATATGTGACTACTTGCTCTATTGAGACCATGTAGATTATACCTTGCTAGGATTAGAGAATATCATTCTAGTGAGTTTGAGAGTTAAAAGGCAAGACGGAATTCTTTCATGACATTTTTGTTCTCTCCTGGCTCAGAACTCAGCTGCTGTCTCAGAACTCTACCTTTCCCCAAGATAGTACAGAAGAGGAAAAGAAGGAGCTGGAAATGACTTCTGTTCTACTTTCAGCTAGATCCCAGGTAAGTAGATTTTCCTTTCAGATACTATCTCATTTATCGAAGTATTGATACACTTTTCCTTCTTTTTAAAATAATTTTTATATTTTATTTTTCCCCAATTATGTGTAATAACAAATTTTAGCTTTTATTTTCCCTCCACTTTCATCGCTCCTTGAGAAGGCAAGCAGTTTTGTCTAGATTATGCATATGCAGTTAGATTGATACATTTTTCATTTGTCCTTGATTCATGCAAGTCCTCTCTGGGGATCAGAGCCTCAGTTAATCTCCCATGGAAGACTTCTTATTCTTAAGGATGGAATTCAGAGGTTATTAGAGTTGGAAAGGAATGTAGGGAGGTTGTAGTCTAATCTCAGTTTGACTCATGAGAAAATTGAGAGATAGAAGTAAAATAGCTTGTTTATATTCACACTTTGAGATTTGGGACTTGAACTTCTGTCTCTTGCTTCCTATTGTAGTGGTTTTTCACTGTACCATAGTATTTCCTCTGTGAGGGATTCCTGCCACGTAACTACTGATTTCCCTCATTATCCTTTCTCCACACATTTAGTCCAATATGGACTTAGTACTGAATTAAATGCTGTGAGTCCAATTATTAGCTCTGATCCCCGTCCTTTGTGGTCACAATGGGAGGCAATATATACATAAATGGACCCCCACAAGGAATACCATTTCTTGTATTTGAAAAGTTTAGGTAATAATGATAGAAGAGGGCATGTCTTTACCATATCTCCCACTACACCGCTGCTGAGACATATGGCACAGATCCTAGTTGAGGTTAGAGAAAGAAGGAGGTCCTTGTGGGAGACCGTGATCAGGGGAGGCTTCCCAAGGGTAGTAGTATTTAGAGGGACTGGACTGAACATTTCAAACTGAATAGATCAGTGACATCTCAAGCATAGCAGGTCCAAAATGGAAATTGTTCTCTTTCCCCACAAATATTCTGTTCTTCCAGACTTCTCTATTTCTGCTCAGGCATCACAGTTTTTCTTGTCTTTCAGGTTCATGATTTTGGCATTATCCTCAACTCTACCATTGTCCTTACTTTATCTAATCCTATGTATCCAGTTCATTCTTAGTTCTTATTGTTCCTATTTCCATATCATTTCTTGATGCTGATTCCTTTTCTCTACTCATGCAGCCACCATCTGTGTTCAGCTTCTCGTTAACTCACCTCGACTATTGCTGTGACCTCGTAACTGACCCTTGCAGGTCTTTTCCCATGCCATTCCATCCCCCACACTACTTCCTAAGTCATTTTCTTAAAACATATATGACCCTGTTTCCACTCATTAGATTTCATTGGCTCCCTATTGTCTTTAGGATTAAATATCAACCTCTCTTCTTAATGTTTAAGGCCCTTCACAGCCTGACTTGAACCTCACTTTCCAGTCTCATTAGATATTTTTCCCTTTCCCATTCTATGATGCAATCAGGCTGACCGTCTCTTGGTTCCTCATATACAACCCTCTATTTCCTATCTGAATTTCTTTATACTGGCCATCCCTTGTGCCTGGAACTTGTTTCCTCTTCACTTCAGAGTCATAGAATCCCTCAATGTTTTCAAGAGTTGGCTCAAGTACCACTTTTTACATGAAACCTTTGTTGTTATCTCCCCAACTGCTAGTATCCTTCTTTCCAAACTTCCTTGTATTTAGCTCTTTGGTATTCATCCTCTTTATACTCATCGTCTACATACTTATTTATGTACTTGTCTCCTGCCTTAAAATATAAGCTCCTTTGGAACAGAAGTTGTTTGAGTCTTTGTATTCCTGGCCCCTACCTAGCCCAGTGCTTACCATATGGTTGGGCCTTCCTAGCCTAGTGCTTACCATATGGTAGGGCCTTTCTAGCCTAGTGCTTACCATATGGTAGGGCCTTTCTAGCCTAGTGCTTAACATGTGGTAGGATCTTCCTAGCCCAATGCTTAATATATGGTAGGGCTTTCCTAGCCTAGTGCTTAACATGTGGTAGGATCTTCCTAGCCCAATGCTTAATATATGGTAGGGCCTTCCTAGCCTAGTGCTTAACATGTGGTAGGGTCTTCCTAGCCTAGTGCTTAACATGTGGTAGGGCCTTCCTAGCCTAGTGCTTAACATGTGGTAGGATCTTCCTAGCCTATTGCTTGCCATATGGTAGGGCCTTTCTAGCCTAGTGCTTAACATGTGGTAGGGTCTTCCTAGCCCAATGCTTAACATATGGTAGGGCCTTCCTAGCCTAGTGCTTAACATGTGGTAGGGCCTTCCTAGCCTAGTGCTTAATATGTGGTAGGATCTTCCTAGCCCAATGCTTAACATGTGGTAGGGCCTTCCTAGCCTAGTGCTTAACATGTGGTAGGGTCTTCCTAGCCTAGTGCTTAACATGTGGTAGGGCCTTCCTAGCCTGGTGCTTAACATGTGGTAGGGCCTTCCTAGCCTAGTGCTTAACATGTGGTAGGGCCTTCCTAGCCTAGTGTTTAACATGTGGTAGGATCTTCCTAAACCCAATGCTTAATATATGGTGGGGCCTTAATTCATGTCTCTTCTTTGGTTTATCAATGAATTGGGAGTTATGGTTGGGAAATGTAGGGGATGGCATCCCGGATAGAAACATATAAACCAAGACTTGGAAGGGGGAAGGGAAAAGACGGGAGTAAGCACTGACATAGCACCTGCTACTTGCCTTGCCCTGTATGAAGTGCCGCACAGATAACACCTCATTTGAGCCTCACAGAAGTGCTGTGAGGTAGGCGCTGGTATTATCCCCGTCTTACAGCTGAGAAAGCTGAAGCAGAGGTTAAGTGACTTGTCTGTTAGGGGTCTAAGGCTGGAGTTGAACTAAGGTCTTCCTGACTCCAGGCCCAGTGCTCTAAGTAGAAAATGTGTGTATGGTTTCTAGGAGCCAGTGACGAGTTTGATTTGTCTGGAATGGAGAATTTATATTTGGAATAGTGGAGATAAAATTTTTTGTGTAGGTGAGACCATATGACAAGGCCTTGAATGATAGACATACTTCATTTTGGAGAGTCCAAAAGACTTTGACCATAAGATTATGGATCTAGAGCTGGAAGGGCCTTGTGAGGGCATCTAGTGCAACCTTCTCATGTTACAAGTGAACAAAGTAGGGCCCTGATTGGTTTAGGTGTCACACAGGAAGTAAATTTTTGAAGTGGATGTGAACCCAGATTCTCTGTACTCTTCTCCGCTGTACTAGGATACCTGGGGCAACAAGTTTTAACTCTACCACTTTCTCCTTTGTAAAAGCCTTTACAAAGACATCTTACAGTGAGGATCAATGACATCATGATGCACAGTGTGTCAGACTGTATGATCAGTTACCACGAGCTTAGGGGGTTCTACCACAGAAATAATCTGTTTGAACATTTTGGATGGAGATGTCTCTAGATTTGAGCATCTCATGTCTCCTTCGTGCTATTGTGATTCTGCTGTGCTTGTAGAGCACATCACCTTCTTTGATGTGGGCATGCCGTGCTGGGATGTCCTGTCCTGAAGCTCTGTCTCACAATCCATGCTACAGTTCTTCAGAGAGACCTTGAGAGTGTCATCATATTGCTTGTGAGCTCTTGCCTTGTGCAAGTTTACTTGGACTCTCCTTGTACTATTATTGTATTAGAGGAGTGAGAAAAATGAGACGTTGGTATCAGAGGTCTGTAGGTGACAGGGACAGGGTGTGATTAGAGAGGGCTAGGTTTCTATTAAGGTACAATGATAGATGGGAACAGATAAGAGAAAATTTCACTGTAAATAGAGGTTTTCCTTCTTAGAATAAAAAAATGACTGTAGGGAAATGGTACCTAAGATAAGTAAGGCAAAAATCCCTGAAAGAGATAGTAGAAGAGAGCCTATTTTACCCTTGGTAAATTTGTGTCACCAGGCTCAAATGAACTATGATACTGAAAGAAAGGACAGAGAAGCCACTATCAATTATCTTTGAAAGATTGTCAAGAAAAGTAGGTATTCCTCATCTTTGAAGAATGCAGCCTCCTCCTGTGCCCCCCAAGCCCCATCAATTTTCATTAAAAAGGGAGAATTGTAGATAGTGAGCTTGACTCCTGGCTTGGCAAAAGTTCCCAATATTGTGTTAGAAAGATGATTAGTGAAAAGGAAATGATGATCATAAGTAGCCAGTGTGATTTCACCAAGAGCAAATCATACAGATTAACCTTATTTGATCCTTGACAGTTTCTAGACTGGTCAGTTAGGGGAATACTATATGTAGTTTACCTCTATGAATAGAGCAAGGGCACTGGACTGAGTCCCTCCTGTTGTCCTTGGGAAAAAGGTGGAGAAATTTGCTTTAGACAGTAACTCAATTAGGTAGACTAGAAAGAAATCAAAGAGACAGACACTCTTTGCTAAGATCTATGTTGGCCCCCTGCTGTTTGACATTTGTATAATTGTCCTGGATAAAGGCCTGCACAGAATACTTGCCACATTTACAGATAACACAAAACTGGGAAGGATAATTAAAATACTGGATAGTAGAATTTACGTTTTTTTAAAATCAGGATAGGCTATGATGTATTGTAGAGGCAGGTAGGTGGGGCAGTGGATAGAGTGTGGGCCTTTGGATCAGGAATACTCAACTTTCTGAATTCAGATCTAGCTTCAGACACTTAACTAGCTGTTTGAGTCTGGACAAGTCACTTGACCTTGTTTGCCTCACTTTCCTCATCTGTAAAATGAGCTGGAAAAGGAAATGGCACAAACCATTCTAATATCTTTGCCAAGAAAACCCTAAATAGGGTCACAAAAGAGCAGGACACAACTGAAAAAGCGACAAAATAATGTTTTCCTAGCCATAAGGTGAGATATACATTTCAAGTTTCTAAAAACCAGGATGAGACAACCTCAGGCTGTTATTCATTTTTTTTCTTTACATTTTTCTTCCTTAACATCTCAGATGAAGGTAAATATTGAGCCACTCATCTTTGCTATTATGTCAAAGGAATGGAGGTGGTGCTGTTACCATTTGGCTCTGGCCTGTGCTTTAGACACGTGGGATGTATCATGAAGCTGTCAGCTTCAAAAACTTGTACATTAGTGGGGATTTCTTCATTTGAAGCATTGGTTCTTTTTTATCCTGACCCACAAGTACCTATTGTCAACTGGGCAAACCCACAAGGATTGTGTCTTTTTCAAGGCCTAGTTCAAATGCTACTGCTTCCCTTCAGAAGGGTTCAGACTGTGGAAGAGGGAGAGCAAAAATGGTTATTGGGGAATTGAAATCATCTTGGTGCACATGGTCCTTTGATCAGGTTATTTAAGCCTAATGTCTCTCCTGAAGTACTATGTTGCACTTCAAATTACCTTGTGGATATCTTGAATTGGATGGCCCACAGAAGTCCAAAGCCCAACAAACTGAATTCCTTGTCTTTCCCCCTCAAACCCACCTTTCGTAATGATAGTGAATATCCGTAGAGTGCTTACTGTGTGCCAAGCACTGTGGGTAAGTGCTTTACAATAATGTCTTTTGGTCTTCACTACAACTCTCAGAGGTAGGTACTTTTATTACCTCTGTTTTACAGATAAGGAAACTGAAGCAAACAGAGGTTAAGTGACTTGCCCAGGCTCACGCTGCTGGTAAGTGTCTGAGGACAGATTTGAATTCAGGTCTGTTACTGTTGAGGCCACCCAGGTTTGCAGCCTAGTTACCTTAACAACCTAGATGTCATCCTGGAATCCTCACTCTTTCACAGCACCCTAGTCCAATCTGTTACTCTATGTCCTGTCAATGCTGCCTTTGTAACTTCTGTTATATGCCCCCTCTGTGCCAGCACCATCCTGGTACAGGCTTTCATCACCTCATACCTGGACTATTGTGAGAGCTTGTGAATTGGTTTCTTTGTCTCAAGTCTCTTTTCATTCCAGTCATCCTCCAGTCAGCTATCAGAGTGATCTTCCTAAAGCAAAAAGCTGACCATATCACTCCCCTGTTGTGTAAACTACATTGGTGCTACCAGGGTCAAATATAAAATCTTTATTTGAATTTTAAAACTCTCTTAACCTATATATAGTCCTTCTTACCTTTCCAGTCTTCTTATACTTTATCCCCTTCTACATACTCTAATGCAATGACACTAGCCACCTTGTTCCTTACACAAGACACTCCAACTTTTGACCATGTGTTTTCACTGACTTTCCCATACTGGCTCTCTTCACCCTGCCTTTTCTCTTCCTTGACTTCCTTCGTATCTCAGCCAAAATCCCAACTTCTGCAAGAAGCCTTTCCCCTTTACTACTACTATCTTCCCTTTGAGATCACCACTAAGTTATTCGGTACAAACGTACTTTGTATGTTTTTGACCTCCCCCTCCCCTTAGGTTTTGAGCTCTTGTAGAGTAGGAATTTGGCCGGTAGGTGGCGTAGTGGATAGAGCACTGGGCTTGGAATTTCAAATTGTGAGTTCAAATGTGACCTCAAAAACTTACTCTCTGTGTGAGCCTGGGCAAGTCACTTAGCCCTGTTTGCCTCAGTTCTTCAGATACAAGAAGAACTGGAGAAGGACATGGCAAACCACTCTAGTATCTTTACCAAGAGAACCCCAAAATGAGATCATGCAGAGTCAGACAACAACCACAGCAGAGTAAGGGTTGCCCTTTTTGTATCCCCAGTGCTTAACACAGTACCTGGCATATTGTAAGTGCTTAATACATGCTTGTGGATAAGTGAGAAGCTAGTAAGAGAGCACCCAGCTTTTCAGTGAGTTCTTCTGATGTGAACCATCTAAACTCTTTTTCATTGTACTGATTGCATTAGCAAATATGATTTCTGAGCCATTATCTGTGATCTTTAAAAAGTTAGGAAAACTGTATGGCTAGAGGATGTTTTATCCCAGTTTTCAAAAAAGGGAAGAGAGTAGAGTCTCCAAATTATAAGCAAATATCTTTACCTTGATCCTTTGGAAAATGATAGATTGAATTATTAAGGAAATGATTATTTAGAAAGAGAAACAGTGTTCACCAAGAATAAGCATGACTTCATGAACAATATGTAATCCAAAACAGGCCTCATTTTCTTCCTTGTTCTTCTGAAGATGATGATCGAGAGAGTGCTGTGGAGCCAAGCAATTGAGAAAGGCTCTCGATCTAGCCTCCTAAATAAGGAGGTTAGAGTAGATTATAAGCTTACTATGAATCAGAAGTATGATTAACTAGACTAGCAGCAGGTAGAATAGTTACAGAGAGCTTGAACTGCATTAAGGAGCTTCTAGGAATAAGGAGGGGATAGTCCCATTAGTCTTATCAGATCTTAACTGGAATGTTAGGTTCACTTCTAGAAGCCATGGGAGATATTGAGGTCACATAATAAGAGAATATAGATAAAGAAGAGAAGAGTCCATAACAGCCTTGATTTATATCCACAACTGGGGGCATGATTTTAGCCACTGAGGCTTTGTACAAACCATGTCTCATGTGGGAATGCTCACACTCCTCACTTCTACTTCTTGATATGCTTACCTCCTTTTAAGGTTAAGGTCAGTAGTTATCTCCTTTGAGAGCTTTTTCCTAATTTCCCCATTTGTTCTCCTTCACATCCTGCCCCATATCACCCACTGTACTGACACCCCCAACCTCCTAGTTCACATGTATTTGTTTAATATGTACCTTGGATGTATTTATCTGCAAACATACTGTGTTCCAGTAATGGAAGGCAAACTTTCTTTTGTGTACAGGGACTCTTTAACTTTTGTATTTGTTTTTCTGACACTTAGCACAGTGCCTAGAACAGAGAAGGGTCTTAATAAATGTTTATTGATTGATTGGAAGTGTTGATTTCTGCCACTATTATTATATTTTGTTTATTCTTGTAGCATTATTGTTAACCTTTCTTTTATGAACTTTAAACAACTTAATAATTAATAGACTTTCCTTTCTATAGTACATATTTCACATCATTGCCAAAATAATTTTAAGGATTACTTTTGCCTCATGATATAATAAAAGTTCTTGGCTGGTATTTGAGGCCAGCAACAATCTGCCTCCACTAGAGCTGTAACCAGGAATGTTTGCATCCAAGGCAAGCTCTACAAAGCATGCCCTCAGGTGTGGGTGAGGATAAATGGGAAACATGGCAAAGATTCTGAAACAATTTGATTTTAGGTTGATGCTGGAGCTCAAGGAACTTACCCTGGCCTGTCAGATTATAACTTTCCATTGTAATTTATCATCCTTACCTACTAGATGCCAAAGTTTGTTGTTTCTCTTTTGATAAATGGTTGCAAATATTGCTGGTATCCTTTAAATCTGACACCCTTGTACAAAACTCTGGTCATTCTGACCTAGTGATAGCTCTTAGCTCCAGTATAATGTTTCCAGCCTAGTTTTGTAGTATTCCCCTTTTCTCACTCCACATTCCAATAAGATTAGGTTTCTCACTCTTCCTTGAATTCTCATGCTTAATTGTTGCTTTTGCTTTAGGTCTTCCACATTTCTGGTATGCATTCCTTTTCATTTCTGCCTTTTAGGGCTCATTTTAGGTGCTGTCTCCTTTGATTAACCTTGCTTGATTCTTCTAGGTGTTGACATCCTTTCCCTATTCAAATATCCTTTGTATATTTCTTTTATCTGCCTCTTGTGCATGCTCTTTTGCTTCTAGTAGAATTGAACTTACAAGAATATATGACTGTTTCTTTGTACATAGTAAATTAGATAATAAATCTTTATTGAATATGAATCAAATCTGATTCTGGAAGTTTCAGATTAAAGTATATGATTCACTTGATCCTCATTTTGACAGCTGATTTGTCAGGAAATACTTTAGTGATTAAAAGTAAAACTACTTCCTTGCTATAGTGTCTGATATAAAGTGGTATTTATCCAATAGTGTTTTCTCTAATAAATGCTTGATATGGTGATGACTCAGGAGGAGAAAGTGAGGCTGGTGACCTTGTACAGCATTCCCTCACTCCAAACAAAATCAAGTGCAGGTTGTGTCATCATTTCTCTGATGTCCTGATTCTCTTCAAAAACAAAGGACAAACACAACAAGAACACAACAACTTGATATGTGATATCCATAACCTTCAAAGCTGTTGGAACCACTCCATAGACATCCTTTTAATTCTGTGTTTCATGATGGGCCTGTGTGAGATAGTGATAGTTGTTGACTGAGTTAGTGTATATTTGTTGTTTCAGGAATCAGTGACATTCAAGGATGTAGCTGTGAACTTCACTCGAGAAGAATGGAGGCAACTGGATCCTTCTCAGAGAGACTTGTACAGGGATGTGATGTTGGAGAACTATGGGAACCTTGTGTCCATTGGTAAGGATAGCTTTCTTCTGACTGAGAACCTATCCATTGGTTCATATTTTTATTTCCTAAATGTCTTTTGGGTGTCTGAAGTGCTTACCCAAGTTAAAATATTTAGTAACATTCAAGAATACATGGATTCTGGGATATCTTCTAAATCCATTATGGCCAAAAGTATTTCTTCCTCCTATTCCCAGATGAAATAGCTTTGCTTCATGCAACTAAAGATTAGCAACAACTTTATTGTCCTGGCCCTGAGGTTACACATTACTTGCTTTCTTTTTACCAAGGCCAGAAATTCTCTAATATTCCAGAATGGATCCTAGTCTGGCATAGAGGAGGTCAGATAATATTTCTTTCTGAACCCCAATCAGCTTTGACCATCTCTCCATACTTTCTGAGAAATAAATATAGAGAAGCATTCATAGGTTTTTGATACTATCATCTATACTCTTTTCACTTAAGAGAAAGGGTGTAGGTTTGCATTCTGAGATGGCTATCTGTCCACAGCATTTTCCCACTTCTACCCCATGAGCAGGACTTCGAGTTTCTAAACCAGATGTGATTTCCCAATTGGAAAGAGGAAATGCGCCATGGATATCAGAGGAAGAATTCCCAAGAAGCACTTGTCTAGGTGAGTGATTAATGGTTATGCAGAAGGAAGTAAGCAGCAACTCATTTTGTCAGCCATGGATCAGCACCTTTAGAATTTTGGACATAGCCTTCTTCAAAGGGCTCCAGCCTGTGGGTAAGATCTAGGGCTGTCTAGCATCAATTCCCTCATGTTTTCTCCTCTTTCACTTTGTTTATACCTGTATCTCCTCTCATATTTCCTTGTCTTAGAAAAAGGTTTCTGTTTTTTGTTTTGTTAATTTAAAATAATCTAACAACATCAATATCAACAAAAACCAACATTTGGATATACAAAGAATAAGGATTATACGTTACTTGGCAACCTTCCATTATATTTTATTTGAAAACATACATCACCCTTAACAATATAGGAGTAAA
This sequence comes from Potorous gilbertii, assembly GCA_028658325.1. Lineage (NCBI taxonomy): Eukaryota > Metazoa > Chordata > Mammalia > Diprotodontia > Potoroidae > Potorous > Potorous gilbertii. Next base: position 71,121,962 of record CM053771.1, on the reverse strand, counting down.
AACATGCCATTTACTTTTGTAGTGTAAATTTGCTTTTATAAAAAAAATACCATTTCCTTTTGTGTCTACTTCTGAACTGCCTTCTGTGTATTGTTTTGGTTGCTGTGGCTGTTATTGGCAATATACAGAAAGCCTTCCTCTTATATTTTTGCGTTCAGGGCCACCAGCTTCACTACTCAGGCTATCCATTAGTTATCCTTGTTCTCATTATACAGATGGGCAACCTTTTTTCCATTTACACATTTCTAGAATGATTCTCCTTAAGACACTTTTTCCACATAGATCATTTGGAAATAGACTACAACTAACTTATCCCCATCATGCATCTTTCCATTGCCTTTTAGGGTGTTTTGATTCTTTAGATACTATGAGCTTCTAAGACTCACCAGAAAAGTATTCCCCACACCTCCCCTCCACCTCCCTTCCCCACTTCACTCCCCCCAGATTGATATAGAAACATATATATACATATATATATATATATATTTTATTGTAAGGAAGCAGGTTAGAATTCATAAAAGTATGATAGTCCACATTCATTCAATTATTGTCCTTGTTTGCCCTAGAGATATGTACTGATATAATTAATAACTCTTTGGACTAGCCATTCAACTGCTTGGCATTATGATCACTAGATTTTTCATTCATTTTTATACCTCTGGCCCAATCCCTTATGGATTATTAAGATTATTAGGCCAGTGTCTTTTGAGTACCCATGATGTTATCGAAGAGACTTTTTATCATTCTTGAGCTTGTGATTAAAAGCCACAGTATCATTTACAAATAAAAACACTTCAGAGACCTCATTATCTGCAGAGAATCCTTTCTCCATTTGGACCCTGCATAAGACATGCTATATGACAATGTCACACACTTAGAACTCCCAATGATTGCTGTCTTCATAACATTCCAGTGTGAAATTCCGCTCTCAGCCTGTGGGGTTCTATGTATGCTTCTACCCTTTCTACTCTACTCTTCCTAAATGTTCCCTTTATCTTATCTGTGTTAGCTAGAGTTTCTGCTCCCGCTGTTATCTCATTCCCTAACTCCTACTCTGGATTCATTTGACTTCATTTGTGACCACATTTTGTGCAGGTCAACGATACAGTACCATTTGTATTTGAATCCCTTTCCCCCTCTTTTGTCATCATTCATCTTATCTCAGATTCCATCCTCAGTGTATCCTCATCATTTGTACTCCTGTTCTTCCACTGAATGCTGATGGAAAAGGTCACAACAATGTCAACTTGAAGTTATGCCAAATTTATGACATAATTTCATCTGGGCCCTCAGTTATTGTTGTTGTTCTGTTGTTTTTTTAGTGATGTGTGACTCTTCATGACCCCATTTGGGATTTTCTTGGCAAGATACTGGAGTAATTAGTCATTTCCTTCTCCAGCAGGCCCTTAATACTGCAAGGGAGATTTTTTACTCTTCTTTTGCTGGTAATCTACCTTACTTCATTCAATGGCTATTCCATCTATTCTAATTTGTCAATGCTATTCCTGACCCTCTTTATCTCAGCAAATTTCCTGTCTTTTCACTTTGTTTAGAGAATGGAGGACTCCTGTTATGAGTTCCTTCATCTCCATTGCTTCATAACTCAAAACCTTTCCTGATTCTCCACCTAGCCCTCCCTTCCGTTGTTGAAATATTTGATAAGGAGGTGGCCTTTCTCTTTGCCAAGGCCAGTCCTTCCACTTGTGCTCTTGATTTCCATGCCCTCCTTTATCTTTCAGGAGTACTGTCTCTCCATCATTCTAGCTTTTAGTTTCAATCTCCTAAGGTACTTCTCCTTTGCCTATACACATTCTAAAATCTCCCCAATTCTTAATAAATTTTTACTTTAACCTTATATCCTCTCAAAGTATTTTATCTTTTCTCTTATTTCATTGTCAAGCTTGTAGAAAAAATTCTCAAAACTGTCTGCATTTATTTTTTCACTATCCATTAATTTCTCAGTCTTTTGCACTCTAGTGGCATCTGGCCCTCAAACTCTACTGAGATTTCCCTCTCCAATGTTTCCAGGATTCTGGAATCTCAAAACTGTCAAAACTTTTCCTCTGTTCTATCCATAACTACTTTCACCTATCTTAAACTTTTTGACACTTTTTACCATTCTCTCCTGAAAATTTTCTCAATTTTGCCATCTTTGAGACTTGTCTTTCCTCTTTTACTGCTTCGAGCCTTCTTGGTCCTCAGTATCTTTTGCTGAGAGTCCCACAGAGCTTTATTTTCGGCCTACTTGTCTTTCTGAATTCCCTTCCTCAGTGATCTCATGGATTCAAGTAACATCACTAAGTAGCTGAATCCCAGATCTCTACATCTAGTCTTGACCTCTTTCTTAACCTCCAGTTTTACATTTTCAGTTATCTTGTGGACAGTCTGGAAATGAATTTAGTGCTCTAGGTGTAGTCCAAATAGGGCAGAATATAGCATGACTGTCAAATCCTTAGGGCTGATTTTTTAACTCGAGAACAGTAGTTGACATTTGTCCCTATTTAATCGAATCTTACTGAAATTTGCTTCAATGTCGTAGTCTGTCAAGATCTTTTTAAGTCTTGACTCTGTTATCCCTTTTGGTTTTATTTAGTAAGCATATCATCTGTCCTATGATCTAAAACATGATAAAATTGTTAGACTGCATTGAGTCAAGAAGAGTAATTGAGACATTCTAATGGATATCTTGCTTTAAGCTGATAATACTAATTTCTGATTATTCTTTGAATATGGTCATTCTACCAGTCCTAAATTCACTTAACTGTACTGTTTTCTATGCTGTATCTCTCAAAATCACATAATCTCATCCTTGGAATAGACTTCAGAGGCTAGCTATATGGTGTAGTTTGTAGAACATTGCACTTGGAGTCAAGAAGTTATGAATTTAAATTTGACTGCAGACACTGCTTCTGTTTCAGTTGCTTCATCTATAACATGGAAATGATGGTAGCACCTAATTCGCAGGGTTGTTGTGAAGATAAAGTGAGGTAATATTTGTAAAGAGCTTTGTAAGCATTAAAACATTCTATGAATGCTATCTACAGTCATAGCCTTCATCATGATTACTACTGCTACTCCTACCCCTACCACTACTATTTCTGCTACTGCTATCCATATAAGATTATCCTTTCTAGCATATCTGATAGTCATCTAGTTCTTACTTTAAGACTTCGTTTGGGTCCATTAAAAATTATGTAAGAGAAATCAATTGCTTTGCAAAAAGTCTAGCTAAACTACATCTCTAACATTCCACTTAGGTATCAATTTACTAACCCTCTCCAGAAAGGAGTTTGACATGATATATTCTTGGTAAACTCATGCGTCATGTTTGTGAATATTTCTTCCCTTTCTAGATGTTCAGTAACCATCCCTTGGATAATAAATTCTAGAATTTTGCCAAGAATCTAAGTTAAATTTAGTCTCCTGTAGAATACAATATAGAATTTTACAGTTCATAATTTTGGGGAAATAGGGAAAAAAAATTACCTTTCTTCAGACCTGTACATTCTTTCCTCTTTTTTATGAACTTTGCCTTAGTTGTAAGTGCCTCTTTTAGTATCCTGAGATACTGGAGAAGAGTCCTTGTCTTCAAAATCATTAGAATGAAGTCCTCAGTCCTATGTGAACTGAGTTGATAGCTCTTTAATAAAGCTCTGTTGGAAATTGCCTACTAGACACACTTAATGGAGGTATTCTGAACATCCATTTATTTCTAACATGTTTCCTGCCTTTCCTTTCCTTGTATGATGAAGCCAACTTGTTCAGCCATCTTTGTATAGAATTAATCAATTCCCTTCTAAAGTCCCAGTGCAAAGAGCAGCTGAGCATAGCAGAGGTTTGTGAATGGGAATCTAACATGAAATTAATGACATTTTTTGTACTTCCCCCTTCCCTTGTGGCAGTTTTTAAAAGCAAATCTTCCAGATTCAATGCTTCTCTTTTCCTGAAGGCTCCTGCCTGTAAGAATTATATTAAGCTGTTTTTTCTTCCAAGATAAGGATAACTTGACCAACTAATTTTTCAAACTGATCACTATGCTCCTTGATAGAGGAGACAGAATCTAGACCCTACTGTAAAGCAGTTTCTATTCTTCCCAGCACTGAGGATGGGTGAATATTGACACTTTTCCATTCTTTCAGATTCTTTTAGTCAAGAGACTAGGTGTGAAATCAGGAAGTCAACTCCAAAGAAGGGCATTTGTACAGGATTATCATCCAAGAAAATAATCCCAAAGGATGTCCCCTGGGATTCCAAGGTGGGAGGAGCTTGGGAATGTGATATCAGGTTAGAAAGGCAGAAGGGCAACCAGGAGCAAGAAGTCAAACAAATAACAGTCACTCATAGAAAAACCTTGAATAAACTGAGAATGCACAAATACAATATATACCAGAAAAGTTTTAGGTCCAAGTCCAGCTTTGTTCCAAAACAGAGAGATCCTTCAGGCAAAAACTCCCATAAATTTGGTATACTTCAACAGAGATTTAAACAGTTTTCAGACCTAACTAGATATAATAGGTGCTTCTCTGGGAAAAACCTTTGTAAGTCTACTAAATACACAAAGACCTTCAACTACCACACAGATTTTATTAAACTTCATGCAACAAATCCTAGAGACAAGAAGTCATATGAATGTAAAGAATGTGGAAAAGCCTTCACTCGGAAGGGAAACATGATTGATCATCAGCGAATTCATACTGGAGAGAAACCTTTTCAGTGTAATGAGTGTGGGAGAGCCTTTAGCCGGAAAGGTAACCTTACTGCACATTTGAGAATTCATACTGGAGAGAAACCTTTTCAGTGTAATGAATGTAGGAAAACCTTCAGCTGGAGTGGAAACCTTACTGCACATAAGAGAATTCACAGTAGAGAAAAGCCCATTCAATGTAATGAAAGTGGGAAAATTATCAGCAACAGGGAAAGCCTTACTGAACATCAGAGGATTCAGATGGGCTGGAAACCCTTTGAATGTAATGCATGTGAGAAAACTTTCAATATAAACTCATGCCTTAGTCAACATCAAGGAATTCATACTGGAGAAAAACCTTTAGAGTATGATGATTATGGGATAACTTTTAGTCAGAATGGAAACCTTACTGAACATCAGAGAATTCATCAAGGAAATAAACCCTTTGAATGTAAAGAGTGTGGGAAGACCTATAGTCACAGAACATCCTTTTTTTATCATCAGAGAATTCATACTGGAGAGAAGCCCTTTGAATGTAAGGAGTGTGGGAAGGCATTCAGCCAAAGGAAATACCTCACTCAGCATCAGAGAATTCATATTGGAGAGAAGCCCTTTGAATGTAATGAATGTGGAAAAACTTTTAACCAGCAAGGTCACCTTACTGTGCATCAGCATATTCATAAAGCAGAGAAACCGTTTAAATGTGATGAATGTGGAAAAGCCTTTAGACAGAGAGGAAGCCTTACTGAACATCAGAGGATGCATGCTGGAGAGAAACCATTTGAGTGTAATCAATGTGGGAAAACCTTCAGCTATAGGAGCAACCTTATTGAACATCAAAGGATTCATGCTGGAGAAAAGTCCTTTGAGTGTAAGCAGTGTGGGAAAGCATTCTGCTATAGGACAAGCTTTACTGAACATCAGAGACTTCATAGTGGAGAGAAACCATTTGAATGCATTGAATGTCAGAAAACTTTCAGTAAAAACTCACATCTTACTCGACATCACAGAATTCATACTGGAGAGAAACCCTTCCAGTGCACTGAATGTGGGAAAGCCTTTACCCAGAAGAAAAGCCTTACTCGACATCAGAGAATTCATTTTGGGTAATAACCCTGTGGATGTGACTGAGAAACTTTGTAGATACCAGAGGAACTATTAAACATCAGCGAATTCACACAGATTTTATGAGTTATGATTTGGGGAAAGCTTTCAATGATAACTTTTAATTTATCCTTGTAAGGTTAATGATGTAGAAAAAACTCATTAAAGGATTATGTGAGAAAGCTTTCCGTACCCACCTGAATCCTTATGAAGTCTTGAAAAATTCAGGCTGCCGGAAAATGATGTGAATACAGTGATGATAGGGAACCTGTGATGTGTATTTTATCCCTTATCGAGTATCAGAGACTTCATGCAACACATTAACATGGGAGTGTACTAATGTGAAATGTGCTTCATTTACATTTGTCATTTGCTAAATATTGAATAGTCAATATGGCATACTTTGTCATCAGCTCTAACATTCTTTAGTGCTTTGTGAGAGAAAAGTTGATTGTTTTGTACTGTATGCCCCTCTTGTAGTACACATTAGCTGCCATCAGATGAAAATAGGACTCTCAGTAGAAAAGTGCTTTTGTTGCAACTGATATGCTGGTACAGGATTTGAAAGAGTCTAAAGTGCTAAATTAAAAAAAAACCTTAAAGACTGAATTATTATATAATTATTTAGCTAGTTTAAATAATTTTTTTCTTTTTGTTTTCATTCTAGAGTAACTGTCAATAAAACACACAGATAAAAATACAAAATGATCTTGCATAAAATATAAGCTCTGTCATATCCAGTTTGCTAAATAAAAAAAAAATGCTAATTTTAATAAGGTAGTAACAGTGTCCTGCTTCTTTTTGTTTCTCTGAATTCTGTATTTTGTGTTTTTTTTGTTGGTGCTTTTGTTTTTGTTGTGCTTGAACTATGGCCATACCTAAGAACAAACCTATTACTGTATTCTGTTCTAAAACTGAAACTTAAGGCATTATCCTTTGTGGATTGGCACACTTTCTATTGTACCCTATAGCAATGTCACTGGAAAATTTTCTTAAATTTTCTTATTTTTGCAGCTTCCAAGTCTGTTTTTACCTGTTATGCACAGTATAGGATGTCTGATGAACTGTCAACTAGGACAGTCACTCATTATCGTATTAGTTTACCTTATATGATGTTAAAAAAAAACCTAACATGAAAGGTTACTAGTCTCATCAGTGCTCTATCTACCACTTTGTCCATTTCCAGCAAATATTTAGTTAAATTTTACTTTTTATATTTTATTAATTTCTCTCTAGTACTTTTTGTTTTCTTTTATGAGTTATCTCCAGCAGTACATAATCAGAAAATATTAGAATGTTTTTTTTCCACAAATGAGTAATAGCAAAATCACTCCCCAACACCTTACCTCCTTATTGTATCAAATAATTCAACTGGATACAACCTCTAAACCATTTAACAAGTAGAATTAAGCATACTCTGTATGCATTAAGTAACAGTTAATATAGAACAAGCTGGAAGTGTCAAAATATCCGAATTCCACCACACTCCAAAGTGCTGCCTGAAGTAGATTTTAATTGAGAAATATTTAACAAAATAAGTAAAAATATAATAAAATATAAATAATATTAATTTGTAGTTATCTAGGTCAAAATGCTGCCCACAGGATCCATTTATATTTGAGCTTGACACCACTGGTATAAACAACTGTATCCCAAACTAGCTTTCATGATACTTTAGTTGCTTTTGTAGCACTATAACCAAAAATCCTTTGCTACTTGAAAACAAAGATTGTTTTTTTTTTTCTCTTTGTTTCTCTTCTTAGTTCAGTGTCTGGGTCATAATTAGTACATAGATGTTTGTTGACTAACTACTGACATTACTACTAAATTTCCCCAGAAAACAATTAAATCTTAAAAAAACAAGTACCTTCACATCTGACTTAATATGACACCCCAACCAACAACTTATAACTAAACTTGAACCACCTTATACTGGAGAATGTTTTGAAGCCAAAGCCATAAAACTAAATATGAAGAGAATACTTTATAAAAATGTAAAATACAACATGATGCATGATTTGAAATCAGGATTGATGACATAAAATAATAATAGCTGACATATAATACTTAATATGAGTCAGACAATGGGCTAAGCACTTTATAATTATCTCATTTGATGCTTACAGCAGCCCTGGATGATAAGTACTGTTATTCTCTCCATTTTACAGTTAAACTGTGGCAAACAGTTAAGTGACTTGCCTAGGATCACACACACAACTTTTAAGTGCCTGAAGCAAGATTTGTACTCAGGGCTTACTAAGTACAGGCCCAGCACTCTAGCCACTGTGCCACCTAGCTGCTCGTTACTATTATTTAGCTACAAAATCTAATAACCAACACCTAAAAATCTTAGCCAGTACTAAACTTATTAACCATTAATTAGTTGATTTATGAGCTCCATTAAACATTTTTTACTTAGGGAATTTTGGATCTCTTCCGGGTGTATGCCTTATTTTATAAATTTTAACTGGCTCTTTTTAAGTATACATTATGCTCCAGACCTATTAACTGCATTTTTTTATTATGAAAACAAAAATTATGGATAATTCTTCTGAAATCTTTAACCTAAGGATGATATTCCTTGCAAACTGCAAAAATTTAAACTCATGCTCTCAGTATGAGATCCTCATTCTATGATTCAAACTTTTATATATTTTCTTGGCACTAGCTCAACTTGCATTTTCTTTTGAAGATATCACATTCTACCACTGATATTCTCACCCACTTTGTGGCTCTTTAACTCAGAGTGTCAGTAGGAAATCAGCGCATTCCTCTCTCATTTTTATTCAGGAATCTCCTTTGAGGTCCATAGCGTTCGGTTGTATCCTTTTATCCCATTCATTCTACCAAAGTACTCAAATCTTCATCAGTAACTTTAGCACCTGTCTTAGTTTTCCTTCCACTGATATCAGTTTCATTAACTATATTACTGAACTCACTTTATATAACCTCTCAGATCATCAGTTTGCAGAATTGAATGACGTCCATCTTCACCCTTCTGGAGATACCTATAGAGGTGTTGTATGTCTTAGCATCACTTGAAATTTCCTTGAACTTCCAAGTTTGTGAGTACCAAAATTTACTTCCAGGACCATAATATACAGTCCTTTTAAACCACCTACATTGCTCTTTTTGGATGTACTTTTTGGTCATGTAATTTGTTCCTTAATTCTCTCAGTGCTCTTCCAGTCCATCACTCCTACTTTGACCTCTCCTCCCATAACAGTCTGGAAGGCAATATTTTAATGGTGCATTGGCCTCAAACCTTTGTGAATCTCCACTTCTTATCCTTCTTTGTTCTTCTGTTTCCTGGTTTATTCCCTACTTTGCCTTGGTCTCTTCTGCTTTCCAGGTTCTAAGTCCAGGTAGCAAAAAACATACAAGCTAACTACATCTACTATTTCATGGTCTTATAACCTTATCTCAGACTGCTGTAACTTCAGTAACATTTTATTAAGTAGTTACTAGGCACCAAGGATGCAGGTCTTCCTTTCACAAAGGAAACAGGCCTTTCTCTTAAGGAACTTGAATTAGCTGAAGTATTACAAACATTTTTATTTCATATTCCTTCTTAAAAGAAATTCCAAATTTAACAAATACCTAAATAAAAGGACATTTCCGTATAGTTAGTAGAATAGAAAAATGTTTGAAGGTTTGTATGTGAAACTGCAGATCTTTGTTATATATAGCTTGCTTTTCAGATGTATAGTAAATTTAGCCTCCTGTATTCAAAGCTATCTTGACTGTGCTTCTTTCTGACCTTTTCTCAGATGTTTCAGAAAGATGCCTCCAAGACCCCCTTTTCAGATATACTTGTTATTCCACTTGCAGCAGTCGCTGTTCCAAAACTTTTCTTTCTTCAAACTGTCAAACCTACACCTAATCTCACTTTGTCTGCACTTGTCTCAGGCCTTTTTTATCTCTTCACACTCTTTCACAGTTCAGAACACCTATATTGATACTCTCACCCTTTTCTCTGTTCTCTAAGTTGGTTCCTTGCCAACTCTAACACTTAACTTGTTAACTGAACTTGCCAATAATTACCCTTCTTTTGTCAATTTTTTCCTGTACTGACTTTTCTCCTTTGCCTACCAAAGTGGACTTCTATAGTATTATCCAAATTATGCGGAAGTCACGTCAGGAATCCCCTTAAGAAGAGAGTTTGGAGGCATTGGACGTGGATGACAAGGTATACTTGATGAAAAATGAAATTGATCATGTTCTAATAGGAAATAACTAATTGATTGCTTCTGTGGATGTCATTTCTAATTAGCTTTGTACAGTTAGACCACTAGTATATTTGTGCAAAGATTAAAATTAATACTGAAGAAGAAAGAATTAAAAATCTAGAACATGTGACACATAAATGAGGCATCTTTTCCTTTACCTAGTTAAATAGAAAACAGATGAAAGAACACAGCACTTGAAGTTTGTTAAGAAAGTTTAACCAATAATTAATCACTACCTCTGCCATCAACTGACCTCCTTGCAAGAAGAGGAATATTACAGCCAAGGATAACACTTGCTCAGACTAGTAAAATTTATCTAAAAGTCTTGTAGAGGATTTTGGAAAATTATAATGGTCAGTCTCATCTATAATAAGAGAAGCAGTAAGGAAAAGAATTTAAAGAAAGCTTAGAGACCCAACTAAGTAAAATCCTCCTAAGCATATTTAAAGGATGAAACTGAAAGGAATGCAACAAATAGACTAAATTAGACAATGATTTATTTGAGGAGGATTAAGGATTTAATTAATAAATCCCTCTTTTGTTCAGTAACAGTAGTGTCATTGCATTCGGACCCAGTATTGCTGCATAAAGACGTAAAAATTACAGTAAAGCAAACTGAAGTAAGGTCAGCTTGCAATAGAGCAAGTATACCATAGGCAACCCAGTTTTGAAGGTATTGAGGGCTTGATATTCAAAATATAGGAAAGGTGGCAGAATAAATGGTAGGGGAAATATCAGACCTTTTATTACTTCAAAATGATAACAGAAAATATCAATATTGATTCATAAGTATACTTTTTCATATATATAATTTATGAGTTAACTACATATAAATAAAGAGCATCCTTGTTAAATGTTTGAGAATGAGAAATGATAACAGAAAATATCAATATGAATTCATAAGTATACTTTTTCACCTCATATATAATTTATGAGTTAACTGCATATAAATACAGAGCATCCTTGTTAAATGTTTGAGAAAGGGAATAGCCACGTATTCTACAGATGTTCTATGTCTTTACCATTATAAAACTGACTGAAAGCTGTGAATGTTCAAGTGTCTCCTAAGTCACTTGTAAACTTAGAAATGTCCCTATTCACATGGAAAAAACCAGACAAATGGGAAGGAATGGTCATTGTACAGATTAAGATATATATTGGAATGGACAACTCATAGAGTTTGTCCATTAATACAGATATTCTGAGCAGACTCTACAGAGGAACAGTACCTAGAACTGAAGAGGATAAACAATCTGGATTACCTTTGGGAATTTGCAAAAGTATTATTCCTGATTCCAGAGTTCAACCTGGAATAGTGGTTCATGTTTTTTAATGGTGGTAGTCTTTTTGGTAATACTGTATAGTCGACTGCAAAGGAATGTCACCCAAATAACAATTGCAAGGTTTATGGTGGACATAATTAGGTTTCAGTACATTACCAATGAATTGTATAAATGAATGGAAAAGCATTTAATAACATTACCTACCAGCTACTGTGCTAAATAAGTAGGGAGTGTGCAAGTACAAAATTAGGGCAGTCCCTCTTCTCAATGAGCTCACATTATAAATTGCCCCTCTTCGAAAATTCAAAACTTACTATTTCTGTCTAGGATATCACTGTCTTATTTGCCCAAGTTTGCAGTCCTTTTACTCTTTTTTCTTATTCACCTTGCATATGCAGGCAGTTGCCAAGTTTTGTTCTACTTCTGTAATATCTTACATCCATTCTTCCCTCTCTACTTTAACATGACCACTGCCCTTATGTAGAAGCATCACTTCTTTCCTGAAGTATTGCATTAATTTTTAATTGCCTTTTTGTCTTATCTTCTCTTGCTCTCTCTATCTTACAAACAACTTGAAAGCAGATTTTATTTTTCTTATTTTGAACTTTATATCCTCCCAAGGAATAGAACATTTCCATGTAAAGAAGAACAGAAAATCATAAAATTTTCATGTATAATTTTCCTTTAAAAACAACACATAATAAATTCATCATGTTATTTTCAAAGCTGTTATATGTGTACTTCTGAATTGAGTGCATTCAAAAAAATTCTTCATTGATCATTTTTTATTTCTTGGCAGTACTGTTGCTAGCTTTTCCTCTCCCCATTTCCCCTTCTTCCAAATGAAAATTCAAAAGAAAGAAAAACAGCCCTTGTAGTAAATAAGCCATAGTTAAGCAAAATAAATCTATACATTTGCCATGTCCAGAATTGTATGTTTTATTCTCTGCCTTGAATTCATCACTGCTTTGTCAAAAAGTGAGATGCTTTGTCATTGGTCCTCAAGAATTGTTGGACATTGTATTGCTAAGAGTTCTTAAGTATTCCAAAGTTGTCTTTCTTTAAAATGTTGTTACTGTGTAAAATTTTCTCTGTCTGCTCACTTTACTCTATCATTTCATGGAGGATTACTCAGATGTCTCTGAAACTGTCCATTCATCATTTCTTGTGGCACTATATCTTACTACGTTCACATACAGTGACTTTTTTTGTCATCCCCTAGTTGATGGATACAAATAGTTGTGTATAGTTCTCTATTATGACAGAAAGAACTGCTAAAAATATTTTTTGCAAAAGGTTATTTTTCCTCTTTTCTTTGATCTCTGAAGTGTAGGCCTAGTGCTGGTATCATTGTTTTCGAGGCATGTAAACTTTAGTGATTTGGGGAGCATAGCTTTAAATTGTTTTCCAGAAAGGCTGAACTAATTTACAATTCCACCAACAATGAGGGTACCAATGTGCCTGTTTTCTCATACCCTCTCTTAGTTTCCTTTTTTAAAAAAAAATCATTTTGGCCAACCTGAGAGATAAAACAATTTAAGTTGCTTTCATTTTAATTTTTTAAATTATTAATGATTTAAAACATCTTTTCATATTGTTGATAGCTCAGGTTTCTTCCTTTTAGAACTGACTTCATATTCTTTAACCATTTCTAAGAGAATGGTTGTCATTCTTATATATTTGAATCAGTTCCTTCCACATTTTGAATATTAGGCCTCTTTTAGAAATTTCCTACAAAGATTCTCTCCCTCCCCATTTAACTATTTTAATTCTATTTTAGCTGTATTGAAATTTATTTTGTGAAATTTATTTTCTATTTTATATAATCCAAATTATGCATTCTATTTTCTTTGATTTAATCTTCTCCTGTTTATAGTTGTAAAAAGTTCTTTCTTCCCTACCCATCTAATTTATGTTGTGACCTTTTTATACTTCAGTTGTGCATTTATTTAGAATTTATTTTGCTAAATGGTGTGGGAGCTTTTCTTGCGAGAGGAGGATCTGTTGACTACCTAACTCTCTTTTTTAGATTGATCATCATCATTCTTGATGGAAGAAGGAAAATCTAGAATTTTTTTTTTTTATGAAATAGCTTCTGAAGACATATTGATACTATTTCTTTATTTCTTTCAGATTATTTTAACTTGGAAACTAAGCATGAAACTGAATGTTCATCTTCAAAGCAGACTAGTTATGCAGGAATATCCAAGGAAAGACTCAGAAAAGAAGTCATCTGGGATTCCAAGATGAGAGAAATTCAGGAATGTGATGTCAAATTGGAGAAGCAAGAGAACAACCAGGAGAAACTGTCTGGACAAGTAATAAACACTTCCAGAAAAATATCTGGGGACTGTAATACATTTTTGGGAAGTTTCAGCCCAGGGTCAGTCTTTGTTCCACAACAGAGAGTTACTACAGGAAAAAATCTCCTTAAATATAATCGCATCTCCTTAGGGAAGAAGTTTTCTAAGTATAATAAATACAGGAAACCCTTTAGTTACCACTCAGACCTTATTCAATTTCGAATAACAAATTCTGGAGATAAATCATATATATGTCACGAGTGTGGGAAAGCCTTTGGTCAGAGGAGATATCTTATTGAACATCAGCGAATTCATACGGGACAGAAACCCCATAAATGTAATGAATGTGGAAAAGCTTTTATCCAGAGAGGAAACCTTACATCTCATCAAAGAATTCATACAAGAGAGAGACCCTTTGAATGTAAGGAATGTGGGAAGGCTTTTAGCCAAAGGGGTCACCTTACTGAACATCAGAGAATTCATACTGGAGAGAAACCCTTTGAATGTAAAGAATGTGGAAAAGCCTTTAGCCATAGAGGGCATCTTGCCGAACACCAGAGAATTCATACTGGAGAGAAACCCTTTGCATGTAGTGAATGTGGGAAAGCTTTTAGCCACAGGACATCCCTTATTTATCATCATAGAATTCATACTGGGGAGAAACCTTTTAAATGTAATGAATGTGGGAAGGCCTTTAGTCAGAGGGGAAACCTTACTGAACATCAGAGAATTCATACTAGAGAGAAACCCTTTGAATGTAATGAATGTGGGAAAGCCTTTAGCCACAGAGGTCATCTTACTACACATCAGAGCATTCATAATTCAGAGAAACCATATCTTTGTAATGAATGTGGAAAAACCTTTAGCCAGCGAGGAAACCTTATTGAACATCAGCGAATTCATACTGGTGAGAAACCCTTTGAGTGCAATGAATGTGGAAAAACCTTTAGCAGAAGGGGATACCTTCCTGAACATCAGAGAATTCATACAGGAGAGAAACCTTTTCAGTGTAATGAATGTGGAAAAGCCTTCAGTCACAAAGGAAGTCTTACTGAGCACCAGAGAATTCATACTGGAGAGAAACCTTTTCAGTGTAATGAGTGTGGGAAAACCTTCATCAAAAACTCACGTCTAGCCCAGCATCAGAAAATTCATACTGGAGAGAAGCCATTTGAATGTACTGAATGTGGGGCAATGTTTAGCCAGGAGGAGAAACTTATTGAACACCAAAGAAGGCATGCTGGAGAGAAACCTTTTGAATGTAAAGAGTGTGGGAAATTCTTTAGTCGGAAGGGATACCTTACTGAACATCAGAGAATTCATGCTGGAGAAAAGTCATTTGAATGTAAAGAATGTGGGAAATTCTTTAGTCGGAAGGGTTACCTCACTGAACATCAGCGAATTCATGCTGGAGATAAATCCTTTGAATGTAGTGAATGTGGAAAAGCTTTCAGCCAAAGGAAGTACCTTACTCAGCACCAGAAAATCCATACTGGAGAGAAACCCTTTGAATGTAATGAATGTGGGAAAGCCTTTAGACAAAGGGGACACCTCACAGCACATCAGAGCATTCATACTGCAGAGAAACCCTTTGAATGTAATGTGTGTGGAAAAGCATTCCGACAGAGAGGAAGTCTTACTGAACATCAGAGAATGCATGCTGGAGAGAAACCATTTGAATGTAATGAATGTGGAAAAGCATTTAGTCACAGGAGCAGTCTTACTGAACATCAAAGAATCCATGCTGGGGAGAAACCCTTTGAATGTAATAAGTGTGGGAGGGCCTTTACTCACCGGAAATCCTTCATTTACCATCAAAGACTTCACAGTGGAGAGAAACCATTTGAATGTAATGAATGTGGGAAAGCCTTCAGTGACAACTCTTATCTTACCTTACATAAGAGAATTCATACTGGAAAGAAACCCTACAAGTGTAATCATTGTGAGAAAGCTTTTAGCCAGAGAGGAAATCTTACTGAACATCAAAGAATCCATACTGGAGAGAAACCCTTTGAATGTACTGAATGTGGGAAAGCCTTTACTCACAGGAAATCCCTTATTTATCATCAGAGAATTCATGCTTAAGTGAAAGTCATTGAGTGGTAACTGTGGGAAATCTTTTAGCCACAGCAGATACTTTAATTCACACCGAGAATCTTTTTGAAAGTAAAGAGTGTGAAAATGTGTTATCTTTGAAGGGAAGCTTAATGAACATCAGATGATTTATACTGCAATCATAGTGATCCTTGAGATATTATTAGAGGTTTTATAATATTGAAAAATTTTATAAGCAATGCATGTGGGAAACCTTCAGTTGTAACTGAAGCCTTAGAAAGCACCAGATAACTCTAAATTAAAGGAAAACTTTATGAATGTATTTACTATGAAAAATTTTAGAGTAGTTTATTCCTCATCAAATGTTGAGACTCTATACAAGATTATCAGTGGAATTGTGGTGCACTGCATAGAGTACTGGATTTGGGAACAGGAAAACCTCTGTTCCAGGCATGACTCAGATAGTTACTATCTGTATGACTCTGGGCAAGTCATGTAACCACTCAGCCTCAGTCTTCTCATGTGTAAAACACGGATAAACGATAGCACCTACCTCACAGGAGTGTTGTGAGGCCCAAATAAGATGTGTAAAGTGTGCAAACCGCAAAGCATTATATAAATGCTAGCTGTATGTGATCATGTGGGGAATAGATAGCAAAGCCCTGTCAGGTTTTTTTTTTTTTAAATACAGACAGTTGTTGCTTTCCATAGGTGTGTATTACTCAAATTTCACTCGCTATGGGTGGACAGCAGGTCCCCACCCCTGACTCCCAGAGCAGGGGTCCTCTCCTGCAGACATTGAAGCTCCTTTAGCTCTGGGGATGGCAGGCACTGAAGCAGCTTGGACTCCTTGGGCATAGTCCCAGAAAGAGGAAGGGGTCTTCAGAAAATTCCACTTAGGGTAAGCAAGAACTGTCTGTATTAGAGAGTGAAGATGGCAGAGTTTGCCATCATCTCCTTTGTACTTAAATGCTATGAGCAAAAAAATTAAGTCTTATTCTCTTCCTTCCTATAATACATACTGGCTGCCAACGGATGGCTGAATTACATGACAGTGCAGCCATTGTTTGGGTGCAGAAATAGGGCCTGAAGTACAACATATATTTTTAAACTGTTCAATAAAGTCACTGAAAAGTCATATAATCACTTATCTATATATTTTATATTCTTTTAAAAATATTCTAGTTATAGTACAGACATAATTTTAAAGCATATTACATTGGGAAAGAGCATTAGTGTTGAGTCAGAAGACCTGTATTCAAATCTCTCTGACAATCCCTCTGTGACATTGGACAAATCATAATATCTCCGTGCGACAATTTTGGTTTGCATATTTTCATCTGTAACCTGAGGGGGTTGGACTAGGTGATCTCTAAGATCCCTTCCTTCTCTAGGTCTGTGCTTGTCATAAACTATTATATAGAGTTTTCTCAATAAAAAATATGTAAGTGAATGCTATCAAACTAGTAACAAAAATGTCTTGTTTTCATTTGCCCCTCAGAATTCTTTCTTTTGCATGATTTACCACTGTTGCTGCTTCTGTTGTTTTAATGGTAGTAGAGAAAGTACTGGACTAGGAGTCAGAAAACAGAGACTTGAATTCCAATACCATTTCCTACACACTAAAGTGGTATGATCCTATACAGGTCATTTTTATCTCTTTGAATAATCTTTAAAATAGGAATGATAATAACTTTCCACAAAAGCCTTTCTTTGGTGTATGGTGCCATGGAGATCACTCTAATTTCTCAATAGGGCAGTGTAAAGCAAGTCAGTCTCTGGCAGGTTATGCAAATTTGAAAATACACATCTCATGACACACTTTATCATCTTTCTGAGAAACAGTGTGGCTAAGTATGTGGGGGCTCATCAGTAGTATTTTGGTAACTTATTGATTTTGTGATCATAGCTATTCACAAAACAAAGAAAAATACAATATAGCCCCCAATCTTGTAATATTCCATTTGCTTCTGAGGTGATGGTGGTAAAGTCATTAAAACAAATGTGCCAAAGGCTGATGAGAATATTAGTTTTCATGTCATGTATAATTTTTAACCTTTTTTGCTATTAATAATGAAATTATTAGTTATTAGTAAACTCCCCTTCATCCTTTTTTCTCCCCTGACATTCCCACTTCCTGGTACTGATACGACTTTTTCTAGAAAATACCACATCTATCATCTCCTGCAATGTCCACTTTTCTCATGCTCCCGTCTCACAGTATAGTAAGTATAATCAACAAGTTTCTCATTCTCCACAATTACTTGTAGGTCCTTCCTTTCATATCACCCAGAAATGATTCCTTTGAAATTTTCATGGCCCTTGTATGACCCTGTCGCAATCATTCCACCAACCTTGTTTATATTCAAATGGATCCATACTTAGCAATAACTTCAGCATCTGACATGTCTTCTTCACCCTATTCTTAGTAGTATTATCATGTAGTAGTCATGTTTCTGAACTTTCTCTTTCCCTGGCCTCTTAATTCATAAGTGTCCTCAACTCCTATGACCTCTATTTCCACTATGTGGTAGTCACCTATAGAGGATAGTCACATTTTTTTTTGCCTCACTGTGAAAACTCCCCACATGCAAGTATCCAAACTCTGACTTTTTCCTTCTTGCTCACAATCTAAGAATCTCAGAGTTGAAAGGTTCTTGAGAAGTACTTTAGTCCAATCCAAAATAACAGCTCTTCAGCAGAGATTCTTAATTAGGAATTATTTTCCTTTTCAATATTTTGGATAACTTTCAGCTGGTTCCCTTTGCAGTCTTATGTGTTTTGTGCTGTTTTATAAACCATTAAGTTGAGATGGGCTCTTTCACACAACACACACACACACACACACACAGAGACACACACACACACGTTATCCTTTGATTGAAGACCCACAGTGTAGGCAAACCCACCACCTTCTGAAACAGTCCATTCAACTAATGAATCACTTGAGTCATTAGGAAGTTTTCCTTATGTCAAACTCAAGTTTCCTCCTTGTAACTTTCATTCATTGGTCTTAGATCTGTTTTCTAGAGTCTACCAGAACTAGTATAATTCTTCTGTGTGAGAACTCTTCAAGTACCTGACCACTAATATCTTTGCCCTCTCTTTTTTCCCCAAAACTAAATATTCCCTCATATGGCATGCACTCAAACTTTCTTGCTGACCTTTGGGCACTTTCAGTTTTAATTATATTTGCCTTCAAAAGTGATTCCTAGGGGCAGTTAAGTGGCACAGTGGACAGAGTGCCAGCCCTGGAGTCAGGAAGACTTGCCTTCCTGAGTTCAAATATGACTTCAGACATTTACTAGCTGTATGACTGAGCAAATCGCTCAACTGTTTGCCTCATTTTCCTTAACTATAAAGTGAGCTGAGAAGGAAATGGCAAACCATTAGTATCTCTGCCAAGAAAACCCCAAATGGGTTCACAAAGAATTGGATGTGACAGAAAAACTGAAAGAACTGAAAATAATACACTATATATGGTTAGACTGTCATGCTGCAGTCATTATATATCATGATCCAAGTCATCAATACTGTGTCCCTTACTAGAACCTAATTTGGTATTTGATTTCCTGGGGGTCATACCTGTCATAGTGTTTAGTAATTTGAAGCTTGCCATCATTATTCATATGAATTCCTTTTAAATAATATTCTCCATTTTGATGTGTGTATATATATACACGTATACACACACATATATACACACACATATATATATACATACACACACACACACACACACACACACACACACACACGCGCGCGCGCTCTTCAACTACCCTAATACTGAGAAAGATCTCATGAGTTACAAGTATCATCTTTTCATGTGGGAATGTAAAGGGTTTGACTTTAAAAGTCCCCTATGATTTCTCTTGCCTGTTTACGTTTTCATGCTTCTCTTAATTTTTGTATTTGAAAATCAGATATTCTGTTCAGCTCTGGTCTTCTCATCAAGAATGCTTGAATGTCCTCTATTTCATTGAATATTCATGTTTTCCCTTGAAGTGTTATACTCGGTTTTGCTGGGTAGGTGATTCTTGATTTTAATCCTAGCTCCTTTGACCTCCAGAATATCATATTCCAAGCCCTTTGATACCTTAATGTGGAAGCTACTAGATCTTGTATTTCCACAGTTCTCAAATATTTAAGCTTCATCTTCAGTATTTGCCCTTCTAATGAGTAGTCTGAATTAATTTCTTCAAGTCTTGACTGATTACCTGGGTAGGTACATGGTATAGTGGGTAAAGTGCTGGGCCTGGAGTCAGGAAGGCCTAATTTCAAATCTGCTTGCAGACACTATGTGACTCTGGGTAAGTCACTTAACCCTATTTGCCTCAGTTTTCTCATCTGTAAAGTGAACTGGAGAAGGAAATGGCAAACTACTGTAATATCTTTGTCAAGAAAACCCTAAATGAGGTCACAAAATGGGGTCACATAGAGTCAGACACAACTGAAATGACTGAACAGCAAATTGACTGATTTGATCTTACTCTCCAGGGGACTCTTGAAAATCTCCAGCATCACAATTTGAAAATGTCAGTTCCGTGGTGCTCTGTTTTCCTTATAGTTCAACTCTCACAGCCACTCATTACTACTATTTATATCGACCATTGTTTGCAAGGAGATGTCTCTGCTTTTTAAAAGGAACTGTCTAGATTTGCCATAGCTTTCCTTTCAAGGAGCAAACAACTTCTAATTTCATGTCCATAATTGCTGTCTTCAGTGATCTTTAAGCCCAAAAATATACAATCTGACACTGCCTTCATTTCTCCCTGTTTCTCAACAAGTGATAAGACCAATTGCCATGACTGGTCTGATGCTTTTCCCTACTTTCTTCCATTTGTCTGAATTTGGTAATAAGAAATTCATGATCTGAGCAATAATCAGCTCCAGATCTTATTTTAACTGACTGTGTAGAGCTTCTCCACCTTTGGTTGCAAAGGATGTAATTAATCTTATTTTGACATTAATCATCCAGTGATGTTCATATGTGGAGTCACTTTTTTGATTGTTGGAAAAGAGTATTTGCTATGACCAGCAAGTTATCTCGGCAAAACTCCATTAGCCTATCTCTGCCCTGTTTCATTTTTTACTCAAAGACTAAATTTCCTTATTATTCCAATTATCTTTTGATTTTGTATTTTAGCATTCCAGTCCCCTATGATGAATGTGATGTTTTTTGGTGTTATTTCTGGAAAATCTTGTAGTTCTTCCTAGAGTTGAGCAACTTTGGCCTTTGTGGCAACAGTGATTGGAGCATAGACTTGTGTTACTGTGATATTTAATGGTTTGCCTTGGATTCAAACAGATATTCTGTCATTTTTGACATTAATGCTTTTCTCACCCTTTTATTGACTTTTAGGGCTACCCCATTTCTTCTAAGGGATTTTTGCCCACAGTAGCATATGTAATATTCACCTGAATTAAATTCACCCACTCCTCTTTGTTAAGCTCACTGACACCCAAAATGTTGAAGTAGAAATTTTCCATCTCCTGTTTGACCACATCTAGCTTACCTTGGTTTATAGATCTTATATTCTAGGTTCCTATGCAATATTGATATTTTAGTATTGGACTTTGCTTTCATCACTGGATTCACTCAGAGCTGAACTTCCTTTCACCTTTGACCCAGTGACTTCATTCTTTCTGGAGCTACTTGTAGTTGTCCTCTGCTATTTCCCAGTTACCTGTTGGATACCTTCCAACCTGAGGGGCTTATCTTCCAATGTCGTATCTATTATCATTTAAATACTGTCCATGGGGCTTTCTTGGCAAAGATAATGGAGTGGTTTGCCATTTCCTTTTCTAGTGGATCATCTTTTATCAGAACTGTCCACTCTGACCTATAATGCTGATCAACTTGACTTCAACTTAGTTTAATTGAGCTATTCTCCTCCATCATCATCATGACAAAACAGTGATCCAGGAAGGGGCTTGGCATATAGCGAATGTCTAATTAGTCTTTGTCAACTAAGATTGTCAATTTGGGTTTATATTCATTTAGTTTGATCAGTAAAGTTTTTTTTTAAATTGAATTTTACTTGAGTACCTTTTATGTTAGATAATCCTATTTGCCCCAATAGCTATAGGAGTTGCCACAATCTCTGGTCAGATTTCACCCTCTGCCCAGGTCTATTTGGTGGTATAGGGAAAGCCTATAGTTAAAGTCTGATGTCATTCCTGTGGGGCCCAAAGCAGAGTCTAATTATATCCAAACCATGCTGATTATATGGAATGCAGGATTGTGAGGAGGGTGCGTAAACCCAGGCACTATGTTAAGAGCTGAGGATACAAAGAAAGACAAAAAGCAGTCCACACCATTGAGGAGCTAACAAAACAATGGAGGAGAAGCAAGAGGCAAACAACAATATATAAACAAAATATACACACACACACACACACACACACACACACACATACACAGGATAAATTGGAGATAATTATGGAGGACAGGCATCAATATTAAGGAGGTCCAGAAAGGTGAGCTTTTACAGAAGGTGAGCTTTTAGCTGGAACATGAAGGAATCCAGGGAACCCAGAAAGTGGAGATGAGAAAAAATTCCATGCTTGAGGGACAGTGAAGATGCATGGAGTCAAGAAATGGAGTGTAATTTTCAAATAACAAGAAAACTTGTGTCACTGTGTTGTAGAATATATAGAAGGGAGTAGGGTATAAGAAAACTAGAAAGGTAGAAGGGATTATGGATTATGAAGGGCTTTGAATGTTGAAAAAGATTTTATATTTGTTCCTGGAGATAATAGGGAAATACTAGATTTTATTGAATTGAACAGTGACATAGTCAGAACTGCATTTTAGGAAGATCAATTTGACATCTGAGTGGAGTATCAACTAGACTGAGGAGACACTTGAGTCAAGGAAACCAAGAGAGCTATTGCAATATAAAGGGATCAAGTGAGAAGAGCCTGCTGCAGGGTAAGGGAAGTCTAAGAGGCAACGGACAATATAAAAAGGATAATGCAAAAGTAAAATTATTAGGACCTGGCAACTGATTGAATATTGGGAGTAGAGTGGAGTTGAGAGTATTTGAGGATGACAAGTTGTAAACCTATGTGAATGGGAGGATGATGGTTAGAAAGAGGAAGGGTTTAAGGAGAAATAAAATGAATTCAGTTTTGGATATACTAAATTTAAGATGTTTATGAGACATCCAGTAAAAGATGTCCTATGGGCAGCTGGATATGGAAGATTGGATGTTGGAAGAGAGGTTATGGTTGCAGGTGGAGAACTGAAATTGGAAGTGCTTTTAAAAGGCATTAGTTAGCCAAAGCTTCTCTTTTGTGTTTTGACCCCTTCTCTTCTGTCTTCCTGGATGAGGATGTACAATGAAAGATAGTACTGTAAGGGAAGAGGCCATGTGCATTTTTCCTCCAAGACTGAGATATGGTCTAGTTCTCTTGCTTAGCATTTTTTCTTTCATTTTTAGATAAAGATTACTTGTGTCTATGAACCTGTGAGTTTTGAAGGGTTAGGAGTATGAGTCATCTAAAGTCTTAAGAGTCCAGGATTGGAGTCCATGCTGAGTTTTGCAACCAGCCAGCCAAATCTTGATGTCCTCAGGAATAAGGAGTGAAGAGTGACTTCAGGATTCAGCCATACTGGAGCTGGGATGAGTCTTCTGTCAGGAATGCCACATTTTGAGATGTACTTGGTGGAGCCAATTAATAACTAACCTCTCCATATAGACTGAGGTGATGTAGAGGGGATTGCACTCCCAAGGTGTGTGTTCCAACTATATCTTTGAAATAAACAATCCCTTTGTAAAAAAAAAAATAATAATTGATGTTAATAATTGGTTAAATGGAACTGATGTGCTAGTCATTGGTGACTAACAGTGGGAGGAAATATGTGTAATGGGGAGCCCTAGTCAGTGGTAGTAGAGAAAACCCTTTCAGGGGTACACATAAACCCCGAGAGTGAGATGCAGTCAGAAAGAATGAGCTAGGGAAGGGAATGGAAAACCCCTGCATTATCTTTGCCAGGAAAATCTCCAACAAGATTGGGAAGAGTCAGATATGACTAAACAACAAGTGAAGTTCTCTATTTCCATCATTAATATTAGCAAGGAAGGAAATGACTAGGAAGTTGAGTGGTCTAGAGACTATACCACTGAAAGATCAATTCAAGGAGAAGAGGATGTTTAACCTTAGAAGAGAAGGATTATGGGTCTACAAACATTAGAAGACCTCTTCTGTGAGAGATTAGGCATATGTTAAATATAACATACACCTTTTTTACATGGCTCTAAAGGGTAGAAATAGAAGCAATTGATAGAACTTGTGGAAATACAATTTAGTTACTTAATATAATTGAAAAAATTTAGCAACTAAAGCTGTACACAAATGGGATAAGCTGTCTCAGGAGGTAAAGGGTACCTTTTATTGAAGGTCTTTAAGCAGAAATTGGATGATATTTTGCCAAGGCACCTCTTCTCCACAGTAAGCCCTTTTTCATGACAGAAAAATAATAAAATAAAAATACCCCAAACGGAATTTGGCAATGTGTACAATATTCTGACCTAATAGATCCCTTGTTTCCCATGAATGAGGATTTATTATCTTTTTCTCAGGACCTCTTTTCATCTTTCCTCTGTTGAATTTAACTTCCTTTCTATGATCTGTTCATTTGTATTGTTGTCCTTATGTATACTGCTTTCTTCTAATTATTTCACTATATCAGTTAATACAGATATTCCCACTTTTGTCTGAATTCTTCATACTCCTTCCTTTCTACACAATAGTATTTCCTTTCATTTGTATAATGTTTTTCATCAATTCCATAATTAATGTTTTTTTTGTTTCCAGTTTGTTGCTATTACAAAGATTGCTGCTATGAATATTTTGGTATATATTAGACCTTTATTTCTGTTTTTGTCTTCTTGGAGTTTATTTGTAGTAATGAGATAGTTGTATTTAAGGGTATCAAGGACATAGTCATTTTTCTTGTATGATGCCAAATTGAAATCCAATTGTGTAAACACTATACATCTATACCACCAGTGCTTCAATAAGCTTATCTTTCCATAGCCCCTCCAACACTAAATGACTGAATCTTTTTTCATATTTGCTAATTTTCATTTTCTCAGGTGAAAATGTTCTTGTTGTTTGGTCATTTCAGTTGTGTCCAACTCTTTGTGGCCCTCTTTAGGGTTTTCTTGGCAAAGATGTTGTAGTGGTTTGCCATTTCCTTCTCCAGCTCATTTTATACATGGGGAAACTGAGGCACAGAGAATTAATGACTTGTCTAGGATCACACAGCTAGTGAGTGTCTGAGACCAGATTAATTTTAATTCGCATTTTTCAGTTAGTCATTTTTTACAGCACATTTTCATGTGGTCATTTTTAGTTTGCTATTTTCTTGAAAATCATTTGTTCATGACATTTAACCCATTGGTTATTAGGGAATGGCTCTTGGTATTATGGGTTTTGTCTTTTGTTCTTGAAGAGGTCAAGGTCAAGGTACAGTGTCTCTGACTGGCCGATCAGACCAATAACAGCTCAGAAAATTCTACCATGAGTTGGGCACAAATAGTTCATATAGTTCATATGAACATTTGGAGTGGAGATATCTTTAAATTTGCATAGGTCACATTTCTTTTGAGCTACTTCATTTCTCCTTTGCTTGTAGAGCACAGCAGGCTCATCTTTCTGGGTGATCCTGTCTCACAATTTATTCCAGAGTTCTTCAGAGAGATGTTGAGAGTAGCGGAATTATCTTTGAAAAAGTTTTTTTTTGGTACATTTTGTGTGTGTGTGTGTATGTGTGTGTGTGTGTGTGTGTGTGTGTGCAATACAGCATCACAATAAGCATCAACATTAAACATCATAATCATTGTCGAGACTAAAGTGGAGGGAGTGTTGGTGCGTGATTTTTTCTTTGTAGATGACTGTGCTTTTAAGTCAACCTCTGAAGCTCAGATGCAACAAAGCATGGACTGATTCTCTTCTGCTTATGCTCGTTTTGGCCTAACAATTAACACCAAGAAAACACAGGCGCTCCATCACCCACCACTATCCCATCAATATGTGTAACCATAAGTTACAACAAATAGAGAAGTTTTAATTACTGTGGATAAGTTCACTTACCTTGGTAATATGCTTTTCAGGGATGTACACATTGATAATGAAACTGATATACTTTGTCAGAGGTAGCTCAGTGTTTGGGAGGTTCTCAAGGAAAGTGTGGGAGAGAGGAGGTATTAGATTACCAAACTCAAGGTCTCCAGCGCTATTGTGCTGACCTCATTGTTGTATGCCTGTGAAACCTGGACAGTGTATCAGTGCCATGACAGAAAACTGAATGACTTCCATTTGATTAGGAAGATTCTGCAGATGACCTGCCAGGACAAGGTATCAGATACTGAGGTCCTTTCTCAAACTAAACTGTCAAGCATTCAGACTCCCCTGCAGAAAGCACAACTCCAGTGGACTGGCTGTGTTGTTCAAATACCAAATGTACACTTGCCAAAAAGATTATTTTTGGAGAACCTACACAGTGCAAACATTCACATGGTGGTCAGAAAAAGCAATACAAGGATACTCTCAGGTTCTCTCTTAAGAACTTTGGAATTGATTGTGTGATATGGGAGATACTGGCACAGGACTGCTCATCATGACGTGCCTCCATCAGAAAAGATCCTGTGCTCTATGAACGAAACAAAATTGAAGTAGTTCAAAAGAAACATGAGAATTTCAAATTTACAGAGCCCACCCCAAATATTTACGTGGGCTCTTTGTGCCCTACCTTTGGTAGAGCATTCTGATCTCATACTGGTCTGATCAGCCACAGTTGGACACATTGTAAATTGACTCTAGCACAGGGATGCCAGTTTGGTCCTCTTCAAGAATAAAGGACAACATTCAATAATGAAGATTAATGCAGAGTCACATTAGGGCACCATTCATAGCAAATGAACATCAACAATACACACAATAGTCACAGTACAATACAAAACATTGCTCGACAGGCTGTTTCAATAACTACAGGTCTAAATTACCAAAGGATGAAGGATGATGAAAAACGCTATCCACCTACACGAAAAGAACTGATAGAATCCAAATTCACATCAAAGCAAACTTCTAAAAAACTTTTTTTTTTTTAGGTCTGATTTCTTTTACAACATGACTAATTTGGAAATAATGTAGAATGACTGCACATGTATAACCTATATCAAATTGCTTGCCTTCTCAGTGAGGGAGACGGGAGAGAATTTGGAACTCAAAATTTAAAAAAATGTTAAAAATTTTGACATTCAACTATAATTGAAAAAATATAAATTACAGAAAGGATATAATGCATGCATGGTGCAAAAGTACTTATATCTATATAATTCAAGTAAATATGCCTAACAGCAAAGTGAAATAAAAATATACCTTTCTTATATCTCCAATTTCAGTAGAATGCCTGTCACATACCAAGCACTTAATAAATGCTTATTGACTGATTCATATCAGTAAACTTACAAAATAACTAAATATTCAAAATGTAAAATCATATGCATAGAACTCTTACTAAAACTAAGCATAATTAACAGACCATTGTAGATATATATGAAATATAGGAGTAAAATTGTAAGAATACATAGTACTAAAATAAAGGCATACTTAAAATGTGAAAATTTACATGTACATCAACAAACATATGGAATTACATGAAAGGCACACAATACATGTTGAAACATTAGCATTATAATTTGGCTGCATGTGTAAGCATTCACCAGTTTTACCTGGGGCATATAAATCAGTCTAGTCACTAGTCAGGTAGTTCTAGCATTTCTGTAATTTTACCTATCTCCCCTAACTACCTGTGCTAGTCATTTCTATGGGATGATTATAATTCTCATTGTAGGGTGTACCTATATCCAGATGTCTGTAAGGATTTAGTTCTAGTCAGAAAATGTGTTGCCTCTGGTTTTAGTCCTTTCCCATAATTTGAACTAGTTTGTGTAGAGTACACAGAATCTTCTTTACTTCAGATATGTGTTTCTGAGCCACAATCCAATTTAGCAGTCTTTGCATGACTGGTGGGTGCTCTCTTTCATGTGGAATACACCAAGATGAATGTCCATCAGTTTCAACTTGCTCACCAGGGAGTCCAACTAACTCACTTACTGCCAATAAATTATTGTAATGCCTTATCTTGATAGAGCTCCCTCCTTCTCCTCCTATCCTGTTCCTATCCCAAGCTCCAGTGTCTGGAGCTATTTTATTATAAAGAGATAAATTGAGTCATTAGTTTCTACTTGCCCAATTCTAATCTTTATCAAATTGTTTTCTTCAGTTAACTTTTGCATCTCCTTTTCTATCTGTCCAATTTTTCCTTTTAAGGAGCTATTTTCTCCAGTTAATTTTTGTACTTCCTTTTCCA
>CM053771.1:71064271-71093419 GCA_028658325.1 Potorous gilbertii | reverse complement strand
CATTATATGCAATGGGGAGAAGCTAGATGCATTTCCAATAAGGTCAGGGGTGAAACAAGAATGTCCATTATCACCACTATTATTCAATATGGTACTAGAAATGTTAGCGGGAGCAATTAGACAAGATAAAGAAATTGAAGGAATAAAAATAGCCAAAGAAGAAACTGAGTTATCACTCTTTGCAGATGATATGATGATATACTTAGAGAATCCCAGAGATTCAAGTAAAAAACTACTTGAAATAATAAACAACTTTGGCAAAGTTGCAGGTTACAAAATAAACCCCCACAAATCTTCTGCATTCCTATATATTAGCAACAAAGTCCAACAGCAAGAGATAGAAAGAGAAATCCCATTTAAAGCTAGGGTATACACTATAAAACATTTAGGAGTTTACTTGCCAAAAAACCCCAGAGATTATATGAACACAATTACAAGACACTTTTTGAGCAAATAAAGTCAGATTTAAGTAAATGGAGAAACATCAGTTGTGCATGGGTAGGCCAAGCTAATATAATAAAAATGATAATTCTACCTAAATTAATTTACATATTTAGTGCCATGCCAATTAAACTATCAGATAATTATTTTCTAAAGTTGGATAAAATAATATCAAAATTCATTTGGAAGAACAAAAATTCCAGAATATCAAGGGGACTAATGAAGAGAAATGCTTGGGAAGGTGGCCTAGCGCTACCAGACCTCAAATTGTATTAAAAAGCAACAATTATCAAAAACACCTGGTATTGGCTAAGAAACAGAGGGGTAGATAAATGGAATAGACTTGGCACTCAAGACACAGTAGGCAAGGAATATAGCAACCTCCTGTTTGATAAACCCAAAGACCCCAGGTTCTGGATAAGAACTCACTGTTCAACAAAAATTGCTGGGAAAAGTGGTTAACAGTGTGGCGGAAATTAAGCATAGACCCATGCCTGACACCGTACACAAGAATAAAATCCAAATGGGTACATGATTTAGGTATAAAGACTGATACCATGAATAAACTGGAGGAGCAAGGAATAGTGTATTTATCAGATTTATGGAGAAGGGAAGAATTTTTTACTAAAGAAGTGATAGAAAGCATTATGAAATGCAAGATGGATAATTTTGATTACATTAAACTGAAAAGTTTTTGCACAACCAAACCCAATGCAACCAAAATTCGGAGGGATGTAGTAAATTGGGAAAAAATTTTTACGGCTAAGCTCAGGGATAAAGGCCTTATTTCTAGAATATATAGAGAACTGACTCAAATGTATTCCCCAATTGATAAATGGTCAAAGGATGTGAGCAGGCAATTGTCAGAGGAAGAAATTAAAGATATCTATAATCATATGAAAAGGTGTTCTAAATCTCTACTGACTAGAGAGATGCAAATTAAAACAACTCTGAGGTACCACATCACACCTGTAAGATTGGCGGACATGACAGAACAAGAAAATGATAAATGCTGGAGAGGATGTGGGAGAGTTGGAACGCTAATTCTTTGTTGGTGGAGCTGCAAGCTCATCCAGCCATTCTGGAGAGCTTTTTGGAACTATGCCCAAAGGGCTACCAAAATGTGCATACTCTTTGACCCAGCAATATCATTACTAGGACTGTATTCCCAAAAGATCATAAAAATGGGAAAGGTTCTCACATGTACAAAAATATTTATAGCAGCACTCTTTGTAGTTGCCAAAAACTGGAAATCAAGGGGATGCCCATCAATTGGGGAATGGCTGAATAAATTATGGTATATGAATGTAATGGAGTACTATTGCGTCATAAGAAATGATGAACAAGAAGATTTTAGGGAGGCCTGGAAGGACTTATATGATCTGATGCTGAGAGAAGGAGCAGAACCAGGAGAACTTTGTGCACAGAAATGACCAGAATGTACGACAGTTTTTTCTGGTATACTTGGAACTTCATAATAATGCAAGAACTTACTAAAAAAAAAAAATCACTAAAAAAAGAAAACCACAATGGTGGTTTTCTAAGGCAAAATACCTTCCACAAACAGAGAAAGAAATATGGAAGTCATTCGCAGAATGTATCAGATCATGTTTGTATGTATGTGGGTTTTAGTGTATGATGTTTTGATTTGTCATATGATTTCTTCCATTTACTTTAGTGCGGCTACATAGCATGACTATAGTGAAACTGTACTCAATAGGAAAGTATATGTAGAACCTATACAGAATTGTATACTGTTGTGGGGAGGGAGGGGGTAGTGGGGGGAAGGTGTGGGGGGAATAAAATCTTAATTTTAAAGAAGTGATTGTAGAACATTAAAAAAAATTTAAAAAAGTATTTTTCTAATATCCTGAATAGGCTGGAACTGGTTTCAATGAGATCTTACAGTACATTGGCAAATATTGTGATTAGACGTATAAAATATCCACTGCCTTGTTGACACTAGCAATTTCTTCAGGAAATTCCAAGGTAAGTTTGGGTAGTTTTTGTTATTCAAGCTACCAAAGTCAAAATCTTCAAGAGGTTGAAAAATATTTTATTACTATGTCTCATAAAAAGAGTAGTGTCATTTGACGACACTATAAAGACTGATGTTTATCATCTAAATGGTGACAGTCATTTCTGTTCTATTGCCCAAGAAAGCAGGTGTAGGCTACATTCTTTTTATTCATTCATTTATTTGCTTGCTTATTTATTTATTTTAAATTTTCAACATACATTTCCACAAAATTTTGAGTTCCAAATTTTCTCCCCATCTCTCCCCTCCCCCCCAACACACCGAGCATTCTAATTACACTTACCACCAATCTGCTCTCCCTTCTGACATCCCTCCCTTCCCCTATCCCCATCTTCTCTTTTGTTCTGTAGGGAAAGATAAATTTCTATACCCCATTACCTGTATTTCTTATTTCCCAGTTGTATGTAAGAACAATACTCAAAATTTGTTCCTAAAACTTTGAGTTCCCACTTCTCTTCCTTCCTCCCTCCCCACTTATCCCTACTGAGAAGGCAAGCAATTCAATATAGGCTATATATGTGTAGTTTTGCAAATGACTTCCATAATAGTCATGTTGTGTAAGACTAACTATATTTCCCTCCATCCTATCCTGCCCCTCATTTCTTCTGTTTTCTCTTTTGACCTTGTCCCTCCCCAAGAGTGTTGACTTCTAATTTCTCCCTCCTCCCATTTGCCCTCCCTTCTATCATCCCCCCACCCTGCTTATCCCCTTCTCCCCTACTTTCCTGTATTGTAAGATAGGTTTTCATACCAAACTGTGTGTGCATTTTATTCCTTCCTTCAGCCAAATGTGATGAGAGTAAGCTTCACTTTTTCCCTTTCGTCTCCCCCTTTTTTCCCTCCATTGAAAAGCTTTTTCTTGCCTCTTTTATGAGAGATAATTTACCCCATTCCATTTCTCCCTTTCTCCTCCCAATATATTCCTCTCTCACCCCTTAATTTTATTTCTTTTAGATATGATCCCTTCCTATTCAACTCACTCTGTGCTCTCTGTCTCTTTGTCTGTGTGTGTGTGTATGTGTGTGTTTGGATAATTCCTCCAACTACCCAGATGCTGAGAAAAGTTTCAAGAGTTACAAATATTGTCTTTCCATGTAGGAATGTAAACAGTTCAACTTTAGTAAGTCCCTTATGATTTCTCTTTCCAGTTTACCTTTTTCCTACTTCTCTTGATTCTTGTATTTGAAAGTCAAATTTTCTTTTCATCTCTGGTCTTTTCATCAGGAATGATTGAAAATCCTCTATTTCATTGAAAGACCATTGTTTCCCCTGAAATATTCAGTTTTTATGGGTAGGTGATTCTTGGTTTTAATCCTAGTTCCTTTGAATTCTGGAATATCATATTCCATGCCCTTGATCCTTTAATGTAGAAGATACTAGATGTTGTGTTATCCTGATTGTATTTCCATAATACTCGAATTGTTTCTTTCTAGCTACCTGCAATATTTTCTCCTTGACTTGGGAACTCTGGAATTTGGCTACAGTGTTCCTTGGAGTTTCTCTTTTTGCATCTCTTTTAGGAGCTGATAGATGGATTCTTTCAATATTTATTTTGCATCTGATTTGCATCTGAATATCAGGGCAGTTTTCCTTGATAATTTCATGAAAGATGATGTCTAGGCTCTTTTTTTTGATGATGGCTCTCAGGTATTCCCATCATTTTAAAATTGCCTCTCCTGGATCTATTTTCCAGGTCAGTTGTTTTTCCAATGAGATATTTCATATTATCTTCCATTTTTTCATTCTTTTGGTTTTGTTTTGTGATTTCTTGGTTTCTTACAAAGTCATTAGCTTCCATCTGTTCCATTCTAATTTTTGAAGAACTATTTTCTTCAGTGGGCTTTTGAACCTCCTTTTCCATTTGGCTAATTCTGCCTTTTTTTTTTAAAGTATTCTTCTTCTGATTGACTCTTTTAACCTTTTTTGCCAATAGAGTTAGCCTATTTTTAAAAGTGTTATTTTATTCAGCATTTTTTGAGTCTTCTTTAGCAAACTGTTGACTTGCTTTTCATGATTTTCTTGCATTGTTCCCATTTCTGTTCCCAATTTTTTCTCCACCTCTCTTACTTGATTTTAAAATCCTTTTTGAGCCTCTTCCATGGTCTGAGACCACTGAATATTTATTTTGGAAGTTTGGGATACAGAAGCCTTGACTTCTATGCCTTTCCCTGATGGTCAGCATTGTTCTTCCTCATCCTGAAAGGATGGGAGAAGATATCTACCTGTTCACCAAGAAAGTAACCTTCTATAGTCTTATTTTTTTCTGCTTTATGGGCATTTTCCCAACCAGTTACTTGACTTTTGGATTCTTTCTCAAAAGTGTGGTGTCCTCTGGGGCCTTATAAGGTCTCAGTTCCTCCAAGGTGGCACAATCAAGCCTGCACATTGGTCTGGTAGCAACCAGAAAACTCTTATGCCCAGAATTTGCAAGTAATAGAATGTCCTCTCCTCAACCTTCTTGCCTCTAGTTGCACTATGCCAGCACTCAGGGGTGAGACTCAGATCAACTGTTCAATTCCCCCAAGGGTCTTATGATGATTGCTGTGGCCTCTGCTGTCACTGCCTGGGGGCCAGAGCTGTGGGGTGACCTTTCTCCCTTCTCAGCCAACTGAAAAAGCCCTCTGACTGACCTTTGGTGCCTGTGGGTTGAGGAATCTGCACTGATGCTGGGGATTCCACCCCCAAAGCCTGCTCCAGCCCTGCTCCTCCTGGGCTGTGCTCCACTCTGCCCCTGGTGCAACAGACCTTTCCCATCATCCTTCCAGGTCACCCTGGTCTCTATGTCTCCTCCACTCCTTAGTTTTGTGGTTTCTGCTGCTGTAGAATTTGTTGAGAGTCATTCTTTACAGATATTTTATGGGCTGTGGGGGCAAAGCTAGTGTATGTGCGTCTTTCTACTCTGCAATCTATGTAGGCTACATTCTTAACTTTCACAGTCATCTTTATACTGGTTCCTTTGAGTCCAAGTGGAAATGAATAATTTGGAATTAATGATGAGGACAGATTCATTTATTGTAGGATTGAGATGTCCCTCTCACGTTTCCTTTGTATTGGCCTTGCCGCTCTCAGATTCAGAAGTACCAATGTTTCATTGTTATTTCATGTGCCAGTGTGTGGTATGTGTGGCCCTCTTTATCATAAATATAACAAGACACTTCTGCCTTTCTCATTTTCTCTTTTTGGTGGTATTTATATGTCAGGCTTGCTAGGCATTGCTTTACATTTCCTTTTTACCTTTCTAGGTGAAATACATTTGCCTTTTTGAAAATTCTCATAAATTTTCTGTGAGCTTAGGAAAAACAAATTCTCTCTAAAGAAGAGAAAGATAGATGAACAGATATGGGACATAAAATATTGAGTGATGAGAGAAAATTTAGCATAAGAGAAAGAAAAAAAGTTGTTTCTTAAAGCATATTAATGTAATAATAATAGCTGGGAATTAGACAAAGCTTTGATGTCTGGGTCTGTATAGGTCTTTACATATGTTACTAATTCTATATTTGTCAAAATACCTAACCTTTGAAGACATGATACATAAAGAAAACAAGATTCATTGCACTCTCAAAACAGATAAATAAATTAAAAAAAACAACCTGAATGGAGGAAATCAAAAGAAAAACTTATTCAGAAATTCTGGATACAGAAATCAAGACATCAGCTGAGAGAGCCCACAGATAATTGAAGGAAACTCTCCTCCCCCAACTCATTTAAACTCTAAGATATAT
The DNA here is from genome assembly GCA_028658325.1 of Potorous gilbertii. Lineage (NCBI taxonomy): Eukaryota > Metazoa > Chordata > Mammalia > Diprotodontia > Potoroidae > Potorous > Potorous gilbertii. The sequence continues at coordinate 71,087,215 of CM053771.1, read as the reverse complement.
AGTGGTTGATTTGAAAATTTCAATGACAAATAGCAAATTTTGTAAGCAACCAGGAGAAAGATCTGGTGGTTTTAATAACATAGTATTATAAGAAATTGGAGAAATAGGATAACATATTCCCAAAATCTGTGAACATCAGCTGCAGTCCAAACCTGCACCAAATTGTCACTCAAAAAAAAAAGATGAAAATTCAGCACAACAGAATTTCAAGAAACAAAAAAAGGAATACAAAAATAAGTTACATTAAGATTTTGACTTGTAAACATTCTCAAAGAGAAACACCAGAATGGTCAAGAAGTGTAATGTTCAAGAAAGAACTTAGTAATGGAAGTTAATTCTCTCAAACTTATGGCTTTTTGTGTACATATTAAAATAAAGGTAGATTTATGGATAAAATTAAGATCATAGAGAAATCATTAAGAGATTAAAAAGGACCTGGTGGATAAACACTGCTGTAAGAATTGAAATGTGGAATCAGCCTCCCTTCCCTTCAATCCCCCGAAAGGTAGACAAGGAAATGGGTTAGAAATATGGATATAGAATTGACAAAACATGACTAGAGATTGGATATGGAGCATGAAGGAGAATGAATAGTTGAGTATGTTCTTAACTCACCTATCCAATCATTGCTTAGCTTCAGTGTTTTCTACTTCTAAGGCATATCCCTTTCCCAAGGAGCAGAGAAAGTTTATCCCCAGGCTGATACCTGCTGCTTGTTTGGGCACTTTCATTATTGCTTACTAATTACTGAGGGGATTTTGATTAAAAGTAGCAGTTTGCACCTGGTATCAAAGTACTCTTCTTTCTCCTCTAGCAGACTGTTAATGCTCCTCCATTTGACATAATAATCATAGCTCTGGGGGAGATGAGTTCAGAAATTCTGTTCTATAACTGGATCCTCAGCTATACTGTTCTTTCAGGGACTATGTGCGTGTACATACAAACAGGCATACACACAATCACACAGGTACACTTGAGTGCTGTAGCTCTTTTCTAACCTAGCATCAGAGATCACATTGGTGAGTGAGTCTCCTTTTATGTCCAAGGTTCAGAAACTTAAACTTGAAAGGAAAAGAAGCTGTAGGCTGATCCAAGTCCTCTTCTAGAGATAGGGACAACAGTCCAGAGAAGACTCTGGAGCAGAGATCTCCTCCCAGGACACCATGGATGGCATTGTCCTCCAGCTGTCTCCTCTTCCTCTGGGTTAGGTGAAGTCTCCTAATCTCTTTCTCTCTCATGTGAGTTCCTCTATTCAGGGGTTCTTAACCTGGGGTCAAAAATTTGTTTTAAAGTATATTGATAACTGTATTTTGACAGTGCTAAGCCTGTCCTGCACCCACAACAAGTTTAAAAAATGTATTTTTCGTTATCTTATGTCATCTACCTGGAGGTATCACTCTCTCCTCCAGTGTAACTTTCTTTGTGCTCTCTCTCTCTCTTTGTACTCTGTCTCTTTGTGCAACTCTGCCTCATTTAAATCCAATTATGCACAAGACATCACCCATACCATTTCACTATTATGCCTCAAAGTCCTGTGGCAGTAGGCAAGTGATGAAGCAGCAGGTATGGATACAATGGGAGCTGTAGTCACAACCCTGCACACAGGCAGCCCAGGCCATAGGGTCATTTCTCACTTGAAGTAACAGTGGGACTTAGTAGCCCCTTGGGTGTCTGAGCAGCCTTTTAAGAATCACATTGCTCACCTCTTGGTGTGAGGTATGAGGAAGAGAGCTAGAAAAGGTGCCCTAATAATTGTCTGCTTACCCAACCCTGGCCTGATTACAGTGGCAGGCAGGGAATCCCACCATGAGGTTGAAACACAAAAGGTACAAAATGTACAAAAATATCGACAAAGATGATTCCACTCACCATCAGCACATGGAATGTGCTCACAATAATAGACAGCACAAAATCCAGTAGACTTGAAAGAACTGCTGTTGTTGCAAGAGAACTCAACAGATATTGCATCCAAATAGCAGCTCTAGTTTGGCAAATGAAGGCCAGCTTACTGAAGTTGGAGCTGGATACACCTTTTTCTGCACTGGGTGCAGTGAAGAGGAGTGTCATGAAACTGGAGTGGGTTTTGTAATGAAAACTAATCTAATCAGCAAGCTGGCATGGCTACCAAAAGGAATGAATGCCAAGCTCATGACAATGCGATTTCCACTCACAGTAAAATGCCATGCTATCATCATCAGTGCCTATGATTCCACCATGACAAACCCTGATGAAGCCAAAGAAACATTTCATGAAGGCCTAGAGACCCTTACCATCAACGTGCCAGAAGAGGACAAACATAATTCTGGGCGACTTTAATGCTATAGTAGGCTCAGACTACCAGACTTGGCAGGGAGTCTTAGGAAGGAATGGAGTTGGAAACAGCAACAGCAATGGTCATTTACTACTGAAGACTTGTGAGTGGCATGACCTTCTCATCACCAACACTGTTTTCCATTTACCTAAACGCAATAAAACTTCATGGATGCACCCTCACAGCAAAAATTGGCATCTAATAGACTATGTTATTGTAAGGAGAAGAGATACAAAAGATGTGAGAGTGACGAAGGCAATGTGTGGTGCAGAGTGCTGGACTGATCATAGACTTACCTTTTCAAGCTAAATATTCGCATTCATCACAAGTGCCACCCCCAAGGCAAAATGACTGCCAGAAGAATTAATGTCAACAAATTAGAGCTCTTCTCTGATCATGAACAGTTTGTTGCTGACTTGGAGAGAAAGTTGAGTCAACACAGAGTTGGCAACAGTGGAGCAGAAAAGGAGTGGGCAACTTTCAGAGATCTGGTTTACAGCACTGCATTTGCTCATCTGGGTCAGAACACATGCAAACACCAAGACTGGTTTGATGAAAATGATGGGGAAATTCAGAAGCTGCTAAATGAAAAATGAGAACTCCACAGGATTCACTAGCAGGATAGTTCATCCACCTCTAAGAAGGCAGCATTTAATTTCATCAAAATCAAAGTACAAGCAAAGTTTAGAGAGATGCAGGATTCCTGGCCCAGTAAGAATGTAAATAAATTCAGTTTTATGTTGATAGTAACAATCCAAACTGCTGTGCTATTATAATTCCCTGAAAGCTGTTTATGGACCAAAAATTTATGGTGCATCACAACAACTCAGTGCTGATGGAGCCACATTGATTAGTGATAAGGACATGATCTTAGAGAGATGGGCTGAACACTTCCATAGTGTTCTCAACAGACCATCATTAATCAGTGTTGAGGCCATTAACCATTTACCTCAGATTGAAGTCAGTCCCTCTTTAGCTCAACTTCCAACTGAAGAAGAGGTTTTGAGGGCTATTAGGCTCCTTTCATGTGGCAAAATACCAAGTGCTGATTCTATTCCAGCTGAGATTTACAAAGTACGGGGACTATTGCTCATACAAAAGTTGACTGAAATTTTCCAGGTTACATAGCAAGAGGAGGTTATCCCCCAGGAGTTCAAGGATTCCTCCATTGTGTATCTCTAGAAGGGTAAAGGGAATAGATTGTTCTGTGACAATCACAGAGGGAATCTCTCTCTTAGTCATTGCTGGCAAAATTCTTGCTAATGTCCTCCTTAATGGGCTGATCCTTTACCTGGAAGATGGTCATATACCTGAGACCCAATGTGGCTTCAGAAAGGGTCAAGAAGCAGTCAATATGGTATTTGCTGCCTGACAACTCAGGAGAAATGCCAGGAGCAGAACAGAGGTCTGTACATAATGTTTGTAGATCTGATAAAGGCCTTTGATATTATTAGTTGTGAGGGCTCTGATGGGCTGCCCACCTTGTTCGAATGCAAAATGTACACTTGCCAAAAAGACTGTTTTATGGAGAACTTGCGTAGGGCAGACAATCACATGGTGACCAGAAGAAGCGATACAAGGACACTCTCAAGGTCTCTCTCAAGAACTTTGGATTTCACTGTGCAACATGGGAGACACTGGCACAGGACCACCCAGCATGGAGTGCCCACATCAGAAAGGGTGCTGTGCCCTTTGAGCAAAGCAGAATTGAGGCAGCACAAAATAAATGAAGGATGTGCAAATTTGGTATATCCACCCCAAATATTCACACGGGCTATCTGTGCCCAACCTGTGGTAGAGCATTCCGAGCTCATATTGGTCTGATCAGTCACAGTCAGACACTGAAATTTCACTTTATCATGGTGATGTCATTTTGGTCCTCTTCAAAGACGAAGGACAACAACCAACCACCTAGGGCTATAGGATCATAGATTAGGAGCCAGAAGGTCATCTAACCCAGCCCCCTTATTTGGCAGTTGAGGAAACAGGGCCAGAGAACTTAAATAACTTGCTTAAGTTTATACAGGTAGAAAACGTGAGAAGCTGAATTTGAATCCTCTGACTCTAAATCAAGGATCCTTTCTACTGCACAATGCTGACTCTTTAGTCTGTGATTATTGGTCGAATTGGAAGTGAATTTTCTTGGTCTGAGACTCATCCTGAAAATGGAAGATTCATTTTGTTATCCATCCATTGTAAGGGGGAAACAAAGGATATCATAAAATGACCACATTAAATTGAACTCAGGATTTAGAAGATGGTTTGAGGTCAGAGATGTGAGCAGGCATCTGGAAACCTGAGTTCTGATCTTAGTTCCTTCACAAACCTCAGTGTGACCTGCTACTCTCTTTTCTTTATTCTCATAGCAGATGGGTGGTATGATAGATAGAGTACTAGGCCTAGAAGAAGAAAGATGAGTTCAAGACTGCTCCTGTTTACTAGCTGTGTGACCTTGGGAGGGGTCATTTATACTCTATTTGTCTTAGTTTCTTCAACTATAAAAATGTAGCTAATAATAGCACCTACCTCCCAGGGTTGTTATGGGGATCAAAGAGATAATATTTGTAAGGTGCTTACCAGAGGGCCTGGCACATTACAGGTGCATAATAAAGGTTTCCTCCCTCCCTTCTTCCTTTCCTTCCTTCTTTCCTTCCTCCCTCCCTTCTTCCTTTCTTTCTTTCCTTCCTTCCCATATGACCATAAGCTCTGTCAAGAGAATAGTTACCTGTTAGTTCACGTTATTCAGATACAAGGGTACAGGCTGGGCTTGAGTGTTTTCTCCTTTAAGTGTAAAGTCAGAGTCAGTTATAGTGGAAAGTATCAGTAACATGCCATTAGTCTGGATTGCTGTCAAACTCTGGGGGCAGCCTAATGATTTAGCATATTATCCCTAAATTAATGTGAACTCTGTCATACTTTATATTATTTATTCTATAAAATTTCATTTTAATCTGGTTCTGGCCCCTTTCTTAGATGACTTTGACATCTATGGATCATCAGTTTACTTCAGCTTTTTTCTGTCCTTTTCTCTAATTCTTTCCTCTCAATTCCCAAATGTTCTCCCCATTCCAAGGATTCCATTATAATTCTCTCAGTATTACAGTGTCACTGACAGCCACCATCTCTAGGACCAGCATCATCACCTCAAATCTGAACAATTCTGAGAGGTTTCTAACTATTTTCCTAACTTGATAAAATTTTTTCCTTTTAAATACAACCTGAGAGGTAAATCTGGTAAAATTACTCATCATTCCAATATGCTACTTATCTGCTCAAAGTCATTTAAAGACTGATAAACCCCTAATTCATTAGCTTGACATTCAAGGCCCTTCTTAATTTGAATCCATTCTACCCTCATCTGGCTCTTAGTCTTTTGACACCATTACATCCTTATCTCTCACTACAGAATTTGCAAGTTGGAAGACCAACTTCTCCATGAAATATTTATTTTCCCCATACAGACATGAACTGCCCTTTTCTTAACTCTCAGGACAATTGACAGCCTTCATCATGCTATTCTCACATCTGCTTGCCCTATAGTTACTTTTATGCTTATTTTATCTCCCTCACTACATCCTCTGAACCTTGGGTTTTATTACTAACTGGCATTATCTACTTAGGTACTCAAAAAATGTGTTGAAGAACAATCTGTTTTGTCCAAAATTTCTTTTCTTTGGCTGAGAATTATGCCTGCACATTAAATTCCTAGTGAACTCATAGATCACCTCCCTTTTCTCTAACTTCAAAAAAAGACAAAAACAAAACTCCAAACCCACTCACCCCCAAATGTGGGTTTATCATTTCACTGAACACATTTTTTTTTCTCAGTCCTTTTCCCTATGTCTGTTTCCACTTTTGCATGTCATAGCTTACCTTTTTTTCCCTTCAGATTTCATTTTTGAATGATATGCCATGAGTCAAAGAATTAAAGTTCAGGAATTACAAAAATGGAAGAGTATTAATGAAGAGAATGAGGTAAAAATTCTTAAAAAACAAAAAATCTAACAAAAAAATGAAGGGGAGGAAGTGGGAGACTTTTGACTAATCATTTGACTGATAAGGGGAAAAATTAGGAAAAGAAAGGGGAAGGGTAAAGTGACTGAATAAAAGGAAAAGTTAAATCAATAGATTAAGCATAACTCTAAAACAAGAGAAGGGGGTTAACAAATGAGGGAGAGATAGAGATTAGGAAGAGAACCTATGGGAAAAGAGTTATATGCATCAGGGGAATCTAAAAAAGTAGGAATAATAAGAATGCTATGAGATTTAAAATACAATATTCACAGAGATAAGAAAATTACATTATATTTAAAAGAACTATTGACAATGAACAAGAAAATTACATTATATTTAGAAGAACTATTGACAATGAACCAATATAATTTTTAAACTTAAAGATCCAAATTTCATAGCATATATATTAAGAAAAGAAAAATTAACTAAACTTTTGACCCAAATTGGTTGAACTTGGTGGGAAAGCTTTGTCAGTACAGGTTATAGGGGGAGGTAGGTAGAGTCATCCACTCAAGACTATGTTGTCATGTTTGTCCTTCATTCTTGAAGAGGACCATAACATCAAGATGACCACATAATTTGCAGCTGACTTTGATTTCAGTGAGGGAGGGCTGTGCAAGGTCATCAACCTTACTTTCTTCTGAGCCATCTGGGTTCAGTGGCCTGATATTCATCCGGAGGACCAGAGATGTCCCAGGGTCATCCCTTGAGCAACCAAGACAAACAAAGTCAAGTGCAAATCATATCATTTCTTTGATGGCATGGTCTTCTTCAGCAACGAAGGATGAACACACACACACACACACACACACACACACACACACACACAGGATCATAGGATCATATAATTTAGAGCTGAAAATGCACTTAACTACCTAGTCTTTCGCTTTCCCTTATTCTTTCCTGTCAATTTATGTCCCATCAATGTTATCCGAATCACTGCTTCATTGATATAGAATACAATTTGAACAGGAAGAAGAAAACTTTTACTAATACTTCTCAATTTTTCCCTAAATCTATGATTGCATCAGTTTAAGCAAGGGCTAATCTGGCCTAACCAGATAGACAGGCCTTGAACCAGTATCTTTCTAAATCCAAGGTTGGTCCCTAAATCACTACTGCATATTGCTCTAGAAAGTCCAGATATTCCAAGATACTAATTTCCCCCGTGTTAATGCTTCCCTCTTTATAGAAGAAGGATTTTCAGTTTGTGCCTGGGTTCTCTTGCTGTATTCCTGCTCCAAATTTCCCACGTCCTAGTCTTGCTCTGTCACCAGCTTTCTGTCTCACCTACTGATTTTCCCCTCCAAGGCTGGATAGGCTGGGGGGAGTATGAGGAGATTGACTGCGGGGACTTCCCCTTGGTCTATTTAGTGTCTTTCTACTCAGTGTCTTCAGGCTTCTTATTTGTGGACTACATTGAATTTTGCACATTAAATTATTTTTACATTCAAGCCATTTTGCTCTTGTTTTTTTGCTATACCTTAAAGAAAGTGTGGGATAGTCAATGAAGAGCTGATCTTGGAATAGGAATAATAGCTGACATTTTTTGTGGTACCTACTATATTCCAGACACTGTGCTAAGAGCTTTAGAAATATTATCTCAGTTGATCTTCGCAACCACCCTGGTAGGTAAGTGCTATTATTATACTTATTTTACAGATGAGAAAACTGAGCCAAACAAGTTAAATGACTTGCTCAGGTAGTAAGTGTCTGAGGTTAAATGTAAACTGAGGTTTTCCTGACTCACATCTGGTGCTTTATCTACTGAGCCACTTTGATTGAAGCCCTGCCTCTCATACATACTGGCTATGGAACCTGGCAAGGTACTTCATCTCTCAGTGCTCTAGAAAACTCTCCAAGACTATAACTTATAGGAAAGTGCCAGCCTGAATTTGCAGAGAAAGTTTCCTCATATAGTAGTTCCTTTGCTAATGAAAGCAGAAGGCTAACCTCTCTATCCATTTTGGGATATCATAATCCAATTATTTCTTTCTTTTTCATTATTTTTTCTTGTTTTTAATAAATAACCTTGGAAATCCTTAGGATGTGATCCTTCTCTTCCTGATCACTTGTAATGATAATTTAAATGGGGAGATCTTTCATATTCATTAATAGGTCTATGTGGCCTGCCTGAGTCACATGGAAACCTGAGTCACATGGAGCCTGTTCGGGGAAGGAGGTTGCTGAATATGTGGAACAGGAAGTGGTGGAACTAGAGCAGATCTGAGAGGAAATTAGTGACAGAGCAGTCAGAGCTAGGAAGGATGCAGGCAGCTGGCTAGCATGAGTGAAAGTGATTGTGATTTTGTTTAAGGAGCCTGCTTGTGATTTGTTTAATGGAGTTGGTTTGTGGGAAGCCTAGCAAGGAGAAGGCTTGGGAATGATGTTGTTCTCTGTATTGTTATTGTGTATGGATTTTTGTTACTATCATGGATTTGGCTTTCTGGTATCTGAATAAACATTTTGGTGACTTCATTGGTTATCATAGATTCAATTTTCACCTCTATGCTATTTCTCAGGTCTATTTATCCAACTTTAACCTCTCTCCTAAGCTCCTGTCTTAAATCTTCCATTGTCTATTAGGCATTTCCAACTGAATGTCCTTTTAGACCTCTTAAATTGAACATATGCAATTATGAACTTAGTATCTTTCTCTCAAAGCCTTCCCCTTTCCTAACATTCTTATTACCATCAGTGGTATCATCATTCTCCCAGTCACCCAGGATCACAACCTAGGTATATTATCTTTAACTGTTACTCCCTCTCATAACCATATTTAATCATTTGCCTAGTGCTGCTGTTTCTATTTTGCCAACATCTCTCATATATGAGCTCTTCTCTGTTCTGACACAATCACCACCTGGTGCAGGCTCTCATCACCTTTTTCCTGGACTATGACAATACTTTGCTGGTTAGTCTCTCTGCTTAGTCTCTCCCTACTCCAGTGCATTTTCCACTCAGCTGATTTTCCGAAGCATAGATTTGACCTCTCTTGTCCCTCCCCCATTCAATAAACTCAGATAGATCCCTACTACCCTAAGATCAAATGTAAAATCCTCGAATTGGCTTTTAAAGCCCTCTGTAACCTGAATCCTTCCTACCTTTCCAGTCTTCTTATATTGTACTCCCCTCAACATTTTCTATGTTCCAGATGATACTGAACTCATTTTGGTTCCTTGCATATTGCATTCCATCCTTTGACTCTGAGCATTTTCACTAGCTGACCCCCATTAGTAGAGCTCCTTCCTTCATTATTTCAATCTCTTGGTTTTGGTAGCTTCCTTCAAATCTCAGGTTAGTGCTTACCTTCTACAGTAAGCCTAATCCTACTTAATTCTTGTCCCCTTCTTCTGTTGATTTCTAATTTCTCCTGTGCCCTTTTTTGTTCATAGTTTTCATTTTGTCTTCTCCATTAGATTCTGAGTTCCTTGAAAAGTGGCATTTTTTTCTTTTTCGTTTCCTAGCACTTAACTACCTGGTATATAGTATGTGCTTAATAAAACCTTTTTGACTTGAATTGATGTGTCTTGAGATGCCTATAGTTGTCTTCCCTCATTTTTTTCCTTTTCTGCTACACTTTTTATTTAAAGTTCCACGTTCTATTTTCCCTTTCATTGGTTCTCTAAACTTTTCTAATACTTTCCAGATCAACTCTTCTTGTGTTAACTCCTTCTTTTCAGATGGTAAATCTTCAAAATCTCTTCGCAGTTCTGAACTAGTTCACACTTTTAGAGGTGTTTCTCAGACTGACCGAATTTGTTATGGCATCTGAACAGATTTTTCTGTTGCACCGGATTGAATATCATCAGATGATTCAAGGAGAATTCCAGGTCTTGTTAATACCTACATCTGATTGATTGAATCAATCAATAAATGTTTTGGTTCTGCCTTCCATGTGGAGAGTTGTGGTATCAATCAAGAACTATTCTTACATAATAAAGATATTTCCTTTTAGGTTGTTGTTTACCCTTTTCAGCAGCATCCAACTCTTCATGTCCCCGTTCCCTCTCCTTTTTATTTTTTGGCAAAGAGACTAGAATAGTTTGCCATTTCCTTTTCCAGATTATTTTACAGATAAGGAAACTGAGGTAAACAGGGTGAAGTGACTTAGCCAAAGTGACACAACTAATGTTTTCCTGCCTGTAGGCCAAGCACTGTATCCACTGTGTCACCTAGCTGCCCCTCCTTTTAAGTAGGATGTACCAATCAATGAACCCTCATCCTTACACTGAGAAAAAGTGTTCGATACTATCAGTGTTAACAGCCCTCCACCCATAACACCTTATGTTGTATCAAGGATTGGATGATAGGTATAATAATTTATTATCCTATCACAGCAGAACTTAATCTGTAAAACAATCCAGAATAAAGCTTCCTACACTTTCAGGATGAAACAGGATTTAATACTTTTCATATCTATAATCATTTCCCAATGGCACATTTGGCAGTCATAGAGGAGGCATTCTCAGTGGATATTTTTGAGTGGGAATGAATGGTGATTGGTAATTGTATCGGATAACTCTTTAACTCCATTCTTCTAAGAAAGATTATCAATACCTTGTTTCTTTCTCGGTCTCCCTGATTCTTATTGATTGCTAACTCCTCTCAACATGAAGAGAATTATTACTAGTGACATAGCACTACGACTTTTTTCATCTCTCAAACTGGACTATGGATCCTGGGAAATTCTTTCCTCTTAGGCCTTTACACCATCTTTTTCACTGGCCCCAGGCTGAGGTCCATAGACCTACTTCTTACCAACCTGACCTCTGTTAATAACTTGGTGCTACTCTCCCTTTGATACTAGCTCCTTTTGGGCTAAAACACTTTCTAGACGACATTGGATGTAAACTTCTCCTTTACTTTCATCGAGATGCCCAGAGTATGTCTCTCTGCACCACCTGTCTACTAAGTGGTTTCCAGGTCATTCTAAGAACTTCACATGGACAGAGTTCAAACTCAGAGCTCAGAAGTACCTTGTCCACTGCCACCTCCTCTGCTGGACTCTCCAACTTCTAGTCTATTATGTTATTCTTGTATATACGCAAGGCCCAGCAGACAGCAGAAACACCACTGAGACAAACAATTTTATATATTCTTCTATCCCATCTCATGTAGTTAATACTTTGTTTCATGAAATCATGGCTTTCTTTCTTGACATCATGTGTGTTGGAGTCATGGTCTGGACAAGTAGATCCATGGTTTTTGGCTTGTGCAGACATCACCAATGACTTCAGTATATTCACAGCACCAGTCTCTCCCTTAGAGTCTTCCCTAAAACCAGAGCCATCTAAACCATCCTATTGTTGGTCAGTTTGTTTGTCTCTTTTTACTTACTAAATTCCATTTTTGCCTTGTGTTTAGATTTTTCAAAGTCATATCCATGACTTGTACTTACACCTGCCTTTCTGGCTGCATGTTTTCCAGCTTGTGGCCATTTTTTGCTAATTGCCTGTGATTCCCAAGTCCCTAGGTACTGCTTGAATTTCTGGGGGAAGATAATGCTTTTACATTGGCATTATTTCTAGGGATATTAGATTGATTTTGTCTGTTTAGGACCTCTTTATGAAGGATCAGAGGGAAGGAATTTCTAGGAGATCCCTAATTTTGACCATCAACTGGAACCACAATTATTAGCCATATATGCATGCCTTTTCTAGAATAAGGACTAGTTAAGTGTCTTTTGGTGTTTATTTTGAGGAATACATAAATAAGAATGAATTCATTTAAGGGATATCTGATATTGCTTTCAATTATGAAATTCTGTGATTCTCAGGGCAGTTTTCAGTCAAAATATTCACTATCTCCTTCAAGATTTTGTAGACTAATTCACCCTTCACAACTCTTTTGAGAGGTACTAAATCTCTGCGTTAGGGTCAGGTAGGTGGTATACTGGATAAAGTGCTGGGCCTGGAGTCAGAAAGAGCTGAGTTCCAATCTGATCTCCAACACTTACAAGTTGTGACTCAATCTTATTTACTTCAGTTTCCTCATTGATAAAATGAGCTGGAGAAAGTAATGGCAAAAATACTCCAACCCAAATGGAGTCATGAAGAGTTTGACTCAACTGGAATAACTGAACAACAAAAATCTCTGCTTGGTGTCAATGCTATTGACCTGGGTGTGCTTTTTTACTACTTGTTTTTATGCTCTGTTGACATATCCAGGAATTTTGAGTCCCTAATTTATAGTCATTTCACTGATGTTTTCCATTTTGTCTTCCTCGTAGTGAATCATTGCCAAATACTATATAACTGATTTTTATTTTGTAGTATTCCCTTCTCTATAAAAAAATCCCATTTATTATACTAGTTTACAGAGAAAACCTACCCAACCCATTCTAGCTAAGGAATGTCATCATCTTCTTGCCTCTCCCTAAGCAGAGGCTGGGCTGGCAAAGAGCTATTTGTGTGACCTAGTTCCCATTGTTTAACCTAACTCAGAAAGGAGAAATCAAGCCAGAATAGAGTGGATGAATTGGATATTCGCTCTCTCTCACTTTCTCTTTCTCTCTCCCTCTTCCTCTCCCTCTTCCTTTCCTTCTCTCTCCCTCCCACCTTTGACATCTTTCAGCTGTGTGATTCCCTGGGACTACTCTACTTCTATATTGAATCTCTATGGTCAAAGATAAGCTACTTACACTCATTCTTCAATGATTAGTATATGTCTATCCTCTCATTTCCTCCTCATCTCAATGAATCTGAACCCCTAGATTCTATTGGTCCCCCAGTGATTCCTTATTCCTGTCCTCTTCAACTTAATCCCACCAATATCCCACTCTAAAGCTAACAACCCATTCCACTGTGCTCTGGAATGCCTCTTTTATAGACAACAGGCTTTTATTTCAAAATACTTTTCCTTTCTTGGACCTTATATCTTCTTGATGTCACTGAGACCTGGCTGTTTCCTGGTGACACGTTCCACTGGTCACATTTTTTAGCATAGCAGTAGTTATACTTGCATGATTACAAGTGAATTAATTAGTAATGGTGGGGGAATTGCCATTTTGAGGCTCTCCTACCGCTATCACTCACTAGCTTCTCTTCCTTTGAGTTTCATTCAATCCATAGTTATCATGCATTAGAGAGAGATTCTAATGCCTATTGTTTTCTGACTTACAGACTGCTTCCTTCTTTTAATGAATTCACTTATCTGTCTTATATTCTTTCCCTTTTCCTCTACTGCTGTCTTCATCTTAGAGGACTTCAACATTCATATGTATACTCCTTTAAACACCCTATTTACTTCAGTTTTCTTATTGATAAAATGAGCTGGAGAAAGTAATGGCAAACCATGCCAACTTCTTTTGCCAAAATACTTGACCCCAAATGGAGTCATGAAGAGTTGGAGCAACTGAACAACAAAAGTCTCACAGTTCTTTAGCTTGCTCATTTCACATGACCTAGTTCTTCACCGTACCTTACCTACCTGGAGATGGTCATACCCTTGATCTTTCCATCACTCATAAAGGTATGATTTTCCTGTTCATGAACTCTGAAATTCCTCTGTTTGATCATATTCTGTTGTCGTTTTATCTCTCACTCTGCATTATAACTCCAAACCCTATTCATTCTCACTGTGACTTTCAACCGCTTGACCCCTTAGTTCTTTCACTGTTCATCATGCTTACATTCCTGGCAATCTTGCCTTCTCCATCCTGACCCCTTCATGAACAAGTTCATCTTTACCTTCTCTTCTTCTCTTGATCTCATTTTCTCTTATTGATAGGAATCAATATCCCATCTGTATCAGAGTGGCTAATATGACAGAAAAAAATGACAAGTGTTGAGAGTGATGTGGGAAAATAGAGACACTAATGCACCATTGGTGGAGCTGTGAACAGATTCAACCATACTGCAGAGCAATTTGGAACTTTTTCCAAAGGGCTCCGATCCTTAGTTTAATCATACTCAAGTCTATGATATTCATTTGCTTTTTTATGTAACTAATCTGTTCTGACCAACCTTTGTATTTCTTTACTAATATTCATGTTGTTTGATAGTATAGTTTGAGAACTGATATTCTATACTCTATCCTTTGTCAAAATTTTCACTATTTCTCTTGAGATCCTAACTTTAATTCTTCCAGATGAATTTCATGTTTGTTTTTCTTAATTCCATAAACAAATTCTTTGGTAGAGTGGTTGGTAGGACATTGAATAAATAAGTTAATTTAGGTAGTATTATCATTTTTAATCATCTTCTTATGGCCTATGCATGACCAATTAATGTTGCTTCAATTATTTAAGCTTATTTTATTTCTGTAAAGGATATTGTTTTTGTTGTAACCATAGAGTATCCAAATACATCAGTTCCAACGTATTTTATACATTGTATAGTTATTCTGAATGGGATTTCTCCTTCTATTTCTTCCTGTTTGAGTTTTTTGGTAATATATAGAAATCTTGATGATTCCTGTGGGCTTAATTTCACAAACTAAAAAAGTTTGATGAAGTTCCTATGATGAACTTTCAGTTAAGTTTGTAATTGACTCTCTAATGTTTTCTAAGTATACTGTTTTATTATCTGTAAAAAAGTCATGTATTTTTCTTTTGTTTATGGTTATTCTCTCAATTATTTTTTCTTGTATTACTACCAAAAATACTCAAAGTATATTTGTAAAGAGAACTCTTACAAGCATAAAAAGTATCTCTCCAATGAGGATATACTACAACCTTTTCTAATTAAAAGAGAAGTAGAGCAAATATGCCCACTCTCCCCATTAAAATTTGATATGGTATTCGAAATGCTAAGAAAAGCAATAAGGCAAGAAGAAAAATAATAAAGGCATAAAATATGTAAATAATAGATAAAACTATCTCTTCTTCTGTGTATATGACAGAATATTTGTAAAATCCTAGGTAATCAACAAAAAAACCCCAACGACAACAACGCCCCCCAACAAGAAATAATTATTCAGCAAAGTTGCAGGATCCAAATAAAACCTCAAAAATTAATTGCATTTCAATGTAAATATAATAAAAGCCAGGAGACAGAAATTGAAAGAGAAATCCCATTCTGAACAACTACAAAATATATAAAGTAGATGGAGCTCAATCTACAAAAGTACACAAAGCTTTTTATAAATGTAATTGCAAAGTGCTACTTAAATGAAAAACAAGTTAAATAGCTAGAGAAATATACAGTGCTCATGGCTGAATCATAATAAAAATGACTATACTTTAAAAATACATTTTTAAGACTACAGCAGTCAAATTATCAAAGGGATATTTTATAGAACTTGATGAAATAAAATCCATTTAGAAAAAAATCCAAAAACCTCAGTTTTCAAAGAAAATGATGGAAAGAGGCAGGGTCAAAGGAGCAATAGCACTTCCAGATCTCAAACTGTATTATAAAACAATAGTCATCAAAACTATTTGATATTGGTTAAAAATTGAGAGGGAGATTAAT
Organism: Potorous gilbertii; assembly: GCA_028658325.1. Taxonomy (NCBI): domain Eukaryota; kingdom Metazoa; phylum Chordata; class Mammalia; order Diprotodontia; family Potoroidae; genus Potorous; species Potorous gilbertii. The sequence continues at coordinate 71,071,474 of CM053771.1, read as the reverse complement.
GAAATATACTAAACAAGGTAGGCTAAAAGAAGGGAACTCAATTTTATGTTTGATAAAGAAATTATAAATTACTTGGGAAAAGAAATCTCTATTTGACAGAAACTGCCAAGGAAATTGGAAAACAGGTTAGTAAAACTAAACTTAAACCATCATTAAACATTAATATGTTCTAAATGGACACTTGATCTTATTTTGAAGATTATACTATTAAAAGAGAAGCAAATCATAACTTCTCATAGTTAAGATATATATATATATATACATACATATATGTGCATATATATTCTTAACAAAACAAGGGATAGAGGTAATAACAAAAGATAAAATAGTAACTTTGATTACAAGAAACTGAAAAGCTAAAGAAATAATTAATAAGCTAGTAATTAATAGTATAAGAAAGGAAATTGTGAAAAAAAATCAGTGTATCAAATTTAGGGACTTGTGTCCAAGATTTATAAACAACAGTTTACATACACATATGTGTTTTGATTATAAATATTGTCAACCTTCAGAGTTCAGTCTAAAAATGACAAACAGAATTATGTTGTATACATGTTATTTCTCTCAAGTAGGTGGGTGTGCATATAGTCAGAAATGAGCTCCCTTTGATGTTAGACTGCACAGATTATAAATCCAAGAAGTAAAGAAATGCCCCTCACTCAGAATGCCTGTGCAAGCATAATCTGGTTCTGTGATTGCTGACACAGCAGGGAGAATTTGGATTCACTCAGAAAGCATCACAAAGGAATATTGGTATGTCAGTCCAGAAGGGCTCAAATTGCCCTCTCTGATTGGCTAGTTCAGGTTTTTGGCTTTCTTCAGGTAATGAGGGGATCAAGCATGTCTCACATCCCCTCCTTTTGGTCAAAGGATACAGAAGGAACCTCCTGAAGTACTAATGAATGTATAGGGAAAACCTTACTCTTCCACAGAGAGAAAGGGGAGTTCTAGTAGCTCTTCCTTATTTGAAATAGGGACTGCCCTACTTCCCTGCATCCAAGGTGTGTCCTACGGACTAAGTAAGGTAGAATGACCACTGACAGCATTACTTCACTCACCAAGACAGTAGAGCATTTGTGGGCCAAGGTCAATCCCAGTCAGGTCCCAGGTAAGACAAAAATGAGGACAGAAAGTACCTCAGCAGCAAAAAGGAGAGATCCGAGTAAGCCACCCACTCTGAGGAAAGGGAGCTAAACATGTTATACCACTTGGTCCTGGTGGTGTGTTCCCTCAACTGTGTGGAATGAATGTGAAATGTGTTTATACTATCCTGTGTCTGTTGGGATTCATTAACATCCACACTAAATCAAAACCAAATCTAGAGCAACCAAGAGATATGGGTAAATGACTGGTGTGTAAGGATCTGGAAAGCAGGGGTCAACTGGGGAGGGAGACCTCACAGGCCTGTCTGAATTCTTGGGGGAGCCATGTGCCTCAGAGGTAATCTTCTTCACATGCTTATGAAATTGTATGCAAGGCCTCCAGTGGGTTCAAATGTCCCCACAGAGTGGGGGCTGTCTTTAGGACCTAGGAGTCCACACCCACAAGTTTGGCATCTGTGGGAGTGGTCAGAAGGACCTGGTAAAGGGCCCCTAGAAGATACATGAGTTGAAAATTGAGAAAATACTCTTGTATCAATCTTTGGATCTGAATTTTTGGTCATCATAACATGGGTCCTTGATTGAAGGCACTTAGAGACTGTTTAGTTTCCCAACCATGGAGGCTAGTTTCAAAAAATGCAATAAAATTTTTTCTCACAATTCCCATAATTGCATGATTAAATTAAGTCAAATACAGACCAAATTACTTAGGGGGCTCAAAATGGATGTTTTAAAAAGGGAGATTTATATTTCGCCAAGGATTTCTAAGAAAACAAACATAAACCACGCAAAGGAATACAGTCATTATTATGAAGATTAACTAACATCAAGTCTCCTTGTATCCCAGTACCCTCAATGTCCACTTAATCAGCACTTTTGGAGTCCTATGTGTCTCGTGTAGTAATCTGGCCCCTAGATAACTTTTCTTAAATAATAGGCTTTACTCTCACGATAGCTCTAAATGGAGTTCTGCTTCTCTGGATCCAAATCTAGAGGTTCCAGGATAATTCTGATTTAGTACAATTTAGTAAATCACTTAAATTTGCTTATCCAACTTTGAAACATCAGAGAATTTCATTTGTTATTCCTATTCCTGCATAAATCCTGTACTGACATATGTATCTTTTTAAAAATTTGAAGGACCAACTGTAAAATGAACTTTTCTGCCTCTCAAAATTATCAGAGAGATACTTTAATAATGGGAAATAGTTTCACTTTCTTTACCATTATCCATGCAATTTAAATGTAAAATTCAGTTTTGAGAACTTATTACTGAAACATGGTCAAAGCCTGAACTTCCATGTAGCATGTTTCTATAATTTCTTCTTTGACACACTCATTTTTTAGAATTAGATTATTTAGTTTCCAATAATTTTTAATCTAACTTTCCATGAACCTTTTTTCATGTAATTTTTATTGTATCATGATCTGAAAAGGATGCATTTAATATTTCTGTCTTTCAGCATTTGATTGTGAGGTTTTTATGCCCTAATCCGTGGTCAGTTTTTGTTTAGGTACCATATGCTGCTGATAAAAAGGTATATTCCTTTCTATCCTCATTCACTTTTCTCCAGAAGTCTATCATATCTAATTTTTCTAAAATTCTATTCACTTACTTAACTTTCTTGTTTATTTTGTGGTTAGATTTATATAGTTCTGAGAAGGGGAGATTGAACTCCCCTACTGGTATAGTTTTGCTATCTATGTCTTCCTGTAACTCACTTAACTTCTCTAAAAATTTTAACGCTATACCACTTGGTCCATAAATGTTTAGTATTGCTTTTACTCCATTATCTATGGTACCTTTTAGCAAGATGCAGTTTCCTTCTTTGTCTCTTTTGATTAGATCTATTTTTGATCTGGTTTTATCTGAGGTCAGGATTGGTATGCCTGCCTTTTTTTTTTTACTTCATCTGAAACATAATATATTCTGCTCCAGCCTTTTTACTTTATGTGCATCTCTCTACTTAAAATGTATTTCTAGTAAACAATGTATTGTAGGATCTTGGCTTTTAATTCATTCTGCTATTTACTTTCATTTTATGGGAGAGTTCATCCCATTCACATTTACAGCTGTCCTGTCTTTCCCTCCATCCTATTTTCCCTTTGTTTATAATTTTTTTCTCTCTTCTTTCAGCTTGTCTTTCCTTATCAGTGTTTTGCTTTTGACTACCACTTCCCTCAATTTGCCCCGCCCCCCCCACCTTGTATCAATCCCACCCTTTTTTCTTTTCCCCTTGTACTTTCCTATAGGGTAAGATCATTTCTTTACCCAACTTGGTGTGTGTGTGTGTGTGTGTGTGTGTGTGTGTGTGTGTGTGTGTTATTTCCTTTTTGAGCCAAATCAAACAATGCTCAACCCCTTTTCCTTTCTGTTTATTGTAATTGTTCTTACATGCCAATTCATGTGATTTAATTTACTCCATTCTCCCTCCCCATTTCCTCTTCTCCCAGTACAATCCTTTTTTTACTCCTTAATTTTTTATCATCATATCAAAGTCAACTTATAGCCACATACTTTGTCTAAGTCACTGTAACTTCTCTGACATATAGTTATTAAGAATTACAAGTATCATCTTTCCATGTAAGGATGTAAACAGTTTCTCCTTATTGAATAACATTTATTTCCCTTTCCTGTTTACTTTTTCCTTGCTTCTGGTGAATCTTGTATTTGCAGATCAAATTTTTGTTCGAGTCTGGTCTTTTCATCAGGAAGGTTTGGAAGATCCCTATTTCACTGAAAGTCCCTCTTTTCCCCCGAGCAATTATGCCCAGATTTGCTGGGTAGTTGATTCCTTCCAGTTGACCTGGGAGTCACTGATGATCAGCACAAAGGAACTACAAGCTGAAAAGTGGCAGCCAGGAAGGTAGAAGAGTTCACTAGTCAGGGGTGTGTCTTCACAAAATTCATATATGACACCAAAATAGAGTAATTTGAGTTCCTTTGCCTCCTGGAATATCATATTGCAAGTCATCTGATCCCTTGTTGTCGAAGCTGCTAAGTCCTGTGTAATACTGACTGCTTAATATTTGAATTGTTTCTTTCTAGCTGCTGCAGTATTTTGTCCTTGATCTCATAGTACTGGAATTTGGCTAAAATAATCCTTGGAATTTTCATTTGGGATCACTTTCAGGAGGTATTCCATGGATTCTTTCAATTACTATTTTATCCTCTGCTTCTAGTATAACAGGGCAGTATTCTTTGGTGATTTGTTGAAAGATGCATGGCTTTCAGGTAGTCTAATAATTCTTAAATTATCTCTCTGGATCCCTTTTCCAGGTCAGTTGTTTTTCCAGTGTGGTATTTTACATTGTATTCTATTTTTTCATTCTTTTGACTTTGTTTGACTGATTCTTGATGTCTCATAGAGTCATTAGCTTTCACTTGCCCAATTCTAATTTTTAAGGAATTATTTTTCTCAATTAACTTTTGCACCTCCTTTTTCATTTGGGCAATTCTATTTTTCAAGTAGATTTTTTTAAGTGGATTTTTTTCCCCATTTGACCAATTCTATTTTTGTGAAAATGTTTTCTCTAATTTTTGTGCTTCCTCTTCCAAGCTGTTGACTCTTTTTTCATACTTCTTTTCCATAACTCTCATTTCTTTTCCCATTTTTTTCTACCTCTCCTACTTGGTTTTCAAAATGCTTTTTGAGTTCTTCCAGAAGGACCTTTTGGGCTTCAGACCAATTTATATTTCCCATTTGTGGCTTCACCTGTAGGCATTTTGACATTGATGTCTTCTTCTCTGTTTGTATTTTGATCTTCCTTGTTGCCATAGTAGCTTTCTATGGTCATTCTTTTTTTTTGTTGTTTTGTTGCTTTTTGGTCATTTTTCAATACTGATTTCTGCTTCTGGGACACAGGACTTCTTGAACTGGTGGCCAGGATCTAGGTCACTGACTTTCTGTGCTGGAGCCTCCGATACTGGAAGCTTGCCTATTCTAGGGGGGTCTGGCCTAGCCATGCTTGCTATGCCCTGGGTTTCAGGGCTGGTATTTTGCTTGCTGTGCTGGGGCTGGAGGCCTCACGGCTGACCTGCTGTGCCACTGGTCTGGTGATCCTGGACTATAGGGACTTGATTTCTGAGCTGTGATGTGCCTAAGAGTCTCCCACTGACTTGCCTGTACACTACCTGTGCTGGGCTGTGCTCCCCTTTTACCCAACTGAGACTGACCTTTCCTAAAGTACTTCTAAGTTATCTTGGGATAGAAAATTGTTTCACTCCATCTTTTTGTGGATTCTGGTGTTCCGAAATTCTTTTAGAGGTTTGATTTAATGCTGCTTCTTAGGGAAACTGAGGCAAATTTCTGGCTTTTCTCTGTTATTTCCCCCCCCCCCCATTTCATGATTCGTAACAGTGGCAAACCTAGTATATTTGACTTCAATATAGAATTTAATTTTAAAGGGTAAGGAAAAATAAGCTCATTTGAAACTTACATGTACAGTATTAAAGCTTCACTATGACTACAGTAATGTTTTAGAACTTAAGCGGACATTTCCTCCCCTTCTTCACCCTGGGATGAATATTTTATTGCTGACATTATCTACAATTTCTGGGATGTGGAGATAATAAAAATATAACTTTAGTAAAATGTTTTTTATTTAAACAATATTCTACAGATAATTCACCCCCTTATTGACTACATCCTAGATGGTCCTTAAAGAGATTCTTAAAGATTCAGTATTCTGTCTTAATTTGCTTCATACACTGAGTCAATTTAAGTTTTATTATGCTGACAGTCTTAATTTGGCAAGATGGTCAGACAACAGTTTGGGAATATGAGACCTCTTGCCTTCTTTACACTCTCTGGCATCTTCTTCCAGCACCCACTGACTTATAACTCTGTGCCAATGGGAACTTGTTCTTCTACCATTGACAGGGTGCTCCAAAAAGAAAAGTACTTGATACAGGGTTTCATTGTGTTGGATATAACATTACTCTAATGTGTACAGGGTTTGAGGGTGTTAGATGTTAAGAACCCTAGCAGGTGGTGGTTCTTTAACAAATTTGAGCTTGGTTGGAAAAGAAGAACTTAATATCTGAAGGGAATGTGTATAGGAGAATGAGGGCTTTAATCTACCCCAGAGAACTAGGCAGGAGTTGGGGACCTGGGAGTCACTGATGATCAGCACAAAGGAACTACAAGCTGAAAAGCGGCAGCCAGGAAGGTAGAAGAGTTCACTAGTCAGGGGTGTGTCTTCACAAAATTCATATATGACACCAAAATAGAGTTGAGAGAGTAAAAAGAAACAAACAAATGACCATCAAAAGGACGACGTGTGACTCTGGCCACAGGGGACGCTCTAAGGGACAGTCAGGTTGCTATGAATGTGCTGGACGCTCTGGTGGTGTCTTTGTAGGACACACAACATGGAATCACTGGCCCAGATCATCATTCCTACACAAACAACATCAGGAGTAGAAATCATGAATGCATGTAAGAAGAAAATAATAGAGGCATGGATTGAAACTGAGTGAAAAACACAAAATCCTGTATTTTAGAAATGTTTTTGTTGCTGATGGGCTTTCATATGCACAAGGGAAATATATTTTGTAAGTACATTCTGGGTCTAGTAGAGGAAACAAAAGGGGAGAATGCATTTTGGGACTTTGGCTTTGAACTCTGTCCACTTGGAGCTCATAGGACTCATGATGATAGCTTGGAAGTCATTTATAGAAGGCAAGTTGCACTAAGAGAAAGGCCCCAGGTACATAATGAAGGTAAAAGAGAAGTTTACAACCTACGTCATCCAGAAAATTGTTAAGCCCCAAAGTGGCCATTGTCTGAAGGATTCCTTTGGACAGAAGCACTAATTCATTGACAAAAGATAGCTGGATGAGAAGCAAATCTGTAGACCTCCTTCTGGGACTGTTGAGGAAGATAAAAAGACTTAAGAGGAAGGAATTTCCCCTAGCCCCACATCCAGTCTGAAAGAGGAAGAGAATCCTCGCTGCTATGTTGTCAGGAATCATTTTACTGATATTCTGATGATTCTGGAGAGATGGTGAAGGGATTGTTTTTTTTTTTAAATAAATTTATTTAACTTTTTACATTCATTTTCACAAGATTTTGGGTTCCAAAATTTTCTCCCCATTTGT
>CM053771.1:70947275-71063771 GCA_028658325.1 Potorous gilbertii | reverse complement strand
ATATTTGGGATACAGAGGCTTTGACTCCTATGTCTACCTGACGGTAAGCAGATCTCTTCCTCGTCAGAGAGGAATGGCAGAATCATCTTCTCAAGAAAATAATCTTCTATGGTCTTAGTTTTTTACCCTTTTCTGGGCATTTTCCCAGCCAGTTACTTGACTTCTAAGAGTCCTCTCCACCCCCGGCCTAGATCCGCCCAGCTAGTGCTTGGGGTCTGAGATTCAAATGCTGCTCCCCAGCCTCAGGGCTTTTGGTGGCAGGCCTGACTGCTCTTCAATGGGAGCTTATCTGCTGGTGCTCAGGTGGGGGCAGGGCTGCCTCCCAGGCTCAGTTCCCTCAGGGGGTTTATGCAGAGACCTTTTGTAATGGAGCTGCTGCCGAGCTCCTGCCTGATCTGGGAGCCTCTGGCCGAGCTGCCTCGGCCGCAGCAGCTGCCTCCTGAGGGGGTCCGAGTCCCGGAGATACCCCGCTTCCCTCTCAACCCATTTCTCTCACTGACCTGTGAGTCTGTGGGTGGAGGGACCGTCGTGGCCGCCAGAGATTACGGTCCCTGAAGCCTGCTTGGATCTGCTCGCTCCTCTCAGTGCTGCGCAGCCGGGGTAGGGCAGGACTGGGCTCTGCTCCTGTCCGGGGCTCGATGGACCTTTGTGGCCGGTTTTTCAGGGCTCTCTGCAACGGAAATCTCCTTCACTGTGTTTCTGTGCAGCTTCCACTATTCCAGAATTTGTCAGGAGTTCTTTTTAGAGGAAATCAATGGGCTGTGATTTCAGAGCTAGCAAATGTGAGTCTTTCTACTCCGTCATCTTGGCTCCACCTGGTGAAGGGATTGTTAATCTTTCTTGTGATGAGAAAGTTATTCCCAGTGTTCCATACAGTCCACATTCTCTATTCCAGAAAGTTACCAAATAAATTAAATTTCTTAGAATCCAGTCTCTTACTCAGGACAAAATGCCAAAAGGAACATAGGTTTTGTCAGGCTGCATAACACTAAGGTTGTTAAGGCACATATTTTCCTTCTCCTGATAGCTCCCAAGATTATGCCTTTAAGATGAGTTCTGATCATAAACCAGATCAGTCAGTGACTTCTAGCTCTGTGGTCTGTGCATATACACATATGTATATATTACACACATATGTATACACACACATATACACACACATACATGGAGTGGTGGGGAAAGAGGAGAAAGCAATTGTTAAGAGTTATCTATTCCACTCTGAGCATACTTCATCCATGTTCATTTCTGAACCTGACAAGAGTCATGCACAGGAGTCTGTGACCTTCCTATAATGAATTTGATTTTCTTCTTTTCCCATCTTGATATTGGAGGATTTCCCTTCCATTTTAGGTATGGAATAATTTGCTTTTCCCCTTACTACTGTAAACCCTCCACAGATTGAAAGGATCCAACAGTGAGACCTTCAGTTAGTTGCCATAGGTTTGAAGACATCTTACCTTCCTGAGAGATGTATTGGCTTGGATGGCTTCTATAGATGCAATGGTATGGTTGGTCATGTGGGGGCTGAAAAGAGTCTCAAGAATAAATTAAGGATGGATAGCAACATATTAAAAAGATTCTCTTTTATGACCAGATGGGATTTTTCTCTGAAACATTCAATAATAGAGAAGATATACACATAACAGGAAATAAGAACAACAAAATTTACATATTAGGACAAAAAAGGACCTTTCTTTAAAATGATAGATAGTATGTATATGAAGCCAAAAATGAAGATTTTACAAACTAGTGGCAAAGCTAAGATTACAATGATAAATGATGTTTGATATAATTCTACAAATAGCAGTAAAATAAGAAACAGAAATTAAATAAATATAGAAAAAGAGAAAAAATATGAATGCTTAAAATAGACAATGGTGTCTTAGAGATTCAATAAAAACTTAAATGAAACAATGACTTCAGAAAAATTTCATGTTATAAATACAAAACCACAGAAATCACCAGCATTTTTGTATGTCACCGGCACAGCACAGAAGAAATATTAAGAAATTCTACTCAGAACAATTACAGGATGCACAAAATACATGGAAGTTTACTTTCCATGACACATACACACAAACACACATGTTCTATGTGAATACAATTACAAAGCAATTACAAAGATATTTTTATGAAAATAAAAACAGATCTAAATAAATGGAGAAATATAAATTCTTCATGGATAAGCCTAGCAAAGATAAAAAACATGGCCATAATGAATTTACTTACTAATGCCTTACAAATCAAATTACTGAATATTGCAATATTCAGTACTTTTGGCAACTATGAATATGCCAGAATAATTTTTAACCACTACATACAACAGACTCTTCACATGGAAGACACAACCAAAACATTCAGACATCGGAAAGTCAAATCCCAGCACCAGAAAGCCAAATCCATCATCATAACAAAAGAATGTATAAAAAATAACAATACAGGGAACACTACCTTCCCTAAGCCTTCCTTCTGTTAGGTTTCCCACAACCAAGTTCCCTTAAATAAAATCATACACATGGGGTTAACCGACTTGCCCAGGGTCATACAGTTAGTAAGTGTCTGAAGCCAGATTTAGACTCAGAAATATAAGTCTTCTTCAATCCAGGCATGGTGCTCTATCCACTGCACCACCTAGCTGCCAATGGGTATGTGACTTAGGCACAAATGATGATATCATAAACAATTTTGAGAGGAAAAGAAGAAATTACCTTTGATCTGTGGATAGGGGAAAGAGTGAATGACTGAACAAGGAATGATGAAAATCATGAAGACAAAGGAAAATACTGATTAGATAAAATTGAATACAATTGAAATAAAATCGAAACAATTGAAATGTTCAAAACAAATGCAGGTAAAATTAGAATAGAAGCAGGAAAACAGGAAAATGGTGGGAGAAGGATGCATCTTTGCAGCAACTCTTTCTGCTAAAGGTCTCATTTTTCAGCTATGTAAAGAACAGATGCAAATATCTAAGAATAGATTCAATTCCCCTAATGATAAATGGTCAAATTATATGGAAAAGCAATTTTCAAATGAAGAAATTCAAGCCCAAATGACTATATAAAAATGCTCTAAGTTAAATATTTACAGACATTAAAATTAAAGCAACACTGAGGTTTTACTTTAAAACCACCAAATTGGCAAAGTTGATTTAAAAAAGGAGAATGACAAATGTTGCAGGAGTTATGGCAAGACATCCACATGGATGGATACTTGGTGGAGCTGTGAATTCGTACAGAAATTTGAACCAGAAATTTGAAACTGCTCTAAAAATTTCTAAAATCTGCATAAACTTTGACCCCAAGACCTGAGATATCACTATGAGGTCTATATCCCAAAGAAATCAAAGAGGAAAAGGTTTTATTAGGGCAAAATTGTTTATAATGGAAATTTTTGTAGAGGGAACCAACTTGAAACTAAGAGGATGTTCCTTATTTGAGGAATAGCTGAGCAAATTATGTTATATGAATGTAATGAAATAGTATTCTGACATAAAAAAATATGAAAGGGCAGTTTCAATGAAATGTATGAAGGCTTATGTACACTGATACAGAGTCAAATGAACTGAACAAGACAAATAATTAAAAGACAGTAAAAACGATAAATTTGAAAGATTTAGGAATTCTAAATGATGAAATGAACAAGTATTTTATTTTTTTCTGTGCGTTTTCCTATTTTTTTTTTACATTTTTATTTAGTATTTTATTTTTCCCCAGTTACATGTAAAAACAATTTTAATATTCATTTTTAAAACTTTTGGTTCCATATTCTCTTCCTTCCTCCATCCTCACTCCCCCTCATTGAGAAGGCAAGCAATTGATATAGGTTATACATATGTAGTCACGCAAAACACTTTCAATAATAGTCATGTTGTTGAAGACTAACTATAATTCCCTCCATCCTATTCTCTGCATTTATTCTATTCTCTCTCTCCTTTTACCCTGTCGCTCCTCAAAAGTGTTTTGCTTCTGACTGCCTCTTCCCTCCCTTCTATCACCATCCCCTTCCCCCTTATCTTATCTCCTTCCTCCCTACTTTCCTGTAGGGTAAGATAGATTTCTATACCCAATTGAGGGTATATGCAGTTATTATTCTTGAGACCCAATGATAAAGCATTCTATTCCACTCCTCATAGAAAGCTAATGACAGAGTTCTCAAAATTAGTTTTCTTTTTGGACATGACCAATGTAGGAAACTATTATTCCTATGTGTGTATATATATACATACATGTTTATGTATACATACATGTTTATGTATGTATACATAAACATGCATACAAATATATATAAACACCTATATGTACATATATATGTATGTATTTGATAAAAGGAGCAGCTAAGTGGTTCAGTGCTGGGCGTGGAGTCAGGAAGATTCATCTTCTGAATTCAAATTTGGCCTCAGACACTTATTAGCTGTGTAACCCTGGGCAAGTCACTTAACCTTGTTTGCCTAGATTTCCTCATTTGTAAAATGAGCTACAGAAGGAAATTGCAAAACGCTCTAGTATCTTTGCCAAGGAAACCCCAAGTGGGGTCAGGAAGAGTCAGACATGACTGAAAAATGACTGAACAGCAAAATTTATTTTAAGTGCACAAAAATGATCTGAATGAATGATTCCTCTCTATATTGGATTGTATTTTTTTTTTAAAAACTAAGAATTCAGATTATCAGTAGTAGAAAATTGCTAGTCATTTCCAATAAAATTAATAGTAATAAAATTATCATTATTTCTTATCATAATTTTGTAAGTTCTAGCTATATTCATCTACCACAACTTGTATCAGCAAGGGTCAGAAGAAGAAAAGATACATAGGAGTGGTTTGTGAAGACTTGCTTAGACTGACATCTATCTATTAACCTAACAACAATTGAAAGCTCTTTTGTTTTTTCAGGAAATGTAACAGTATGAAATGACTTGCAAACTAGATGATTATTACCTATTTCTGGTTATTTACATGGAAAGCTACTGACCAAAAGAATCTATTCAGCATGGCAATGGGTCCTGAAATTTGGTTACAAGATGAAGACCTTGAAAGCACAGAGGGAGCATAGAGTGATTTCTGGTCAATATAGCTTCCTGAATAGAAGCAGAGAACCCTACATTCACGTTCTTACTCCTGAAAATATAAAAAAAAACCCCAAACCCCCAAAAAACTAAAACCTAAAAACGTACCAGATCAGATAATGGTTATAAAGTTCAGTGAGCAACTACAGTAAATGATTTAATCCTCAGAACTGCACAAGTCAGAAGAAAGTTCATTGGCAACTGTAATGGAGCCATCAGAAAAGCCATCATGTTGCACCAGAAAACAATCAAACCCATAGCCTCTTAGTACACCATGGATTGGCTAGAGAAGACAGATATAATCTGAAATGCTCTGTATCCTAATGCACTTGTCTGAACATCTCACTCCTGGGCTCAAAATGTACCAGGCATTCCTCCTTGTTTCTAGATTAAAATGCAAATGTTAAATCTCCAGCACATAAAGCTGTCTCCCTTCCCAAGATTATTGAAAGCTTGTCTTTTGCATATATCCTCCATTCCAACAAAAGTGTCCCATTTACTTTTCCATGTACTCCACATTCCTTAGCACCAGTTCCACTTGTGATACAAGGCTTATCCAGTGCCCCATCAGCTAGTGTCTTCCTCAAGTTCTACAGTCCAGAAATCATTTTTGACTTAGCATATTTTTGATATTTACTTCTTTTATGCACATTGTTTTCACCACATATAGAAGGACAGGGACTGTTTTGTTCCTTTGAATGCTTAAATATGAGCATTAAATCTTGACCAAATTTAGTGATTTTTAGTTAAACACTGGGTTAAGAGATTATAGAAAAGAGAAAGAACATATGACAGAGGGTTTACCATTCAGAAAGAAAAGTAAATACAGGTGATCTAGAGGTCATCAGAGCAGTGCAACGAGGTAGAAGCCATAATGAGCCATCAAAGAGATACAAGACAGGGAAAACTCACATAGACACCCATGGAGAACGCAGAGCATGGAGAATAAAGATATAGATCTCATTTATGCTCCAAGAAAGAAGATGATGAACTCATACCAATGCCCCTCCCCCCAAGAATTCCCAGAGATAAATGCTATATCCCTTTTCAAAGACTTTCCAGAGTTCTTTCTTTTTAATTAAGGAGTCCAGAATCAAACTAGCAACCTGAAAGAATCCAAATTCATTGAGGTGCCTGCGTCTGAGGTTTGTATACAAAGACTTACCCACCTTATTGGTCTCAGCTGCTGGAACAGAGGACAGAGGCTGTGATACAAAGTTAATAAGACAGTAAAGAAACATCTTTGTGATTACATGTATGTACATGTTGCCTTTGCAAAAATGTATTATTATGCATGGTACTATGATTGTTACATCATCTGTAAGAGGCATGACAGCGTCACCTAAGAGTTAGGGATGTTTCAAATGGAAGTTAGCTTTTGTCTCAGCTGAAAATCATCACCAAGAATTACTGTTAATGAAAATTCCCTTCAGAATTGACTAAGAAATAGTGAAAAAGTCAAAGAACCAGTCACTGTTAGCTGGAAATTTTTTTCTGAACTTCTGGAGTTGTATGAGTCAAATGGGGTCATAGACAGAAAGAGGGAGAGGGCCTAGAGTCCAAGAGTTGAGGGGATCTGAGCCTGTATCCATGGCTTTTCCTTGTTTCTGAGCAATCTGAGTAAGGTCCTGGGTACAAAAAGTTCTTTCCATTCATACCATTCCCCATACTTGCACTCCTGACCCAGATTTTCCTCTCCCAGGTGAAAAGTTACTGTGCATTTTTTGAATGTTCCAAGATATTCTTATGTGCAGAGGAGATTCTACATTATTGAACAAATTTCTCAGGTCTTACATCCCCTAAACAAATTTACAAAACCTTTCATAATGAGTCCAACTCTCCCCTTCCTCTAAAAACTGCTTCCAGAAGATACAGCAGTGTATGGTGAGAAGAACGTGGGCTTGAATATATGTTCTACAAGTTACTAGGGATGAACAATGCATGGATAGAACACTTGACCTCTCAGTTTCCTTACTTATAAAATAAGACTTGGAACGTATATTTTGAAGAGCAAAAGAGCTGAGGTTGTGTTCATGAATAACATACCCAGCAAAGTTGAGTATAGTCCTGAATGAAAATCAATGGACATATGACAAACTAAATGACTTTGAGATATTTGTAACAAAAAGATCAGAACTCAATGGAAAATTTGATGAAAGATCCAGAAGAGATATAAGGAAAAATTTAGGACTAATTACAAGGTGCTCATTAAAGTAAAAATATTTATTATATTTATGAAAATGTTACAAATATTCTTAAAACTATTCATTACTAAGATAGTTTGAGAGAAAGGTTGGGGCTGAATTGTGTATGATGGGGTGATATGCACATTTTTTTTTTTTGTAACTCATAAAATTTCATCTTGCTTTTGGTAACATTTGGACCAATTCAGAACTCCACAAAAACTTTATTCACAAGACACATTCATGTCAGTTTTCAGTTTTATCACCTTTTTATTATATATATATATTATCTATAATATATAATATATGTGATATATATATATATACCAGTTTGATAGATTTCATGTAAAATAACAATTTTTTAATTCATATTTCTCTAATGATTAGCTATAACTATCATGATACATATTCATGTATTTGTTAATAATTTCTATTTTCTTCTAGAATTATTTGTTGTATACATTAATTGCTTACTGTTTTGGAGAAGTAGTCTTATACATTTATGACAACTAGGACTGATTTACTTTCATGAAAGATTATTTTGACAGTTATTTTCTTCTCAGTTTGTTTTGCTCCTTATAATCTTAAATAACTGTTTTTAGTTTTTGCAAAAACCCTTCTTTTCTTTTTTTTTTTACAATCAACTTAATCTGTTTCTACAAAGGCCAATTGGGACAACTTCCAATGGCGTAGAGTGATCTACATTCTCCATGATTATGATAAGACCAAAATAATCTTTGACTGGTGCTACCATGCTGGAAAAATTTTGTGTTTGAGTGTGGCAACAAAATAGATATATTTTCTGAGGGTAAGTATGATGAAGTATGAAGAAGGTAATTATCACTAAGTTTTTCTCTTAGTGATGAATTCTTTGCATCTTGAAAACCCATAAAATAAAATTGATGAGGATTTAAAAAAAAGAGAGAGACTGAGAAAGTGAGTAAAAATAAAATGGAGGGAAATTCAGAAATAGTGATAACTTTGACTGTGAATGGAATGTTTATAGCAGTTCTCCTTGTGGTGGCAAAGAACTGGAAATTGCAGGCATACCCATCAACTAGGGAATGATTGAACAAGTTGTGTATAGTTGTACTGGAATACTACTGTGCTGTATGAAATAATAAATGATGAGCTCAATGATCTTAGAAAGTCATGGAAAGACTTACATGAAATGATGAAGTGTGAAAAGTACAGAACCAAGAGAACACTGTAAACAGTAACAGTGATTTTGTTTTAAGAAAAACTTTGAGTAACTAAGTCATTTTAAGTATTATAAATATGGTATTGCTAGACCAAAGGGTACCACCTCCAGGTCTGTATCCTAAAGACATCTTAAAAATATGAAAAGGCTTCACATATACAAAAATATTTATATCAGCTCTTTTGGTGGCCAACAACTGGAAATTTAGGGGATGCCAATCAATTAGGGAATGGCTGAACAAGTTGTGGTATGTGAATGTAATGGAATACTATTGTGCTATAAGAAATGATGAACAGGTGGACTTCAGAAAAACTTGGAGTTATATGAACTGATGCTGAGCAAAGTGAACAGGACCAGGAAAACATTGTGTAAAGCAACAGGCGCAGTCAGCAATGACTGATTTTTGATAGACTTAGCCTTTCTCAGCAATACAAGGATGTAAAACAATTCCAAAGGACTCATGATGGCAAATGCTATCCACATCTATAGAAAGATCTATCAGAGTCTGAATTCAAAGGAAGCAGACTATTTTTTGTTTAGTTTTGCTTTTTCTTTCTCCTTGTTTCTCCCATTTGTTGTGTCTTCTACACAACATGACTAATGTGAAATCATGTTTGATAAGAATGTATATGAAAAGTATATATCAGATTGCAGGCTGTCTTGAGGAGAGAGGGAGGAAGTAGAAGGAAAAAATTTCAAACTTGTAGAAGTAAATGTTGAAAACTAAAAATAGCTAATAGGTAGTTGACATGGAAAGCTAAGAATTCACCTACCCTCATAAAGCTTACATTATACTTCGGGCAAATAACATGTAAAAATATAAGTAAATATGGTTATGTATGAAATGTATAAAAATATATAAAAATTCAAGTGCATGTATATCAGCATATATCTATACACACATAAATACACACAAACTAAGTACAAAGTAATTTCTGGAGGGAATAGAAATGGAGGAGGGCCCTCACTGCTGGGGGCACTAATTAGGATACAATTTGTCTATGAGGTAGATCTTGGCTTAAGACCTTAAGGAAATTAAGAATACTATAGGGTAATAGTGTATGCCCTGTACATTCCAGGCATGATGGACAGTCAGTGCAAAATATGATGGTGGGAAATTAAATGAAGAGTATTTGGAACAGAGTAGGCTAGCTAATTGCATAGTAGATAGAACCCTGTGCTTGGAATCAGAAAGGTTCATATGCATTAGTTCAAATTTGGCTTCAGACACTTATTAGATATATTATCCTGGGCAAGTCATTTAACCCTGTTTACCTTAGTTCCTCATCTGTAAAATGATCTGAATAAGGAAATGGCAAACTATTCCATTACCTTTGCCAAGAAAATTCCAAATAGAGCAGTGAAGAATCAGATGCACCTGAAACAACTGAATAACAAAATGGGGAACAGAAAGAAGGGTATTATTTGTCACTTCACAAGCATTTATTAATATCTTCTATATATCAGGCAGTGTTCTACCTGCTGAAGATAAAATTAAAAGCAAAACCATTCCTTTCCAAAATGGTTACATTGTAATGGGAAAAAAGCTTACAAATATGTATATGTATACAGTATGTAAATTGTGACATGTGGAGGCAATCTGTGAAGGAAGGTACTAGCATTTAGGTTGACTTGAAAGGGCCTCTTGTAGCAGATAGGATTTTAAGTCCTGAAGGAGGTCAGAGAATCCAGGAAACCAAGATAAGGAGGACATAGAGTGAGAAAGTGAGAAATATTTAATAATCTGAAATAGAGACAAGAACCAGAAGGGTATATCAAATCCTGAAAATAAATGACCAAAGAGTCCCAGAGGTTATGCAACCACTGTTAACTCTGCAAAATACCAAAGAGGGCATGAATGTAATACCCCAACTATTAACTCTGAAAATTAAAATAAAATCAAAGTGCCAAAAGTAGTTATAAGCAAAAATGCTTTATTTCTTTGGAGGAAGGAAACTAGATGCACTGTGCTGCTCTGATACCAAGGGCTCCACTGCAGTGAGGCTAAGCCTTGATACATATACTAATGGCTACACCTTGAGTTATTGCCTTGAGGGGTAACAACGAGTCAAGTTTTATCCATAGCAGGGCTTCATGACTGGAATATAGCTCAGGGACCACCTGGGGCTGGTATGAAACAATTCTGGAATGTGGCTGCAATAGAAATCATCCAGAGGGTGAGTACAAATGTTTGTTATTGTGCCAAGTTCAGGGAATAGCTTGATTGCTGAGACTTGGCTCTAGAAAACAAGCTGTATTCCAATAGTAATAAGACAGGAGTGAAAAGAGAGACATCTTTGCATAGGATCCTCACATTTCTCAATAGTTATTTTTGCTCTCTTATTATCACATAATCTGCTTGGAAGGGATGTCAGAATCTTCTGGTCCCAATGCTGAGCTAGAATTTGTCCTTTGACGTATTTGTAGAGGGCATCACCCCATAAGTTCACCTCTTTATCTGTGTGTGATAGGCTAACTATGGTGCTTCTTCAGTTCCAGACATTGAGTTATTATGGTAACAGAACCATAGGCAGGTCAAAGCATAGGATAATTAAAGGTATTTTTGTGGAACCAAAATAAAAATGAAAAAAAAATGAAGCAATTTTAAACACTTTTTCCTCAATAAATTTGTAACAGGTTTTTGTCTCATTCGTCTTTGTAGATTGCTGCTTGATTCATTACCAAACTGTCATCAGCATATTTTAAGGTAATTAAAGTTGTAACTGCATTAATGACTAAAATTTCAACCTCAAATTAATCTAAAAGCTTTTAGAGCCTTTTCACTTAATAAATATAAATTTGATATATATTC
Source organism: Potorous gilbertii (assembly GCA_028658325.1). NCBI lineage: Eukaryota > Metazoa > Chordata > Mammalia > Diprotodontia > Potoroidae > Potorous > Potorous gilbertii. The sequence goes on along the minus strand of CM053771.1, from coordinate 71,052,509 downwards.
CACATGATAATTAATATTTAATAATTTGCTAAAATATTTTTCATAGGTAGTTGCTTATCTCTTACTGCATATCAAAATCCAAAATCTTCTAGACTTAACAAACATCAAATGACAGAAATATTAACAATTTAATCATTAATAACAAAGGCATCATTATTTAAAATGTTTTCAGTCCAGAAAAAGAAAAAAAAACTGAAGTAGAACTGACTTCTTTTCACCATTACTTGACTTCGTATGTCTAGCTCACAGTTCTGTAACTAGTAGCCACGGTCTTTCATTTTTTACTTGTTCACAATACAAAGTTAATACCTAGTCCTTTTAGAGAAGTCATTTCCTTCCATCTTCTTTTCTTTTTCTCCTCTGAGTTTTTCTCCTTCTATTACTGCTAATAATGCTAGTTAAATTTATTCTATTTACCAATGAGTGTGACAGCTATTTAAATAGCAGTTAAAAACCTTGGTCTCATAACAGACTCCTCACATATTAAAGTTAAAGTACACTCTAATATTTGCCAGCCTCCCAGTTAGTTACTGTTCAAAATTCCAGTTCTTTTTGATACGAATGAAACTGTACTTCATACCATTTGTTTTTACATAACCTAGCTCTCATTGTAACATTCCTCTAACCATTCCCCCAAAGAGCTGTTCTATAGAAAATTATTTTTAAAGAAGAGAAAAATAATTTAAAGATAGGTAATACTAACCAGCTTATGCAAAAAGTCTGAGATTCTATGTGGTATCCAGATTGCTCCTTTAATAAGGACCGGGAAGAAGTACTTTCTCATTTTCTCATATTCTTTCCTTTGTAAGGGTTAGGTTTAGTTATTATTGTTCACAACATTAAGTTTAGATTACTTTTTCCTTGCTAAAGCCTCTTAAACATATATGTATATCACAATATTCATAGTTTTTATAGTTTCTGTGGAAGAGGCTATGGAAGTCAGTTTTATAAATCCATACTCTCATCTCTAGGATAATGACAAGCTTTTTTTTTCAAATATTTTGAGTTTGAGGTACTTATGTTACATGTGGTATAAGATGTCAAGATGAAAAGGTACTGGAGCTTGGATTAATAAGTAAAGATTGTGAAGCCAGCAGGTGTATATGTGAAAGTTATCTCCATCTACAGGATTTTATTTTTTCCCACTTAATAATATATTTTTTTCAATTACATTCACTTCCAACCTTCAGTTTTACAAGATTTTGAGTTCCAATTCCTTCTTTTACCTCTCCAAGATTGCATGCAATCCATTATAGGCTATATAAGTACAATCATATTAAACCTATTTCTACATTAATCATGTTATGAAAGAAGAATCAGAACAAAAGGGACAAACCATGAGAAAGAAAAAAAAGAGAAAATAGTATCCTTTGATCTGCACTCAGACTTCATAGTTCCTTCTCTGGGTGTGGACAGCATTTTCTATCAAGACTCCCGTAGAATTGTCTTAGATCACTGCATTGCTGAGAAGAGTTAAGTCTATCAAAGATGGTCATTGCACAATGTTTTTACTGTGTATAGGGGCAGCTAGGTGGTGCAGTGGATAGAGCACCAGTGCAGGAGTCAGGAGGACCTGGGTTCCAATCCCACTTCAGACACTTGACACTCACTAGTTGCATGACCTTGGGCAAGTCACTTAACCCCAATTGCCTCATCCTGGGTCATTTCCAGTCATCCTGATGAACATCTGGTCACTGGATTCAGATGGCTCTGGAGGAGAAGTGAGGCTGGTGCCCTGCACAGACCTCCTTCACTCAAAGAAACAAAGTCAAGTTCAAGTCATGTCATCATTTCTCTGAAGGCATGGTCTTCTTTGACAACAAAAGATGAACACACACACACACACATACTGTGTACGATGTTCTCCTGGTTTTGCTCACTTCATTCAGCCTCAATTCATGTAAGTCTTCCTAGTTTTTCTCTACAGGATTTTTATAACTCTAAGAGTTGATGACATTATCTGGGGAGATAGGCAATGAAGAAGAAAAGAGAGGGGCAAGACAGAATCCTGAACTGTGGGACAGAGCCTAAAGGGCCTAAAGCTTGTGTGATGAGCTTTCTAAGGAAATTGAGAAAGATCATTTAGACAGGTGGGAAGTGTTCAAAATCTGCCTACTTACTTTCTTTTCCCTACCTCTAACAATGGAGCCCAAATAGAGTCTCCCTTTTCACATAATGTAATAGTTGTCCCTCTCATCTGTTACTCAAGTAATCATATCCTTTGGTTTTCTATTTTTCTGTATTGCTTGGAAAATTAATAGAGGGAAAAATTTTTTAAAACAAATCACAGGGAATATATAGTTTCAAAATATCTCATGATGAGAATTGGCCCTAATATTCATGACAATATTCATGGAAGAGTCTGACTTTTCTCTGTTCCAGGCCTGTTGTTCTTCTACCAGCTTCTTCAACTTCTGTCCTGTATGAAATGACTATATAGATATAGATCAGGACGACTGGAGATGGCCCCACTGATTTTATGGTATTTCAAGTAGTGATATCCAGACATTAAAACGTGTATTTGGAATGTATATGAGACTGTTTCCATTCTGGAAGTGGGGACTGTTTCCATTCTGGAAGTGGGGTAGTGCTCAGAGAAAGCAGAGAACTAATTCAGTTATGAGGAGTATCATACACTCAACTACTGTGGCTTTCTTTTGCGTTTGTAATACCTGATAATTTGGATGAAAATGAAGAGTCTCATCTCTTTGTAAGGTTACCTCACTGGGAAACCTGGAGTTAAATAAAAAACAATAATAGAAGCATATGGATTTGAATTAAGCTGCAGGAAATTTCTGAGCCCAGTGCCATTCCTCAAGGGTCTAAATATGAGATCAAGTCATAAACTCAAAACAATATCTCTTTACTCCTTGAGTTTCTAAGTTCTTTTCATCCACACTATGCCTATGACCCTACCTGATTCTCATAATCCCTAGGAATCAAAGAACGTTTCTTTCCCAATTGACCTCAATTATTTGCTTTCACTTTTTTTAGAATCTTTTAATCACTGCTGAGGTAACAGCCTCATTAATTAATACCAGTTCTTGTTGCTGACTTTTACCTAATGTTGGGGGAATTTACTTTGACAAAACAACTTTATGTCCTAGTAGAGACTGCCATGCTTCCTGTGAGTGACATGATAATCACAGCTCTGGGGACGAAGAGTTAAAGAATTTCATTCCTATAAATAGGTTCCTCACAGTGCTCATCTTCCAGATTCAAGTGCACAGAGGGTACAGGCATGCACACACATACACATATACACGTTTCTAAATACTATAGACCTGATTTTTCTCTCAGTTTTTATACAACAACCTGGTGAGTAGATCTTTATACCTATGTCTCAGAGACAGAAGCTTAGATGAAAGTGATTTCTTTTCAGGAGACCAGTGTGGTTTAGGCAAAATTTAATGGGAAAAGGAATAAAATAAACAATTAGAGAAGAATTTGGAAAAGAGTCTGGAATTTTTAGAGGATGTGGGGGGAGGGCATTCTCACTAAGGTTTCGTTTTGTCCTCTGGGTAGAAATCAGGAATCTATCTTGTTTTTAAGACTGTAGATTCCTGTAATCTTTGTCCATTTCAAACCTCTACTCTCAGCTCCACTATTGTTTCTGCCTGAAAAAACACTTTTGTGTCAATCAGTTTCGTCAAGTATGATCATGTCTCAGCCTGCCGTTTGACTCATTAACAGATTCATTCTCAAGATTCAAAATTACAAGGTAATTAATTCCTTCATTTATAAATTATCATTTATTTTACATTATTTATTTGAAATAATCCTTAATTAATTAATTAATTAACTAATATTAATTAATTAATAACCTGCTAATATATCTCTTCTCATAAATGGCTGCCTATCTCTCACTGTATATCAAAATCTTATTTCTTGGAGACTTAAATAAGTGTCAAAAGCACTAGCTATAAAATTTATTAAAAATTGAAGTAATAACAAAGACATAAAATATTGTAATGTTTTATATGTGGGGCAAAATCAGAGTTGGAGTCAATCATTTATATGAGTCAATATATGTTATATTATAAATATATATGTTAGTCTAATTATCAGTAATATGTTTTACTTCTCCTTAGGTCTAAAATAGTAACCCATTTCAGCTTTTAAATTTGGAGTCAAGGTTTCTCAAGAAATTTATTCACAATATAAAACTTAAACACAAGTCTCTTAGAGAAATTGAAATATTTTTCTTAGTTCTCTTTCTTCTCATAATTTTTCTCTTACTATCACTGCTAATAATCTGTCCTAAAAAAATTTGAAGCCTTTCTTTTTACAAATGAGAGTAAAAATTCAATCGATTTACAAAGAGACTATCCATTAAGACATTGTCTTGTCATAGACTCTTCATATTTTAAAATCAAAATGTACTCTTATTTGCAAGTCTGCCAGATAATTTGTCATTATTCAAGGTCCCAAAACTCTTCAAGTTTATGTATGTGTGTATATGTATGCACATACATATTTATGTATGTATATGTGTATGTGTATGCAGATGTCTATGTAGATGTCTACATATATATATGCATACACATACATATATATGCACACACAACAATTATGCAAAAATAAAGATTAATTGAATATATATGCATACTTTATATACTCACACATAAGTATATATAAGTATACACATATTTTTGATTGCTATCTTTGTTTTTATATTACCTTTCTATCTCTATATATGTATTTATATTCACACATATACACATACATATACACAATGTATATGCACATATATGTATGTGTATATATATACATATTTGAAGAGTTTTGAGATAAGGAAAAATAAAGATATCAATGATGTATGTGTATGTATATTCATATGTAACATATAAATATATATATACACACATACATATTTGACTGATATCGTCATTTTTGCATTATCTATATCTCACCCTATATTTGGAGAAAATGGAAAACATTCAATATTAGCGAACCTAATGCTAATAAAACATGCAATACTAACCAACTCGAAAGTCTGAGGTTCTATGAAGTATCTCACATTCACATTGCTCCATTTCAGCATAGGAATGGGGAGGGTGTATCTTCTCAAACCCTTTCTTTTGGAGGTGTTTTGCCATTTTTATTTGAAAGCATTCAATTTAGATTGATTTGTTCTTGTCAACTGTTTTAAAAAAAAATATAGTAGCAGTAGTGGTAGTAGTAGACATTGAAACCGGGGTCACAAATGTGCCCTTCTCTTCCTTAGGATAAGAATAAGTTCTTTTTCATACATCTTAGGTGTGAGATGCTTATATTAAGCCAGGCTTTGATATCAGGCTTCAAGTAAGTGAAGGGGAACTGAATTTAAAGAAAGTAGTAATAGTTGAAAGCTGTGTGTGTGTGTGTGTGTGTGTGTGTGTGTGTGTGTGTGTGTGTACTTAGAAATTATCTGCACAAACATTCTAACTTTACTTATGGGAGCTTATGAGACCACCTAAAGAGAAAAGATTAGAATAAGAATGGGGAGAAAGGGGTAGATAGAGTCAAAGGTGCTGTAACATCAATAAAGATCCTTCAAAGGTGACTGAGTAGGTCTCAGAAATCAGCTGCTTTACCTCCCTTTTCCTACTTCCAAACATTAATTACCACACACGGTTTCTTCCCTAGCCTCCTGTAGTAGTTTTCTACCTCTTCTCATCCTTAAGCAATCACAGTTCCTGCTATTTCCTATTTCTGTGAACCACTAAAGAGATTGGAATGATACCATTTCAAAATATCTCAGTTCTTAACTGCCCCTCATGTTTACTAGAGTATTCCTAGAATGGGCCATCACTTTCAGCCCTGCTCTCCAGCTGCACAGACTCTTCAGTTCTTGCCCTATCTAGAGTATCAGACCATGTCTATCCCAAAATCAGCTGCTTTTCAGAATATTCTCACATCATATCCAGTCACTGTTTGTTTTTTCTTGGCCTCAGAGGATCACATGATCATTGGTAAAAATGGGAAGAACCTTAGCCGAAATTTAATTCAAATCTCTCATTTTACTAGAGAGACAATTGAGACCCAGAGAAGATAAATGATTTTTCTAGATCACACAAGTAAAACAAAGGCAGAGCTAGATTGAAATCTAGATTTTCTATAAACTTTCTGTTCTTTGACTATACCTGATGACCTCCTTTCTAATTTCCTTGATTTTACATAATAAGGTGTCTACAGGACATATCATTGTTGAAACAGAAACATCAGAGATAAGGCATTCTCTCTTCTCTTCCTTTTGCTCATCAATCTTTTGTGTTCCCTCTTTGTGACCATCCATGCTACAACTGGTGAGGTCTTATCTTACCACCACCTCCACTGTCAGATAGAGATAAAAATCCAAGGTTAAAATTATAGTAGTGAATTCAAAAGAGACCAATTCAATCATTTTAAGTCCTTGTGGAGGTTACTATGGGGAAGAAAAATCCAAATTTTCTTTCAAAAAGAAAGAGATGTCCATATTAGCAATCTGAGAGAGAAAGAAATGTAACTCTGGCATAAAATATTTGAAAGGACTTTCAGCCTTTTAATTCATACCATTCACATACACACATAATACCTATATGTACACACATACATATACACATATGTATCTGATGATGAACATATGCACATACAAATACATACATTCATGTTTTAATATCATCAGAGGAATGTGAAGTCAAGAAAGAGCAGATTCTGCTTATCATTTTGACCTATACATGGAGACAATAAAACATTGTGTTCCTAAGTGACAACTCAATGACCACAATTCTGCTCAAAGGCACCCAGGTGCCCTTTATAGAAAGAATCTTGAGACCTTCCATACATTGAGGCTATAAGTGCTGACATCAACTAATTCCCCCATGTTGCACAAATATTTAATTCCTCTAGCATTAGCACCTTTACATTAATGTATGTATATATAGAAGATAGATTATAAGATATACACATATAGTTGTGAGCAGCTTGGGGAAGCAGTGGATAGAATATGAGTCCAGCAATAAGGAAGCCCTGAGTTCAAAGCCAGCCTAGGATACTTATTAGCTGTGTGACCCTGTGCAAGTCACCTGACATCTGTTTGCCTCAGTATTCTTATCTATGAAATGGGAATAATAGCACTTACCTCCCAGGGTGGTTGTGAGGATGAGATGAGATATTTATAAAGCACTTGGCACAGTGTCTGGCATATAGTAAGAGGTATATGTTAGCTTTTCAAAATTATGTTTTAAAGCAGATTTCATCTTGTTAAAAAAAAGTGCAAAGAAAAGCCAAGAGGAATGGAAGGTGTGACAGGATAACAACTTGCATCCAAATACTAGCCTCCCCAAAGTTCATCTAGTAGCAATAAAAAAAGACATTTTTAGAAAAGTCTTTCAGTTACAAATGAAGTATGAATAGGGATTCCATTGAATATGGAGTGTACCTCCTTTGTCCCAAACCGAGGGCCCCAAGCATGCTTTCATTTCCCTAATAAACCTATTTCAAACATCCAGACTTTATAATTATTACTTTGTAATTGTTTAATCCTTCACCTACCCTAAAGGCATGGGGTTAAAACACATTACTGTACCTACAACCTTATCAGTCTGGAATATCCTTCTGGGAAGACCATCCCCTTCTCAGAAAGTTGTGTTCTACCTCCATTTTGTGGTGAGGTCTGCACCAGCAATTATTCCTCTTTCAGGGTTTTGACTGACTTTGGGACTTCAAAACCATGCCCCAGTGCTGGGAATCATTTCTTTCCATTCCCCTCAGGTCCCTCTAATTAGTAGTCTTCCTTTATTAAAATGTGAGCTTGTTGCCCTCAGGGTCTTTTGTTCTGTTCCCAGACCTTAGCACAGAGCTTGTCACCTAGGAAAGGAATTATGGATGCTTGGTTTTTTCTTCCAGGAAATGCCATTAACTGCTTATGTTTCTTTGCAGGATTCATCTGACTACCGTTAGCATCCCTTAAACAACAAGAAAATGATCGCTAGTAATAATGTACTGAAAGTTTTCTTCCTTTCTCAGACAGGAGTTGGGACCCTGGGGAACTCCTTCATTCTGGTACTTTACACCGTCACCTTCTTCACTGGTCATAGACTGAGGCCAGTAGATTTAATTCTTACCCATATGGCTTTTGTCAATGACTTAGTGCTTCTCTCCAGAGGCATCCCTTATACAATGTCTGCCTTTGGACTCATTAACTTCATGAATGATTTGATATGTAAATTTACCGTCTACCTTCAACGAGTGGCTCGGGGCCTTTCTCTTTGTACCACCTGCCTCTTGAGTAGTGTCCAGGCCATCACCATCAGTTCAGGAGGCTCTACAAGGGGGAAGTTCAAATCCCAAGTCCTAAAGTACATTTCCTCCTCCATTCTTCTCTCCTGGATCTTCCATCTCTTAAGCAATTATACTCTTCTTGAGTATATAAGCATCCCAAAGATCAGTAAAAATGCCACTAAGATATTCGATTTTGGTTTTTGTTCTTCTGTATTTCTAACTTCAGCTAATATCTCACTGTACATATTCATAATCTCTCTTTTTGACATTGTCTGTGTGGCAATCATGGTCTGGACAGGTGGATATATGATATTTTTCCTATACAGACATCACCAACGACTCCAGTATATTCATAGAGGTACTCCTGTGACAAGAGCCACTCAAACCATCTTGCAGCTGGTCAGTATTTTTGTCTGCTTTTATTTAATAAATTCTATCCTTTCATGGTATATGTATCATATAAATCTACTTCCCTGGATGATCAACTTCTCTGCCTTCCTGTCTGCATGCTTTCCAGCTTTTAGCCCTTTTGTGCTGATCATCAATGATTCCCAAGTTTCCACAAACTTTTTAACTCTCTGGAGGATGATAAAGCACCAACCCTGATATTGCCCTGTGGGATGTTTCAGTGGCTTCTTCTTCAGAGTCTACCTGTAAAGGATCCTGCTAAAGGGAAAGAATCTAATAGTATTTTTAAACAGAGATAGGAAATTTGGTTGGTCATTTTATCCCTCAGTTGCTCAATAGTCCAAGGATAGGAACAGGCAATTGTCAGAAGAAGGAATGAAAGCTATCAATAATTACATGAAAAAGTGCTCTAAATAACTACTGATTAAAGAAATAGATATTAAAACAAGTCTGAGATACCATTTCACACCTATCAGATTGGCTAACAGTAGAAAAGGAAAACGACAAATGCTGCAAGGCATGTGGAAAAATTGGGACACTAGTGAATTGATGATGGAGTTGTGAGCTACTCCAACCAGTATGGACAACAATTTTGAACTAGGCCCGAAGGGCTATAAAACTACATATACCCTTTGACCTAGTAATACCACTACTATATCTCTATGCCAAAGAGATTAAAGAAAAGAGTAAAGGACCTATTTGTGCAAAAAATACTTATAGCATTATTTTTGTGGTGGCAAAGAATTGGAAATTGAGAGGATGCCCATCAATATGTGAAGCTTGGTAATTCAGTAGCTTGAACACTAGGCCTGAAGTCTAGAAGGCCTGAGTTCAAATCAGGCCTCAGACATTAACTAGATATGTGACCTTGGGCAAGGTACTTAACCCTGTTTGTCTCAGTTTCTTCATCTGTACGATGAGCTGGGTAATGTAAGGTATGATTGAATTTTGTATCCACAAAATTATATAAAATAATAATTTATACTGATGGTTAATGTAAGAGACCAAAGTGGTTGTATCAGGCAGTGGATGAGGAATGTGACTACCTGGAAATTAGCATATTTGCTACTTTTCTTTCTTCTGAAAAGCCCTTCCTATATGTCAAATACAATTGCCAAGCCAGTTCTCATCCACAAAGGATAAGAATGAGGGTTATAAAATCCACCTTTACTATTACTATCCTGGGTTGTAATCTTCCAACTCACACTTTTGTCAGTTGTCTTAGCAATTGAGAACTCCTTTATCATGCTATCTGATGTGGTTGGTCATGGTTCTTGTCTTTCATTCTGAAAGAACACTAAAATGCCATCACTCTGCTAAAGTCAACTTTCAATGTGTCTGACTGTGACTGATCAGACCAATATGAGTTCAGAATGCTCTACCACAGGTTGGGTACAAATAGTCTGTGTGAAGATTTGGGGTGAATACTCTAAATTTGTGCACCCTGCATTTCCTTTGAGCTCTTTTTAATTCTGCTTTGCTCATAGAGCACAGCACCTTTTCTGATGTGGGTAGGCCATGCCAGTATCTCTCATGTCACACAATTAATTCCAAAGTTCTTGAGAGAGACCTTCAGAGTGTCCTTGACAAGAGGACGCTATACCCCAGGAGTTCAAGGATGCTTCCATTGTCCATCTCCATAAGGTAAAGGAAATAGATTGTTCTGTGACATTCATAGGGAGGGTGTCTCTCTCTTAGTCATTGCTGGTAAGATTCTTGCCAGTCTTCCTTATTAGGTGGATCCTTCACCTGAGAGATGGTTATCTACCTGAAGCACATCTGGGGTCCTAATGTTGGTGGTTGTAGAGCTCCATTTCCCTGGGGCTCTGGATCTCCTCCCAGTTTGCTGAAGTGGGGCAGTCTGGGACAGCTCTGATCCTGCACTGGCAGAAGGGACCCTCCATAGTGATTTTCCTAGCCTCACATGCTAAGAGACTATTTGTCCCTTCTGCTGATTCTACAGCTCCAGGATTTTTCTGGGGAAATATTTGATGGTTCTTTCAAGGTCTACAAGGTCTACTGATTACTCCACTATTTGGACTCCCAGAAGTTCAAGTAGGTGACTTATGGACATTTAATCTACAGGCTGATAGTCTCAGGAGTAGCCACTGCAGATACCCGGGTCTCCGAGGCTTTCACTTGCTTGGTTCTGCTGGACTCCCATCTTGGGCTGATATACCCAAGATTCAGCAGTTGACTGCTGCCTCAGAGTGCCTGGGGCTTCCTACTCAGGGCTATTGTGGCAGAGACATGCTGGGATAGCCTGTGTGCTGTGAGCTGTGTGCTCCACCAGCCCCATGGAAAAGATCCTTCCCATCAATCTTTCAGTCTGTCCTGGGCTGTGAATATGCCACAGTCTATCTCCTATTAGATTCTGCCCCTCCAAAATCTGGTCAGGCTTCATCATACTGTCAAAGAGTTCATTGCACACTCTAGCAAAAACACTCATGTATACACATATGCACATACACACAAGGTTAAGAACCCTTGGTCTAGCCAGTGGTAGACTGTAATTTGGAGAGCAAGTTTCTGGGTGTTTTTCTTTTAAATTAGAGAAAAGAAGAAGACCCAAGAAGATACAGGAGCATTTTGTTGGTTGGCTAGGAGAATAATGGTCACAGGGCAAAGATGGGGCTGCCCCATTAGTGTTTTGCTGCCACTTTTCTGCAAAGAAGAATTATCTTTATGTTGAAATATTAGTGGGGTTGGATTAACAGAACTTTGATATCCTTGAGGAATACTAAGACAATAAAGAAGCACTGAGTTTTTCTGGATGATGTAAAATCAACTGTACAGTATAAACTAAATTCCCAGGTACTGAATTAGCTGAAGAGAATACAGAGCTCTTCTGTATGATTAAGAAAGATTAGAGAGAAGAGGCAGTCAGAAGAATGAAAAATCATGCTCAGTGATTCCAAAGAGGTGATAGATTAATGTCTGTAAAGTACAGATCTGTGAATTTCACATTAATTCCTGGGGAAAATCTAGACTGTATTCCTTAAAAGAGGATTACTGGTCATGTAGAGAAGGAAATTGTCATCACAAAGATCATATATGCATACAGGCATGCACATGTGTACAGAGATACACATCTAAACATATACACATATATTCATATACACATATTCATGTTTCCCTATGCATCTATGTACAAATACATATTTACAAATATACATGCATGGGTATTGTTTGTGTGCCCATTTATATTTGCATACACATATGTATATATAGGTGTATTGGTATGAATATATAATATTTGTGATCAATATTTCCTTTCATCATAGGTGTATATATATTATATATAGTTATATATGGGCATATTTGTATATACATGGAGATAAAGTTAGATATTATAAGGATGGACATGGGTACAGACACATACTTTAACAAAGCGTTTGTGGGAATACTTTATGGTCTTCTAGTAGAAAACATGCAAAGATGACAATGAGAAATGGATTGAGAACAGATTGAATGACTGAACTCTATAAATTATTGATTATGGTTTGACCGACTTGATATAATTTCAGGAGCCCTCTGCTTGGCCTTGTGCTGTAGAAATATGTTTGAAATTACATCAAAGAAAAGGGGCATACTTATCAAATTTGCAGGTGCCAGAGATCTGAGAAGGATAAATAACATGCTAAATCATGGTGAAAGGACTTAATACCTGAGTTCAAAAAAGTCAAGATACTGAAAGCGATTCTTAAGCAGTTTGTCTGAAAATGATTGTATTTTAACTTAATGTGAAGGTGTTATGAAACAGTGCTGTAACCAGGCAGACAAAAGTAATGGTATCTTGATAATCATTAAGAGATTCTTATTTTCTCAACATTTTTTTCCTGTTCAGGTCACATCAAGGGAATGGTATTCAGCTGTGAGTACTATAAATTTAAAAGGCAATCATAGAAGTTCAGTGAAGATAGTGAAGGCCTTGAGTGCAAGATATAGGTGAATCAGTTGAATGAACTGGATCTTCTTTATTCCAGGGAACACCTAGTGAGAGTGTGAAGCCTGACTGTTTTACTCAAGATTTTGAAAGACTGTCACCTGGAGAAGGGAAGAGATTGTGCTATGTGGCCTTTGAAAATCTTTCAAACTCTAAAACCCTGTGGATCTGTGATCATAAGTACAAATAAGGGATCCAAAGTTTACTTCAATTCAATATTAATTGTAGATGATTTAATCCGTAGAGAAAGCACTGTACTAGACACAGATGGTAGTGGTGATAACTACAACAGTAACAATGAGACAGTTCTTGCCATTGGTAGATCAATGCAAAGTAAATGTAAAAACTACAAAAACTGTTACATTTTCCTAACTGAAGAATGATGTGATCACTTTCAACTGACTGCTTCCTGAAAGGTTTTGTAGAGTAGTACCTGGATTGGGACTTGAAAGAAGAATAAAATAGTAGAAATTTAATCACATTTCAGATATGGGAGATGACACTAACCAAGTCATAGATAGGAGAGTGATGGGACAACAATGGCCAAAGGTAAGGAATCTCCTTTATTTGGAATAGTCACTACTTGAATCAGAGTAGTGTGAAGCAAGGTTGGAAGAAGAGGCTCAGAAACAGACTGTGGAAAACTTGAATGTCCAGGGCTTCTTTATGCTCTTCATCAACTCTTTGGATCATCTAATTCCTCTCCTCAAAATCCTGAAGTTCAGCCCCTTCATTGACATCAAGAAAAGCATCCCTTCCATGTGATGATGTTCAAGTTCTCCACAGTCTTCTTCTGAGCTTCTTCCCATCTTGCCTTACATTACTCTTATTCAAGTAGTGTATAGGAGAGAGAAGGGGACGTATCTTCCCCCACCTGATAACAAAAGACAATGTTTTAATTTCCCAGAAGAGGTTTTCCTTGGTTTTGACTCCTATCCCATATGTTTTCTGCTCTCCTACCTCTTTTCAGCTTTCTTTTGAGTATTCTCTTCTTCCATTAGGTTCGAAGCTCCTTGCAGTCAGGGAATGTCTTTACTTTTCTTATTTTTATCTCTAAAGCAGCGCAGTGCCTGATGTATAGTTATTACTTAATAAATATTTCAAAGTTATATTTCTTTGGAGGTAAATTTGGGAGAATCCAGGCAAGTCCCTGCCTAACTCTGACATCTTGGCTCAGTCCTCTCCCTAGTTCACACTTTTAGACATTCATTTCTACTCCTGCAACCATGGATCAATTTAGAAGAATTTCTGTCAACTAACATATCCCTGTAGTATTATTTCACATAAATTTCATCTCTATCACCAAAGGATATTGATCAAAAGAGAATTTTACTACTCCCAAAGGGCTACAAAAATGTGTATATGCTCTGACCCTGCAATATCGCTTATGGTACTGTATGTATTTCCAAGAGATCATAAAAATGGGAAAGAGTCCCACATGTACAAAAATATTTATAGTAGCCCTCTTTGTGGTGGCCAAAAACTGGAGATCAAAAGGATGCCCTTTAATTGGGGAATAGCTGAATAAATTGTGGTATATGAATGTAATAGAATACTACTGTGCTGTAAGAAATGATGAACAGGAAGATTTCAGAGAGGCATGGAAAAACTTATATGATCTGATGCTGAGTGAAAGGAACTGAACCGGGAGAACTTTGTACACAGTAATAACCACAGTGTGTGAGGACTTTTTCTGATGGACTTAGAACTTCATTGCAATGCAAGAACTTAAAAAATTCCCAATGATCTTTTAAGGCAAATACCTTCCACATCCAGAGAAAGAACTATGGAATTCAATCGCAGATTGGAGCAGATCATTTTCTTTTGTATTACATTTTGGTTTGTTATATGACTTCTTCCACTCATTTTAATTCTTCTATACAACATGACTATGGTGAAATTGTATTTAATAGGAATGTATGTGTAGAACCTATATAAAATTGTATACCATCTTGGAGAGGGAGGGAGAAGGTGGGAGGGAAAGGAGGAGGTGGGAGGGAAAGAAAAACATCTAGGTTGTATGGTAGTGATTGTGGAACACTGAAAATAAATAACAAATAAAAACATAAAAATAAAAGAGAGTTTTACCTCAGTTCATTTGCTTTAGTATGTAAAATATCTAGGGAAAAGAGGCAAGGGAAAGAGCTGGTAAAAGAATAAGGTAAGAGTATTAAAGGAAGCAACAATTCATATTGAAGAGAGCAAAAGGGGACAATATTTAAAATGTTGGAGAGTTTCCAGTTTCATGTTATGAAAACAAAGGCCTAAGTCTTAGGTAGTGTAGAATCTCTATGTCTTTAGCATAGTTTATTCAAGTATACAATTATGGGATTTTCATTAAGAATTTAAAAGTACATTCTTCTTTGCGATGCTGGACAGATAAAATGGTGTTGGGGAAAGAAGGCCTGAGTACTGTCCTGATAAATCACAGAATTTCATAGATGGAGCAACTACAGAGGTTTCTGAGTCTAGTCCAGGTGATGAATCTATCAACATTGGAAGCACCCAATGTCAAGTCTTCATAGGCAGGCAGTTTGAGTTCAAATCTATAGTATGAGTAGCTATTTCATATTATTGATTTCTTCAAGATTTCTCTCCCCAAAGAACTGAGAGAAGGTGAACATAATTAACAATACTACTAATAACAAAAGCAACAACAAAAATTATACATAATATGAATATGCCATTTTAAAGTTCACAAATCATTTTACTATTCTTTCATGATCTTCACAAAAATCCTGGAGGCCAGGTGTTATTGCAACCTCCATTTTATCGATGATGACTCTGAGGGAAACTGAGGTGAAGTGACTTGCTCTACTTCATATAGCTACTAAGTATCTGTGGCAGAATTGCTATTCTGATCTTTTGAATTGCAAGGTCCAGAACTCCATCTGCTGTATCACCTAACTGTATTTTTTTTAGGATTTTATTGGATTGGAAGCTTTATTCTATCCCACAGAGCCAAAGTATACTTGGGTACTTGAGAGTCACTGACAATTAGAACTAAGGGGCTACAGGCTGGAAAGCAGGCAGCTAGGAGGACATTGATGTGAACCAGCCAGGAGGTTGGCTCCCCAAACTGCATACACAGTGTTAAAATAGAGTTCAAGGAGTAAAAAGATACAAACATACTGACCAGCAGTAGTATGGTTTTGGTGGCTCTGGTTTCAGGGGAGCTATTTGATGGCCGATTATTGCCATGAATGTATTGGACTTTCTGGTGGTGTCTGTGCAAGAAAAAAACAATATATCCACTGGTTCCCACCATAATTCCTACATGTAAAATATCAAGAAGGGAAAATATGAATACATATAGTGCAACATTAAATGAAATACCAACTGGAGCAGAACAATAAATTAAATTATTTATTTCAGTGATGTTTTCCATTCTTGTTGGGCCTTTGACATATAAAAGAACAAAGCAATATGTCAGCAGTTGACAAGGCCAGCATAAGAAACAGAGTGGAACAATGCACTTTGGGATTCTGGCTTTGATTTCTGACCACCTGGAGTTTCCAGGATGTAAAGTGATGGTTTGGAAGCCACTCAGAAGGCAAGTGGTGTAGAGAGAAATACCCCTGGCCACTCGGTGAAGGTAAAACACAAGTTTACATCCCACATCATCCAAGAAATTGTTGAGCCCAAAAGCAGCCATTGTCTGAGGGATTCCTTTGGAGAGAAGTACCAAGTCATTGACAAAGGCCAAGTGACAAAGAAGCAAGTCTATGGGCCTCAACCTGAGACCAGTGAAGAAGGTGATAGTATAAAGGCCCAGGAGGAAAGAGTTCCCCAGGATGCCAAATCCAGTCTGAAATAGAAAAAGGAGTCCCAATACCATGTCATTAGAAGTTTTCAGTTACTTGAAGGTAAATGGCTGTCAAAACCAAGAGATCCTTTCTTGTTCAGAAATATAAGGTGTAGAAGACATTTTCTGAGAAGAAGGATACAATTCACATGTCTGGTATACATCACCATGAACCATATATAACATCTAAAAGAAAATGATGAATATATCTCTTTTAGTGCTGCCTGATGGATCGTTGAGAGGGTAGTATTGATTAGAAATTTTCTGATTTTTTTTTTGCCATTTATTTCTGAAAGATTCTTCTTTGAAAAATTTAGGTTGTATTCTTTTGTGAAACAGTTAAATTATATATTCCCTACAAGGTACTAGCAGATACTTTAGTGTCAAGAAGGAACCAGTATCCAGAAAGCATCTTATGATAGAGAAAACAATTAGCTACTGACATGATGTTATGAATTCTAACCATGTTATAAGTTAGGTTTCATAGTCCTATATTTAATAGGGTTCATGTTTGTGTCTTTGAGTGTGATGACATCACTATGCTCAATAATATTACATTTTTTATATTTCCTTACAAGGGATGGAGACAAGAAGACTATTATTTGCATTCTCATCTCTCTCTTCTCATGTCAAATTGGTTGTTTTCATGATTACTTCTTACAACACAAGTTGATATATGGCATTGATAGAACTTCCCTTTAAATTTATGCTTTTTTGTTATAACTTTTGAGATTCTTGTCCTTCTGTTCATTGACATTATTTTCACTAGTATTTTTTCTGATGATAAAAAAATGTCTTTGGTTTTATGATTCACATGGTACAGAATGAGTAAGTTAATATAGGTAGTATTGTCATTTTTATTACATTCACTCCTATTATCCATAATAATTAATATTCCTCCATTTATTTGGTCTGTTTTCATTTCTTTTAAGAATGTTTCATTGTTAGATTCCTATTATTCCTGAGGGAATATTCATAAAGGACCTCCTATATATTTTGGCATTTGTACCTTCTGTAATGATTTTGAATGGAATTTCTGTTTCTAATTCATTCCTTGTTTGCCTCATGCTTCGATTTCTCACTATACCAACTTGTTTTGTGCCAATCTTAACCTGGAAATTTCCTCAGTACTTTGGGCTTTCTCATGCTATCCCATGACAGCCCTCAACTTCCTTCTTGGGTCCTCACTTTTAGCAATGGGTTCAAACTATCATTTTCCCCCAGACCACCCCAAGTTATGATTTCGACTCTTGATACATTACCCCAATGGTCATACATGGGTACCTCTCTCAATCAACCTTTTCAGTTCCCTTTTATAGGTAGTCTTCCCCATTAAAATGCAAGTTACTTAAGAATATTGATTTTCTTTCTTTTTGTTTGCATTTGTTCCCTGAGCAGTTAGGGTATAGTAAACTCTTAAATATGGACTGTTTAGTACTTCCTAGATTTAGTTGGTAATATGCTGAAATACTAATAATTTATGTGAATTTATTTTGTATCATGAGACTTTCTAAATTTATTAGTTGTTTAATTTTTCTTTCTTACTCCTAGGCTACCTGAAGGAAATAATATCATTGATAAAAAAGATATTTTAATAACTTCTTTGACTGTGCTTTTTCTTTCAATTCTTTATTTCACATTTTATAAATATGACTGGCATTATAACAGTTTGTTCAATGATAGGAGTGATTATAGGCATCTTGCTTTACCCTTGACTTTTTGAAAAGGCCTTTAAAATTTTATCTAGAACATAAAATGTTTGTTCTTGGATTTGGGTAGATGATATTTACTATGCTAATGAAAAGTCAAGTTTTTACTGGTTTTTAATTTTTAATATTTAATATTTAATTTTATATTTTAAATTTATATTTTCTCAGATGCCTTTTTGACATCTACTTTTATGTTTGTAATTGTCATTATTTTGAACCAATGTTGCATTCCTGGTGTAAACATAACCTGATGTTCCTACATAACCTAATACCTTATTGTAGCCTACATGTTAATTTGTATTACTTTTTCTGTGTGCCAATGTTCATTAACAATATTGTTCTGTAGTTCCCTGTCTGTTTTGTCTCTCTTGTTTGAGTATCAACATGAATGAATGAATGAAAGTTGAAAAATATCTTTACATGTAATGGGAAAAAGTAAAACACTATTAAAAAAGAAAAATAAAAAAAAAATGAGTAGGTTGAAGTAAATTGCTTTTAACATCCCTTCCACTTCTTCAAATTATCTTATAGATCAAAGTAAAAAAAAAAAAAAGAAAAAAATGAAACAGTCTTATGGTCAAGGCCTCCTGAGTACAGAATAATCCGGCATAGACATAGTGTGAAGTTCTAGACAGGGTAGGAACTAAAGATGCTCTGAACTTTTCACAAAGCTCATCTCCCAAATTGTAAATCTTGTATAGACAATATGATAGAAAATGGATCGAGACTGGGGGATACAATTGCACAAGAAAAGGAGTATCAAATGAGTAGCCTTGGGGATAAAACTCTGAGCCTTTGATCCTCTTAAGATGGATATTTTGCTATGGATACAAAAATAAAGGAAAGCACAGAGCATACTGAGTAAATACATTTTTGGCAGAGTAAAGGCACTATGATAAAGGATGAAAAGATATCAGTGAAAGATCTTAGGTGTGTTTTCAGAGACCCAAGTGGATTAGCTAATATATCCATTGATCTGTTTATAAAAATCACGAAATTAATATAAGTGAATGGTTCTATCTAAAGTAGGAATAAAAGAAAGTTTTTTGGAGATTGATATATCCGCTTGACTGTAGACAAGTTAGAATGTGTCTTTTGAGTGAAATTCATCTTGTAATAGAAAATGTGCCATGCAGGAGGTGACTTTAATAAGTATATATTCATTATTCTTAAATTGTAAATTAGGAAGAAAGCACAAATCAAGAGTAATCCTCTTGGTTTCTAACGGAGGAGAAGCTTACTTTGAAAAAACTGTAAAAAAACATTTTGCAGAAATTTAGTTGAATCTTTGAGACAATATTCATCATTAGAAATTTTAAAGCTATAACTTTCCTCTATCTTGTTGAATTTAGTCCTCTGGTTGGTTTCCTGACATTGCTGCTGATGAACACTAAGTGAAAACCTGAAGGAAGCTATGTGACTGCTTGTGGCCCTAAAGGGGCAAGCAAGCCACTATAAAAGGATGTTATATAGTAGGAAGAAGTATTTCTATGAAATAAAATTTCTGGGATCTCTTACCTGTCTAAACAATTTCTCTCTCTCTCTCTCTCTCTCTCTCTGTCCCTGTCCCTTTTCCTCTCCCACCCCCAGTCTCTCACCCTCGCTGTCATCATTCATGTTCTACTGACTATGCATATATGGTCCACATGGTTCCTTCCTGATCCTTCCTTTCTTCTAGGTTAACTTGGTGATCTCATCACCTCCTGCTGGTTCAACTCTCATGCTGATTAATTCAAGATCTAAATATCAACCTTCACTACTTCTCTAGGATACAGTCTCCTTGTACCAACTACAAGATAGGAAATCTTGACTTGGATGTTCCATAGCAACATCAACCTCAGCATGCCTAGAAGACAACATATTGCATTCCCCGGTCCACCTTGCAATTTGCCCATTTGAGTGGGAAACATCATTATTCTCCCTATCATCCATGTTTGCAATAGGTACCTCTTTTCCAGTTCAACAAAATCCCTCAATCTCTTCATCTGATCAGTTGCTATTCATTCTCCATTCTATAATGGAGATGTTCTCATCTTATATTCATAACAGAACCATCAAAGTTTTAACTCTCATCTAAATAATTGTGACTGTTACTTCCCAATGGATAAATGGTCAAAGAATATGAACAGATAGTTTTCAAAAGAAAGAAATCAAAATGTCCATATGACCGAAGTTCCATGGCCAAATCACTAATAATCAGAGGAATGTAAAATAACCATATTGGTTAAAATGATGTAAAGGGAAAATATTACAGGAGCTATCGGGAAAGAGGAAGATTCGCACTGATCAAGTCATGAATTAGTCCGGCCATTCTGAAAAGTAATTTGGAATTATACCCTAAAAGTCACTAAACTCCATCTTTAAACAATTTCCTCTTTAGCTTTTTGCAAATAGCTTTTCCAATGTGGAGATTCCTCCACCAGGAAGCTCACTCTGCTCTATTATGTTTTCAGTTGAAATCCCTATTTTGTATTTTCTAAAATTTAAGTATGTTTACTCAGTTTTATACTCCATTTTATACTGTTTAATCCCTAACCTTTTTAGTGATATATTTTTAAAAATTGCTTTTACAATATAATTTTGTTACTTTCACAATTTTGAAACTGAAGGAAACACTTTCTCTGACTTTATTATAGAGATTACTTGAAAAGTTCCCAACTTGGAAGATCATTTCTTGAGGAGACCTCACAAATCAACTCACTTTTAGAATTGTCCAATCTCTCCATTCCCTAAACACATTCTTACCCTTTCCAGCTCCCTCTTTTGTTCAGCCATCTTCTATTAGTCTCTAAAGTCCTTGGAGATAGGTTTTTTCTTGATATTTTGCAATAATATCTACAGAACTCACAACAGTGAGTAAATAGTAAACTTTATAAATGGAGTATTTATCTCAACTACTGATACCATTTAATCAGCTATGTCATAAATCTAACAGCTGAGTGAAAGATAGATTGAAATGAGGAGATATTTGAAACAGGGAGACCAAATAGCAGGCCATTGCAGTTCTCCAGACATGAGGTGATGAAAGTGCATTCCAAAGTGGTGGTATTATTTAACAAGGGCAGCTAGGTGGTGCAGAGAATAGAACACCAGTGCAGGAGTCAGGAGGACCTGAGTTCTAATCTCACTTCAGATACTTGACACTTACTAGCTGTGTGATTTTGGGAAAGTCACTTAACCCCAATTGCCTCATCCTTGGTCATCCTGATGCATATCTGGTCACTGGATTCAGATGATTCTGGAGAAGAAGTGAGGCTGATGACCTGCACAGCCCTCCCTCACTCAAAACAAAGCCAAGTGCAAATCATGTCATTATTTCTCTGATGGCATGGTCTTCTTCAGCAATAAAGGACACACACACACACACACACACATTATTAAACAAGAAAAGAGAATGAATGAAAGAGATGTCACAAAGATAGACTCAAAAGCCTTGACAACAAATAGAGTATTGAGGATGAGAGAAGGACTGGAAATGACACCTGGTTCCAATCCTGGGTGATTGAGAGGATAGGTATATTACAAGAATAATAGGAAAATAAAGGTAAGAGGTTTTGTGTGGGAGATAATGAGTTCAGTTTGAGATATGTTGCAATTAAGAAGCCTGAGAGATATCCAATTCAAAATGCTGAAAAGCCAAGGGATGTATTAAACTAGAGGTCAGGATAGTTGTAAGAAGTGGACAAGGAGACCTGGGAATCATTAACATACGAATGACAGTTGAATTAATGGGAGATGAGATTACCAAGCAAAATGTTCTGTTCATCCTTTGTATTTTAGGAGGATGAAATGACATAATGTTGGGGTCAAGGTATAGTGAGTCTGCCTGTGGCTGATCAGGTCATATTAGTTCAGTAGGCTTTACCACAGGTCATGCACAAATAGTTCATGAGAATATTTGGAATGGTAAAGTCTCTGTATTTGTATATCTCACATTTTTGGGGAGTTACAGAGATTCTACTTTGCTCATAGATTCAGGAAGTCATATACCAGCATCAGCGAGGTCAAACAATCAATACTAATGTTCTCCAGATAGACCCTGAGGATATCCTTGTAGTACTTCTTTTGGCCTCTCTGTGAGTGATTGCCTTACATGAGTTCTTCTTCAGATAGTCTCATAGATATTTAAATGTATGTTTGTCATTTGGACTAAGTGGCCAGCCCGTTAGAACTGTGCTGCCCAAAGCCAAGTTTGAATGCTTGGTAGCTCAGCTCAGGATACCTCAGTGTCCAATACCTTATCTTGCCTGGTAATCTTCTGGGTCTTTATAAGGCAATCCAAATGGAAGCAGTATAGTTTTCTGGCATGGTGCTAGTAGATGGTCCACATTTCACTGACATACAAAATTGTAGTCAGTAAAAAGACTATACAATCCTTCAAGTTGGTAGGCAGATTAATAACTCTTCTCTCTCACACTTTCTCTTGGAGTTTTCCAAATGGTGAACTAGCTCTGACAATGGGTGCATCAACTTCATTATCTATGTGTATACCCTTGGAAAGAGTACTGCCAAGATAAGTGAAGTGAACCACAGCATTCAAAATTTCTCCTTTTACTGTAATCACCTCTGGTAGAGAGCCTCTGTTTTCTTGGTGTTAATTACTGGGGCAAAATTAATACCACTTGCAAGGAATCAATGCAAATTCTGCTGCATCTCATCCTAAGAGGCTGCATAGAGTGCACAATCATTTGAAGGGGGGAAAACATTATGCACCAATTCTTCTTCCACTTTTATCTTGAATTTTGATCTTTTCAAATTAAATAATTAACCATTAGTATGGTAGCTGACTTTGATGGCATTTTATTCCTTTTTGAAACTGTAAAACATCATTGTACAAATGTCATGGGGAAAAGCATGAGAGCAAGCACACAGACCCACTTCACTACACTGGTGACTGAAAAGCATAAGAGCATAAACCTTTATCCAGAAGCCATGAATGCATCAAATCATTAAAGTGACATACAATATTGATGAATGTTTCCAGGGAACTAAATTGCACCATGATCTGACAGTATCAAAGGTTTTAATCAGGTCAATAAACATTCTGTTCAGACCTCTGTTCTGCTCCTGGCATTTCTCTTGAGTTGTAAAGCAGCAAATACCATGTCAACTATTCCTAGGCTCTTTTGGAAGCCACACAGACTCTCAGGTAGATGGCTATCTTCCAGGTGAAGAATCAACTAATTAAGGAGGACTCTAAGAAGAATTTTGTCAGCAGTGACTAAAGGGCGAAGCCCCTGTGACTGTAACCAGACAACCCATTACCTTTTTCTTTATAGAAATGAACAATGAAGGCATCCTTGATTTCCTGGGGGATAACCTCCTTTCAGTCAGCTTCTGTATACTGAACCCTTTGTCTTGTAGAAATTTGCTGGAATGAAATCCACACCAGGTACCTTCAACACATGAGAGAAGATTAACGGTATGCAATACCTCTTCCTCAGATGGAACTCCAACTAAAGGGTCTGATTCCAAGCTGGCATATATGGTTCATGGCATTAGTATTGCTTGATGATGGCTTGTTGAGAAAACTGAAAATTTTCCTCCCCTCTCTCCATGATCATGATCTTATTACTGAACAAGGTGCTTCTATCAGTTCTGAGTAGTTGAGATGCACCAGAAGTATTTGACCCATAAATAGCTTTAAGGCCATAGTAAAAGCACTTTGAATTGCTACTATTACTATAAAGTTGAATTTCATCAGCCTTATTATTGAGCCAAGAATCCTGCATTTTTCTGAACTTGACTTACAATTTACTTTTGATGGAATTAAACCCTGCATTCTTAGATATGGATGAAGTATCCTACATGTAAACTCTGTGGTTTAGTAGCTTGGTTTAGTAGCTTCTGAATTTCTACATCATTTTCATCAAAATAATGAAGATGTTTGTGAATATTCTGGCCCAGGAGAGCAAATGTGATGCTGTATGCTAAATCTCTGAAAGTTGCCATTCCTGTTTTGCTCTAGCTATATGTTGATTCAACTTGTCCACCAAGTCAGCAAAAAATTGCTCAGGCATGAAGAATTGCTCAAAATTATTGACATTTAGTCTCTGGATAGTCATCTTGCTTGGGGCTGCTGCTTTTTAAAATATCAATATTTAGTTTGGAGACAATGTCTATGATCATTCCAGCACTCTGCATCACATATCAACACATTCATGAACTTTTCTTCCAATTAGATAAACAGGAGACAGTTTTGGTGATGAAAAGCTCTTGAGACCCACAGGTCTTCAGTAGCAATAATCATTTCTGTTGCTGTTTCTAACTCCATTCCTCCCAAAGACCCCCTTCATAATTTTTTTCTGTGACATTTTCAGGGTTTCTTATGATGGGAACATACACACTTGGCACTTGCCTGCAAATGGAAATCTCATTTTCATAAGGCTGCCATTCATTTTCTTGAGAAGGCATACAAGTATACTGATTAGATCACACCTGATTTTGAAACCTACACTAGCAACACTCTTCAGCAGTGGGCACTTCAGAAAAATAATTGTTTCCAGCTCCAACTTTGATAATCTGGCTTTCCTTTGGTAGCTTTGGTTCACTCAGGGCTACAGTATTGATGTGCTACCTGCTGAGTTCTCTCACATCAAGAGATCTTTCAGGTCTCCTGGTTTTCATTTTGTTCATGTACTAACGATGAGTGGAATGATTTTCACAAAATTTTGTCTACATTTTTCTTTCAACCACAACTAGGCCAGTGTTATGAAAAGAATCACAAAAAAGAAAAAAAAGGAAGGAAGAAATAGAGAAAAAAGAAAGAAAGAAAAAAAGAAGGCAGCTAGGGAGGAAAGAAGAAAGAATGAATGAGAGAAAAAAATGAGGAAGAAGGAAAAAAGAAGGAATGTAGGAAGGAAGGAAATAATAAAGGAAGAATAAATCAAGGAAAAAAGTAGTTAGGAAGGAAGGAAAGTAGAAAGAAAGAAGAAAGGAAGAAAAGGATAGAAAAAAGAAGGAACTTAAGAAGGAAAGAGGAAAGGAAGAAAGAAAAAATTAAAGAAAAGAAAAAGCTAGGAAGGAAGGAAAAGGCAAGAATTAATGAATGAAAGAAAGAAGGAAGAACAGAATAAAGGAAGTGAAAAAGAAGGAATTTAAAAAAGAAGAAAGAAAAAGTAAGGAAGAAAAAAGGAACTAAGGTTGGAAGAAACAAGCAAAGAAAAAATAAACAAAAAAGGGGAAGAAAGGAAGGGAGGGAGGGGAGACAGGAGGGAAAGTGGGAAAAAGAGAATGAGCAAGAGCAAAGAAGAAAGAGGACGAGGAGGAGGAGGTGGTGATGGTGGCAGAGAAGGTGATGGTGGTGTATGAGGAGAAGAAGAAAATACTTCTTTTGTAATAGGCATGGTCAAATAATTTTCTATGATCAAAAGTTAAATGTATTTTCCCCTTCAAAGAGAAATAAATGTACCTGGTGGCTCCTTTATATTGAACAGTTCATCATGGAAAACATATTAATCTTTATTCTTTAATATACAAACAATGAGGTAGGGTGGATCAATGTAAAAATAAACAAATAAAAACCATTGCCTGTATTTTGGGAAATAGATGAACATGACTAAAAGAAGTTCAAAAAAGACAAATAAAAATATGATGTGAATTGAGTTATGATTTTTTTTTTCCTAAGAAAGGAGATCATTGAACCCTAGAAGTGGAATTAATCAATCATAGAGTTCAGTGCCTGCTAGTGGAAAGGTGGTGTTCTAAGACTTGGAGTCACAGAAATAAAAAAGAATCCATCCCTGTCTTCAATGAACTTATATTCAAAAGGAGGAGGCAGCATATAAATATACAGGCATGCATAAAACAGTTATAGTGTGCATAATGGATAAAGTATACAATTTTTTTTTGTTATTTTGTATCTATTTATATGTTTAGGTATTACCTATACACATATATACACACATATACGAATGTATACATATATACTACATACATACGTACATGTATACACACACCTGTGTATGTGTGTGTGCAAAGGATAATGAAGTGAGCAAATACAAGATGACCTTGAAGGGAAAGTACTAGACCTGGAGGAATCAGGAAATCCCTCATACAAAAGAACATTTATGAGACTAGAAAGTTAGGATTTCCAAGAAGCTGTGTTAGAGGAGAGAATTTCAGACCTAATAGAGAGACAGAAAAGAGAACTGGGTACAGAACATAGATGGTCAACAAAAATGTCACCATGCTTGGCCCATAGAATGTGTGAAGGGGAAAAATGTGAAGGAAGACTGGAAAAAGTAGGTTAGGGCCACGTTGTGAGGAACAACAAATATCAGAGAAGTCTGAGGTATGTAGAGATGTAAGATAAAGTTGTGCTTAAAGAAAATCAAGGGTGATCTCTGTGGAGGACAGAACAGCCTTGTTTTGCTCAAGGCTATTTTCCTGGGCTTTTCAGAGAACAAAGAAGCCCCAAAATGCTTTTCTTTCTAGGGGCTACGTGTCTGCCTTGGGCAGTCCTGGTTAAAGGTAAATAACTTCCTTATAAGGGCAAACTAATTAATTGCTGATAGGTTCACTTAGGACACTGGTGTCAGAAAAGAGATAAATGTACTGCTCACTGCTTGAATAAACGGAGTTCTTACTATCTTGTCTCCTACCTCAATCATTGCTTACAGCTACACTCCACCAAGGCCTGCAGGCCTCTGCTGGTCAGATAAGCCTGAGGGAGGGATTAGGCCCAGACTCCCGGGGTCCCCAACAGGTAAGTCTATCAGAAACAGTCCTCCTACACTGTGGGTGTTACTGTGTATAATGTTCTCCAGGTTCTGCTCATTTCACTCAGCATCAGTTCATATAAGTCTTTCCAGGTTTTTCTGAAGTCTGTCATTTCTTATAGCACAATAGTATTCTGTTACATTCATATAATCCAACTTATTCAGCCATTCCCCAATCGATGGGCATTCTTTCAATTTCCGGTTCTAGGCCACCACAAAATGACTGCTATAAATATTTTTGTACATGTGGGACCTTTTTCCATTTTTATACTCTCTGTTAGATACAGCCCTACAAGCAATATTGCTTAGTCAAAGGGTACACACACTTTTGTAGTCCTTTGGGCATAGTTCCAAATTGCTCTCCAGAATGGTTGGATCAGCTCATAGCTCCACCAACAATAAATTAGAGTTCCAACTTTTCTATTTCTTCCACAGCATTTATAATCTTCCTATTTTGTCATCTTAGTCAATCTGGTATATGTGATATGCTACCTCAGAGCCATTTTGATTTGTATCTCTCTAATCAATAGTGATTCAGGGCATTTTTTCATATGATTATAGATAGATTTAATTTTTTTCTCTGAAAACTGCCTGTTCATATCCTTTGACCATTTATCAATTGGGAAAGCACTTGTATTCTTGTAAATTTGAATCAATTCTTTATATATTTTAGAAATGAGGCCTTTATCACAGACACTTGTTATAAGAATTCTTTCCCACTTTTCTGCTTCCCTCCTGATCTTGGTTGCATTGGGTTTGTTTGTGCAAAAACTTTTCAATTTAATGTAACCAAAATTATCCATTTGCGTTTCGTAATGTTCTCTGTCTCCTGTTTGATCATAAATTTCTCCATTCTTGATAAATCTGACAAATACACCATTCCTTGCTTCCCTAATTTCTTTATAGTATCAGCATTTATAACTAGATCATGTATCTATTTGGACTTTATTCTGGTGTATAGTATCAGATATTGGTCTATGCCCAGTTTCTGCCACACTATTCAGTTTTTCTATGAGCTTTTGTCAAACAGGGAATGCTTATCCCAGAAGTGGGGGTTGTTGTGTTTATCAAACAATAGACTGCTATGTTCATTGACTACTGTGTCGAGTACCTCACCTATTCCACTGATTTACCCCTCTATTTCTTAGCCAGTACCAAGTGGTTTTGATAATTGCTGCTTTATAATACAATTTGAGATATGTTATGACCAGGCCACCTTCCCTAGTATTTCTTTTCATGAATTCCCTTGACATTCTGAACCTTTGTTCTTCCAGATGAATTTTGATATTATTTTTTTCTACTCTAGAAAATAATTTTCTCATAGTTTGATTTTTATGACACTGAATAATTAATTAATTCAGGTAAAATTGTCATTTTTATCATATTAGCTCAGCCTGCCCAGGAGCAATGATATTTTTCCAGTTATTTAGATCTGATTTTATTTGTGTGAAAAGTGTTTAGTAATTGTGTTCATATAGTCTCCGGGTTTGTTTTGGCAGATAGACTTAAGTTTCATTTTGAAAGGAAGTCAGGAGCTTCTTTTTTTACTCCTTTCAAAATGGAAGAATAGCACTAGAGTGAACAATATTTCATGAAATCCAATTAGCAAATATCCTAAATGACTTAATGCATCTTTGGAGTGCAAAAATCTGTCATAAACTTACAGGCCATTGGATGACCCACTAGCAAAGCTGGCATCTATGCTCCAGAAAACAAGTCAAAATTTAACAACACCCCCAATGACTTGTCAAAGGCAGGTATAGCCTCTAAATTCAGAAACCATGAGATCGGAGGGTAAGTAACAATGGGGATCTCCTTCTCCCTCCCGAAATTAAAAAAAAAAATCACATCATATTAGAAAAATTTGAGCATGAATGAAATTAATGAGTCAACATTAGATAACGTATTGTTAAGAACAATAAAAAATTATTTTGTTTGTGTGCTTTTCCCCTTGGAGTAAAGGAAGGCTCAGATAAATTCTTAGTGCTTGGTATTATAATAATCTGAGATGGAAAAACTATTCACTGGTTGAAGTTTTTTTTGTTCAATTATTTCTCTGTCATGGGGAATAACCTTGGAACAGGAAAAAGTTAAAATGAAAATGGCTATTAGGAACATGAAACCCATGAAAAACAGAATTGAGAGAAAACATTTAGCTACTGTTGATTAAGTTACTGGGACAACAGAAATTATATTTTAATTAAACAGTTAATTGGTGTAGTGGATAGAGTATTGGACATGGAAGTTAAGAAGGCTGAGCCCAAATACTTAATGTCATTGAGACCCTGGACAACTTATTTAACATCTCTGTGCCTCAGTTTCCTCATATGTAAAAGGAAATAATTGGATACCTGGGACACTAAAGTGGTATTAAAGTCTAAATTAATGATATTACAAACTTTCTGATGCTATTGTTAAACAACTATCTGTGATATTTGAATGACTATGGTCATTGGAAGTGGCACTGCACACCCAGAAGGAAATGGATATTGTCCAAATGATTGAAGTGGAGAGAAGTAGAGAACATTACGTTTGATTGCAATAAAAATTCAAAAGGGGATTATTCAAGGGATAATTTGGTAAAATGTAGAAAAGGCAGCTATAATAACAAATTAAGAAACAGGGTTTAACTAGTTAACGGTATCATAATTTAGAAAGGTCATAATAGAATAACAAATTAAGTTAAATCCAAGATGATGTAATTTAATAGGGTAAAGTGTAAAGCCTAAAATTTGTTTTCCAGAAATCAACTTTTCAAATATGAGGTATCGATAAGTTGGTAAAACAGCTTTTACTAGTAGGGGAATGAAAGAATCTCTAAAGTTATTAGTCACTGAATTCTACCATTGGGCAGTCAATACTTGAATGAACACTCATAAATTTATGTGATTGTATATTGCAACGACATTGAGATAATATCCATTATAAAATCATGGATATTTCAAGTTCTTTATCTGTCCTATTCAGAACAAATATGGGATATTACTTCAACTCTTAGTTCTCAGTTTTAGGAAGAATGTTTCTAAGATAGAATTTCAACACATGAATGACCAGGAGACTTTAAAGCCTTATGTCTCTGTTATTCAGATTAACAATTTGGTAGTAGTTAGCCTGGGAATGAGTAGGCTTATAGGAGATCATGATACATGCCTTTAGGTATTTTAAGGATTTTGAAAAAAAAGATTATGTGTCTTTTGCTTTGCTTCTAGAGGGTAGAATTTGGGGCACTTGTTAGAAGTTATAAAGTTATAAGTTATAAAGACACAGTTTTCACGTTGATACAAACCAACTGCCGCAATACCAATGCAAAATGGAATGCTTTGGAAAGAGGTGGGTTTCCTTTAATGGATTGTTCCCAGAAAACATAGAGAGCACTTCTAAGGTAGAGTCCTGCAGAAGGAAATGGCTTTTAGGTGCTTCCACTTATGAAACTATATGATTCTATGAGTTTAACAACTAAGTAGCGTCAAAAATTTAGAAAAGGTTTTGTACAAAGACAAACAGAATCAGTTTTCCCCTTAATTAAAAGTCTGTCTTAAGAACATATCAAATAGGGACAGTCTCTTAACTAAAGGTTCAATCTAAGAATAAATAAAATGGGGTTCCCCTTAACAAAGTTTCGTTCAAGAACAAACAGAATAGAGTTCACTTTACCAAAGGTTTGACCAAGGAACAAACAGTATCAGGCTGTATATAACATGCTTATGTATTCTCTTTAAGCTAGAGAATCATACATGCATGGGAGTTGGAAAATAATTCTGAACTCAGAGGTAAACACACTGAGGGAAACCCTTTATATACTTAAAGAAATCCCAACTCAGGAGCCCTGTGCCAACCAAAATTATAGTTTCCATATGTGTTAACCCTGATATGAGAGAGAAATTTCTTAACAGAAGAGATTGTAAATATAAAAAAAAAAACAAGAGCAGTGTCAAAGTGTCCACTGAAATTATAGATCCAGAGTGTCTGTGTTGATAGCATAATATAGCATAGCATGTATCCATAAAAGCAAGGTAAGAAAAGTCCATTTATTCAAGATAGTGTTTGGTTCAAGGTGTCTTATCCTGGATAGTCATAAACAGAGGAATGCTCCTGATCAGCTTTATCTAGCCTTATAGTTTCTGACACTTGAAAGGGTATTTCGGGTTCAGTGAGAATAAAAAGGAAAGCAAGCGTCTGTTATGCTGGGGCACCGAAGGCATTATGGTAGGTAAAGGTTAGAGTGTACCAATGTTGCCTTTCTCCTGATTGGCCCATATAGATGGTAGGCCTTTCTCATGTAAATAAAGGGTTCAAAATGGTTCACAGCAAAAAAAAGAAGAGATAACTGAAGTGAAAAGACAGGTTGTAGAAATGTCAAAGTCTGAGAGTGACTCCTAGGGTCTGCTTTGAGTGAGCCACTGCTAGGAGCATAGTGACTTGAGCTATAGGTGCAAAGTCCTCAATGCATCAGAAACCTATATTGTTTGTTTTCCCCAAATTAATAAAGATAACCCAAGAAAGTCAAATAACCTTCATTGTGCTATTGTGGGTAAAAAGAAAGTCAAGTTGCATTTGTTACATGTTGCAGTAGCCTATGTAAGAGTAAGTAGGTCATAGATATTGTTTCTTTATTTGTTTTTTATTTCATGACATACCTTACATTACCTATTTTTATTTTTTTTTTACAATTTTTACTTTTATTGATTTATTTTAAACTTAAATACTAAAACTTAAATACAGAATAAGAAGATAAAATTAAAAGCATTGCCATGTGAAGAATGGAAGAACAGGTTCAAAATATACAATAATAAATTTCCATTTCAAGAAAGCCTACATAATAAATACTACTCATATTCTGAGCATTCCATCTTTCGTTCCTTCCTTGTAAGTTTTCTTTGTTCTACTGTGCCCATACTTGGTTCTATTTTTTCCACTCTGCCTTTCTCCTTCCCCCAAGAAGGTTACAATTAAGCAGGTGATACACATGCTCACACACATACACACACACACACACACATAAATATACACAAAGTATGTATGTATGGGCACATATATATGTATATGTATATATTTACGTATACAATCATTCATATACATATACTTATATACACACATGTATACCCTATAATCATACTTATATATAGACATGTACATTCATATGCATCTATGTAAGACCATACTATATTTGTCCTCTGTTTTTCTGAGGGTGGATATCACCTTAATTCATAGGTCTTAGTTTTTCTATATTTTTCTAAGTCCACCAACTCATTGTTTCCTATGCCATAGCAATATTCCTTCCTCATATTATCCAGTTACTTTAAATAATCTAAAACCTTATTGGTTATATAGCTTGCTTATTTTTCTCCTTTCATTACAGTCATTTAAATTTAACTTTCTCTAAGGTCATGATCAATATCACTGCTTTTTTCCCTTAATTTGCTTCTCATCTTTTGTTTGTGTGTATCTTTTATTTCCTATTCTTTCTTATTCCTCTTCTTTACTTCTACCTGCCACCTTGTTCTCCTTTTCTTAACCTACTCCCATACCCCAAAGTTCCCTCCCTTATCCTTTCTCCTCACTCTGTTCCCTTGCTTTATTTTAAGAGGCTTTGGAATCTTAAAATGTCTCCATTCCTGTAGAAGTCAGGGGTAAGTGACTGAGTTTTATCTTTGACCTTCCATACTTCTAACTATAAGTAAGGCTTTATTTACTCTTTTTCAGTAGATTGAATTTGAATTAGGAGATTTAATGGTTAAAGCACCAGACTTAGAGGCAGTAAAATTTGATCTAATCCTGCCTTACATATTGCCTCCTTTTGTGAAATTGAGCAAGACACTTAAATTCTCTCTGCCTTAGTTTCTTCACTTGTTAAATGGAGATAAGAAGACAATCTACCTCATTCTTCTGTGAGAATCAACTGAGGTAGCAGGAGCAAAGTGCTGTGCAAAAACTTAAAGTGCTAGATATATGTAAGCTATCATTTATATGATTACAAGAACTAACATTTTGAATAGTAAAAATTCAGGCATCTGAAATTCCACATCGTATTCATCAGATTAGCAAAAATAGCAGACAGAAGAATGACAAATATGGGAAGGGCTGCAGGAAAGGTTCACAAGAATGCACTTTTCTTGGACTTGGAAATTCGTCCAATCATCCTCAGGATCAGTTTGGATCTTAGTCTAGAGAGTCACTCAATTCTGCAGGCCCTTTGATCTAGCAATAACTCTCCAAGATATATACACCCAAAGGGAACAGAGAATGAGGGAAAGAAGTCAATATACACAAATGTTTATGAATGCTCTTGTTCATGGTGGCCAGACCTGGAATAAACTGAGGCCATCAAATGGGGAACAACTGAACAAATGACGGTAACAATTTCAGAAAGAAGAAAGGAATGAAGAAGCATTGTAGACAATCAAAGCAGGTGCATGAGAGAGAAAGAAGCCATAGTGAGCCCATGGAAGAGATAGAAGAGAGACAGATTTTATAAGGGTAGGGGGACACAGAGCAAGAATGAAGATCGGGATTGTAGTTTTGCTCAGACAAAGAGGAAGAAGAGCCAGTGTGTGCCTGAGATACCTGGAGGAAAGTCCAGATCTCTTTTCACTTCAGATTTACTTCCTTTCTCATCTAAAGGAGTCTTCAATTAGATTGGTGACCCCAGGCAATCTATTGTCTTCTGATGCCCTGTATCTGAGCTTTGTATATAAAAATACACTCACCATGCTGGTCTTAGTTGCTGACAGAGAGAGGACAGGTCTGTGACATCCAGTAAGCCAACAGGAAACAGGTTATGTACATTGGCATATGTGTATGTACTACCCATAAACTAGCCTAAGTTTAGATAGAAGAACAAAACAACAGGGGGTTATTTTGTAGGTGTACCAGGTTTTCTGATCTCACCTTCCCCAGAGCTGTAATTCCCACGTTACCTGTCAGAGACAAGAAAGTCTGACAGCGTAGTCAGGGTTGTCTCAGATAAAGTTAACTTTTGTCCCAGGTGTAAATCATCAGCAGGAATTACTGTTGATTCATGAGTATTTCCCTGAGATTGACTAACAAGGACCGAGAAAGCCTCAAGAACTAATCAGTTTCTCAGCTGGAAGAGAAACTTTTCTGAGTAGCTGCAGATGTCAGAGTTAGGTGGGGTCAAAGGCCCAGGGAGAGTCAAAGAACATTGAATGCCTAGGTCCGAATGCTTCCAAGCCTATGTCCATATCTTGGTCTTGCCTCTGAGCAGTAGAAGTAGAGTCTTGTGGGCAGCAGAATTTATTCCCTTTCACTTCCAAGTGCCTGCACTCCTGCCTCTGCTCTTGCTTTCTTCCTTTTTTTCAGAAATACAGAGAATTTTTGGAACGACTTTAGATTTCCTTCCTTGGTAAGTTGGCTCACTGTTGTCAGGCCAATTTGTCATGTTTCATAGACTTTAAAGGCTTTTTAAAACAGCAAATAATACAGATTATATTCCCCATTCTCTGAAAACTATTCCATTTCTAGGAGATATAGCAAACATAATGTAGTGGAAAGAGACCTGGTCAATGTACATGGATTTAATCATAGTAGTTGTTACTTAGTAGTTGTCAGGAATGAATGGATGGATGACTTGAATGTTCTTAATCTCTATTATCTCACATATAAACTGAAGAAATATTCTGTGTAAGAACTACATCATGAGGTTCTCATGACGAAAGTACTCCCATAGCTTCAGTGCAATATAAATATGGGAACCATCATTCAAGATGTTTCAGGCATTTTGAGGTCTTCTATACAGCATAGCATATCCCTCTCACCCCTTGAAACTCCATACAATGACTTTTTCTTGATACCCCCAAGACAAGTAAAAAAACATAGGATCTTTTTTAATATGTCAGAGAACATTGAGCATGTGGGAATTCAGCTATTAAGAAACAAAAGATTTCTAAAAATTCGATTATAAAACATATTTATAAAAGCCCTAAAATAGAGAAAGCAGGGAGTACTTAAGAGTCTGGTTTGGAGGTCAAACTGACCTATGCTCAAGCCTTGCCTCTGACACAATAGGATGATTAGTAGCTCTAAGTAAGAGATGAGTTTGCATGAAGTCAGTGGCTCAGGGTACAGGCAACAAATGCCCTATATAGAATGAAAAAAGAAAACATGGAAATTAGTGGTATGGGAAGTCTCTGGATGCTAAACATGAATCTCAGATAAGGAATTGAAGGGAAGAAAAACATGAGTGAACACTGTGCCTTTTTCTTTACTTCTCTACCCCTTTAGTTACCATGGATTGGAACTAACAATAGATAAGGATCAAATAGAGGCATAGATATGGAGAGGTAGAAAGCAGATAGATAGATAGATAGATAGTTATGTATATATATATATATATATATATATATATACGTATATATATATATATATATATATATATATAAGAAAAGTTTTTGATAAATTACAAAAACAAACTTATGTTAAGACATTAAAAGCACAGCAATAAATGTACCATTCTATAATTTGACAAATATTATTTATGTAAAAGAAAAAAATCATTCTTTTTAGCAGAGAAATTGCAGGAACCTTTCTTTCCTCTATTTTGCTAATAAAAATTGGTTAAATCAAAGATGTTCCTTTGTCCAATATTATTTTGATATAGTTCCTGAAGCAATAGCCCCAACAATAAGATTTAAGAGAAAAGAAATTATGAAAATAAATGTAATCAAAGACATGAAACAAATGTTATAATTTGAAAATTACATAATTATTTATTTGCAGATTTATACATTGAGGCAATATATGACTGGAAATTATAGCTTCAGTAAAGTAGCATGATATAAAACAAAGAGGCAGAGAGATTGGCATCAAGAGAGAGACAGAGACAGAAAAACAGAGACAGAGAGAAATAGAAAGAGGATTTACTTTGAAAAAGTACTTTGTCCCACCATGTGTCCAAGTGAACTCCCCTGGTGCCCAGCAACCCATGAAATGTTCAGAGAATTGAACTCCTCAAATGCAGGAAGGATAAAGAGAAATAATTCCTGAACATACAATTAGATTTGTTGTCTTATTTGTATATGAAAAATGGAAGCCACTTGTGTAGGAAGAAGCAAGTCAGTATGAGTACCTACTCAACTTAGCATGCCCAGAACCAGAAAAGATAAAGTGTTCCTTATACCAATATGGGGTAAGCAAAGTGAGCCACCTGCTGATTCCCCATTAGCCAAGTTCTTAAAAACTGAACGTGCAAGCCAAACTCCCAAGACTCCAATGATAGAACTCAATTTGGGTAATTATGATAATATATTTTGCCAGATAAATATGTTGAGATCTGAGGGCTGCTTGGGACCCCAAAATACTGACATACTGGGTCCTGCTCAAACAAATTCGATTCAAGCCTTCTTAAGGCCAAAGAAAGACAAAGCTTATT
Source organism: Potorous gilbertii (assembly GCA_028658325.1). NCBI lineage: Eukaryota > Metazoa > Chordata > Mammalia > Diprotodontia > Potoroidae > Potorous > Potorous gilbertii. Next base: position 71,016,289 of record CM053771.1, on the reverse strand, counting down.
AAAGATTCATCATATTGGGTTGACCACCTAAGAAGCCTAAGCATTCCTAGCACTTGTATTCACAAGCTGACCAGATAGAATCTCAGCTAGATAGAGTCTGAGCTGGATTGAATCTGAGTGCCTTCATGGAGGTGAGATGGAACTTAAAGACTGAAAAAGACTGAGGGAAGAATCCAGGTGTCTCCAAGTAGTTTGGGGCCCCAGGGATGGTCTTGATAGGGGCACTATGGGGATGACCAGTGCTGGGGTAAATACAGATCAAATATAGAGAGGATCTTGATGGGAGCGATCAGCAGCCTTGGGAATGGGGTTTTGATAGGATCAAGGGTGGGGAGTGCAAAAGAGACCTGGGCACAACTGTGACTAAAAGCCAATGGGCCGCTGGAAACCATCAGATCAAATGGGAAGATTAAATTTGAGTAAGAAAGGACAGATTAAGTGAGAAGATTCAAGAGGAGTTCTGGGAGGTTCCCAGAGTCCCAAAGCCATCAATTACAGGAATTTTGATTATTGCTTGTTTGCACATACTAAATACAAGAATTGAAAAATTAGAACCTAGGAAAATGCATTATGCTGTTGTTGGGCAGCACTTTCAAAACCAAGATTGACTCTCATTACCATATCTATACAATCCACATTTCTCAAAAACAAAGACCATGAAATTCTTAAGAAATCACCTTTGTAGGGAATAATCTGGAACAACAAAAGTAGAAATTTTTGATAGGCCACAGGAAGAGCAGCTAGATGGGGTTGATGGGGCTTCCACTTTCAGAAGTTCTCTAGAGTAAACAATTTTTTTTCTTTGGAGAACTTTGGAGAGGTGCACTTTCATCACTCATAAAAACTGCAATGAGACAGAAGAGAAATGGAATTTAGAAGAGTGGGAAGCAATAAAAAACTCCCAAAACAGCTGTCCCAGCTGTTTGTCATATTGATCAGGGACTGTTACTGATGATCAGACTTTCAGTGGTAGGCAAGGAGAAAAATGGAGAGATTCTTTCTTTGTTTCTGTCTTTACAGTACTGGGCATTTTACTTACTGCAGAGATAAAGCAGATAAGACAAGAAATCAAATCTTTTTCATGGTTTACAGAAATGTATGGCCTTATGAACTATTTAGATTTAGAGAGATAGTGGAGGATAACAGGTCTGACATACTGTGATCCATGGTTTTTTGAAGAGTTTTACACAACAGAATGACTTAACAACTACCACCAACTAATTAGAGACTAAAACTTCTAACTGAAGTCTAATATCTTTACTGTAAATTTCACATTATGGTAACTGTTAAAACCTTTTAGTGGATTTTAGAGATTTGAAACTAGAATTAAGATTCAGTACAATAGTACAGGACTCTCTCCCCTTTGCAGATGGCAATAGATGTATCATTCAGGAAGCTACAGATTTCAGTGATCCCCCAATTGATGGACATCCCCTCAATTTCCAATTTTTGACAACACTAAATGAGCCACAACAAATATTTTTGTACCAATAGATTATTTTCTCTTTTTTATCTTTGGGATACATGCTTAGTTTTGATTTTGCTTGATTAAAGGGTAAGTGCCCTTCTACAGCCCTTTGACCAGATGCCTGAATTGCTCTCCAGAATAGTTGGATCTGTTCACAATCCACCATCACAGTATTAGTGTTCCAGTTATCCCACATAATTTCCAAAATTTATCATTTTTTATATTACCCAATCTAATGGATGTAAGGTGGTAGCTAAGTTGTTTTCATCTGAACAAAAAAGAATCTTTTAGAAATCAATTTGAAGCATGAAATCATTTCACTGTAACACATAAAATACGTTTGGTAGACCTCAAAAAGAGGGAGATATGAATGTGACACTGCTCAATGGAGTTCTCTTTACCTTTCCCCTTGGGCTTCCCAGGGTTGAAACTGAAATGTTTTTGGACAGGTGAGCTTTGAACTTTATTTACTCTTTTAAACTAGCACAGTGAAGTTAGATTAAAAACACAAAAGTATTGATTTGGCTCATTGTGTGATTTTAAAAGAACCAAAAAGATTTATGAAAAGGTGAAAATACTTCCAACAAATCTTTGAAAATGAACTAACTGAAAGCCATGAGTGCTGAAATTTGAGGTGATGGTAGCTAATGACTCTTTGGAAAATTTGAGCTTTGAATGTTAAGATTGGTGATTAAATATTCATATTTGTCCTGAAACCAAATTGTATTATAATCTCATTTACAATGAGAGATATTCTCCAACAGCATAATTGAGGTTAATCAAAACAATGCAAAATACATTTGTTATTCTACATTAAGGAAATATACTAGGAACTAGGTATCTGCATGAATCAGGAAGATCTGTGTTTAAATATGGTCTTAGTACTTTATTAGCTGTGACTCTAAGCAAGTTATTTATCAGATTTTGATGTAGTTCCTTGATAATGGTTGCTGTGAGGAACACATGAAATGATACTTGTGAAGTAGTTAGCACAGTGTTTGACACATAATAAGCACTACGTAAGTGTATTTTGATATTGAATATAATCAGTATAGAACACTACTCATGATAAAATGAATGATGTTCTTCAAAAGATAATTTGTAAATGCAATCAACTGAATTGATGTCACCTGACCAGTAATAAGTTCTGTTTAATGTTTTAGATACATGATACTGTGTATGTTAGTGTATTTTCTAAACATTTTCTCATATTGTGAAATTTAAGAAACCATTTTTAGCAGAAATGATGTTGGAAAGTAGCTTCTTTTTTAATGTGGATGCTATTAGATTATGAATTAAGATTTAAACGTGAGTATAAAAATATTGAAAAACTGCAAAGTATGTAATGGATTATAGTATATTAATGAGTAGCATAATAATTTACTTTTGGGAGAAAAAGTAGCACAAATCTCTTAAATTATTCTTATCTGTGATGTTCCATGGGGCTGTCTACTTGTGCAAGGTCATAAGCTCATAGCCCTGCTGCCAGCACTGTACAAAATTCTAAAGTAATAAAGTGTGAGAAATTAACATTACTTCTTATCAATGGGAAAGCTTGAAAGTTTGCTTATTGTGAGAATTGTGCTCATCCTGGAAAGAACAATACTATTTGTGAAGCCAGAAAAGTTACATTAATTTTACGTTTCTTGTGAATTGGGTCCTCAGACAAATACAAGACTTGTTATGCTCTTTTCAACTCAAATTTCCCCTCTTGCTCTCCATTGGCTATAAGCAACTTCCTGAACCCCTCTACTTCATGTTCTCTTACATGATAAATTTCCCCTCAAACAACTCTTTAAGCTTGTACACAAGCTTCTGACCTTTAACTTGATCAGAAGCCTGGTTCTGCTAAGTCACAGCTCTGATCAGGACCAGTCACTTTTTACTTATATTCTGATATCACTCAAAGCTGGGAGTAGTATAATTCTATGGAAAAAGAATTCCTTCTTTTGTTTCTTGCACTTATAGTAAGAGTGTTTCAACTGAGATTATTTGAGCATCACTTAAGAAAATTACCAACTTGTATCTCTGAATCAATAATAATTATTGCAGTTCCATTTTTCAAACTTAGTAGCAATAGACCTTAGATATAAAGATTTCATTTTGTCTCCTAGGATAATAGGTAATATAGTTATGATTGTCTTGATTTACTATCATCAATATTTTCTGGAGTTTGGAGTCAACTGTGATGTATTCACTGTTATGTTGAAACTTCAGAAATCTAAGTACATAAATAAGAGACAAATGAAATGTTCTTTTATGTTACAGGAAGTTAATACAACAAAAAAAGTGAGATACCTACTCTGAACATAGCTTACTCACTGTAATGTTAATAACAGTTAATAGAGGGGGTAAGATTGTTGAAAAGTGAAAAACAAATAAATTAATTAAATTTAAAAAAAAGAATTCATTAATGGCACATCTACTGTGACAAAAGTAGGTATGTCATAAATTAAACTGGACCTGTAGAAGCTCTCCCACTCCCCACATAGTCCATAAAATATCTATAAAAAATGACTCTAAACAAATTCTAGAGAAGCAGAAGCCACAAAATGACAGTGAAAGAAATTTACCCCCAAGATAGCCTGAAAGGCTGACAGGAAAAGTCTATCACACCAGGCTCAGAGTAAAGTGGGCCATGTGGTGTGGCAGGGACAGGACAGGAGCTGGCTTCAGGGTGCCACCAGGCAATAGCAGTTCCCAGATTGCTCAACCCACAAATGCCAAAGACAGCTTCAAAGCTCAGTGAGAAAGCCCTTTCACCTGGGTGAGAAGGGAACATAGTCTGGATCTGCCAGTAACACACACTGCAGTGAAAGTGTCCATTTTTGGAACCCTTGGCTTAAAGATCCTGGGGGGATTGAGCATCTGATCTGGATCACAGCCCTGAGTGGTGGTCTTTGAGTGAGGAGGGGCTCTGCTGTGGTGAAGCTGGTGGAGGCTCTGGGGAGGGAATTCAACTTACAGGTCCTGGGCAGAAAGTGCTTGTGGCTGTTCCCAGACCAGAGCACAGGCCAGGAGAGGAGCAAACTCCTTTCCCTTGACTGTGCCATCTTGGAGGAACTAAGACTTAAAGGTCCCCAGAGTGTATCCTTCTCTTGACAAAAGACTCAAAAGTCAAGTAACTGGATAGGAAAATGCCCCCAAAAGGGGGAAAAAAAACCAGTAAGACTGCTTTCTTGGTGAACAGATATTTTCTTTCACCCTTTCAGATAAAGAAGAACGAGTACCATCAGAAGAATACCTAAAAATCAAGTCTTCTGCATCCAAAACCTCCAAAATAAATATGCAACAGTCCCAGGCCATGGAAGAGCTCAAAAAGGATTGTAAAAATATATAGAGGTAGAGGAAAAATTGGGAAGAGAAGTGAGAGCGATGCAAGAAAATCATGAAAAGTGAGTCGACAGATTGCTAAAGGAGACTTCAAAAAATGCTGAAGAAAATGACATCTTTAAAAATAGGCTACCTCAATTGGCAAAAGTGGTCCAAAAACCCAAATGAGAAGAAGAATACTTTAAAAGGCAGAATTAGCCAAATGGAAAAAGAGATTGAAAAGTTCACTGAAGAAAACAGTTCTTTGGAAATTAGAATTGAGCAGATGGAAGCTAATGACTTTTTGAGAAACCAAGAAATTATAAAACAAAACCAAAAGAATAAAGAAAAAATAGAAGATAATGTGAAATGTCTCATTGGAAAAACAACTAAGATGGAAAATAGATCCAAGAGAGACAATTTAAAAATTATGGGACTACCTGAAAGCCATGATCAAGAAAAGAGCTTGGACATCATCTTTCATGAAATTATCAAAGAAAACTGCTCTGAAATTCTAGAACCAGAGGGAAAAATAAATATTGAAAGAATCCACCAATCACCTCCTGAAAGAGATCCAAAAAGAGAAACTCCTAGGAATAATGTAGCCAAATTCCAGAGTTCCCAGGTCAAGGAGAAAATATTGCAAGCAGCTAGAAAGAAACAATTTGAGCATTGAATAAATGCAATCAAGGTAATAGATTTAGAAGTTTCTACATTAAGGGATTGAAGGGCTTGAAATATGATATTTCAGGAGTCAAAGGAACTAGGATTAGAACCAAGAATCACCTACCCAGCAAAACTGAGTATAACACTTCAGGGGGAAAAACTGATTTTAAATGAAATAGAGGACTTTCAATCATTCTTGATGAAAAGACCAGAGCTGAAAAGAAAATTTGACTTTCAAATACAAGAATCAAGAGAAGCATGAAAAGGTAAACAGGAAAGAGAAATCACAAGGAACTTACTAAAGTTGAACTACCTACATTCCTACATGGAAAGATAATATTTGTAACTCTTGAGGCTTTTCTCAGTATTTAGGTAGGTGGAGGGATTATACACACACATGTACACACACACACACACACACATACATAGAGTATGAGTTGAGTTGAATCAGAAGAGATGATATCCATAAAAAAATAAAATTTAAGGGGTGAGGGAAATACTGGGAGGAGAAAGGCAGAAATGGAATGGGGCAAACTATAACTCATAAAAGAAATAAGAAAAATCTTGTTCAATGGAGGAGAAAAGGGTAGAAGATAAGAGAGGGAAAATTAAGCTTACCTTCTTCATATATGGCTTAAGGAGGGAATAACATGCTCACTAAATTTGGTATAAAAATCTGTCTTACACTACAGGAAAGTAGGGGAGGAGGGGACAAGTGGGGTAGGGGGGATGATAGAAGGGCAAATGGGAGAAGGGAGTAACTAGAATTAAATACTTTTGGGAAGGGACAAGGTCAAATTAAAGAATTAAAAAAGGGGGGACAGGGCCGGATAGAGGGCAATATAGTTAGTATTACACAACATGATTATTATGAAAGTCTTCTGCAAAATGATACATATGTAGTCTGTATTGAATTGCTTGCCTTCTCAATGGGGATGGGTAAGGAAGGAGGGAGGGAGATAAGTTGGAATTCAAAGTATTACAAACGAATATGGAGAATTATTATTGCACATAACTGGGAAATAAGAACACAGGTAATGGGGTGTAGAAATTTATCTTGCCCTACAAGAAAAGAGAGAGGATGGGGGTAAAGGAAGGGATGTGACAGAGGGGAAGGTACATTGAGGGAAGGGGTAATCAGAATGCAAGGTATTATAGGGTGGGGGGAGGTGAGAGATAGGGAGAAAATTTGGAACTCAAAATTTTGTGGAAATGAATGCTGAAATCTAAAAATAAATAAATACAATAAAAATAATTGTTATACTAACACACTGGAGAATGAGGGAGTTGTGAACTGGTTCAACCATTTTGTAGAGCAATTTGGAACTATGGCTAAAGGGCTGTCAAACTATGCATCTTCTTTGATTCAGAAATACTACTACAAGATTTCTATCTCAAAGAGATTTTGGGAAAAAAAGAAAAGGACCTAATCATACAAACATATTTTTAGCAGTTCTTTTAGTGGTGGCCAAGAATTTGAAATTGATGTGATATTGATCAGTTGAGAAATGTTTGAAAAAGTCATGCAATGTGTTGCTTTCAGAAGGATCTGAAATGATTTAGATTGACTGATGTAAAGTGAAAAGAGCAGAAGCAGTAGATCATTGCAAATTCCTAATTTCTTTCCTAGTCATGTTTTTCATCACTCTCATCTACCCTTCATACCTTTGTAGAAGGAAATTTCTTAGTGAAATCTTCTTATCATCTAACTCCTTTCCTAAAAGCCCTAAAGTTCATTTTCTTCATTGCCCATTGAGAAAAGTATCATTTTTGGAAAAAATAATAGATGCTCATGGGTAGGCTGAGCTAATGTAACAAAAATGACAATTCTACCTAAATTAATTTACTTATTCAGTGCCATACCAATCAAACTACCAGAAATTTATTTTCTAGAGCTAGAAAAAAAATAATATAAAATTCATTTGGAAGAAAAAAGCGTTCAGAATATCCAGGGAATTAATGAAAAGAAAGGCTAGGGAAGATAGCTTAGATCCACCAGGTCTCAAATTGTACTACAAAGCAGCAATCATCAAAACCAGTTGGTACTGGATAAGAAATAGAGGGGTAGATCAGTGGAATATATTAGGTACTCAAGACACAGTAGTCAATGAATATAGCAATCTTCACTTTGAAAAACCCAAATACCTCCTGGGATAAGAACTCACTGTTTGACAAAAACTGCTGGGAAAACGGGATAAGAATGTGGCAGAAATTGATCATAGACCTATGTCTGATACCATACACAAGAATAAAGTCCAAATGGATACATTATCTAGTTATAAATGTTGATACTATAAATCAGTTAGGGGAGCAAACAATAGTGTATTTGTCAGATTTATGAAGAATGGAGAAATTTATGGCAAAACAAGAGATAGAGAGCAATATGAAGTACAAAAGGGATAATTATGATTACATTAATTTGGAAATATTTTGCACAAACAATCTCAATGCAACCAAGTTCAGAAGGGAAGCAGAAAACTGGGAAAGAATTTTTGCAAATAGTGTCTGTGATAACAACCTCATTTCCAAAATACATAGAGAACTGCCTCAAATTTACAAGAATACACGTCGTTCCATAATTGATAAATGACTAAAGAGTATGAACAGGGAGTTTTCATAGAAAGAAATTAAAGCTATCTATAGTCATAAGAAAAAATACTCTAAATCACTATTGATTGGAGAGATGCAAATCCAAACAACTTTGAAGTTCTACATCACACCTATAAGATTGGCTGCCATGACAAAACAGATGATATATGTTGGAGAAGATATAGTAGAGTTGGAACACTAGTTTATTGTTGGTGGTTCTGTGAGCTCATCCAACCATTCTGGAGAGCAATATGGAACTATGCCCAAAGGGCTACAACAATGTGTATACCCTTTGACCCAGCAATATCCCTTCTAGGTCTGTATCCCAAAGAGATCATAAAAATGGGAAAATGTCCCACATGTACAAAAATATTTATAGCATCTCTTTTTTCTGATGGCCAAGAACTGGAAAATGAGGGGATATCTATCAACTGGGGAATGGCTGAACAAGTTTTGGTATATGAAAGCAATAGAATACTAATGTGCTAGAAGAAATGATGAACAGGAAAACTTCAGAGAAGCCTGGAAGGATTTATATGAACTGATGCTGAGTGAAATGAATAGAAAAAGGAGAATATTTTACACAGTAATAACCACAGTGTGTGAGCACTGTTTCTAATAGACTTAGCCCTTCACAGCAATGAAAGGACCTAAAACATTCCCAAAGGACTCTTGAGGCAAAATACCATCCACATGCAGGAAAAGAACTATGGAGTCACATCACAGAATGAAACAGACTATTTTTCTCTTTGTTTTGGTTTGGTTTCTTTTTTTTTTCATGGTTTCTCCCATTCATTTTAATTCTTCTGTGCAACATGACTAATGTGAAAATGTATTTAATAAGAATGTATGTGCAGAACCCATATAAGATTGCATGCTGTCTCAGCGATGGAGGGGGGAGGGAAGGGGAGAAAATTCAAGATTTATGGAAGTGATTGTTGCAAAGTGAAAACAAATTAATTGATTAAAAAAAGAAAAGTATCATTTACATCTTAATACTTTAAAATCCTCCACAATCAGGTTCTGGGCTTCTTTCAACTTGCCTCACACTTCTCTTATTCATATATTCAATATTGCTTGCCAGGTTTTAGCTCTGGAAAAGAGGGCATACCTCAATATCTTGACAACTTCATCATTATTCAATGCATTACTTATCACTCTCAGATTCATGGCAGCTGCAGATTTGATATGCATGCCACTTGTTCATTTCTCTTATCTCATATATATTTCAACAGCACATGCCAAGCAGTGGATTCCATAGAATTCTACTGTCCACTTCCTGTCAAGGCAGTCAAACCATAAAGATTAATTCATAGATTTCAGCCATTCAACCTGTTCTTAATCAATTACTTATTTCCATGTTTGCATCTTATCTACTAGAATATCATGAGGTACTATCAGTTTGCTCAAACATATATCAATACCCTATACATCTCTGTATTCTCTGCTTCTATTTATCTCTCTGTATGTACATATAAATATGCACATATATACCTATATATTTACATATGTATATATATAGAGCCTAAAGTAGTGATCACAAAGATCATACATGCATACTCCATACACACATTTCTATATGTATGCATGCTTGCAAATATATGTGGACACGCATGCAGACAATACCAATGCATGTATATATATATATGTGTGTGTGTGTGTGTGTGTGTGTGTGTGTGTATGGAAATAGGAATATGTGTGTATGAATATGTGTATATGTGCATATGAATGCATGTATATGTGCATATATGTATGCGCCTATATAGACATGCACATGCTTGCATACATCTATAATCTGATCACAATTTCCTTCTCTACATATTCAATAATAATTACTTCTAGATTTACCCCAGGAATTCATGTTCAACTCACCTATATAGTTGACAGACTTTAATCTATCACCTGCTTAGAAACATTGGGCATGACTTGTTCTTCTGGCAGCTTCTTCTCTCTAATCTTTATTTCTTATACCCTTCAGAATAGCTCTGTACTTTCTCCAGCTAATTCTTTCAGTATCTGGGAATGTGGTCTATACTGTTCAGTCTATTTTACATCATCAAGGGAAACTCAGTGCTTCCTTGTTGTCTCTGTATTTCTTATGGGTATCAAGGCTCTGTTAATTATCCCCCCTCAATATTTCAGCATAAAATATCATTCTCCTTTGCAGAGAAGTAGCAGGAAAACACTAATGGAGCAGCCCTATTTTTGCTCTGTGACTATTATCCTCCTAGCTGACAAGCATAATGCCCCTCTATCTTCTTGGGTCATCTTCTTTTCTCTAATTTAAAGGAAAATAATCCAGAAACTTTTTTTCATTCTAATTATCCCATGATTTCCTTAAAAGATTCCTTCCTTTTTGAATTTTCACATTAAAGAGACTATTCTTATAGGACCAAGTCATTCTTATACGGTAATACTTCATGACCAACCTATTTTGCCACCTTATAGAACAAGGATTCTTAACCTAGTGTGATTGTGCTTATGTGCACACACATGTGTTTTTCTAGAGTGTGGGATGGACTCCTTTGACAGTAAGAGGAAGCCTGATCCCTTGTCAGGTTAATACTATTAAATATATACATATGTTGTAATATAAAGGAAAATAGTTATATGGAAATACAGTGGTAAGACCATCCCTTAAATATCTCTCACTACTATACACACACACACACACACACACACACACACACACACATTTTAAGTATATACTCACAGCTATATATACCTATGTATGTGTATTACAAATAATAGGTAAGTTACCTTTGCGCATCCTATATTTTTATTGTATTTGTCCTTAATTTGAACATCTTTCCCATCCATTAATAGCCCCATGTGACCTGCTTAAATCACATGGAAACCTAAGTCACATATTGTGGGAGGAGCTTGCTGAACAAGTGGAACAAGGAGGATGGAGCAGAAATGGTAGAAAGTGAATGAGAATAGTTGGAGTGGAGGAGAGAGAGAGGATGCAGGCATGCAGATAATTAGGATTGTGAGTGTTTGTTTGTGGGAAGCCCTCAGGAAGCGGAAGAGTGAAGGTTTGGGAATGGTGGTGTCTCCTGCAGTGATAATATGTATTAACTTCGTTGTTGCTGTGATGGTTTCAATTTTCTAGTATTTTAATTTGGCTTTCTGGTGTTTGAATAAATGCTTTTCTTCTGCCTTCTATGGAGAGTGTGTTATACTTTGTGATTCCAGACTACACTGGCATATTCATAGTCACCAATGGTGCTGTGAATATTGCATTAGTGATATACATCCCCACTTCAGGGATGTTTTCAACTTTTGTTTGACCCTGTCATCATTGTGATTATTTCCCTTCAGGTCTTCATAATTCAATCTTCATCATATCTTACCCCATTTAGGATATCTTCATAGGATCCTACCTATATGTTCTTTAAACCCTGTGAAATCTATTCTCCCCAAAACTTGGCACCCTTTCTGACTGGGCTCTCCTTCCTCTTCTAGCACAAATCACAGGAGAGAGCATCAAGGCATTTGTGCTTTGTTTTCTTGGTTTTACACTTATTTGGGAAGTATTTTAGCAAGCCATTAGAATTACTGCTTTGGGGGTTAGAGATTTTTTTCTTATTTTCACAATTTCATTTCCAAGACCTGCCAGAATGCTTTGTAAATGATAAGACCTTAATTCACATTTTCTGGCTGTGACTGAATTGAAGATTTTCAGTTTTTCTCAGAAAAGACAGATACATGAACTCATCTCTGTATATATTGAAGAAAATATCTAATTAGTGAATTAATATTCTCTGTTGTCCATCATTTTCCTCATTTTGACAGATCCTACTGCTAAAGGGCAGGCACTTTCTGAAGGACATAATCAAGGTAGACACTTTTAGTCTCAAGGCATCTGGCTGGCTCCCTGCCCCGAGAAGGGCAGCTAGGTGGTACAGTGGATAAAGCACTGAGATTGAAATCAAGGATGACACATCTCAATGAGCTCAAATCTCAACTCAGACATTTACTACGTGCGTAACAAGTCACTTACCCCTGTTTGTGTCAGTTCCTCATCTGTAAAATGATCTTGAGAAGGAATGGCAAACACTTCCAATACTTTTGCCAAGAAAAACCTAAAAAGGGGACAACGTCCTAACAACAGCAAACCTCCCAAGTGAGACCCTGGCTTCAGTTTATCCTATAAATTGAGAAATTAGCTTCTGCTAGGATATGACCAGGGAATGACCATTGTGTTCTTGATTTTCCTAATCAAAATTTGGAATAACCTGGTCAAACTGGAGGGAGATGAAAACAACAAGGAATTGATTGAGATGGCTTATGTTTTCTAGCCAAGCATGCTAGAGGCAACTGAGATTCATTAAGCAAGGAACATTTTATAAATGTCAAAGGTAGGTAATCAGTCCCATCTGAAGGTAGGCCCACATTCCCTTGCCTCAGATTAATCTTTTCACTTGAGGATTAATTCTGCCCAACCTCCTTTTCCATCCTCAATGATAGAAGAACTGAGAACTCTTAACTCACATTCTCATTAAATGTCTACCTATTGGGACTGCCTTACCTACCTAAGGTAAAGTCTAAATGATATAAAATTAATACTTCCTATCATCAGTAGCCAACGAGAAGACGACACACTTATGTTGTTGAAGATTGTGCTCTATCAGCTTGCTAATTGTTATAAAAGACATAATCATCCCTTTTTCAGGGTCTTTTAGTCATTAAGAGGAAACAAAGACCCAATCTGTTGGTTACTGCTAGCCTAATTAAAGATAGATCATGTATTGTTACTTATGCTTTCATTCTCTTGAAGGAGGTATTAAATGGAGGGGAAAATTTGTGAAAGCAACAAAATCAGGTGACTATGTCTAATGTAAATGATTCTAATGGGATATATGGACCTTGAGTAACTCTAATAGTAAATTATAAAAACTGGGTTCAGGATTTTATATATTCATTTGTGTTATTCATCCTCTGAACAAACCATGCAATTTAAAAGGGTAAGTTAGGGACAGAGTATAAGGACCAACTGGCTCTAGCTCTACTCCCATAGCCCATAAAATACTTGTAAAAATGACTCTAAACCAATTCTAGAACAGCAGAAGCCATAAAATGACAGAGATTTCCAGACCAAGACAGCCTGGATTGCTGACAGGAAAAGCCTATCACACTGGGTTAGGAGCAGAGCTCAGTACATGGAGCACATCCCAGCCTTGACTGCCCAGGGTGGTGCAGATAGGACCAGAGCAGGCTTCTGGGCATGGAATCACTGGCAGCAGCTGCAGTTCTCAGATTTCTCAACCCACAAATGCCAAAGATTGCTTCAAAGGTCAGTGAGAAAGCAATTTCAATTGAGTGAGAGGGGGGCGTGGGTCTGGACCAGGCACCAGCCCCAGGACAGCAGAAACCATTGCAGTAGAATTCCCTTTTGAAGTCCTCGACCTAAAGACCCTAGGGGAATCAAGCTCCTGATCTAGATCTCAGCACTGAGTGGCAGTCCTGGGGTGAGGAGGAGCTCTGGTGTGGTGGAGTTGGTGGTGATGGTGAAGAGGAAACTCTATTCACAGAACCTGGGCAGAATAGAGTACTTGTGGTTGCTCACAGAAAAGAGCACAGACCAAGAGAGAAGTAAACTCCTTTCCCTTGATTGTCCCACCTTGGAGGAACTGAGAGTATACATTCCACTAGACAAAGGACTCAAAAGTCAAGTAACTGGCTGGGAAAATGTCCCAAATGGGAAAAAACCTAAGACTATGGAGGGTTATTTTATTAGAGAGAAGGTATTTTCTTCCATTCTTTTGGATGAAGAAGAACAAAGGATATCATAAGATGAAAACATAAAAGTAAAGGCTTCTACATTCAAGACTTCAAAAAAATGTGTAATGGTCTCAGACTATGGAAGAGCCCAAAAGGGATTTTAAAAATCAACTAAGAGAGGTGAAGGAAAAATTGGGAAGAGAGATGAGAGTGATGCAAGAAAATCATGAAAAATGAGTCAACAGCTAGTTAAAGGAGATCCAAAAAATGCTGAAGAAAATAACACCTTTAAAAATAGTCTAACCCAAAAGGCAGAAGAGGTCCAAAAAAAAAACCAATGAGGAGAAAAGTGCTTTAAAAATCAGAATGGGTCAAATGGAAAAGGAGGTTCAAAAGCTCACTGAAAAAAATAGTTCTTTAAAAAGTAGAATGGACAAGATGGAATCTAATGACTACGAGAAACCAAGAAATTACAAAACAAAACCAAATGAATGAAAGAATAGAAGACAATGTGAAATATCTCATTGGAAAAACAACTTACCTGAAAAACGGATCCAGGAGAGATAGTTTAAAAATTATTGATTTACCTGAAAACCACAATGAAACCAAGAGCCTAGCATCATCTTCCAAGAAATTGTCAAGAAAACTGCCTTAATATTATAGAACCAGAGGATAAAACAGAAATAGAAAGAACTCACCGATCACCTCCTGAAAGCCATCTCAAAAGGAAAGCTCCTACGAATATTGGAGTCAATTTTCAGAGGTCCCAGGTCAAGAAGAAAATATTCTAAGCAGCTAGAAAGAAACAATTCAAGTACTGTGGAAATACAATCAGTATAAAACAAGATTTAGCAGCTTCTACACTAAGGGGTTGAAATTCTTGGAATATGATATTCCAGAGGTCAAAGGAGACAGGTTTAAAACCAAGAATCACCTATCCAGTAAAATTGAGTTATACTACTTCAGGGGAAAAATGCAATTTCAATGAAATAGAGGACTTTCAAGCTTTCTTGTTGAAAAGACTAGAGCCGAATAGAAAACTTGACTTTCAAATACAAGAATCAAGAGAAACATAAAAAGGTAAAGAGTAAAGTGAAGCCTTAAGGAACTCGTTAAATTTGAATGATTTACCTTCCTTCATGGAAAGATATTATTTATAACTCATGAGTCTTTTTTCAATATTGGGGTAGTTAGAGGAAATTATATATATATATATGGATATGAGTATGTATGTGTATGGGTGCATATGCATGTGTGCATATATATATATATATATATATATATACACAAATGTATACATATATATATACATATATATGTATACATTTGTATAAACACATATTTGTATATATGTGTATATACACAGAGTGAGCTGAATTTGAAAGGACAATACCTAAAAAAATAAAATTTACTGTTGAATGGTAATGTACTAGGAATAAGAGAAAGGGAGAGGTAGAATATAGCAGATCATCTCACATAAAAGAGGGATAAAAGAGCTTTAACAATGGAGAAGAAGAGGAGGAAGATGAAAGGAAATAATTGAGCCTTACTCTCATGAGATTTGGCTTAAGGAGGAAATAACACACTCAATTGAATATAGCTATTTTGCCCTGCAGGAAGGCAGAGGAGAAGGGGATAGGAGATGGGAAATAATAGAAAGGACAGCAAATTGGGGAAACAGATAATCAGAAGCAAATACTATTGTGGGAGGACAGGTCAAGGGTGTGATGGAATAAAGGAAGGACAGGAGAGAACAGAGGAAAATATGGTTAGTCATTTACAACATATATATTGGGGAGGTGCTTTGCATTGTTACACGTTTGAAGTATATTGAATTGTTTGTCTTCTCAATGAAGGTGGGTGGGGAGGGAGGGAGAGAACATGGAACTCAAAACTTTAAGCATGAAAATTTAAATGGTTTTAAGCATGCAACTGGAAATAAAGCTATACAGGCAATGGAGTATAGAAATCTATTCTGTCCTACAGGAAAATACAGAGGAAAGGTTATGGAAGAAGAGTGAGTGATAGAAGGAAGGACAGACTGAAGGAAGGGGTGGATGGGGTGCATGCTGTCCTGGGGTGGGGGTGGAGGGAGATGGGGAGAAAAGTTTGAATTCAAATTCTTGTGGAAGTGAATGTTAAGAATTTAAAATAAATAAATTATACACTAAAATTAGGTTATGATTTCTAAGTTGGTAATTGAATTTCTTAAATATTTCGACATAACCATTTGGTGACTTAGATCACAAGGCACTCATAAGCAGGAAAACTCAAGTTTTTCCTAATTCTGTCACTTGAATCTGAGATGAAGAATGAAATAAATTAATGCCAGTCTGAAGAAGTTAAATGATAGTGGAGTCAAGGTCAATTAGGAAAAGCACTGTTCACTGGAACTTACATGTCTGCTTTGGTAGATAAACTCTTTAAGACCATAACAATGGGGAAGGGACCCACATGTGCAAAAATACTTATAGTAGCTCTTTTTGTACTGGCAAAGTATTTGAAATTGAAGGGATACCCTTCAGCTGGGGAATGGCTGAACAAGCTGTGGTTTGTGAATATAGTGGAATACTATTATTCCATAAGAAATAATGAGCAGGTCCAGGAGCCAAGATGGCAGAATGATTGGTAATTACTATCTTCCTTCATTTGTTGACCTTGAAGAACCCAGAGAATATCTCCACAGGAAAAATCCTGTAAGAATGGGAGCAGCAGAAAGGGTAAACAATTTCGTGGCCTGTGAGGCTAGAAAAATCACTAAGTAGCATCCTTTTTGCTGTGGCTGAAGGGGACCAGTGCAGCTCTGTAGCTGTCCCAGAAAGACCCATGTCAGGAAACTGGGAGAAGATCTTGAGCCCCGGTGGGGTAAAGACCACAACTGCCAACAACAGGACTCCAGGTGTGACCCCACACCCCAGGGGAATCAGAAAGACAATGGCATAGATGGGATCACCAATTGCTAAGCTTGCTTATGTTCTAGCTGAGCAGAAGAGACCTCCTGTGGCTAGACCACCCCATACCCACACTTAATGCAACTAGCTCCAGGTTAACTCCAGGGAAACCCAAAAGGACTTCACCCGGCCTCTGATTTCCAACACCAGCCAGCTCAGCATCAGGAAAACTGCAGCATTTTAGAGTCTATCTGAAAGAAGCAGAGACTACAGCACACAAAGCCTCAAGTTTTAGGCAAAAGAACTGTGGGACAGAGCCCCCTGTGCCTCAGACACAGAGTTCTACTTTAAAAGCCAGGAAAAATGGTGATCATCACGATTAAGAAGCAAAGCAGAAAAAAAAAAGACCATATGAGGACAAGGACCAAAACACGAATATCAAAG
Organism: Potorous gilbertii; assembly: GCA_028658325.1. Lineage (NCBI taxonomy): Eukaryota > Metazoa > Chordata > Mammalia > Diprotodontia > Potoroidae > Potorous > Potorous gilbertii. The sequence continues at coordinate 70,999,192 of CM053771.1, read as the reverse complement.
AGACAAGCATTGAGACTATACTCCCATCTGAAACTTCAGAAGGGTATATGAACCGATATGAAACACAAACAGCATTCTTGGAAAGAACTCAGGAAGGGTTTTAAAAGTCAAATTAGAGAAATAGAAGAAAAACTGACCAATGATTTTAAAAATATTAAAAAAAACCCATCATGGAACAATTTAAAAAGAAAATTGGACAAATGATAGAGGAAGCACAAAACCTAACTGGAAAAAATAACTCCTTAAAAGGAACAATTGGACAGATGGAAAAGGAGATGCAAAAGTTAACTGAAGAAAACAATTTGAAAAAAATTAGAATCAGGCAAGTAGAAGTTATTGACTCTATGAAACATCAAGAATCAGTCAAACAGAATCTAAAGAATGAAAACATAGAAGAAAATGTAAAATATCTAATTGGAAAAAACAACTGACCTAGTCAAGAGATCCAGGAGAGAAAATCTAAGGATTGCTGGTCTACCACAAAGTCATGACAAAAAAAAAACCTAGAAAATATCTTCCAAGAAATCATCAAGGAAAATTGCCAAGAAGTCCTAGATCCAGAGGGCAAAATAGTTATGGAAAGAATACACTCTTCACCCCCCCCCTCAAAGGAATCCCAAACTAAAAACACCAAGGAAGATCATTACCAAATTCCAGAACTGTCAAGTGAAGGAGAAAATAATGCAGGCAGTCAGAAAGAAACAATTCAAATATCAAGGAGCTACAGTCAGGATCACACAAGTCCTTGCAGCTTATACATTAAAAGACTGAAGAAATTGAAATATGATATTCCATAAGTCAAAGGAGCTGGGACTACAACCAAAGATAAATTACCCAGAAAAGTTGAGCACAATATTTCAGGCAAGGGATGGACATTCAATGAAATAAAGGACTTCTGGACTTTCCTGATGAAAAAGCCAGAGCACAATAGATGAGTCAATCTTCAAATACAGGTCTGAGGAGAGGCATAAAAAGGTAAACAGGTGAAAAAAACTTGTTATTCAATATGAGCAAACTGTTTATATCCCTATAAGAGAAGAGGGTATTTGTTAATATTGAGAATTGTATATTTATTATGATATGTAAATAGATAGAGGGAGCAGGTATAAAGTAAATGATGTGATGATTAAAATGTGATTTAAGGGTGTCAAGGGATTGTAATAGGAGATGTGAAAAGGAGGAGGCAGAAAATGGTAAATTATATTACAGGAAGAGGCACAAAATGATACCTACAGTAGAGGGAAAGAGGGGAGGGAGATGAGCATTATTTGAGAGGCACTGTCATCTAATTTGATTCAAGGAGGGAATAACAAACTTAAGTATATAAATCTAACTAGCTCTATAGGAGGTATAAGGGGGAGGGGGAAAGAAAGGGAAGAGGAGACTAAAAGGTAGGGAAGAAGTGGTAAGGGTAAAGGGGAGTAAAAGGATGGGTTGCTGAAAGAAGGAAAGGAAGACTGCAGAAGGTCATGGTCAAAAATTTAAACTCTATTGTGGAGGGGAAGGGAAAAAGTAGAACTAAAAGCACAAACAGTGGGAAAGAGGATGGAGGGAAAAACACAGATAGTAATCATAACTGTGAATATGAATGGGATGAACTCTCCCATGAAATGGAGATGGATAGCAGAATTGATTAAGAAGCACAATCCAACAATATGTAGTTTACAAGAAACCCATTTGAGATGGAGGTAGGGGGGAGGAATACACACAGGGTAAAGGGAAAATGCTGGACAGAATATATTGTACTTCATCTGATGTAAGAAAAGCCGGGATAGCAATTCATGTATCAGACAAAGCAAAAGGAGAAATATATCCAGTTAAAAGAGATAAGGAAGGAAAAATATCCTTCCAAAAGGCACCATAGACAACAAAGCAACATCATTATTAAACATGTATGCTCCAAGTGGCATAACATCCAGATTCTTAGAGGAGAAGTTAAGGGAGTTGCAGGAAGGAACAAACAGCAAAACTATACTAGTGGGGGACTTCAACCCCTCCTCCTCTCTAAACTTGATAATTCTAACCTCAAAATAAAGAAGAAAGAAGTTAAGGTGGTGAATAAAACACTGGATAAGGTAGATGTGATAGATATCTGGAGAAAATTGCATGGAGATAGAAAGGAATCTACCTTTTTCTCAGAGGTACATGGTACGTATACAAAAACTGACCATATACTAGGGCATAAAATCTTCACAATTCAGTGGAGAAAGGCAGAGATAATCAATGTATCCTTCTCAGATCATAATGCAATAAAAATTATAAGTAATAAAAGACCATGGAAAGATAGAACAATAAATAATTGGAAACTGAATAATCTAATCCTAAAGGATGAGTGGGTTATGCAACAAATCATAGAAACAATATGCAACAAATCATAGAAACAATAAACAACTTCATTCAGTAGGATGACAATAATGAGAAAAGCTACCAAATCTTATGGGATACTGCAAAAGCAGTTCTTAGGGAAAGTTTTATATCATTGAATGCCTACATGAATAAAAAAGAGAAAGAAGAGATCAATGAATTGATCTCAGCTGAAAAAGCCAGAAAAAAAAACCAAACAAACTGAAAATCACCAAGAAAATACCAAATTAGAAATACTGAAAACCAAAGGAGAGATTAATAAAATTGAAATTAAGAAAACTATTGAACTAATAAATAAAACTTATAGTTGGTTTTATGAAAAAAAGAATGAAGCTGATAAACCTTTGGAAAATTTGATTAAAAAAAGAAAGAAAGAATATCAAAAATGCAAAGTGTGAACTCACCTCCAATATGGAGAAAATAAAAACAATAACTAGAAATTACTTTACTTAACTGTATGTCCATAAATTTTACAATCTAAATGAGAAGAATGATTATTTAAAAAAAAATAAATTGCCCAGATTAACAGAAGAGAAAATTGAATACTTAAACAACTCCATATCAGAAAAAGAAATTGAACAAGTCATCAACTTCCAAGAAAAACTTCCTTGGAAACAATCTCCAGTCCCAGATGGATTTAAAAGTAAATTCTATCAAACATTTAAAGAACAGTTACTTCCAGGATTTATAGACTATTTGGAAAAATTAAGGAAGAAGTAGTCTTCCCAAATTATTTTTATGATACAAATATGGTTTTAATACCTAAACCAGGAAGAGCCAAAACAGAGAAAGAAAGCTGCAGACCAATTTAATGAATATAGAAGCAACAATTTTAAGTAAGACTTTAGCAAAAAGAATACAGCAACTTATCTCGAGAATAATACAATCTTATTAGTTTATAATTTATATCAGGGATGCAGGGCTGGTTCAATATTAAGAAAACCATTAGCATTATTGATGATATCAACAAGAAAACTAACAGAAACAACATGATTATCTCAATAAATGCAGAAAAAGCTTTTGACCAACTACAATGTCAACTCCTATTGAAAACACTGGAAAGCAAAGGAATAAATGGAACTTTCTATAAAATAATGAGCACTATCTATGTAAAACCTTCAGCAAGCATTATATGCAACAGAGATAAGCTAGATGCATTTCCAATAAGAACAGAGTTGAAACAAGGATGTCCATTATGACCACTGTTATTCAATCTGGTTCTAGAAATGTTACCTGTAGCAATAAGAGAAGAAAAAGTAATTGAAGGAATTAGAATAGGCAAAGAAGAAACTAAGTTATCACTCTTTGCAGATGATATAATGATATACTTAGAGAATCCCAGAGATTCAAGTAAAAAACTACTTGAAACAATAAACAACTATGGCAAAGTTGCAGGTTACAAAATAAACCTGCACAGATCTTCATTTCTATATATTACTAAGAAAGTCCAACAGCAAGAAATAGAAATAATTTCATTTATAACTAGGTAGACACTATAAAATATTTGGGTGTCTACCTGCCAAAACAAATCTGAGGACTATATGAACACAATTACAAGGTGATTTTCACACAAATAAAGTCAGATCTAAATAATTGGAAAAACATCAGTTGTTTGCAGGGTAGGCTGAGTCAGTAGAATGAAATTGGCGGTTCTACCTAAGTTAATTTACTTATTAAGTTCCATACCAATCAAAGCATCACATAATTATTTTCTAGAACTAGAAAAAATAATATCAAAAATCATCTGGAATTAAAAAATGTCCAGAATATTAAGGGAACTCGTAGAAAGAAATGCTAGGGAAGGTGGCTGAATTCTACCAGATCTCAAATTGTATTATAAAGCAGCAATTGTTAAACCACTTGGTATAGGCTAAGAATCAGAAGGGTAGACCAGTGAATAGTTTAGGTACTCAACTCACAGTAGTCAATGAATATAGCAATCTATTATTTGATAATCTCAAGAACACTAGCTTCTGGTATAAAAACTCACTGTTCAATAAAAATTGCTGGGAAAACTGGATAACAGTGTGGCAGAAGATAGGCATAGTCCAATGCCTGACACTGAACACAAGAATAAAGTCCAAATGGGTATATGATCTAGGTATAAAGATTGATACTATAAACAAAGTCGTGGAGCAAAGAATAGTGTGTTTATCAGATTTATGGAGAAGGGAAGAATTTTTGACTAAATAAGAGATAGAAAGCATTATAAAGTGCAAAATATATACTTTTGAGTACATCAAACTGAAAAATTTTTGCACAGGCAAACCCAATGCAATCAAAATTAGGAGGGAAGCAAAAAACCGGGAAAGAATTTTTGCAATTAGTATCTGCACCAAAGGCCTCATTTCTAAAATATGAATGAAATGTACAAGAATACAAGTCATTACCCACTTGACAAATGGTCAAAAGATATGAACAGTTTTTAGAGGAAGAAATTAAACCTATCTATAGTCGTATGAAAAAATGCTCTAAATCACTATTGATTAGAGAGATGCAAATCAAAACAACTCTAAGATACCTCATCATGCCTATCAGATTGCCTAACATGGTGGGGAGGAGCCAAGATGGCAGAGTAGAAAGATTCATATATGCTAGTTCTGAACCTACAGCCCATAAATTACCTAGAAAGAGGGACTCCCAACAAATTCTGGAGCTGTGGAAGCCACATAACAACAGAGTGGAGCAGATTTCTGTTCCAGAGAGCCCTGAAAAACCAACACTGGGGGTCCATCATGCACCAGACCTGGAGCAGAGCCCAGCCCTGCCTTGGCCGCATGGCCCCAAAAGGAGTGGATTCGAGCAGGCTTCAGGGACGAAATCTCTGGTGGCCACAAAGGTTCCCTCCACCCACAGGCACTGCAGGTCAGTGAGAGAAACTTCTGGGCTGGCCGAGAGGGGAGTGAGGTGTCTCCATAACTCTGAAGGTCTCTGCATAAACCCCCGAGGGAAATGAGCCTGGGAGGTGGTCCTGCCCCCACTTGAGAACCTGAATTTAATCTTACCCTGAATAGCAGCCCCGCCCCACACTGAAAGCCCTGAGGCTGGGAAGCAGCATTTGAATCTCAGACCCCAAGCACTAGCTGGGCAGATCTAGGCAGGGGTGGAGAGGAATCCCAGAAGTCAAGTAACTGGCTGGGAAAATGCCCAGAAAAGGGAAAAAAAATAATACGATAGAAGGTTACTTTCTTGGTGAACAGATGTTTCCTCCTTTCCTTTCTGATGAGGAAGAACAATGCTTACCATCAGGTTAAGACATAGAAGTCAAGGCCTCTGTATCCCAAACATCAGATTGCCTAACATGACAAAACAGGAAGGTGATGAATGTTGGAGAAGATGTGGGAGAATTGGAACACTGGTTTATTTTTGGTGGAGCTTTGAGCTGATCCACTCATTCTGGAGAGCAATTTGGAGCTGTGCCCAAAGGGCTACAAAAACGTGCATACCCTTTAACAAAATAGCTTCTGGGACTTATCCCAAAGGGCTCATAAAAATGGGAGAGGGTCCCACATGTCCAAAAATATTTTTAGCAGCTCTCTGTGGTGGCCAAAAACTGGAAATCAAGGGGATGCCCTTTGATTGGGGAATGGCTGAATAAATTGTGGTATATGATGTAATGGAATACTACTGTGCTATAAGAAATGATGAGCAGGAAAACTTCAGAGAGACCTGGAAAGGCTTATATGATATGATGCCAAGTAAAAGGAGCAGAAACAAGAAAACTTTGTAGATAGTAACAACCACAGTGTGTGAGGAATTTTTCCGGTAGACTTAGTATTTCATTGCAATGCAAGGAGTTAAAAAATTCCCAGTGGTCTCCTCATTGTCGTTTTAGACCTCTTTTGTCAATTGGGTCAATCAATTTTTAAAGGTTTTGTTTTCTTCAGCATTTTTGAGTCTCCTTTAACAAACTGTTAACTTGTTTTTCATGATTTTCTTGCACCACACTCATTTTTCTTCCCAACTTTTCCTTGACTTCTGTTACTTGATTTTCAAAATTCCTTTTGATTTCTTCCATGGCCTGAGACAATTTCATATTTTTCGTGGAGACTTTGGATGTAGGAGCCTTGACCTTGCTGTCTACCTCCTGCTGTATGCTTTGATCTTCCTCCAGTTCAATGTTTTTATCTTACGTCTCTGACAGTGTGTAAGGAAATACCTTTTCTCCAAGGAAGTAATATTCTATAGTCTTATTTTTTCCCTTCTTGGACATTTTCCAGACCAATTATTTGCCTTTTGGGGTCTTTGTTAAGTGGAGAGCATATACCCCAAGTTTTAGTTGTTTTGTGCAGCTGTTTTCAGAGGTATCTCTAAGGACATATAATTTCTCAGTTTCTCCAAAGTGGTGTAATCCAAGGAGAGGTATTTACTCCTCTATTGGACTGTGCTCTGATCTGTCAGCAACCTCAAGCCCCCCATTTTTAGGCTGAGAGTTCCAGGAGTAGCTGCCACTGTGGCCAGACCATACTCCCCTGGAAACTGTGACAGGTTATCAATGATTCAGCACTCTGAGTCCTGCTCTAGTCCCATCTGTGCTGGTATGGCACATGCTGGGCTATGCTTCTCTCCAAGTCTGGTGCAATAGACCCTTCCCATCAGCCTTCCAGACTATTTTAGGCTGGAAATCTGTTTTTCTTTGATATTTTGTGGCTTCTGTTGCTCTAGAATTTGTTTAGAGTGATTTTTACAGGTATTTTGAGGAATTATTGGGGGAAAGCTCAAGCAGGTCCTCATTTTTACTCCACTGTCTTGACTTTGCTCCGCCCCTTCCCATTCACACTTTTAGATATGCATTCTTACTCTTGTATGGATCAATTCTCAAAAACTTCTGTCAAGTAAAATCTCCCTGGGACAGTATTTGACATAAGCCTCACCTCTATCACCAAAGAATATTGATCAAAAGTGAGTTTTATCTCAGTCCACAGACTTTATTGAGTATGTAAAACATCAAGGGACAAGAGGCAAAGGAAAGTGCTGAGAGAAAAGAAAAGTACAAGTATTAAAGGAAACAACAATTCCAGTTGAATAGAAAGAAGGGGACAATATAAAAGATGTTGAGGAATATCCAGTTCCCTGCTATGAAAACACAAGGGCCTAAGTCTCAGATAGAGGTTGAATCTCTGTTTTTAGCACTGTATACTCAAGTAAACAATGGTGGAACTTCCATTAAGATTGCAGAGAGTATATTCTCCTTTGTGATTTTACACAGATAAAGTGGCATTGGGACACAAGGGCTGAGTGCTATTCTGAAAAATCACAGAATTTTACAGATAGAAGCGAGTACAGAGGTCCCTGGGTTTAATCCAGGTGATGAGTCTATCAACGTTGGCAACATGGAATGTCAAATATTCATAACAAGGCAATTTGAGTTAAATCTATAATTTAACTTTCCACTTCGTATTAATGATTTCTTCAAGATTCCTCTCCCATGAGAGATTAGAGAAGGTGAACATTATTGACAATAACAAAACAACAAGAAAATTTATGCTCAATGTTTATAGGGTATTTTAAGGTTCACAAATCAGTTTGCAATTATTTCTGTGATCTTCAAAAATCATGGAAGGTAGGTATAATTATCACTCCTGTTTTTACAAATGATGATTCTGAGGCAAACTGAGATGAAGTGAATTGCTTTGCTTCTTAGAGCAACTAAGTATGTGAGGCAAAAGTTTGACTCCAATCTTCTAGACTTCAAGGTCCAGAACTTCATCTACTGTATCACCCAACTGTAGTTTTCCAGTATTTTATTGGACTGGAAGCTTTATTCTATCCCACAGAGCTAAAGAGTACTTGGGGACTTGAGAGTCACTGAAAATTAGAACAAAGGGGATACAAGCTGGAAAGCAGGCAGCTAGGAGGACATTGATGTGAACCAGCCAGGAAGTCAGTTTTCCCAACTGCATATACAAATAGAATTCAAGGAGTAAAAAGATACAAACATGCTGACCAACAGTAGTATGGTTTGAGTGGCTCTGGTCTCAGGGAAGCTACATGGTCTGAGACTCTTGCAATGAATATACTGCACTCTCTGGTTGTGTTGGTACAAGAAAAAAAACATATATCCACTGGATCCCATCATAATTCCTACATATAAAACATCAGGAAGGGAGAACAGGAATACATATTCTGGAACATTCAATGAAATACCAATTGGAGCAGAACAGTAAATTAGATTATTCCTTTCAGGGATGTTTTTCATTCCTGTTGAGCCTTTGACTTTTAAAAGAATAACACAATATGTCAGCAGATGGAAAGTCCAGCACAAGAAACAGAATGGGACAATGCACTTTGGGATTTTACCTTTGATTCCTTCCCACCTGGAGCTTCTAGAGCATAAGGTGATGGCTTGGAAGCCAGTGAGGAGGCAAGTGGTGCTGAGAGAAAGGCCCCTGGCCACTCGGTGAAAGTAAAACACAATTTTACATCCCACATCATCCAGAAAATTGTTGAGCCCCAAAGCAACCATTGTCTGAGGGACCCCTTTGGAGAGAAGCACCAAGTCATTGACAAAGGCCAAGTGGGAGAGAAGCAAGTCTATGGGTCTCAGCCTGGGACCAATGAAGAAGGTGATGGTATAGATACCCAGGAGGAAGGTATTCCCCAGGGTTCCAGATCCAGTGTGAAATAGAAAAAGGAGCCCCAATACCCTGTCATCAGAAGTCATTTTATTTTTGTTGATGGGAGGTATATAGCTGTTAAAACAAATAGATCCTTGCTTGTTCAGAAATATAAAGGTTAGAAGATATTTTTTGAGATGAAGGAGAAACTGCTCACTGTGTACGTCACCATTAATCATTCATTCCATCTAAAAGAATGCAATGAGTATCTCTTTAAGTGATGCCTGATGGACCAGTGAGAGGATGGTATTGATTAGAAACTTACTGATGTCTTTTGTTTGCCCTTCATATCTAGATGATTCCTCTTTGAAACACTTATGAGTTAAATTAAATAACCCTTACAAGATCCTAGCATATACCTTAGTACTTCGAAGGAACCAGTATCTAGAAAGCATCTGTGATAGAGAGAATAATTAGTTACTGATATGACGTTATTAATTTTAACTATCTCACATATTAGGTTTCATGATCCTATATCTAAAAAGATTCATGTATGTGTCTTTGAGCATGGTGACAGTCACTTTGTTCAGTAATATTACATTTTGTTATATATTTTTCTACAAGTGATGGAGACAAGAAGGAAGTTATTTGCCTTCTCATCTATTTCTCTCCTCTCCTGGCAAACTGATTATTTTCATTATTACTTTTCATAATATAAATTTTATATGGTATTGATAGATCTTACTTTTCAATTTGTGTGTTTTTTTCATTATTACTTTTGAGATGGTTGACATTTTCCCTATTCACATTATTTTCCTTACTATTTTTTCTGATTTATTAAAAAAAATGTCTCTTTGGTAGTATGATTGATACGGCATAGGATGAGTAAGCTAATCTAGGTATAAATTCTAATTTTTATTACATTCAATCTTCTTATCCACAATAATTCATGTTCCTTAATTTATTTTGTCTGTTTTCATTTCTTCTAAGTGTTTCATGTGAAAGATTGATATTAGTCCTGAATGAATATTCATAGAAGAACTCCTAAATATTTTGGAAATGTGGAAGTTTTCTTGAATGAAATGTCTGTTCCTAGGTCTTTCCTTATTCCCCTCCTGACTCTATTTTTGACTTTGCCAATATTATTCTGTTCCAACAACCTGGAAATATTTTCAGTACTTTGAGCTTTCTCTTGCTTGAACATTGCTACCCCATGACATCCCTCAGTCTCCTTCTTGGGGCCTCACTTTTAGCAATGGATAAAGGTTGTTTATCATTTCTCCCCAGCCCACCCTGAGTTATGATTCAGACTCTGCACACATTAGCACTGTGGTCTTACATTGTTAGCTCTCCCAATAAATCTTATTAGTTCCCTTTTATATGTTATCTTCCCCTATAAAATACAAATACCTTGAAAACATCGAGAACATTGACTTCCATTCTTTTTGCTTGCATTTGTGCCCCAGCATTTAGGTTGTAGTAAACTCTTCAACATTTATTGTTTAATACTTCCAAGATTTAGTTCACAATATGCACAAATGCTAATGATTTATGTAAATTTATTTTGTATCCTGCAACTTAATCAGTTTATAAGTTGTTTATATATTTTTTTTTACTTCTAGAAAAGTGAAGGAAATAGTATCATTAATGACAATGATATTTAATAACCTTTTTGCCTGTGCTTATTCTTTCAATTTACAGCATTGAAATTATATTTAATCGTGTTTCTCATTTAATTCATTAATTTATCAATCATGTTTCACTTTATAATTATGACTGTCCTTTTTTAGTAGTTTGTTAAATAATAGAGGTAGTTGTAGTCATCATGCTTTACCCTTGACCTTATTGAAAAGATCTCTAACTTCTATCTATAATATATAATGTTTATTTTTGTATTTGGGTAGTTGCTATTAAGTATACTGAGGTAAAGTATATCTTTTCACTGCTTTTAAAATTTGCAAAATTTTATTTTATTTTCATAATTAGATAAGTATGTATTAAATCTATATTATATTTTTAATTTGTTTTCTCAGATGCCTTTTTAACATCTGTATTTATGTTTATAATTGCCCTTATTTGGAACCAATACTTCTAGTACAAACATAACCTGATCATATTACATAAACTCATATAGTATTGTAGCCTACATGTCAATTTGTATTACTTTTTTTGTGCCAATGTTTTCTAGTTCCTTTTCTCTCTTTTGACTCTCTTGTTTGTGTATCAACATGAATGAATGAATGAATGTTGAAAAGTATATTTACATGTAATGGACAAAAATAACTTACTATGGAAAAAATAACATATTTTATTGAAAAAAAGGAAAAGGAAGAAAATAATGAGTGAGTTGAAGTAAATTGCTTTAAATACCCTTCCAATTCAGCAAATTATCATATAGTTCTATGGATCAAGGGAAGAAAGGGGAAAAAGACAGTCATATTCAAGGCATCTTGAGTACAGAATAATCTCACATAGACAGTGTATGCAATTCTAAACAAGGTAGGAATGAAAAAAGCTCAGAATTTCCCTCAAAGCTCATCTCACAAGTTGTAAATCTTTCACAGCCAATTTAAATGGATGGAGACTGGGGAGTACAATTGCACAAGAAAAGAAGAGTTAAATGGGTTGTCTTGGGAATAAAGATCTGGGCCTTTGATGATCTTAAGACGAGTATTTTGGAATGGATACAAAAATAAAGGAGAGCACAGAGTATACTGAGTAAATATATTTTTGTATAGCTTGAACACTTGTGTTCAAAGATCAGAAGGCATCAGTCAAGGATCTTAGGTGTATTTTCAGGACCTTAAATAATTAGGCAATGAATTCATTAATTATTTATAAAAATTGCTAAATTAATATAAATGAATGGTTCAATCTAAAGAAGGAATAAAAGAATATTTTTTGAAGTTTGATATATCCACTTGACTGAGCAAAATTACTCTTGCAATGCAGAATGTGCCATGCAAGGGATGGCTTTAATAATCATGTATTCATTAAATTGTAAATAAGGAAGAAAGCACACACTAGGGGTGGTTGATATCCAAGAGAAATGATATTTAGTTTCTAAGATAACATAAGGTGGCTCTGAAAAAAAATATTTTGGCAGGGCAGCCCAGGAAGTGTGGAGTGCAGCCAGACGTGGCAGGGACAGGACCTTGAACAGACTTCAGGAAGCCACCACCAGCCGCAGTTCCCATGTTGCTCAACCCAAAAATGCCTTAGAAATCTTCAAAGATCAGTGTGAGGGCTCAGTCACCTAGGACAGGGGAGCACGTTCTGGACAACAGCAGCAGCCACTGCAGCTGCAGCTTCAATTTTTGGAGCACTCAGTCTAGAGCCCTGATCTGAATCTCAGCTCTGACAAAGAACTCAAAAGTTAGTTAAATGACTGGGAAAATGCCCCCAAAAGGGAAAAAAGAATAAGACAATAGAAGATTACTTTGTTGATGAGCAGTTATTTTTTTCCATCCTTTTGGATGAGGAGGAACAATTTGGGTCTTCAGAGAAAGACTGAAAAGTCAAGGCAAAATCTCCAAAATAAACATGCAATGGTCTCAGGGCATGGAAGAGCTCGAAAAAGATTTTGAAAATCAAGTAAGAGAGGTGGAGGAATAATTAGGAACATAAATGAGAGTGATGCAAGAAAACCATGAAAAGCAAGCCAACAGCTTGCTAAAGGAGACCGAAAAAAATGCTGAAGAAATTGACACCTTAAAAAATAAACTAACTTAAATGGTAAAAGAGCCCCAAAAAGCCAATGAGGAGAGGAATGCTTTAAAGAGCAGAATTAGCCAAATGGATAAAGAGGTTCAAAAACTCACTGAAAATAATTCTTTAAAAATCAGAACAGGGCAGATGTAAGCTAATGACTTTATGAGGAACCAAGAAATTTTAAAACAAAACCAAAAGAATGAAAAAATAGAAGATAATGTGAAATCCCTCATTGGAAAAGCAACTGACCTGGAAAATAAATCCAGGAGAGACAATTTAAAAATTATGGGACTACCTGAAAGCCATGATCAAGAAAAGAGTTTGGACATCATCTTTCATGAAATTATCAAAGAAAACTGCTCTGAGATTCTAGAACCAGAGGGCAAAATAAACACTGAAAGAATCCACTCATCACCCGCTGAAAGAGACCCAAAAAGAGAAACTCCTAAGAATATTGTGGCCCAATTTCAGAGTTCCCAGGTCAAGGAGAAAATATTGCCAAGCATCTAGAAAGAAACAATTTGAGTACTGTGGAAATACAATCAGAATAACACAAAATATAGCAGCTTCTACTTTAAGGGATCAAAGGGCTTGGAAAATGATATTCCAGAAGTCAAAGGAAGTAGGATTAAAACCAAGAATCACCTACCCAGAAAAACTGAGTATAATACATCAGGGGAAAAAATGGCCATTCAATGATTTATTAGACTTTCAAGCATTCTTGATGAAAACACCAGAGCTGAAAAGAAAATTTGACTTTCAAACACAAGCATCAAGAGAAGCATGAAAGGTAAATAGGAAAGAGAAATCATAAAGGACTTTTTTTTAAAAGTCCTTTTTTAAAACTTTTTTAAAGTTGAACTGTTTTCATTCCTACATAGAATGATAGTATTTGTAACTCTTGCGACTTTTTTCAGTATTTGGAGGGTCTATACACACACACACACACACACACACACACACTCATATATGAAATCTAAAAAATAAAATTTAGGGGTGAAGGAAGAAAATATTGGGAAGAGAAAGGGAGAAATACAATGTGGCAAATTATCACTCATAAAAGAGGCAAGAAAAAGTGCATTCAATGGAGGAGAAAAGGGAGGAGGTGAGAGGGGAAAAAGTGAACCTTAATTTCTTCACATTTGGCTAAATGAGGGAATAACATACTCAATTTGGTATGAAAACAGGCATTTTTCAAAAGGAAGAAATCCAAATATCCATATGGCCCAAGTCTCATGTTCAAATTACTAATAATTAGAGGAGTGTAAAATAAGCATATTGGTAAAGATTATGTAAAGGGATAATATCATTTCTTGAAGGAGTTATAGGGAAAGAGGTAGATTCACATTGGTGAAGTTATGTATTGGTCCAGCCATTCTGAAAAGTAATTTGGAATTGTACCCTAGAAGTCACTAAATTACATCTCTAAACTTCCTCTCTAGGTCTTTGCAAATAGCTTTCCCAATGTGGAGATTCCTCTATCATGATTTTATAAAAGTTTATAAAATTAAAGTACCTTCACTCAGTATTAAACTCCATCTCTCATAATCTTCTTTTTAATGCCTAATCTTTTAAGCAATATATTTTAAAAAATTATTTCATGTTTGCAATATAATTTTATTACTTTCACAATTTGGAAACTGTGAGAAACTCTCAGTTTATTATGGAGATTAAAGTTCCCAACTTGGAAGAACATTTCTGAGGAGATCTCCACATGGCCACTTTAGCCTAAATTAACTGTTTGAAAATTGCCCAATCCTCCCTTTCCCTAAATATATTCCTATACTATCCACCTTATAGTTTTATTTAACTAGCTTCCAATCATCTCTAAAATTCTTGGGGATATGGTTTATTTTAATTCTTTTCAATTGTATGTACAGAACTTGCAACAGTGGATAGTAAATAGTAAACTTAATAAATGGTCTATTTATCTCAGTTTCTTATGCTATTTAAGCAGATATATCATGAATTTAAAAGCTGAATGAAAGATAGACTGAAATGAGGAGAGATTTGAAGCAGGTAGACCAACCAGCAGGTGATTGCAATTCTCCAGGCATTATGTGATGAAAGTGTTTTCCAAAGTGGAGGCATTATTAAACAAGAAAAAAGAATGAATGAAAGAGATGTCACAAAGGTAGACTCAACAACCTTGACAACAAATAAAGTATCAGAAGTGAGACAAAGGAGACTGGAGGATGACAACTTGCTCCATTCCTGGATGACTGAGATCAGGATACCTACAAGAAAAATAGGAAAATAAAAATGAGAAGCTATTGTTGTGTGGGAAATAATTAGTTCAACTTGGGATATGTTGCATTTAAGATGCCTGCAAGATATTCAGTTCAAAATGCTGAAAAATCAGGGTATATATTGGACTAGAGATCAGGATAGATGTAAGTGGATAAGGAGATCTGGGAATCATTAACATACAAATGATAGTTGATTCCATGGGAGATGAAATTACTAAGCAAAATGTTCTGTCCATCCTTTGCATTTTAGGAGGATAAAATGACCTCATGATGTTGGAGTCAATGTATAATGAGTCTGACTGTGGCTGATCAGGTCAATATTAGGTCAGAAGGCTCTACCACAGGTCATACACAAATAGTTCATGAGAATATTTGGAATGTTAAAGTCTCTAGATTTGTGTACCTCACATTTTGGGGAAGTTACAGAGATTATGTTTTGCTCATAGATCTTGGCAGGCATATGAAAGCATCTGCCAGGTTAGACTATCAATACTAAAACTCTCTAGAGAGACCCTGAGGCTGTCCTCATATTGCTTATTATGGCCTCTCCATGAGTACTTGGCTTGAGTGAGTTCTCCTTCAAAGAGTCTCTTAGATATATGTACGTTTGGCATTAGGACTAAGTGGCCAGCCCATCAGAGTTGGGCTGTCCAAAGCAGAGTTTGAATGCTTTTTAGTTCAGCTCAGTGTCACCAACTGATAAACGGTCAAAGGATATGAACAGGTACTTTTCAGAGGAAGAAATTAAAGCTATCTATAGTCACTATTGATTAGAGAGATGCAAATCAAAACAACTCTGAGGTACTACATCAAACCTATCAGATTGGCTAACATGACAAAACAGGAAGATAATAAATGTTGAAGGTGTAGGAGAGTTGGAACACTAATTCATTGTTGGTGGAGTTGTGAGCTGATCCAACCATTATGGAGAGCAATTTGGAACTATGCCCAAAGAGCTACAAAAACGCGCATACCCTTTGACCCAGCAATATCACTTCTAGGACTGTATCCCCAAGAGATCATAAAAATGAGAAAGTGTCCCACATGTACAAAAATATTTATAGCAGCACTCTTTATGGTGGCCACAAACTGGAAATCAAGGGGATGCCTATTAATTGGGGAATGGCTGAATAAATTATGGTACATGAATGTAATGGAATGCTACTGTGCAATAAGAAATGATGAACAAGAAGACTTCAGAGCGGCCTAGAAAGATTTATATGATCTGATGCTGAACAAAAGGAGCAGAACCAGGAGAACTTTGTACACAGCAACAACCACAGTGTGAGAGGATTTTTCTGATGGACTTAGAACTTCATTGGAGTGCAAGGACTTAAAAAATTCCCCTTGGTGTTTAAGGCAAAATGCCTTCCACATTCAGAGAAAGAACTATGAAATTCAATCACAGAATGTAGTAGAACATTTTCTTTTGTGTTACGTTTTGGTTTGTTATATGATTTCTCCCATTCATTTAAATTCTTCTATGCAACATGACTATGGTGAAAATGTATTTAATAGGAATGTATGTATAGAACCTATATAAAATTATATGTCATCTCGGGGAGGGAGAATCAGTGAGGGAAAAAAATCTAAGTTATATGGTAGTGATTGTAGAACACTGAAAATAAATGAAAAAGCAAAAAATTAAGACTTTAAGAAATGAAAAAAAAAGTTACTTCAGTGTCTAATACCTTATCATGTCAGGTAATCTTCAGTCTCCTATTAAGACAATCCAAATGGAAGCAGTAAAATTTTTTGGCATGGCACCAGTAGGTTGTTCAAATTTCACTGACATACAAAAATGTAGTCAATAAAATGACTCTAGGGTTCTTCAAGGTGGTAGGCATATTAATAACCCTTCTTTACCACACTTTCTTTTGGAGTTTTCCAAATGGTGAAGTAGATCTGGAAATAGGTGTGTCAGCTTCATCACTTATGTGTATACCCCTGAAAAGCATACTGCCAAGGTATGTGAACTCATGTACAGCCTTCAAAATTTCTCAATTTGCTGTAATCTAATCCATGAATGGATAGTGCAGTGTTCTCTTGTAGCGAGCTTCTGTTTTCTTGGTGTTAATTGCTGGGACAAAATTAAAACACCTTGCAGGGAATCAATTCTTACTCTGCTGCATCTGATCCTGAGAGGCTGCACTGAATGCACAATCTTTTGCAGGAAGAAAAGTCTTGCGCCAAGACTGGCTCCATTTTTGTCTTAGATTTTGTCTTTTCAAGTTAAATAATTTGCCATAAGTGCAGTAGATGACTTTATGCCATGTTCTTCCTTTTGGAAACTGTCTGACAACACTGCACAAAACATTGTTCTGAAAAGTATGAGAGTAAGCACATACCCCTGCTCTACTCCACTGGTGTCTGAAAAGCATGAGAACATTATTCTTTATCCAGAACCCATGCATGCATAATATAATTAAAGTGACATACAATACTGCTCAATGTCTCCAGGCAAGCACATTTCACCATGACCTTCTTTACTACTGATATTATGAAAAGCTTTGGTGAGGTTGACAAATATTCTGTTCAGATCTATGTTCTGTTCCTGGCATTTCTCCTAGAGTTATCAGGCAGCAAATATCATGTCAGTTATTCCTAGGTCCTTTTGGAAGTCACATTGGCTCTCAGGCAGATGACCTTCTTGTAGGTGAAGAATCAACTGATTAAGGAAGACTTGAATAAGAATCTTGCCAGCAATGATTAAAGATAGAGCCCCCTGTGATTGTCATCAGATAATCTGCTACCTTTTTCTTTGTAGAGATGAAAAATGAAGGCATCCTTGAACTCCTGGGGGATAACCTCCTCTAAACTAGAACATTCCAGTCAGTTTCTGTAGAGTGGACTCCAGGCCTTGTAGAGCTCTGCTGGAATGAAGACAACACCACGTACTTAACCACTTGAGAGGAGATTAATTGTATTCAATATCTCTTACACAGTTGGGACTTCAGTTAGAGGGACTGACTTCAACCTGGCATATATGGTCCATACCTTTATTATTGGTTGGTGATATTTTATTGAAAATGTTCAGCCCACCTCTCCAGGATTATAATCTTATTACAGAACAAGGTGTCTCTTATAGGTGCCTCTGTCAGCTCAGAGTAGGTGAGATGCACCAAAATTATTTGTCCTTTAAATACCTTTCAGGGCATAATAAAAGCACTTTGGATTGTTACTATTAGTATAAAATGGAATTTCATAAGCCTTTTTGCTGAACCAAGAATCTTGCATCATTCCAAGCTTCATTTGCAATTTACTTTAGATGGAGCTAAACCCTTCCATCTTAGATATGGATGAGCTATCCCACTGGTAAACCCCACTGAGTTTTCTTTCTTGGTTTAGTAGTTTCTTAACCTTCACATCACTTTCATTGAACCAATCCAGATGTTTGTGAATATTCTGGTCCAGATGAACAATGTGGTGCTATATGCTAAATCTCTGAAAACTTTTTTGCTCCAGCACTGTTGACTCTGTCAATTCAGCTTTCCCTCCAGGTGAGCAATAACTGCTCATGGAGAATTATTCAAATCTGTTGATACTGAGGCTCATGACAGTCATCTCACCTTGGGACTGTTGGTTTGTTGAATGAAATTGTTTAGCTTGGAGAAAATGTCTATGATCATTCCATAATTCTGGGCCACATATGCCAACATTCATGACCTTTTGTAAACAGAAAGGTAAATAGAAGACTGTTTTGTTGATGAAAAGCTCATGAGACCCGTAAGTCTTCAGCAATAAGTGACCATTGCTGTTGCTGTTTCTGACTCCATTCTACCCAAGGACTCCGTAGATAAAACTTCTCTTTGACATTTTCACAGTTTCTTAAGATGGAAGCACACTTGGCACTTTTCTGGAAATGACAATCTCCTTGTCATTAACCTGCATTCATTCCTTTGAGGAGGCATACAAGCTTGCTGAATGGATTAAACCTGATTGTGAAACTCACACAAACAGCACTTCTCACAGCAGTGGCTGCTCTTAAAGTATATGTTTCCTGCTCCAACTTTGGTAAAATAGCCTTCACTTACAAGGTTGCTTCACTCAAGAGTTGTAATATGGATGGGGTAGCTGCTGAGTTCTCTCACATCAAGAGATTTTCTTTCAGGTCTCCTTGTTTTCATTTTGTCCATGTACTAATGATGAGTGGAATATTTTCACAAAAGTTTGTGTACATTTTTCTGAGTTTCAACCTAAATCTTATGTGGTAAACAGACCATTAAAGAATGACAAAAAGAAAAAAAAGAATGGAAGAGAGAAAAAAAGAAAGTAAAAAGAAGACAGCTAGGAAGGAAGAAAAAGAAAGAAAGAATCAATGAAAGAAGATACAAAAAGATGAAAGAAGGGAAAAGAAAGAACTTAGGAAGGAAGTAATAAAGAAAGAATGAAGGAAGGAATGAAAAAGTAGTCAGGGAGGAAAGAAAGAAGGGAAGGATAGAAAAAAGAAGGAACTTAAGGAAGGAGTGAATAAAGGAAAAAATTTTTAAAAGCTAGGAAGAAAAGAAAAAAATCAAGAAAGAATGATGTAAGAAAGAAGGAAGGAAAAAAGAACCATAACAAGGAAGTAAGAAAGAAAGAAAAAGAGAGGAAAGAAAAAAATAAATTAAGGAAGGAAGAAACAAGGGAAGAAAAAAGAAATAAAAAAAGAAAGGAAGGTAGGGAAGGAGGTTCAATCAGAAGCAAAGCAAAACATGTTAGTTATGCCAGGACACACAAGGCATTATGGTAGGTTGTATCAGTAAGCACCCCAATAAGCACCCAAATATGCACCCCCCACAATGTGTGGGGGACTGCTATCACAGATTCTTTGATCTGCATTCATAAAAGGAAAGGCAGCTTTGGAGTGGTTAACAATCACTTTAATCAAGCACATGTATAATTCCTTTAACCAAGTACATATGTCATTCAGTGAGTTTAGGGGAGTCAGCACCCCAATTTTCAAAGACAATGGAGAAATCACAAGATAAACAGACATGACTTCCTCTGCCTGAATTCAACAATCGGTCTCCAACTGTCTGACCATAGTTACCAGAGAGAGAAATGTGACATCTGGGTTCTCAAAGGTGGGGGCTCCTTAGTGACTTCCCAGAGTTCTCCTCTGTCCAAACGAACACTTCCATTCATTAAGCTCCAAAGTAATCAAGAAACATGACTTCTTCTGCCTGATCATAATTCAACAGACAGGTACAGCTGTCTGACTATCATTACCAGAGTAGGAAGCACAACATCTGGATTCTCAAAGTTGTGGGCCTCTGTAGTTGCTTCTCAGAGTCCTCTCAAATCTTCCTGTTAAAAACTAAGCCCCAAAGTAAACCGTTACCCTGAGTATTTATACCTTTTTTCTAGCCAGAGGGCATCCCAACCCTTGAGAACCAGTGCCTCATTAACAAATGACTTAGTTTTTCCCACATATCTTCCCTAAATCAATCTCCCCTTAATGGGCAGGCCCACTAACGGATGGAAAAGATCTTTAACCACATTAAAATAATTAACAATGCAAATACATATATTATTTCTAGTTAAAGAAACTCTTGTTTCTGTACTTTACTCCTTGTAAAGACTCTTGATAGATAAGGGCAAGATTCAATAAGAGCCACTTGATTATGCTATAACAAAAACAGTAGAAGATCCTATTTTGATTGGCAACACATAGGTAAAGGTCAGAGTATACCAAAAGTATCTTTCTTGCAATTGACCAATACAGGTTTTAAGAATCTTACAGGTGATGAGGGCTCAAAATGATTCACAATAGGAAAAAGATAAAAGGTAACTGGAGGTGAAATAACCAAATTGTAGATATGGTCTAAATCAGAGATTGACATCTTGAGTTTACCTTGAGCGAGTCATAGCTAGGAACATAGCGACCTGAGCAATAAGTAGAAAGTGTTCAATTCCTCAGAATCTTTGCACTGTTTGTTTTACCCTAATTTGCAAACAAAACCAGGAAAGAAAAAATTAGATGAATTGTACTATTGTGGGTAAAAAGAGAATAAAATTTTATTTGGAACATGACATCATAAGTAGTGCAAACATATTGTTTCTTTATCTTTTTATGGCATATGTTACATTACCTATTTTTATTTTTTTACATTTTTTCCTTTTATTAATTTATTTTAACTTAAATACTAAAACTTAAATATAGAATAAGAAGAGAAAAAAATGAAAGCATTGCCATGTATGCAGCAGAATGTTAGAGAGGAATCAAAATATGCAACAAAACATTTCCTTTTCAAGAAACCCTATATAATAAATACTAGTCATTTTGTTCTTAGTTGTCCATCATTTCCTTGCTTCCTTATAAGTTTTCTGCTGTGCAGTTTTTAATTCATTTTTTTTCTCCCTTCCTCTTCCTTCTCCTTCTTCTTCCAAGAATGCTACAATAAAGTAGAGGATATATACACACAACCACACATCCAAACACACACACATATCAATATACACAGAAACCTGTATGCATAGATACATATATATATATATATATATATATATATATATACATAAATACATTCATACATATGCATACATACATACACAAAGATATACCTAGATACCAATAATCATGCTTACATTTAGACATGTACATTGAGATACATTTATGTAAGAATAAACCATACTTGTTGGTCCTCTGTTTTTCTGAGGGTAGATAACGTCATCCTTCTTAGGTCTTAGACTTTTTCTAAGTCTACCAATTCGTTGTTTCCTATATCACAGCAACATTTCTTCCTTATACAATCTAGTTATTTAAAATAGTCTAAAACAGTATGGATTACATGGCTGACATATATAGTTTCCATACTTTTCTCCTTTATTTTAGATTTAACTTTGTCTAAGGTCATGATCACTATCCCTGATTTTTTCCTTAATAAATTCTACTACTCATCTTTATTTTATCTCTGTTTGTACCTCTTATTTCCTAAATGTCCTGACTCCTCTTCTTTTGTTCTACCTGCTTCCTTGCTCTCCTATTACATAATCTACCCCACAAATCAAAAATCCCTCCCTAATCCTTTCTCCCCATGATATACCCATGTTTTACTTTAGGGGCTTTGGAATCTTAAAGAAAGTGTCTGCCATTCCTGTGGGAGTCAGGGGAAAATGACTGAGTTTTACCTTTGACCTTCTATACATCTGACTATAAGTAGGATTTTATCTAGTCTTCATCAGTAGATTGAATTCTAATAAGGACATGCAGTGGATAAGGTACCAGACTTGGAGTCACTGAGATTTGATCTGAATCCTGCCTCAGATACTTCCTCATTTTGTGAACCTTACTTGTTGGTCCTCTGTTTTTCTGAGGGTAGATTGTTTTACCCTAATTTGCAAACAAAACACTTAGCAAGACACTTAAATTCTCTCTGATTGTTTCTTCACATGGTAAATAGAGATAAGAGGACAATCTACCCCATTCCTCTTCTATGAGAATCAACTGAGGTAGCAAAAGGAAAATGCTTTGCAAAAACTTAAAAAAGTCTAAACTGAAATGGACTCCCTCAAGTCAAAAGCAAAGCCTCACGTGCACATACATCTCCAGGGGTAATTGGCACTTGACATTTCCCTAGAAAAGTAACACTTCCCTATAAAGAGTCTTTGTGAGAAAGAGAGCAGGACCAAGTGTATTAAAAACAAAAGTGCAAACACCAGCCCCCTTCGTATAAAATTAGTTAGTGACCACCTTTGTTTGCTAAGCTCGATTCAATCGCCAACCCAGTAAAAATGGAGTTTGGCACAGTCACCCCCGTCTTCACTCGACTGCACTCTGGGCCTAGGAGACCCCTCCTCGGGACACCAGACACCTGGATCCAGGTCTATAAGTAACACAGGTGTTTTTGAAAGAAGTCTCAGTAAGGCCAAGCCCGAAAGCTCAGACCCTGCTCAGTAGATGAACTCCCCAGGTATTTTCTGAAGCAGAGTCAGCTTCTCAAATTTGAACTGCTTGGAAATGTTCTTGGACTCCCTCTGCTCTTTCTCGAACAGGAGGCATGGTCCCAGCATATAGGAAACCATCACAATCAACTCCGTTTCTGGCTTGTCCCCCTCAGCCGGTGGTTCAGGGGGTTCAGGCACAGAAGCTTCCTCTTTCTGGGGGCCACTGGGCGCTTCCATTAAATACTTCACCCGCAAAGGAGACTCTGGGGTGCTGCCTTGGGCTAGCCAGGGATGTCTCAGATATTCCTCGGCTGTGGCCAGATCCTTTGACTTCTTAACCAAAGCGCTCTGATGAAGTCTACGGTGGATGAGGACACAGCATCAAACTCCAGCTCACAGTAACTGATATTCATCTGGGAGATATTCAAGAAAGTTTCTTGTTTATCATCTCCTAGGAGGGAAGATATTCCCGTAAGTATGACTAAAGCCAAGACTCCGATGTTCAACATGTCCCTAGGCATACTGATGGAATCCTAGCTCAGGAGTTCTGGGGACACATATTCTGGGGTTCCCATAATTTCTCTGAGCTCCTCATTGCTCTCCACCATTCTTGAAAGTCCAGAATCGACGATCTTGATACCACCCAATGGATATTCACTTGTCAGGAAGATATTCTGGGGCTTCAGATCAAGACGAACCACGTTGTGGGCGTGTAAAAAGGAGAGTCCTTCTAAAATCTGCTCATGATTCTCCGACCATCTTTCTCTTTCACGGCTTCTTCTCTCTCAGCTACACACTGGTCAAAAAATCTCACCTCCAGCAGCATATTCCAGCACTAAGATGTAAATTGATGACCCTATGGTTGTCCTGGGTCAGTTCAAGGACTGCAATCTCATGAAGTATCTCCAGCTGGCATTCTTGGCCTTTTCTTCTTTTTCTCATGAATTCTGCTGCAAATTCTTTTCCAGAATCTTTCTTGGCACATTTCTTTATCACTTGCAAGTTTGCCTCTGCCCAGCCCGCGCCCGGGCTCAGACCGTAGCTCTCCTGGAAGGGCTCCCGGAGCACCGGTGTGCGGATGTCCCGCAGCTGGTCCCGCCTCTGGCCCCGCGCCCGCTCCAGTGGGGTCCCGGCTGCCACCACCGCCTCCTCCGGGGGAGGGGGAGGGGATCATGGCCCCAACCCGGCCCCGGCTCTCGCAGCCTCCCCGCGCACCCCGCGCCCTGTTCCCCCTCCTGCTCTTGTGGGACTCGCATCTAAGCCTCTCTGAGCCCAAATTGAGTGGCTACTTCTTGGTAATACATACACAAGTTAAAAAAAAATAGAACCTTTTTTTAATATGTCAGAACATATTGACCATATGGGAATTAGGCTATTAAGAAACATAAAAGGTTTTTTAAAATTCTATCATAAAGCATATTTGTAAAAGTTCTAAAATAGAGAAAGTAGACAGTGGTTGGGAGATGGCTGTTCTGGAGGTCAGTTTGAGCTATGCTCAAGGCTTGCCTCTGACGCAATAGGGTCATTAGCAGCTGGAAATGGTAGGTGGATTTCCATGGAGACAGTGGCTTATGATACAGGCAACGACAAACCCTACAGACAAGGAAAAAAAGAATATATATAGAAATCAGGGCTTTGGGAAGTCACTGGACTGTGAATACAATATGGAATTAACAAAGGAGAAGCATGGAGCCCTGTATCTTTTTCTCTTCTCTGTCCCTATAATTAACATGGATTGAAACTAACAATAGACAGGAACAAACCAAGAAAGAGATAGACAGAAATAGAGAGCTAGACAGGCAGATAGAAGGATGAATAGAAGAATAGATTGATGGATGGATGGATGGATAGATAGGTCGATAGACAAACATGTATATATTTATATACAAGAAAAGGTCTTCATAAAATAAAAAAAACCTTATTCTAAGACTTTTAAAGCATGGTAATAAATGTACCATTTCTTAATGTGACAAATATTATTCATGTAAAAGAAAAAAATCATCTTTAGTAGAAAAATTTCAGGAACTTTTCTTTATTCTTTTTTGCTAATAAAGATTGATTAAATCAAAGATATTTCTTTGTCTGATATTATTTAATATAGTTCCTGAAATAGTAGCTATAAAGGTAAGATTTTAAGGAAAAGAAATTATGAAGATGAACATAAACAAAGAAATGAAACAAATGTTATAATTTTAAATTTTTATAATTATTTATTTGCAGATTTATGCATTGAAATAATATAATCTGGAAAAAAAACTTCTATTAAGCAACATGACACAAAATAAACCCTGAAAAATAATCTGCATTTCTATATTATGAAAAAAAATTGACCTAAGAATTTGGTCATATAGCATAAAAATTCAATCAAAATAATTAGAGATTATATAAAATGTCAGGAAGTTTAGTTACAAAAATTAAGCACTTGAATTATATGAATAAACTTGAAAACACTTTTTACAGAAATAGTGACCAATATATAAATATGTATTTGGTGAAATGGTAACTCTTCATTAATGACCTGTGATTATGCAGAAATGTAAGTATAAAAATCCATTTATAAATTCTCTGCCTTCACTTTCAACCAAAAGGTTACATTAAAATGTAGAGAAAAACAAAATCTCAAAGTAAATAATAGGAGAAACTGAAAAATGGAAGTAGCCAATCTCTATTAATAATGTGGCAAATTAATCAACAAAATACTGGTTCTCTTAAAATACAGAAAAGGAGATCAGTGGAACACATAAAAAACACTGTATTTAGAAAGAAGAATCTACCTTAGTGTCATAGCTTCATCCAATCAAAGAGTCCAACTACGGGGATAAGAATACCATATTAAAAAAAAAAATCTAGCTATGGGAAGTCAGCTTTGTGCTAAGTCAGTCTAAGGGACTTTGTTTTAAAAAAAACTTGTAGCTTCCTAAGAGGGTGTGGCATATTCACTAAGCCCATCTCCTCATTTGAAACATGTATTAATCAAAATGCTTAGGAAGGAATTGAGGGGCACTTATCCCATCACTTCATGTTTATGTGATCCAATCAAAATTCTTGTGTCATTGTATGGAAGATGCTTGTTGTTGTTGAGTCCAATATAGTTCATGACCAGGTGAACTCTCCATGGAATTTAGTAACAAAGACAATAAAGTAGTTAGAATTTTCCTTCTCCAGTGGATTTAGGCAAAGAGATTAAATGACTTGCCCAGGATCTCAGAGCTAGGAAGTGTCTGAGGATGGATTTGAACTCAGATAGGTCTTCCTGAGTCCAAGTCCAGTTCTCTATCCATTGAGTTATCTAGATGCCTCTGTCAGGTGCTTACTTTTGTCTATAAAAAGCCAAGCAAAACTCAAAATGAGGCTGAAATTCCCAACACTTTTCTGCCTTGGTGTGTTGAATAAAAACATTTTAGTTTGCTGAGTTTGCTTCTTTAATCAGGGCTAAGTTCCAAAGAAAAATTTCTTTTAACAATCAAGAAAGTCAGTATGGATACTTGGGAGGGACCCTTTTAAACTTGTGTGGTTACTTATGTGTGTGTTTCCGTGTGTGTTGTGTGTGTGTGTATCTGTGTGTGTGTATGTGTGCATGTGAAAGAGACAGAGAAGAAGGTGAAGAAGAAGAAGAGAGACAGAAAGACAGAAAGATTAAAGAAAGAGAAACAGAGATAAAGAAAGAGAGATAAGTAACATCAACATCAGGCCTTTGTTCCTCCCTGCATCCAGATGGACTCCCCTGGTGGCCAGTCACCTATGAAGTGTTCAGAGAATAAACTGACCAATCTCAGGAAGGATAAAGAGAAATAACTCCTGAACCTTTGTTCAGTTTTATTTTTTTGTTATTTTATGTGAATAAATGGAGGCCACTGGTGTAGGAATAGGCAGGTTAGTATGGATATATACCACACATTAAGCTTTTCAGGAACAAAGGATAAAGTGGTCCTTATACCAGTATGGAGTCAGTAGAGTAAGCCACTTAGTCCTTCAGGCAAGTTCCAAGTCTAACAGAAAAAACTCTTGCACACTGTGGTCATTACTGTGCACAAAGTTCTCCTGGTTCTGATCCTTTCACTTAGCATCAGTTAATATAAGTCTTTCCAGGACTCTCTGAACTCATCCTGTTCATCATTTCTTATAGCACAATAGTATTCCATTATATTCATATACCATAATTTATTCAACCATTGCTCAATTGATGGGCATCCCCTTGATTTCCAATTTTTGACCACCAAAAAGAGTTTTGCTATAAATATTTTTGTACATGTGGGACCCTTTCCTATTTTTATGCTCTCTTGGAGATACAGTCCTAGAAGTGAAATTGCATCCTGTTTTTCCAGGAATTTTTGTCAAACAGTGAGTTCTTATCCTAGAAGCTGGGGTCCTTGGGTTTATCAAATATTAAATTGCTATATTAATTGATTACTGTGTCTTGAGTACCTTACCTATTCTACTGGTGTACTCATCTGTTTCTTAGCCAGTTCCAAGTGGTTTTGATAATTGCTTCTTTATAATACAATTTGAGACCTGGTGGAGCTAGGCCACCTCCCCTAGCATTTCTTTTCATTAGTTTCCTTGGTATTCTGAAATTTTTGTTTTTCCAGATGAATTTTTATATTATTTTTCTAGCTCTAGAAAATAATTATCCTCCTCTGATTAACAAGTAGATAAGATTAGGGGGGGATGATAGGTATAGAGTAGGTATTAACAACAGAAACAAAATTTAAAAGAGGTTCACTAAAGCATCTTTTGGGAAAAAGATGCAGAATAGAAGGAACACAACAAAGACCTGGCGATAGGACAGATATGAATATTGAAGATTAAATTTATCATGTGTTTATAATGGAAACCATACCGAATGTAAGAGTGATCCATTGTTTCTTGTTCAGTCTTCTTTGTTATGTTCTGCTAGGGTTATAGAGCTACGTATTTCATTCCATTTAAAGTCAAATTTAATGGATCTTGAGAATAAACTAATGGAAGAGAAGAAATACATGGATTTGATTTGAAGGTAGGTGAGGAAAATTCTAGGAGATGGATGAAAAATTGCAGATAATGACGAAGAAAAACATGTAAGGTGGTGAAGGATGCAAATGAAAGCTAATGTAGAAAGCCAGTGACACTAGATGAAAGAAAGCGATAAAGTCATCAGTCAATCGACAAACATTTATTAAACTTGTACAATATGCAGATATCATCATAAGCCCTGGAGATACAAAGCCAAAAATAATCCCTATTCTCATGGAGCTCACAGGCTACTTTGGGATAAAACATGCAAACAAGTACAAATAAAGAGTATATAATCAGGACAAATTGGAGATAATTAACAAATAGAAAGCAGTATCTTTTAGGGTAAATAGAACAGGATTATTTCATAAAATAGAATTTTATCTGGGAGCTGATTGAAGAGAAAAAATCCTGGGTATAGGGATAAAGGGATTGAAATTTTCAGGCATGAAATACAGCCAGTGAAAATACCCAGAGTTGGGTTGTTTGCTTTGAGGGAAAGCAAGTACATCATCACTGAAATGCAAAATTGGTGTAATTGTGTAAGGAAGCTGGTAGCACAGGAAAGGGAAAGGATATGAAAGACTTTAAAGTCAAGTAGATGACTTTGTATCCAACGTGGGAAAACCAGTAGAGTTTGCTGACCTAAGACATGGCATTAGGAAGATCAGTCTGACAACTGAGAGTAAGATGGATTGAAGTGAGGAGAAATTTGAAAAAGGGAGGCAAAAAAAGCAGGCTATTGCAATTTTCCAGGTGTGATGTGATGAAGGTCTATTCTAATGTGGTGGCAACATTAGACAAGAAAACGTTATGAAGGTAGACTTCTCAGCCTTGACAACAAATATAATATTGGAGGTGAGAGAAAGTATACTAGAAGATTTCACCTTGTTCCAGACTTAGGTGACTGAGACAATGATGATACCTACAAGTATAATGGGAAAATAAATATGAATGGGAATAAATGTGATGGGAAAATAAAGATGAAAAGTTATTGTTGTGTGGGAGATAATGAGTTCAGTTCAGGGTAAGTTGAGTTAAACATGCTTACAAGATACCCCATTCAAAATGCCCAAAAGTCACTGGATATATTAGACTAGAATTCAGGATAGATATAAGGATTAGATAAGGAAATCTGGGAATCATAAATATAGGAAAGACAGTTGAATCTGTGAGAGATGAGATTATCAAGCAAAATGTTCTTGTTCATCGTTTGTATTATAAGAGGACAAAATGGCATCATGATGTCAAGGTACAGTTAGTCTCATTGTAGCTAATCAGATGGATATTAGCTCAGAAGGCTTTACTACAGGTCATACACAAATAGTCCATGAGTATATTTGGAATAGTGAAGTGTATAAGTGTGTGTATCTCACATTTTTTGAGAGTTACAGAGAATCTGCTTTGCTTGCAGATTCAGGCAGTCTGATACCAAATTCTCCCGCATCAGAAAATCAGTACTAAAGTTCTTTAGAGGGACCCTGATGTTGTCCGAGTATTACTTCTTTTGACCTATTAGTTCGTGCATGGGTGAATTGTCCTTAAAATAATCTCTGAGATAAATGTGTTTGGAATTTGGACTAAGTGGCCAGCTCATGCCAGTGTTGCTTTCCAAAGCAAAATTTGAATAGTGGGTAGTTCAACTCGAACTGCCTCAGTGTCCAATACCTTATCTTTTCAGGTAGCCTTCAGAATCTTACTAAGGCATTTCAAATGGAAACAGTACAATTTTCTGGCATGGCACTAGTAGAATGTCCAGGTTTCACTGACATACAAAAACATATTAAGTACAAAGACTCTAGAGCCCTTCAAGTGGGTAACAGATTAATACCTCTTCTCTTCCACACTTTGTCTTGGAGTTTTCCAAACGGTGAACTAGCTTTGGCAATGGGTGTGTCAACTTAATCATCTATGTGCATATTCCTGTAAAGTGTACTGCCAAGGTGAGTGAACCCATCCATAGAATTCAAGATTTCTCTACTTGATGTAACTAGAGGTTTCATGAATGAATGGTGCAGAGATCTATGGTGGAGAGCCTCTGTTTCCTTGGTTTTAATCTCCAGGTCAAATTTAATACAAATGCAGCAAATCAATGCATCCTCTGTTGCATCTCACCCTCAGAGGCTGCATGGAGGGAACAATCATTTTCAGGAAGAAAAGTCATGCAACAACTCTCACTCAAATTTTGTCTTGGCTTCTGGTGTTTTCAAGTTGAATAATTTACCATTGTGTGGTAGCTGATTTTGATGCTATTTTC
The DNA here is from genome assembly GCA_028658325.1 of Potorous gilbertii. Lineage (NCBI taxonomy): Eukaryota > Metazoa > Chordata > Mammalia > Diprotodontia > Potoroidae > Potorous > Potorous gilbertii. The sequence goes on along the minus strand of CM053771.1, from coordinate 70,969,193 downwards.
TTCATTTTTGAAGCTGTCTGACAACATTGCAGAAGACATCATGCTAAAAAGGATATCAAGCACATAGCCCAACTTCAATGCACTGGTGACTGAAATGCATGAGGGCACCATCTTTTAGATTCCACGCATTCATAACATTATGAATGTGGCATTCAATACTGATGAATGTTGCCAGCCAATCAAATTTCTTCATGATTTTCTACAAACCTTCCCTACTGATAGCATCAAAGGCTTTGATCAAGTTGACAAATATTCTGTGCAGACCTCTGTTGTGCACCTGGAATTTTCTCTAGAGTTGTGAGGCAGCAAATACATGTCAACTGTTCCTAGGCTCTTTTGGAAGCCACACTGGCTCTCAGGTAGATGACCATCTTCTAGCTGATTAAAGAGGATTCTAACAAGAATCTTGCCGGCAGTGACTAAAAGAGAAAACTTCTCGTGAATGTCAACAGACATTCCCTAAACCAAAACATTTCAGTCAGCTTCTGTATACTGAAACCTTGGCTTGTAGAGGTCTGTTGGAATGAAATCAACACGAGTTACTTTACTACATCTAGCAACTTAATAGTATGCAATATTTCCACCTCTGCTGGAACTTCAACAAGATGGATTAGCTTCAACTTGCCATATATGGTTTATGGCTTTAGCATTGATTGATGATGATCTGTTGAAAAAATATGAAAAATTTCAGTCCCTCTCTCCAGCATCATGACCTTATTACAGATCAATGTGTCTCTATCATCTCTGAGTTGTAGAGATGCACCTGTAGTATTTGGCCCATTAATAGCTTTCCGGGCATTGTAAATGCAGCTTGCCTTTTTGCTATTACAAGGTGGTGGCATTATTAGACAGGAAAAGAAAGTGAATAAAAAAGATGTCACAAAGGTAGACACAACAGCCTTGACAACAAATATAGTCTTAAGGGTAAGAGAAAGGGGGACTGATAGTCATCTTGCTTTGGGGTTGCTGCGTTGTTGAATGTTAAAGTTTATCTTGTAGAAGATGTCTGAACATTCTAACACTCTGGGTCACATTTCACTCACATTCATGACCTTTTGTTTCAGTTAGGTAAACAGAAGACAGTTGTGATAAAGAGCTCATGAGACCCACATGTCTTCAGTAGTAAGCGATCATTGCTGCTGCTGTTTATGATTCCATTCCTCCCAAGGACTCCCTTCATAAATTTTTCCTGACATTTTTAGGGTTTCTCCTGATTGAAGCATGCATACTGGTGATGGTAACATGGTACTTTCCTGCACATGGCTGTCACATTGTCATTATCCTGCCATTTATTCCTTTGAGGAGGCATGCAAGATTGCTGACTAGAATAAATCAGATTATGAGACCTACACCAGCAGCACTCCTCAGAGCAGTAGGCTCTCCAGAAAAAAAAATATATTTCTAACTGCAATTTTGGCAAGTTGGCCTTCATTTGTGAGTTTTGTTTCACTCAGTGCTGCAATATGGATGTGATACCTGCTGAGTTCTCTCACAGGAGACCTTTTAGGTCTTCTGGTTTTCATTTTGCCCATGCACTAATGATGAGTGGAATCATTTTCACAAAATTTTGTGTACATATTTTGAGAGTGTTTTAACCACAATCTACTGTGGTGAGCAAGTCAGTGTTGAGTAAACCAAATGTTAGGATACCTTTTCTGGACTCTTCCTCACAAAGGGAAGTGAGCTTTATAGTCTTCGCTTAGACACCCAAAGGGCAAATTGCTGCTTCAGTCCTGTCAGAAGATGACCCTTTGCCCTGGGTCACCTGTGGGTAGTGTTATGACTATAGCTCCCTGTGCATTCACACCTGATGCTTCATCATACTTCCATCACCACAGGTCTTCGAGATAGGTAAAACAGTAAAATTATGTCACAATAAATGAAATAGTAAGATATTAAAGATTATATCTTTTGACTGCTATGTAAACTGAATTTAAGTGACACAGAGTTGGACAAAATCATCAGTCTCACTCTTTCTTCCAGAATCATCAGAGTGCCCTCCAGCTCTAAGTCTAAGGTAGCATGTTCCTATGGGAAACCTGCATCTATCTGTGAGAAGCAGCCCTCGAGTTGGGTAGGTTCTAGATGACCAAGAGCTCTCCTGGAGAGTTTACCATGGGATCTGTGATGAAGTGGGAAAACAGCAAAGAGATCTTTTTCCCCCCACAAAGTACTGAGATCAGGTATGATTATTGTAAACTGTATGTTGTTTGAAGTGATAGTTTAATGATAAGATACCATATGATGTCACTTATGTTAAGTGACCCTAATCTCTATAAAAGCATCCAGGCAAAACAGATAATCTATAATTTTTCACAGTTAAGTGTGTGTCATATAAAGGTCATAGTTTTTGTTTGTTTGTTTATTTGTTTATTGGATGCAACTTGACTCACGACAAAGGTCTAAGCTAGTCTACTCTTCTTTTGACATAGATATTTAAAGACAGATCTTTCCACTATTTTGTAATCCTTATGAGGAAATTGTCCCTCCACAAGCTTCATCCAAGGCTGTATTGATAAGTAATGAAGAGAACTTCTCTACCACATCTAAGTCTGACTAGCAAAGTCCCCTGCTACATCTGTCACTAACTGCCTATTCTCAACCAAGTCTATTCTGAGGCTAGATAATTTTGCCTCCTGAACTCTAATTTTGAGAATGTTTACTCCTTGACCTATGTTCCTCCCCTTTGTCCTGGGTGAGTTTCTTATATCCTTGGGGTGAATTTTTGTCAATTTGGACCTATAGTCTGAATGGTTTTTTTGGCCTTGTTATTGTGCCACATAGTGATATGGACCTTTGTATCATCTTCCTTATGGCTAACTTTATAGAAATTAGTGAACCTAGGTTTTTGGTTTAACCTGAGGAATGAGGCCAAATAAAGAATGAAGAAATTTTTGCAATGAAAAAGGAGTTTAAAGAGAGAGAAATTGAGGAAGATTAAAAAAGAAAAAATGAAGGAAGGAAGAGAGAAAAAAGAAAGGGAAAAGAAAGCAGTTAGAAAAGAAGAAAAAGAAAGAATTAAAGAAAAAATCAAAGGTGGAAAAAGAAAGGAAGAAAAAAGAAGGAACTTAGGAATAAAGAAGGAAGGAAGGAAAAATGAAAGGAAGGAGAAAAGCTAGGAAGAAAAGAGAAAGAAGGAATGAAGGGAGGAAAGAAGAAAATTATCACAGAAGGAAGGAAGAAAGAAAGAAAAATAAAAGCAGTTAGGAGGGAAGGAAGAAAGAAGATAAAAATAAAAGACTAAAGAAAATTAAAAAAGAAGGTAGTTAGGAAGGAATGCAAAACAAGACTGAATGAATGGAAGAAAGAAAAAAGAAGAAAATAAAGAAAAAGATGGAACTTAGGAAAAAATAAACAAGGAAAGCTGGAAAAAAGTATAAAGGAGGTAGGAATATAGGAAAAAAGAAAGGAAGGGGAAAAGAAAGAACTTAGGAAGAAAGAGACAAACATGAAACAAAGATAAAAAGAGGAAGGAAGGAAGGAAAGAAAGAGGGAAAGTGGCCAAATGACAATGAAAGAGAAGAAAGAAAGAGACAGACAGAGAGACAGAAAGAGAGAGAATAAAATATTTTTTAAAATTTTTATTCGTATGGTCAAATGCATTTTTATCATCAAAAAGCAAGTGTATCTTTCCCTGCAAAAAGAAATAAATGTTCCTAGTGGGCTATTTATGCATTGAACAGCTCATAATGGAAAACACAATAGTCTTTATTCTTTAACATACAAGTAATGCAGTAGGGTGGGTCAGAGGAAAAGTAAACAAATAAAAATGATTTAAAAAAAACCAGACCTTTCTCTTTATTTTGGAAAATAGAAGGACATGATTCGAAGGAGATGTTCAAAAAGACAAATAAAAATGTGATGTGAATTAAGAGTTACATATTGTTTTTCTGTAAGAGATCATTGAAATCTTTGAAGTAAAATTAATCAGTCACTGAGTTTAGTTCCTGCTAGTGGCCAGGTGGTGTTCCAGGACTGGGAGTTACAAAAACAAGAAAAAAAAGAAAGAGTCCCTGTCTTCAATAAGCCTAAATTCAAAAGGTGGAGATACCAATATAAATATAGATCTTCATAAAATTGTTATAATGTGCATAATGAATATATATATACACATACATATATGTGTGTGTTGTTATTTTACATCTATTTATATGTTTAGTATTATATACACATACCTATACATATATGCATACATATATACATATACAAATATACATATAGGCATATATATAAAGAGAGATATATACATGGATATATTTATATGTATATGTACACACACATGAATCTATCTCTATCTCTATCTACAGATAGATAAGTAGATAGAGAGATAGACAGAGACAGAGATAGATATAGATATAATGAACTGAGCCAATACAAGATAACCTTGAAGGGGAAGACACTAGAACTGGAGGAGTCAGGAAACACCTCATACAAAAGAAGATTCCTGAGACTTGAAAACTAGGGTTTCCAAAAAGCTGCTTTAGGGGACAGCATTTCAGACTTGGGTGAGAGACAGGTAAGAGAACTGGGGATAGAACATAGATGAGCACTGATAAGACTTGGCTCATAGAATGTGTGAAGGGGGAAAATGTGAAAGAAGACTGGGAAAAGAAAGTTTGGGCCAGAATGTAGGGAACAACAAATATCAGAGAAATTGAAGTATGTAGAGATGAAAAATGAACCTGGGCTTAAAGAAAATCTACCATGGTCTCTGTACGGAGGACAGATCAGTATATTTGCTAAGGATTGAGAATGGAAATGTGCAAGTGCTGTCAGGGAGACCTCAGCAAGAGTGAGAGGAAGGAGAGCTGAGGAAAGGCACCTGGTGAAGTCTGGCTTCGAAAGGTTTGTGCTACCCTGACAGCAATTGTAGAGAGACATTTTGGTTTTCCAGGAAATGTGACAGAAACATCAAATAACTTTCAAACTGGATGATTATAACCTATTTCTGGTGACTAATGTGGGCAGAAATGACAATGACAAAAGGAACTGAAAAAGCACAATTGTGGACTCCGAAATTTTGTGCAGAAGAGGAAGAATTTGAAAGCAGGGAAAGGAAAATGGGCAAGGACTTCTATCCAAGCTGGCATTTTGAAAGGAAGCCAACAGCTTCTTTTTCTCTTCCTCCAAAAACTGAAAAATAGCACTAGAGTGAACACTACTTCGTGAAATCCAGTTATATACTAAATGACTTAACATATCTTAGAACTGCACAAATGAGTCATATTTACGGACAGCTGGAGGGGATGGACCAGCAAACTTGGCACCTATGCTCCAGACAACAAGCAAGTCCATAGTTCCCACCAGCCCCAGTGGCTGCTCAGAGGCAGATAGAGTAGAAAACTCTAAATCCAGAGACAAGGAGACCAGAGGGAAGGAAACAATTATGACTTCCCAATCGTTCATCAAATTAAAAAAAATACAGCATATTCAGAAAATTTGAACTTGAATAGAATCACTGAGACAATTACTATTAAGAACAGCAAAAAGAAAATTATTTTGGTTGTTTTTCTCTTTTGGAGTAAAGACAAGAGCAAAGAAGGGCTAAGATAAATGCTTGGGACTTGGTATGATAATTAAAGATGTAGAGAAGATTCAGCCAGCATATCTTTTAATTTATCATTTAATTTTCTCTGTTATGAGTTATCACCTTTGAACAGGAAAAATTATGACAAAATGACTAAAAGGGAGATGAAACTAATGAAAAATGGAGAGCAGGTGAGAAAACATTTAGCTACTGTTGATCAATTTAAATTACCAGGACAACAGAAATTGAAGCTTAGTATAATTAGTGTAGTGAATAGATTATTGGATATGGAAGTCAAGAAGGCTAAGCCCAAATACTTAGTGCCTTTGACACCCTAGACTACTTATTTAACATCTCTGTGCCTCAGTTTCTTCATCTGTAAAATGAAGGAATTGAGCACTAGGGACATTAAGGAATCTTTAAGGTCAAAGTTAATATTATAAACTTTCAGATGCAATTGTTGAATGACTGTAATCTTTGAATGACTATGGTTATTGGAAGAAATACTGCATACCCAAAAAAGAACAGGTATTGTCCAAATTGTTAAAATGTGGGTGGGGGGAGTAGAGAGCATTAACTTTGGAATAAAAATTCAAAAGTGTATTATTCAATGGATAATTAGGGAAAATGTACAAAAGGTAGCAGTTATAAAAATAAGAAGAGGTTTTCACTAGGTGACAATATAAAAATTCAGAAAGGTCAAAATAGAACAGTTAATTAAGTCAAATTTAATATGATATAATTTAATAGGATAAAATTAAAGCCTAATATTTGAGTTCTAGAAATCAACTTTTTAAATACAAGGCATAGAGGAGTTACTAAAATATTAAATGGAGGGTGGGTATCCAGGTTAGAAATCTCTGAAATAATTAGTCACTGAATTCTGCAATGGATACTCATAAATTTTACATGATTGTATATTGTAAGGACATTGAGATAATATCCACAATAAGGTCAGTGACATTTTAAGTACATAATCCGCACTGTTCAGAACAAATATATGATATTACTTCAATTCTTTCTTAGTTTTTCATTTTAGGAAGGATGTTTCTAAGGTAGAATTTCTACACATGAATGAGCAGGAGAATTTAAAGCTTTATGTCTCTGTTATAAAAGAATAAGATGAATAATTTGGCAGTATTAGCTTGATAATGAGGAGACTTACATGACACATGTCCTTAATTATTTTAAGGATTTTGAAAAAAAAAATATTGTGTTTCTTTTGTTTGTTTCTAGAGGGAAGAATTGGGAGCATACAGTAGAAGTTATAAAGACATTGTTTACAGACCGACATAAGGAAAACTTTCAGTCAGTTACATCAACACCAACACAAAATGGACTGCTTTGGAAAGAGGTGGGTTTCCTCTCAGTGGAGTTCTTCCCAGAAAACCCAGACTAAGGTAAAATCCTATAGAAGGAAATGGTCTTCAGGTCTCTTCCACTTCTGAAATCATGTGATTCTGTGAGTTTAACAACTGAATAGTGTCAACCACTTATCAAAGGTTTGGTCCAAAGCAAATAAATGAATTAATCTCCTCCTTAAACAAAAATCTTTCATAAGAATAAACAGAATAGCTCTGCTCCTGGACTCCCTCCATATTTCAAATGCAACAAAGAGGGACAAAAGCAGACCCTGTCCTCAATGTCCTTACCATCCATTTGATGAGAAATGAGACTTTTGAAGAACTGGCCACCATCAGACAATTAGCCACAATTCACAATTCATTAAATAATCAAGAGTGAAATGAGCACAATGCAGAGAAACTTGTATACAGCAACAGCAATATTGTTTTAAGAATGACTTTGAGGATAATGAAATGATGTATGAAATCAGGCAAGAAAGTCTCAGACTCCAGGTTTAATTGTAGAGGGCTTTACATACCAAGGTAAGCAGCTTGTCTTATATCATGAAGGTGAGGGGGTTGCCACTTTATCAAAACAACTTGTTGATTTCTCAACCCACAAATGCCAAAGATAGCTTCAAAGGTTAATGAGAAAGCTCTTTCACCTGGATGAGAGGGGAGCACTGTCAGGTCCCAGCCCCAGGCACAGGGTGGATGCAGATATTTCCACAGCAGGCTACTTCTGGAGCTCTTGGCCTAGGGATCCTGGGGTAATTGAGCTACTGATTTGGGTCTCAGTCATGAGTGGCAGTCCTGGGGTGAGGAGGAGCATTGGTATGACAGAGCTGGTGGAGGCTGTAGAAAGGGAATACTACCTATAGTTCCAGGGCAGTAAAGAGTGCTTGCTTGCAGTTGCTCACACACCAGAGCACAGGACAGGAAAGGAGTAAACCTTTCCCTTCATTATGCCACTTTGAAAGAGCTGAGAGCTAACAGTTGCCTACAGATATCTCAGAGAATAGCTGTACAAAACCTCTGAAGTCTGGTGTAGTATGCCTTTGACTTAACAAAGGACTCAAAAGCATTCTAATTTCCCCTATCACCAATCTGCCCTCTCTTCTATCATCCCTCCCTTCTCTTGTCCCCATTTTCTCTTTTGTCCTGTAGGGCCAGATAACTTTTATTCCCCATTACCTGTATTTCTTATTTCCTAGTAGCAAGAACAATACTCAACAGTTGTTCCTAAAACTTTGAGTTCCAACTTCTCCCCATCCCTCCCTCCTCACCCATTCCCTTTGGGAAGGCAGGCAATTCAATATAGGCCATATCTGTGCGGTTTTGCAAATGACTTCCATTAGAGTCGTGTTCCCTCCATCCTATCCTGTCCCCTGTTTCTTCTATTTTCTCTTTTGATCCTATCCCTCCCCCAAATTGCTCCCTCCTCCCACTGCCCTCCCTTCTATTATTCCCCCCCACCTTGCTTCTCCCCCACTATCCTGTATTGTAAGATAGGTTTTCATACCAAAATGAGTGTGCATTTTATTCCTTCCTTTAAGTAAATGTGATGAGAGTAAGCTTCATGTTTTTTCTTTTACCTCTCCCCTTTTTCCCTCTATTGAAAAGTTTTTACTTGCCTCTTTTATGAGAGATAATTTGCCCCATTCCATTTCTCCCTTTTTCCTCCCAACATATCTCTCATTGCTTAATTTCATTATTTTAAGATATGATCCCATCCTATTCAATTCACCTTGTGCTTTCTCTCTCTCTCTTTCTCTGTCTCTCTCTCTCTTTGTATGTGTGTGTGTAATCCCACCAACTACCCAGATACTGAAAAAAGTTTCAAGAGTTACAAATATTGTCTTTCCATGTAGGAATGTAAACAGTTCAACTTTAATAAGTTCCTTATGACTTCTCTTTGCTGTTTATCTTTTCATTCTTCTCTTCATTCTTGTGTTTGTAAGTCAAATTTTCTTTTCAGCTCTGGTCTTTTCATCAAGAATGCTTGAAAGTCCTCGATTTCATTGAAAGGCCATTTTTTCCCTTGATGTATTATACTCATTTTTGCTGGGTAGGTGATTCCTGGTTTTAGCCCTAGTTCCTTTGACTTCCACACCCTTTAGTCCTTTAAGGTAGAAGCTGCTAGCCTATTTTTAAAGGTGTTACTTTCTTCAGCATTTTTTTTTGGTCTTCCTTAGCAAGATATTGACCTACTTTTCATGCTTTTCTTGCATCGCTCTCATTTTTCTTCCCAATTTTTCCTCTACCTCTCTTACTTGATTTTTAAAATCCTTTTTGAGCTCTTCCATGGCCTGAGCCCATTGAATATTTATTTTGCATGTTTGGGATATAGAAGCCTTTACTTTTATGTCTTTCCCTGATGGTAAGTATTGTTCTTCCTCACTGAAAGGATGGGAGGAGATATCTGTTCACCAGGAAAGTAACCTTCTATAGTCTTATTTATTTCCCTTTTTTGGGCATTTTCGCTAACCAGTTACTTGACTTTTGGTCCTTTGTCAAGAGTAGGATATACTCTGGGAATCTGTGAGATCTCAGTTCCTCCGAGGTGGCATGATCAAGTGTGTACTCGTCTGGATGCAGAGAGAGATTTTTGTGTTCAAAATCTTAGCAGTTACCTCTCCACAGCCTCCTGGCCTCCAGTTCCACCAAGTCAGCACTGGGGCCTGATTTTCAGATTAGCTGGATGGGCAGGGCCACCATTCATTGTGAGGCAAAGACCAGTTCACCCAGGGCCTCCACACAGGGCTGAGGTAAGACTCAGCTCTTCAGTGCTCCCAGGGGTTTTTATGTTGCAACAGTGGAGTGGTCTGTATGGCTGCTGTGCAGCCTCTGTGGCTGCTGCCTGCTGTCGGAGCTATGGGAAGGCCCTTCTCCCTTCCTGGCTAGCAGAAAATACCCCCCACTGACTTTGGCACCTGTGGGTTGAAGGCTCTGGGAACCTCTGCTACTAGGTCTGGGGATCCTGTGACTGGAGATTCCACCCCCAAGGGATGTTTGAGAGCTCTGCTCTGCATCTAGTGCAACCAACATTTCCTGCGGATCTTTCAGGTCACCTTGGGCTGGAAATCTCCTCCACTCTGTTGTTCTCCACTTCTGCTGCTCCAGAATTTGTTCAGAGTCCTTCTCTACAGGTATTTTATGGGCTGTGTGGGGAGACCCTGAGTATGTGTGTCTTTCTACTCCTCCATCCTGGCTCTGCACCCCCCAAAAATTTCTTTTCTAGATTATATTAGTTTAGACTGTCTTACAAGGGAAAATGAGCTATTTTTCCTTAAGATCCTCCTCCTTGTGGGGGAGGAGCCAAGATGGCGGAGGAGAAAGATTCACATATACTAGCTCCGAACCCACAGCCCATAAATTACCTATAAAGAGGAACTCCCAACAAATTCTGGAGCAGCGGGAGCTGCACAACAATGGAGTGGAGGAGATTTCTGTTCCAGAGAGCCCTGAAAAACCAGCACCAAAGGTCTGTCACACACCAAACTGGTGCACAGTTCAGCCCTGCCCTGGCCGCTGGGCACTGAGAGGAGCAGATCCGTGCAGGTTTCAGGGACGGAATCTCCAGCGGCTACAAAGTTCATTCCACTCACAGGCACTACAGGTCAGTGAGAGAGACTTCTGGGCTGGCCGAGTCGGGAGTGGGATATTTCTATAACTCAGGTCCCCTTGAGAGACAGCAGCAGAGGCAGCAGCAGACCAGGCTCCCAAAGCAGGCAGGAGCTCAGATCCATTGTTGAAGGTCTCTGCACAAACCCCCTGAGGGAACTGAACCCTGTGTGGCGGCCCTGCCCCCACCTGGAATCTCACACAGAATAGCAGCCCCACCCCCTGCTGAAAGCCCTGAGGTTGGGAAGCAGCATTTGAATCTCAGACCCCAAGCTGGGAGGATCTGGAAGTGAGGTGAGGGTGGAGAGGAATCTCAGAAGTCAAATAACTGGCTGGGAAAATGCCCAGAAAAGGGAAAAAAAATAAGACCATAGAAGGTTACTTTCTTGGTGAACAGATATTTTCTCCTTCCTTTCTGATGAGGAAGAACAATGCTTACCATCAGGAAAAGAAATAGAAGTCAAGGCTTCTGTATCCCAAACATCCGAAATAAATATTCAATGGACTCAGGCCATGGAAGAGCTCAAAAAGATCCTCCTCCTTGATTTTCCCTCCTAGCAGCCTGTTTGTTCCAGCATCTTGGAACAGAGGAGAGAAAAACATGTGACAGACCTAGTGTAAGGACATCCAATTTTATGAGGATTCACAGTCCAATGGACCACCCAGAAGTCCCTGGAGCTACAGACACTACAGGCAGTGTCTGAGCACTTCAGGGGTTTCATTGCTAGGCAGATAATAGGAGCAGAAAGGTCCAGGGAAGAGAACAAAGAAAAGGATGTTTCCCTCTTATCCCAGTGGCTAGGAGAACATCATTGGATATAGTTAAAATTTGGATTCCCCATACAGGCCGCCAAAACAACAGGGTTTAAAGTTGGTAGAGCAGGTTCAAATGTGGAAGAATTCACTTAGGCAATTTTCTCCTGAACAAGGGGAGTTTATTTATGAAAAAGGATCAGGCTAACCCTGGAAGAAGTACTAGCAACTTACAGATGCAGAGGGATTTGATTTTATAAGGACAGGATAAGGGAGACAATAGACCCAGGATCAGTCAGGAGAAATAAAGAATTACATGGTCCAGGATAAGAAAAAAGTTTTATGGTATTCCCAGATAAGAGATTTTAGAATACCCTCAAGTTCATGAGGGACCTTACAAATTACTGAAAAAAGGACCCTTAATATTAACCATTAAGGCACTTTTGTGTCCACATTAATTGTACACAGTAACAGCAACAGTGTGCAATGATCAACTGTGAATGACTTAACTCCTCAATATATTGATTCAAGACAATTATAAAAGACTCAATGGAAAAGGGTATCCATATCTGGAGAAAGAACTGATGGACTCTGAGTAAAGATCAAAGCATGTTATTTTCACATTGTTTTATTCCTTTTTGTTTTTTCCCCCTTTTGTTCTCTTTTTTTCCCTCCTTCACTCTTGTAACTAATATGTAAATATGTTTTACATGATCGCACATATATAACCTATATCAAATTGCTTACCATTTTAGGAAGTGGTGGGAGAGAGGGAGGGAGAAGAATTTGGAACTTGTAATTTTGTGAAAACAAATGCTAACTGTGGTCTTTACATATAACAGGAAAAAAAAGACTATTAAAAAGAATAAAATAGCATGCATCTATCTGCATTCAGACTCAATCAATGTTTTTGGAAGTTTTTTCATCATTAGACTCTTGGAATTATCTTGGATCATTGTATTGCTGAGAAAAGCTGAATTATTAACAATTGATCATCAAATATTATTGTTGATACTATGTGCAATGGTCTACTGATTCTGCTCAATTCACTTTACATGAGTTCATCTAAGTCTTTTCACATCCTTCAGAAAGCATCATCACTTTTTATAGAACAAGAGTCTTCCATTGTAATCATATGCCACATGAATTGTTCAAACATTTCCAAATTGAGGAACATTCCCCTCAATTTCCAATCCTTGAACACCACTGAAAGAGATGCTATAATTGTTTTTTGTATAAATAGGTCATTTTTTTTCTCAAAATCTCTTTGGAATAGAAACTTAGTAGTGGTATTGCTGGATCAAAGAATATGCATGGTTTTATAGCCTTTGAGCATAGTTCCAAATTGCTCTCCAAAATAGTTGGACTAGTTCACAACCCCTTCATTCTACCAATAATGCATTAGTGTCCCAATTTTCCAACATTCCTGCCAAAATTGGGCATTTTCCTTTTCTGTACAGTTGTGAGGTGGTACCTCAGAGTAGTTTTAATTTGCATTTCTTTATTCAATAGTTAGGTAGAACATTTTAGTGACTATAGATAACTTTGATTACCCTCTCTGGAAACTCCCTATCCCTGTCTTTTCACTATTTTTCAATTGATAAATGACTTGTAATCTTATAAATTTGACTCACTTCTCAATATATTTGTGAATGTATAGGGAATGTCTTTATTTTTCTTGTTTGTATCCCTATAATTTAGCATGGTGCCTGGCATATAATAGGTGCTTAATAAATATTTTTAGATAATTATTGACAGAAGAAAATAAAGCCTCTTTTAGCAACTTGAAAATTATTTCCCCTGCAATATTTGCTGCTTGTGAAACTTCACTAAATTTGTTAAGTATTTAAACTAGTTTTTAGTTGGTTTTCTAGGATTCTCTAAAACATACCATCATTCCATTTGTAAAGAATGATCATTTTATTTCCTCATTACCTATTCTAATTACTTTAGTTTCTTTTTCTTCACTCTGTTTTGGCTGAAATTTCAAGCATACTATTGAATAATAGTGTTGCCAATGGGCATCTCTGCTTCCTTTGTGATGTTATTGGGAAGGGTCGCAGCTTATCCATCTTACAAATCATGTTTGTTGATGGTTTTAGAGAGATACTACTTATCATTTTAAGAAAGCTCCATTTTAAAGTGCATAGTACAGAATAAAAGCAAGCTTACAATGAAGTATAGAAAAAATGGACAATATGCAACAAAATATGTCATCTTTATCATATAGGCTTTCTTGAAATGGATATTTATTGCTGTATGTTTGCAATCCTCTATCATGTTCTTCTATGCACATGGCAGTGCTTTTTTTTTCTTCTTTTGTGGTATTTTCTTTTTAGTATTTAAGTTCATTTCTTTTATCTTATATTTAAGTTTAAAATTTTTAAATAAATGATACATAAAGCTGCAGTTATTTCTATGACCTCTAGTGTTTTTAATAGGAATGAGTGTTGCATTTTGTCAAAAACTTTTTTCTGCATTTTTTAAAATTAACTCAAGCTTTCTGTTGGTTTTCTATTGAAATGGTCAATTACGCTGACAGCTTTACTCATATTGAACCTGCCCTGAACTTCTGGTTTAAATCCATCCTGGTCATAGTATAATGATCCTTGCGATATATTGCTATAATCTTCTTGCTGGTATTTTATTTAAAATTTTTGCAATAATATTCATTAGTGAAACTAGGACCTCACTTCTGGCTTATTAGACTGTGATTGGCTATTGACTTGCACAGATGTCACCTGCTCTGGATTGCACTTCCCTTTTACCTGAATTATTTCTTACTGAAATAAAATGTCTTAGAGTGGGAAGTTGTTTAACCCCATCTTTTGATAGGTTCTCCACTTCCAGATTTCATTTCAAGATTTTCTTTGCTTTTGACTCCATGAACAACATGCTGCCATCTCACATGATTTCTGCAGCCCCACCTCCTTTCAACTTGCTTTTAAATGTTGTCATCTTCCATTAGTTTATAAGCTCATTGATGACAGTGAATGTCTTTCCTTTTCTTATTTGCATCTTTAAAAGAGCACAGTGCTGACACATAGCCCTGCTTAATAGATTTTTACTATTATTTTACTAAAAATAAAATATAGTCTTCTCGGAACTTGAAAGTTATTCTCCCCTAGTAATGTTTCCTCTAAATAACAGAGTATTAATCAACCATGTTTACACCCAGGTCATATTTTATTTTTAATAATGTTTTATTTTTCAACTACATGATAAAAAAACAATTTTTAACATTTGTCTTTTAAAACTTTGAAATGCAAATTCTCTCCCTCACTCTCACTTGCCCCCTCCCTGAAAGAGTAAGCCATTCTATATAGATTATATGTGTGCAACATTGCAAACTTATTTCTATATTTGTCATGTTATGGGGGCAAAAAACCAAGAAAAACTTGAAAAAATAAAATGAAAAATGAAATATGTTACATTGTACACATTAACAGCAACATTGTTTTATGATCAGCTATGAATGACAACTATTTTCAACGAAACACTGATCCAAGACAATTGCAAAGGATTCATTATGGAATATGGTATCCATATCAAGAGAAAGGACTGATGGAGTCAGAATACAAGATCAAAGTATACTATTTTCACTAAGTGCACAGCAGATAACAAAAGAAAATTTACAAAGAAATAAAGAGAAGATGGACATATCTCAACAGAATGTGTGGAATTTTTTAGATAGGATTTCTTTAAATGGTAATTTATTGCTGTATGTTTTCAATCCTTTCTTACCTTCTGCTGTGCACATGGCAATGTTTTTGTTTTGTTTTGTTATTTTTTATTAATTTACTTTTAGTATTTAATTTTAATTTATATTGAAGGTTAAAAACTTAAAAATTACAAAGAAGAAAAGCTCCTTTTATTCCTGGCTATCCAGCATTGTTTTTAATAGAATGAGTGTTGCATTTCTCAACAGCTTCTTTCTGCATCTGTTAAGATAATGCTATGTTTTCTGCTGGTTTTGTTACTGAAATGGGTAGTTATGCTAATAGTTTTCTCAATATTCGACCTGCCCTGCATTCCTGGTTTAAATAGCACTGGTAATGGTGTAGCATCCTTATTATATATTGCTGTTATCTCCTTGATAGATATCTATTTAAAATTTTTGCACTAATATTCTTTAGGATCACTGGTCTATACTTTTCATTCTTCATTTTTGATCTTCCTGGTTTACATATCAGCACCATAATTGTGTCATAAAAAATTTGGTAGGATTCCTTCTTGACCTATTTTTACAAATACTTTATAAACTATTAAAATTATGTAGTGCTGGATTTCAGCGCCAGTCTTCTTGTTCTGTGGGTGCAAGGCTTTATTACTGACCTATACTGGGGGTACACTGATGACCTGTGTCATCCATGGGGAGTTACATGGCCTTGCTGCTAGCCTATTCTGGAGCTTGGGATCTCCCTGCTGGCTTACTAGTGAGTGACTGAGTATGCCTCATATTGATGCCACCTGCACCACAATGCACTTCATTTTTATCTGAGTTAGACTTTTTCAATTGGCTTTTTAAGTTGCCCTGGAGTGGGAAATTTAACTCCATCTTTCTCTGGATCCTCCTTTTGCAGAATTCATTTTGAGGCACTATTTTATTATTCTTTGGAAGTGCATTTGGGAGAGCAGAAGCAAATATCTACCTAACTCCGACATCCTGGCTCGGTCCTCTTTCCAATTTTTAGGCATATTCCTTCTAACTCTTTTAACCATGGGTCAATTTAGTAGAATTTCTGTCAACTCCCATCGCCCTGGGACATTATTTCACATAAATTTCATGTCTCTTACAAAACAATATTGACCAGAAGAGATTTACCTGAGGCCATATGTAAAATATCTAGGAAAAAAATAGGGAATAGAAAGAGTTGACAGAAGAGAAAAGAATGGGTATTAAAGCAAACAACAATTCATGTTGAAGAGAGCAAAAGGGGACAATATGTAAAATGTTGGGCAATTCACCATTCTATGTTATGAGAACCCAAGGACCTGCACCCTGTATAGGGTAGAATACCTAGGTCTTTAGGATTAATAATCAAACAGACAAAGTAGAGACACTCACGGAGGATGTAGAGACAGTATTTTCCTGTGTGATGTCAAAGTGATAAAGTGATGTTAAGGATAGAGGATTGAGTTCCGTCCTGAGAACAAGATCCTTTCTTGTCTAGAATTTCACAGGTGGAAGGGACTCACAGAGTTCCCTGAGTTTCGTTCAGTTGATGAATTCATCAACATTAGCTGCACAGGATGTGGAGACAAAATAAGCAGGCTGAAGATAACCAGGCTTCTATCTGTGGTAACATTGTCTGTTTCAGACTAATAATCTCCTCAAGATTCCTCTCCCCTGAGAAACGAAAGAAGGTGAACACTAATAACAGTAATTCTGATATCTACTATTTATACTGCATTTTGTGGCAGTTTGAGCTCAAATCTATGGTAAAATTTGTTATTTAATGCAAGTGATTTCTTCAAGATTCATCTCCCCTGAGAGATGAGTGCAGGAGAACCTGATGAACTACAATAAGAATAATAGCCTATAACAATATTTATTCTAACCTTCATATGGCATTTTAAGATTCAAAAATCATTTTGCAAAAATGATCTCATGCGACCTTTACAAAAATCCTGGGGGGAGGCATTATTACCCCCATTTTCAAATGACTCTGAGACAAACTGAGGTTAAAGGGAACTGCCCTGGTTTCATATACCTGCAATGTGTCTGAGGAAGCATTTTTACTGAGATCTTCTAGACTACAAGGTCCAGAACTTTATCTGCTACATGACCGAACTGTATTTTTCAGGATTTTATTGGACTGAAAGCTTTATTCTGTCAAAGAGAAACATAGAGTACTTGGAGACTTGAGAGTCACTGACAATTGAAACAAAGGGGCTACAAACTGGAAAGCAGGCAGCTAAGAAGGCAGAGATGTGAATCAGCCAAGACTTTGGCTTCCCCAAATGCATATGCAATGCTAAAATAGAATTCAGTGAGTAAAAAGAGACAAACATGCTGACCAATGCCAGTATGGTTTGCGTGGCTCTGGTCTCAGGGGAGCTTCTTGGTGTAACATTATTGTCATGAACATACTGCACTCTCTGGTGGTGTTTGTACAAGATAGAGAACACATATCTATTGGTTCCCACCATAATTCCTACACAAAAAACATCAGGAAGGGAGAATATGAATACAGCTTGTATAACATCATAGGAACTATCCAATGTAGCAGAACAATAAACGAAATCATTTCTTTCAGTGATGTTTTTGATTCTGATTGGGCCTTTGACATGTAAAAGAATAGAGCAATACATCAGCAGATGAAAAGTCCAGCATAATAAACAGAATGGACCAATGCATTTTGGGATTCTGGCTTTGATTTTTGCCCACCTGGAATGTCTAGGACTTAATATGATGGCTTGGGAGCCACTAAGAAAGCAGGTGGTCCAGAGAGAAAGTCCCCGGGCCACTCGGTGCAAGTAAAACACAAGTTTGCATCCCACATCATCCAAGAAATTGTTGAGCCCCAAAGCAGCTGTTGTCTGAGGGATCCCTTTGGAGAGAAGTACCAAGTCATTCACAAATGCCAAGTGACAGAGAAGCAAGTCTACGGGCCTCAGCTTGGGTCCAATGAAGAAGATGATGGTATAAAGGCCCAGAAGGAAGGAGTTCCCCAAGACCCCAAATCCAGTCTGAAACACAAAAAGGAGCCCCAATACTGCATCATTTAATGTCATTTTCATTTTCTTGATGGGAAGTTAATAGCTGTGAAAACCAGAAAATCCTTTCTTATTCAGAAACATAAGGGGTAAAAGATATTTCATGTGGTGAAGGAGACATTTTGCTTGTCCAGTACAAGTCACTACAAACCATTCATTCCATCTAAAAGAACATGATGATGATAACTCTTTTAGCGCTGCTTGATGAACCATCGAGAGTATAGTATTGATTAGAAAGTTTCTGATGTCTTTTTTTGTCTTTCATTTCTAGAATATTCTTCTTTGAAATATTTAGATTGAGTTCTTCTTTGTTGAAATAGTTAAATTATATAATCCCTATAAAGTGCTATCAGATCCCTTGGTACCTTGAAGGAACTAGTATCTAGAAAGCACGTATGATAGAGAGAATAATTAGTTACACCTACAATGTTGTGAGTCTTAACCATCCCATTTGTTAGGTTTCTTAGTCCTATATCTAATAGGGTTCATGTTTGTGTCATTGAGTATGATGGCAGTCACTTTTTAAGTAATAATATTTATGACCTATGTGGAAAGATGTTTAAATGATTCTTCATGTATAACCTATATCAGATGGCTTGCTATCTTGGGGAGGTGGGTTAAAAGGAAGGCAGTTAGAAATATTTGAAACTCAAAAATCTTTGTTTTTTCTGCTGGTTTTCTGTTTAATTTTATTGTTGAAGTGTTAATAAATATACTTTTAAAAATATTGGAATCTCAACAATGCTTTTATTTATTTTATTTTTAGTTTTTAACATTCACTTTTATAAGATTATGAATTCTAAATTTTTCCCCTTCCTTCCCAAGACAGCATGAAATTTGATATAAGCCATACATGTGTGGTCTTGTTAAACATATTTCTACAATATTTATGCTGTGGAAGAAGGATCAAAATAAAACAGAAAAATCATGAGAAAGAAAAAACAAGTAGAAAACAGTATGCTTCAATCTGCATTCACACTCCTAAATTCTTTCTTTGGATGTGAATAGCATTTAACATGATTGGAATTGTCTTAGATCATTTCATCTCTCAAAAGAGCTAAGCCTAACAAGATGGGTCATCCCACAATGTTCTTCTTATTGTGTATAATATTCTCCTGATTCTGATCTGTTTTATCAGCATCAGTTCATGTAAGTCTTTCTAGTTTACTTTTTTCCCCTGAAATGTGCCTATTTATCATTTCTTTTGGAATAACCACATTCCATTACATTCATAAGCCACAACTTGTTCAACCATTCCCCAATTGATGGACACTTCCTCAATATTCAAGTCTTTACTACCACTAAAGACTCCCATAAATATTATTGTATATGTGGGTCATTTTCCCATTCTTATGATCGCTTTGGGATATAAACCTATTAGTGGTATTGCTGACTGAAGGGGTATGCATAATTTTATAACCCTTTGGTCATAGTTCCAAATTGTTCTCCACAATGGTTGAATCAGTTCACAACTCTACCAATAATGCATTAATATTCCAATTATTTGAAATCTCCAACATTTAGAATTTTTCTGTTTTGTCATGTTAGTCAATCTGATAAGTGCGATGTGGAAGCTCAGAGTTGTTTTAATTTGAATTTCTCTACTCAATATTGATTTAAAGCATTTTTAATATGATTATAGATAGTTTCAATTACTTCATTTGAAAATGTCCTGTTCATACTCTTTGACCATTTATCAATTGGAGGATGACTTGTTGATTTTGTAGTTACATTTATTAAGTTCAGAGGGTATTGGTTTAGGTCCCCCACTAGTATATTTTTAAATTTATGTCTTCCTCTAAATAACTTAACATTTCTTTTAAGTATTTGGATGCTAAACCACTTGGTACATATATGTTTAATATATATACTTCATTTTCTATGGTTACTTTTTAGCAAAATGGAGTTTCCTTCCTTATCTCTGTAAGTAAGGTCTATTTTGGATTTTGCTTCATCTGAGATCAGGATTACTACCCCTGCTTTTTTCTTTTCTTTTTCACTTCAGCTGAAGCATAATATATTGTACTCCAGCTTTCAACTTTACTCTATATGTATCTCTCTGCTTCTAATGTGTTTTTAGTAAAAAACATATTATAGAATTATGGTGCTTAACACTCACACTCTCAGCTATCTGCTTCCATTTGATGGAAGCATTCCTCCTGTTCATGTTCATAGTTATCGTTCCTTACTGTATATATCTCTCCATTCCATTTTACCACCCGTTGATGTTTTACTCTCTCCTTTCTCCCTTTTCTTCCTCACTAGTATTTTGTTCTGACCACTGCCTTCCTCAATCTGCCATCTCATCTATTAGCACCCCTCCTTTCTCTTTCCCCTTCTTGCAACTTCTTCCCTCCCTTTTAACCTGCCTTCTATTCACTCCTTCCCTTTTCATTCCCCCTTTTTCCCCTTACTACTTCCTGTGGGGGAAGATAAATTTCTATATGCAACTGAGTGTGTACATTATTCCTTCTTTCAGTCAAATCTGATGAAAGTAAGGTTTCAACAATGCTCACCTGCCTCCTTTCTTTACATTTACTGTAATATGACTTTGTGTCTCCTCATGTGACATAATTTAACTGCCTCCTCCTTTCTTCTTCTTCTAGTACAATTCTAATTTTTACCCTCAGTTAATATTTTTATCATCACCTCAAAGTCAACTTACACACACAGACACACACACACACACATACACACAAACTGTCTATGTATAGACCTTTTAAATTCCTTAGTAAAGATACAGTTTTCAAGAGTTACAAGTATGACTTTTCCATGTAGGGATGTACATAGTTTAGCCTTATTGAAAAAGATCTTTTTTTTTTGTTTATCTTTGTATGTTTCTCTTGAGTCTTGTATTTGAAGATCACATTTTCTGTTCATCTCTGGTTTTTTCATCAAGAAAGTTTGTAAGTCCCCTATTTCATTTAATGTCCATCTCCTCCTGAAATATTGACATCACTTTTCTGGGGTAGTTGATTCTTGTTTATAATACCTTCCAGAATATCATATTCCAAGACCTCTGATCCTTTAATATAGAACCTTCTAGGTCCTATGCAATTGTGGTTCCAAGATATTTACATTTAAAAAAAATTTTCTGGATGCTTGTAGGATTTTTCTTCTTGACCTGAAAATTTTGGAATATGGCTGTAATATTCCTTGGAGTTTTCATTTTGGGATGTCTTTCAAGAGGTGAATGGTGAATTCTCTCAATGACTATTTTATTCTCTGACTCTGGGATACCAGGGCAGTTTCCTTTATACTTTCTTGAAAGGTATTTTTCAGGTTCTGGTTTTTGTTCTGGCTTTCAAATACACCAATAATTCTTAAATTATGTATGCTGGATTCATTTTCTGTATCTTTTTTTTTCTAATGAGGAATGTCACATTTTCTTCTATTTTTTTCATTTTGTTGATGTTGTTTTACTGTTTCTGGATGTCTCATTGTGCCATTAGCTTCAAATTGCTAAATTCTAATTTTTAGGGTATTGTTTTCTTTACTTAGCTTTTGGACCTCCTTCTATATTCCTCCATTCTATTTTTTAAGAATTACTTTTCTTCAGTCAATGTTTTACCTCCTTTTTCATTTGGCTAATTCTGCTTCATAAGGAATTGTTTCCTTCAGTCATTTTTTGTCCATTTTTTCCCAAGCTATTGACTCTCTTTTAGATGCCTTTCATTCTTTTTTTAACCAATTTTTCTTCTACCTCTCTTCTTCCAATTTTAAAATCTTTGAGCTTTTCCAAGAGGCTTTTGTAGGTTTGAGACCAATTCATATTACCCTTTCAGGTTTCTGATGCTGGTATATTGGCCATGGAAGAGCTCAAAAAGGATTTTGAAAACCAAGTTAGACAGGTGGAGGAAAAACTGGGAAGAGAAATGAGAGAGATGCAAGGAAAGCATGAAAAATGGGTCAATACCTTGATAAAGGAGACTCAAAAAAATGCTGAAGAAA
>CM053771.1:70925515-70946775 GCA_028658325.1 Potorous gilbertii | reverse complement strand
AGATGGGGACAAGGTAAGGGAGGGATGATAGAAGAGAGGGCAGATTGGTGATAGGGGAAGTTAGAATGCTCAGGGTACTGGGGTGGGGGGAGGGGACAAATGGGGAGAAAATTTTGGAACCCAAAATTTTGCGAAAATGGATGTAAAAAGTTAAATAAATAAATTTATATTAAAAAAAAAGAAAAAGAAAGTGAAAAAAAAACCAGAAAAAAAGAAATAAAAACCACAGAAGACGAATAAGTCTCACTGAATTATTGTGAGTAAAAAGAGACTCAAATTACTTTTGAAATTTGTTTAAAATACACTGTGTAATAGTGAGTAGTGCATGTATGTTGTTGTCTTATTTTTTATACTATATCTTCCATTATCTATTTTTCTTTTTCTTTTACATTTTCCTTTTTACTAATTTATTTTAAACCTTAATACTAAAAGTACAGGAAGATGTACAGGAAGAAAAAGAGAAAAGAACATATTGTAATCAAATATGAAAACTTAAGTACAAAATAAAAAAAAGAAAAGCGTTATCATGTACACAGAAGAATGTAAGGGTGGATTCAAAATATACAGCAATACATTTTCATTACAAAAAGTCTATACAATAAACAATACACTTTGTGTTCTTAGTTGTGATGTTTTCCTTGTTTCCTTGTAACTATTCTTTTGTTCTCTTCTGTGCACTTTTTGCTTTGTTCTTTTTTCCCCTTAATCTCCTTTCCTCCAAGAAGCCTACAATTAATCAGGGACACCCCCTACACACACACACACACACACACACACACACACACACACACACATGCAAATATACAAATGTATATGTAGATATATATGTGTGTGCAAATAAATATATATATACATATAATACATTGACATGCACATACATATGCTTAAATATCTATATTCATACTCATATGTAGATATGTACATTTACTTATTTGCCTCTGTTTTTCTGAGGGTTGATAATGTCTTCCTTCAAATATCTTCATCTTTCCATATTTTCCTAATTCCACTAAATCATTGTTCCCTACACAACAGAAATATTCCAACCTCATACTCTCTAGTTATTTTAAATATTCTAAAGCAGCATAGGTTAATATGGTTAACATAAAATCTAATTTCCCTATTTTTCTCCTCTGATTAAATTGATTTTAGCTTTAACTTTGTCTAAGATCATGACCACTATCCCCGCATTTTTCTCTAAGTGTATTCTAGTCCTGATCTTTAATTTATATTTCTGTGCATCATTTATTTCCTCTCTTTCCTGATTCTTCTTTTTGACCTCTACCTGTCACCTTGTTTTCCCATTTCTTAACATACTCCCTGCAAAAGAACCCTCCCTCATCCTCTCTCCCCACCCTACCCCTTGGGGCCTTAAGCAAATTATCTGCCATTCTTGCAGAAGTCAGTGGCAAGTGGCTGAGTTTTACTTTTGACCTTCTAAATATTTAACTAAAAGGAGGGTTTGCCTACTCTTTATCAATAGTTTGAATTGTAATGAGGGGATATAGTGGATAAAGTACCAGACTTGGAAGTAGTGAGATTTGATCTGAATCCTGCCTCAGATACTTCCTCCCTTTGTAAAGCTGAGCAAGACATTTAAATTCTCTCTGCCTCAGTTTTTTTACCTCTTTGATGGAGATAAGAGGACAACCTACCTCATAGCACTTTTGTGAGAATCAATCGAGGTGACAGGAAAAAAGTGCTTTGCAAAAATTTGAAGTGCTAGATATAGGTAAGCTATCATTGATATTATTAAAAGAAGTAGCATTTTGAATAGTAAAAAATTAAAGTTTCAGAAATGCCACATCATACTCATCAGATTAGTGAAGATGACAAAAAGAATGGTAAATATGTGAGGGGCTGCAGGAAAGGTTCACCATAATGAACTGTTCTTGGAGCTGGAAATTTGTCCAACCATCCTAGAGATCAGTTTGGACCTTAATCTAGAGAGTCTCTCAACTCTCCCTACACTTTGAGCAATAACTGTCCAAGTCCTATACACCCAAGGGAAGCAATGAATGAAGGAAAGAACTCAATCTACAAAAGTGTTTACTGTGACTCTTTTATTTGTAGTGGCATAGACCTGGAATCAAACTGAGCCCATCTAATAGGGAATAATTGGAAAAATTATGGTACCACTTTCAGAAAGAAGAGAGTAATAAAGAAACATTCTAGCAAATCAATGCAAGTGCATGCGAGAGACAGGAGCCATAGTAAACTCAGGGTAGAGATAGAAGAGAGACAGAGATTTTAAAAAGTTAGGGGCTACATTCAGAGGAAGAATAAAGATAGGGATTTCATTTATGCCCAGAAAAAGAGGAAGAGGAGACAACATCTGTCTGAGACATCAGATGGAAAATCCAGATCTCTTTTTACTCCAGATTTACTTCCTTTCTCAACTAAAGGAGTTTGGAATTAGATTGGTTATCTGAGGGAATTCATTTTCTTCCAATGTCCTGAATCTGAAGTCTGTATAAAGTTATACTCACCATGCTGTTCTAAGTTGCTGAAAGAGAGGACACACAGGTGACATCTGATAAGCCAACAAGGAAACAGCATATTTGTTTGCATACATGTATGTGCTATCCATGAACTCACCTGAGATTAGATAGAAGGACAAAAGAGCAGATGGCTATTTGTAGGTGTACCAGGCCCTCTGATCTCACTTTCCCCAGAGCTGTAATTGCCATGTAATCTGACAGGGTAGTCAGCATTGTCTCAGATAAAGTTAACTTTTGTCCCACTTGTAAATCATCACCATAAATTACCATTAATTTATGAGCGTTCCCCTCAGACTAACAAGTACTGAGAAAGGCTCAACAACTAGTTGTTGTCTCAGCTGGGAGAGAAAATTTTCTGAACAGCTGAAGATGTCAGGTTCAGGTGGGATCAAAGATCCAAGGCCAGTCAAAGAACTTTGAAGACACAGGTGTAAGGGCCTCTGAGCCTTTGTCCATACGTTGAGTTTGCTTCTGAACAATGGGGATAGAACCTTGGGGGCAGCAAATTAATTCCCACTTATTCAATTCCACGTGCCTGCACTTCTACCTCTAATCTTACTTTCTTTTCCTAGGTTCAGAATTACTAAGGAGTTTTGGAATGACCTTAGATTTCCTACCTTGGAAAGGAGATTCTGTGTTGTTGATCCAATTTGTCTGGTTTCATGGGCTTTCAAAGGCCCTATTATCTCCTTTCTCTGAAGACTAGTACATTTCTAGGGAAGATAATAAACATAATGTAGTGGAAAATCCCTGGTCTAAGTATGTTGGTATGAACATATGTTCTGGAAGTTAATAGTCATGAGCAATGAATGGATGGGTGATTAGGCCCTCTAAACCTTAATTTTTTCACATATAAAATGTTTGCATACATGTATGTGCTATCCATGAACTCACCTGAGATTAGATAGAAGGACAAAAGAGCAGATGGCTATTTGTAGGTGTACCAGGCCCTTATTTAAGTAAGAATCATATCATGATATTCGTATCAGGAAAGTTCTGCAATAATTCCAGTAAAATATAAATATATGACTCATTACTAAAAATGTTTCAGGTTTTTTGAAGTCTTCTATCCAGCAAAGCATCTCCCTCTCAACCCTTCAAATTCTATATGATTACTATTTCTTTATACCAGTAATACAAGTAACAAAACATATATAGAATATTCTTAATATTGCAGAATACATTAAACACATAGAAATTAAGCTATTAAGAAAAATAGAGAACTTTTAAAAATTCCATTACAAGACATATTTGTAAATGCCCCAAAATAGAGACAGCAGAGTGCAGTTGAGAGAGAGTTGATCTGGAGGTCATGCTGACCAGTGTTCAAGGCTTGCCTCTGACTCATATTGTCTATGGAACCATGGGCAAGTTGTTTTATCTCTTGGTCAACTATTAATATAAATTGGAGAAAAATAAATTCTTTTCTTTACTAAAGCAAATTTCATCTCAGGAGGCTGATGAAGTCACCCTTCAGAGAAAAACAAAAGCTGTGTCATTGAAAACACAAAATTTTCTAGCAAAGGACAAACCACTACAGTGAAGTTCATATTACCCAAATTAATCTGCAGGCTGAACACTCAGCAAAACATCAGTGACAAACTTCATATAGTTAGACAATTAAAAAGAAAAGTCATATTTAGGAAACCACCAATAATTCCATCAAAAATATATTAGAATTAGGAAAAAGGAGTAATTATACTTGTTATTCAAATTAGCTTAAAAGGCAATGAATAACAAACCAAATTCTCTTGTTTGGGTGAGTACATGTTTAGTTGAGGGAGGTAAATGATTATATAGATAAAAATAACTTGAATCTATAAGAGAAGGAGGAGAGCAATGTTAAAAAACACTTGACAGGGAGAAAATCAAAGGGAGAGGGTATTCATGAGGTTAGAGGAATAAGGTTGAAGTAGTGATGTATAGTGGACAAAAGGATATTATTGTTGGTTATTTCAAAGCATTTCTTTCCATCACTATTCATTTAGAAGAACAAGATTTGTCTCTCCCAATTTACCCAGCTTGACATTCAATACACCCTTACAATCCAGTCACAAGGATATACTAACAAACCCATAATTTGGAATGGTCACATCTACAACAGAAATCAAAGCTAATCTCCACCCTCAATACAGTAATTCTAAAAAAAGAACAGTTATCCATCACTTGTCTCCTTGGAAATACACAAAAGAGAGGGTGAAGAATAAAGCAAAAAACATTGTAACCACTTGTGAATAAAGTACTTGGGAAAGCAGTGGTTCCTGGTCATATAACTCCAAATCCAATTGTCTTTTTTTTATCCCTACCAAACACTGAAGAGAGGTAGAAGACCAAGATTATAGCAGGCTCCACAAATACCAGAAGCACATATACATACTTAGATGCCCAGAACCTAGTACTTTTACAATAGCCATACTTAAAAGACAAGCATCATCAGTGTTTAATCTCCTGAGAATTCAGTTGTTTTTCCCCAAGTACCCAAGCTAAAATCAGGGTGATTGAGAAGGAACATAAAAATCATCAAATGATAGGATAGGATATCAGAACCTATGTTTATTCCTCCACCCACAGAGGAGAGCAGAGCAATATGGCAAATATCAACAGAGACTAGTAGGTGGGTTTCCATGGAGACCATCACTCAGGGTACAGACAACAAACACCCTATAGAGAAAGAAAATAGAAGACATATAGAAGTTACTGATATAGGAAGTCACTGAACCCTGGATATAAGAGCCAGATAATGAATGAAAGGGAGGAGAACCTTGGGTAAGATCTGTCTGTATCTTTTTCTCTAATTTTCTATTCCTATAGTTAACATAGATTGGAATTGGCAACTGATAGGAACAAACTAAGTGAAAGAGAGATGGATAGAAAGACAGAGAGGCAGATAGATAGATGATAGATAGACAGAATATATATACACACACACACACACACACACACACACACACACACACACACACACACATATATATATATATATATATATATGGAAAATGATTTTGATAAAATACAAAAATAAATTTATGTTAAGACTTTAGAAGTATTATAATAAATGTACCATTCCTTAATATGATAAATATTACTTATGTAAAATCAAGAATTATTATCTTCAGTAGAGAAGTTATATGAACCTTAGTTTCTTCTATTTTACTAAAAAATAATGGTTAAATCAGGGATGTTCCTTTGTCTAATATTATGTGATATAATTCCTGAAATAGGAACCATATCAAGAAAACCAAAAATCATGAAAACTCACATAAACAAACACATGAAATAGGCACTATCATTTGCAGAGGAAATAATTATTTTTTGCGGTACTAAATTAAATTTGAATTGAAAGTCAAAAAAAATTTCTAAAACAACATGATATAAAATGAACTGTAAAAAATAATCAATGTTTTTGTATTATGAAAAAATGGCAAGAAAGATATAACAAAAGAAATTCCATAAAAAATTATTAAAAGTTATGTGAAATATTAGGGATAACAGTTACCAAGCTAATCACTTGAATTATATGACTAAAACACTTTTTACAAAAAAAAGTGGTACAGTCAAGATGGTGGAGTAGAAGAATCGACTTGCTCTACTTCTCACACATAGCCACTCAAATACCTAAAAAAATGACTCTAAACAAATTCTAGAGCAGCGGAAACCACAATATGAGAGAATGAAGCAGATTTCCAATCCAAGAAATCCTGAAAGGCTAATAGCAAAGGTCTACCACACTGGGTTTGAAGCAGAGCTCAGCTCAGTGTGGGTTGCACAGCACAAACATTTTTCACAGAGGTTTCAGGGAGATGAACAACCAGCAGCTGCTGAGGTTTCTAGATTTGTCAACACATAAATGCCAAAGACAGCTTCAAAATTCAGTAAGAAAGCTCTTTCACCTAGGTTAAAGGATTCCAGGCCCAGGGTGGCAGCAGCCACTGCTGCAGCACTGACCAGTTTGGGAACCCTTGGCCTACAGACCATGAGAAAATCAAGCATGTGATCTGGGTCTCACTCTTGAGTTATAGTCCTGGAATGAGGAGGAACACTGGCATGGTGGATCTGGTAGCTACTATGGAGAGGGAATCATGCTTGCAGTTCCAGGGCAGAGAAGACCGTTTTTGGTTGCTCATAGACCAGAGTGTAGGCCAGGAGAAGAGTAAACACTTCTCCATTGATTGTGCCCCTCTGGGGGAACTGAGAAATCAAAGTTCCTAGAGATATCTCAGAGAACAACTGCACAAAACCTCTGAATCCAAATGATATAGCATCCATATTCTTAGAGGAATAGATAAGGTAGTTAAACGAAGAAATAGACAGCAAAACCATAGTAGAGGGGGACCTCAACCTCCCTCTCTCTGAACTTGATAAATCTAATGTCAAAAAAAGCAAGAAAGAAGTCAAACTGGTGAATAGAACTCTGGATAAGGTAGATATGATAGATCTCTGGAGAAAATTGAATGTGGATAGAAAGGAATACACATTTTTCTAAGTGGTACATGGCACATGTACAAAAATGGATGAAGTGGTAGAGCACTAAAACTCACAATCTTGTGCAGAAAGGCAGACATAGTCAATGAATTCTTCTCTGGTCATAATGCAATAAAAATTATATGTAATAAAGATCCATGGAAAGACAGAACAAAAATTAATTGGAAACTAAATAGTCTAATCCTAAAGAATGAATGAGTTAAACTACAAATCATAGAAATTATAACTTCATTCAAGAGAATGACAACAATGAGACAATCTAGCAAAACATATAGAATGCCATGAAAGCAATTCCTAGAGGAAGTTTTATATATTTGAAATGTCTGCAAGAATAAAATAGATAAAGAGGAAATCAACGAATTGTGTATGCATCTAAAAATGCTAGAAAAAAGAACAAATTGAAAATCCCTATGCAAATATCAAATTAGAAATACTGGAAACCAAAGGAGAGATTAATAAAATTGAAAATAAAAAAATAACTATTGAACTAATGCACTAATTGAAGAATAGGTTTTATGAAAAAAACATAAAATTGATAAGCATTTGATCAATTTGATTTAAAAAAAGAAAGAAGAAAATCGAATTACTAATATCAAAAATGAAAACAGCAAACTTACCTGCAGTATGGAGGAAATGAAAACAATAATTAGAGACTACATTGCACAACTGTATTCCCACAAATTTGTCAATCTAAGTGAGATGGATGAATATCGTAAATATAATTTGCCCAGATTAAGAAAAGAGGAAGTTGAATACTTAACCATGTTTCAGAAAAAGAAACTGAACAAACCATCAATGAACTCTCTAGGGAAAAAATCTCCAGGGTCACAAGTATTTAAAAAAAACCCAGTTAATTGCAATACTATAAAGACCATTTGGGAAAAATGCCAACGAAGTAGTCCTACAAAATTATTTTAATGATACAAATGTGGTTCTGATACCTTAATCAGGAAGAGCCAAAATAGAGAAAGAAATTTATAGACTAATTTCTCTAATGAATATAGATGCAAAAATTGAAAATAAGGTATTAGCAAAATAACTTAGGACAAAATCAATACATTATGATCAGTTAGGATTTATAGAAGGAATGCAAGGCTAGCACAATATCAGGAAAACTATCAGCGTTATTGATTATATCAGCAACAAATCTGAAAGAACGCATATGATTATCTCAATTGATGCAGAAAAAGGTTTTGACAAAATACAACACCCTTTCCTGTTGAAAACACTGTAGAGCATAGGAATACATGGAGCCAGCCTTAAAATAATAAGCAATATCTACCTAAAACTACCAACAAGCATTACATGCAATGAGGATAAGGTAGATGCACTTCCAATAAGATCAGGGTTGCAACAAGGATGTCCATTATCATCACTGTTATTCAATATGGTACTAGAAATGTTGCTTATAACAATAAGAGAAGAAAAAGAAATTGAAGAAATTAGAATAGGCAAAGAACAAAATAAATTATTGCTCTTCTCAGATGATATGATGATATATTTAATAATCCTAGAGAATCAAGTAAAAGAACTACATGAAATAATGGAAAACTTTGGCAGTTACAGGTTACAAAATAAACCCACATAAATCATCTGCATTTCGATATATTGCTAACAAAGCCAAACCACAAGAGATAGAAAGAAAAATCCCATTTAAAGCTATGGTAGACATTATAAAATATCTGGGAATCTACCTGCTGAAACAAACCCAAGGACTATATAAACACAATTACCAAACACTTTCCACACAAATAAAGTCAGATCTATGTAAGCGGAAAAACATCAATTGGTCATGAGTAGGCCTAGTCAATATAATAAAAATGACAATTCTACCTAAATTAATTTACTTATTCAGTGCCATACCAATCAAACTATCAGATAATTATTTTATAGAGCTGGATAAAATAATATCAAAATTCATTTGGAAGAACAAAAGGTCCAGAATATCAAAGGGACTAATGAAAAGAAATGCTTGGGAAGGTGGCCTAGCACTACCAGACCTCTGAAGTATCACATTACACATATCAGATTGGCAAACATGACACAACAGTATGATCATAAATGTTGGAGAGGATGTGGGAGAGTTGGAACACTAATTCATTGTTGGGGTTGCTGTGAGCTGATTCAACCACTGTGCAGAACAGTTTGGAACTATGCCAAAAGGGCTACAAAAATATGTTTACCCTTTGACCCAGAAATATTGCTTCTAGGACTTTATCACCAAGAGATCATAAAAATGGGAAAGGGTCCTACATGTACAAAAATATTTATAGTGGCACTCTTTTTCATGGCCCCAAACTGGAAATCAAGGGGATGCTCATCAACTGGGGAATGGCTGATTAAATTATGGTATATGAATGTAATGGAATACTATTGCACTATAACAAAGGATAAACAGGAAGATTTCAGAGAGACCTGGAAAGACTTACATGAATTGATACTAAGTGAGAGGAGCAGAACCAGGAGAACTGTGCACAGCAACGACCACAGTGTGCAAGAAACTTTTCTGGTAGACTAGGAACTTCATTGCAATGCAATGACTTAAAAAATTCACAATGGTTTTTTAAGGCAAAATGCCTTCCACATCCAAAGAAATAACTATGAAATTCAATCGCACAATGTAGCAGATCATTTTCTTTTGTATTTTGTTTTGGTTTGTTATATGATTTCTCACATTCATTTTAATTCTTCTGTACAGCACGACTATGGTGAAAATTTAATAGGACTGTATGTGTAGGATCTATATAAAATTGTATGCTGTCTTGTGGAGGAAGGGGGAAAGTAGGGGGGAGGGAGGGAAAAAATCTAAGTTATATGGTAGTGACTGTGGAACACTGAAAATGAATAAAATTAATAAATAAATTAAATTTTAAAAATTGTTTTTTAAAAATTAGAATGGAGCAGATTCAAGCTAATGACTATGAAAAACCAAGATATTACAAAACAAACCCAAAAAGAATGAAAAGAAAATAGTGGAGAGTGTGAAATACGTTTTTGGAAAAACACCTTATCTGAAAAAAATAGATTCAGAAGTGAGAATTTTAAAATTTTGCTAATACCTGAAAGAAATGATCAAAATTAGAGCCTAGACATTATGTTTCATGAAATTTTCAAGGAAAACTGCCCTATATTCTGGAACAAGAAGGCAAAATATATATATTTAAAGAATCTCAAAATTACCTCCTGAAAGAGATCCAAAAAGAGAAACTGCTAGGAATATTTTAGCCCAACTTCAGAGTTCCCAAGTCAAGGAGAAAATATTACAAGCAGCTAGAAAGAAATAGTTCTAGTATTGTGGAAATTCAATCAGGATATCACAAGATCTAGGAGCTTCTATATTAAGGGATTTAAAGGGTTGAGCCATGATATACCAGAAGTCAAAGAACTATGATTAAAACCAAGAATCTACCCAGCAAAACTGAATATAGTACTTCAGGGGAAAATGATCATTCCGTGAAATAGAGGACTTTCAAGCATTCTTGATGAAAAGATCAGAACTGAATAGAAAATTTGACTTTCAAACACAAGAATCAAGGGAAACATGAAAAGGTAAACAGGAAAGAGAAATCATAAGGGACTTTCTAAAACTGAAATGTTTATTTTCCAAGAAGGAAAAATAATATTTGTAACTCTTGAGACTTTTCTCAATAATTGGGTAGCTGGAGGGATTATCTGCTCACACATACAGACACACACACACACACACACACACACACACACACACACAAACAGATACCTATCTCTATCTATCTACATACATATATACAGAGAGTACAAGTTGAGTTGAATAAGAAAGGGTGATCTGTAAAAAAGGATGATATGTAAAAAAAATTAAATTAATGGATGAGAAAGGGAGAAAGGAAATGGGGCAAATTGTCTCTCATAAAAGATGAAAGAAAAAGTTTTTCCAATGGAGGAGAAAAGGGAAGAGATGAGAGGAGAAAAGTGAAGTTTACTCTCTTCACATTGCCTTAAGGAGGAAATAACATACTTACGCAATTTGGTATGAAAATCTATCTTACACTACAGGAAAGTAGGGAAGAAGGGGCAAGTGGGGTGGGGGAGATGATGGAAGTGTGGGCAAATGGTAGGAGGTAGTAATTAGAAATAAACACTTTGGGGGAGGGACAAGGTCAAAAGAGAGAATAGGGAGCAGGATAGGATGGAGTAAAATATAATTAGTGTTAAACAACATGACTATTACGGAAGTCTTTTGCAAAACAACACAAGTATAGCCTATATTGAATTGCTTGCCTTCTCAATGGGGATGAGTGGGGAGTAAGGAAGGAAGAGAAGCTGGAACTCAATGTTTTAGGAACAGACATGGAGAATTATTTTTGCATAAACTTGGAAATAATAAATGTAGGTGATAGGATATAGTAATTAATCTTGTCCTAAAAGAAAAGAGAGAATATGAGGATAGGGGAAGGGAGGGATGTTAGTAGGGAGGGCACATTGGTAGAAGGGACAATCAGAATGCTTAGTGTTTTGCAGTGGGGAAGGGGAAGAGATGGGGAGAAAATTTGAAACTCAAAATTTCATGGAAATGAATGTTGAAAACTAAAAATAAATAAACATTAAAAAATTAAACTATATTAAAAAAATAAATTAGAGAAAGAAGAAGCTCCAAGCAGGTAAACTAGGAGTCAACTAGGAGGATAAAGGTCACAGAGCAAAGATAAAGCTAATTCCCTAGTGTTTTGCAGCTACTTCTCTGGAAAGACTATGATCTTTATGCTGAAATATTGGGGTGAGGGACAGAATGATAAACAGAGGTTTAATACCCATGAGAAATCAGTGATAAAAAGGAAGCACTAAGATTCTCCTGATGATGTGGAACTGCATTACCAGGGACTGAAAGAATTAGATGAAAGTACAAAACTACCCTGAAGGAAAGAAAAAAAATAGTGAGAAGAGGCAGTCAGAAGGAAAACTCATGCCTAATATTTCTAAAATGTTGATTTTAGATTTAAGTCTCTAAACTACATCTGTGAAATAAGCATTAATTCCTGAGGGAAATCTAGAATATATTCCTTCAAAGAGGATTACTGAACATGTACAGA
Source organism: Potorous gilbertii (assembly GCA_028658325.1). Classification (NCBI taxonomy): domain Eukaryota; kingdom Metazoa; phylum Chordata; class Mammalia; order Diprotodontia; family Potoroidae; genus Potorous; species Potorous gilbertii. Next base: position 70,934,732 of record CM053771.1, on the reverse strand, counting down.
AGGAAATAATTATTGCAAAGTTCATATATGCATACAGGGATGTACATGTGTACAGAGGCACACATACATACAAATACACATATATTCCTATAAACATATTCATGTTTCTCTATACATCTATCTTTAGATGACTGTATACATATATACATTCATGGATATTATCTTCATGCCTTCTGAGCGCAAGCAATGTAGGACCTTTTGCTGTTAGTGTTTGTACCAAGAAATATAAGGCCTCAGAAAAATGTGATTAAGGAGGATTTTTCCCACTCACTGTTGGGACTGTGATGATTTGTAGGAAGGCCCCACACTTTTTGTTAATGAGACACTAGTTCTCAAGGGATGTGATTCCCTCTGGCTCTAAAACGTGTATAAAAACTCTCAGGTGCAGTTTTACATTGAGGGTTAGTTTTTGGAAGAAGGTTTGTGTGCCAGATGAGACTCTGAGAAGGCACTAAGCAGACCCCTGGCTTTATATGGTCAGACAGTTGAACCTGTTGAATTGTAATGTATGCTTAGTGTTAGACAGTTTGGAAGCTCTGCCTTCGAATTTAGATTTCTGTATTTTCTCTGAAGTTCAGGGGGCTTATTCTTTCTCTTGAAATAACTAAATGTTACATGTGTTTGGTTAAAGTGATTGTAAAACCCTCAAAAGCTGCCTTTCCTTTTAGAGAAGCAGGTCAAAGCCTCTCTGTGTATGTCTGAGTGCATACTGATACGTATCTGTCCATGTACATTTGCATGCATGCATACATGCATAACTACCTATATCTATTGGGTATGCATACGTGATGTTTGTGGTCATTATTTCCTTTCTTCATGTCTTATATACACATATACATGTTGGTTGGTTGGTTGTTGTCCTTCGTCTTCGAAGAGAACCAAAATAATATTACCATTGTAAAGTGAAATTTCAGTGTGTCCGACTGTGGCTGCTCAAATCAATATGAGCTCTGAATGCTCTACCACAGGTTTAGCACAGCTAGTCCATTTGAATATTTAGGGTGAATATCCCAAATTTGTTTATCCTGCATTTACTTTGTGCTGTCTCAATTCTGCTTTGCTCAAAGAGCACAGAAACTTTTCTTATGTGGGCACACCATGCTGAGTGGTCCTGTTCCAGTGTCTCCCATGTTGCACAGTCAGATCCAAAGTTCTTGAGAGAGAACTTGAGGGTGTCCTTGTATCATTTCTTCTGGGCACATGTGATCACCTGCCCCATGCATGTTCTCCATAAAATAATATTTTTGGCAAGGGTACATTTTGCATTCAAATAATGTGGTGAGCCCATTAAAGTTGTGCTCTCTGAAGCATAGTTGGAATGTTTGGTAGTTCAGGAGCAAGAACTTCAGTGTCCTTATCATGCCAGGTGATCCTCAGAATCTTCCTAAGACAGTTCAAGTGGAAGCAATTCAGTTTCCTGGCATGGCGCTGGTAGACTGTCCTTGTTTCACAAGCATACAACAATGAGGTCAGCACAAGGGCTCTGTAGACCTTCAGTTTGGTAGTCAGTCTAATACCTCTTCTCTCCTAAGCCTTTCTTCAGAACCTCCCAAACACTGAGTTAGCTTTGGCAATGTGTATATCAACCTTATTGTCAATGTGTACATCGCTGGAAAGTCCATTACCAAGGTAAGTGAACTTATCCAAAGCATTCAAAACTTCTCCATTTGCTGTAACTGATGGTTCCACGTATGGATGGTGTGGTGGTGGCTGATGATTTTTTTGGTGTTAATTATTAGGCCAAAATTAGGACAGATAGCAGAGAATTGATCCATACTTTGTTGCATCTCAACTTCAGAGGCTACATTGAGTGTACAGTCATCTGCAAAGAGAAAATCATGCACCAACACTCCCTCCACTTTGGTCTTGTCTTGTAACCTTTTCAAATTGAAGAACTTACCATCAGTATGGCAATTGGCCTTGATGCTGTGTTCATTCTCATTGAAAGTGTTTGTCAACATGGCTGAAAATATCATGCTAAAAAGCATGGGAGCAAGCATACAGCCCTGTTTCACTCCATTGGTGACTAGGGAGGCACGAGAGTATTGTCCATTGTCCAGAACCCAGGCAAACATGTCATCATGAAATTGACATACAATATTGATGAACTTCTCTTGGCAACCAAATTTTGACACAATTTTCCATAAGCCCTCAGGCCTAATAGTGTCAAAGGCCTTGGGCAGACCCACAAACATTGTGTGCAGACCTTTGTTCTGCTCCTGGCATTTCTCCTGGAGTTGTCAGGCAGCAAACACCATATCGACTGTTCCTCGGCCCTTTCTGAAGCCACACTGGCTCTCAGGCATATGCACATTGTGCAGGTGAAAGATCAGCCTAGTAAGAAGGACTCTAGAAAGCACTTTTCCAGCAATGACTAAGAGAGAGATCCCCCTGTGATTGTCACTGGACAATCTATTCCCTTTACCCTTATAGAGATGGACAACTGAGGTATCCTTGAACTCCTGGGCTATAACCTCCTCGCCATATACCTTGGAAAATTTCAGTCAGTTTTTGTATGAGCAATGGGCCTCCTACCTTGTAAATCTAGGCTGGAATAGAGTCAGTACCAGGTGCTTTGCACATGAAAGGAGCCTAATGGACCTCAAAACCTCTTTTTCAGGTCCGCTAAGGAGGGATTGACTTCAACCAGAGATAAACGGGCAATGGTCTCAGAATTGATTGATGATGGTCTGTTGAGAACACTATGGAAGTGTTCAGCCCATCTCCCTAGGATCATGTCCTTATCACTAATCAATGTGACTCCATCACCACTGAGTAGTTGTGATGCACCATAAGTTTTTGGTCCATAAATAGCTTTCATGGAATCATAAAAGTGCTTTGGACTGTTACTATCAGCATAAAACTGAATTTCATCTGCCATCTTACTGAGCCAGGAATCCTGAATCTCTCTAAGTTTTGCTTGTACTTTGCTTTTGATGGAATTAAATGCTGCCTTCTTAGAGGTGGATGAACTATCCTGCTGGTATAACATGTGGAGTTCTTGTTTTTCGTTTAGCAGCTTCTGAATTTCCTCATCATTTTCATCAAATCAATCTTGATGTTTGCATGTGCTCCGACCCAGATAAGCAAATGCAGTGTTGTACACCAAATCTCTGAGAGCTACCCACTCTTTTTTCTGATACACCATTGCCAACTATATGCTGGCTCAACTTTTCTTCCCAGTCAGCAGCAAACTGTTCACTCTCAGAGAAGAGCTCAAATTTGTTGACATTAATTCTTCTGGTAGTCATTTTGCCTTGGGGGCAGCACTTTTGATGAATAAAAATATTTAGCTTGGAAAGGATAAATCTTCAATCAGTCCAGCACTCTGCACCACACATTGCCTTTGTCTCTCCACATCTTGTCTGTCTTTTCTCCTTACAATCACATAATCTATTAGATGCCAGTGTTTGCTGTGAGGGTATATCCATGACGTTTTATTGCATTTAGGTAAACAGAAGACAGTATTGGTGATGAGGTCATGAGATCTACAAGTTTTCAGCAGTAAATGACCATTAATGTTGTTGTTTCCAACTCCATTCCTCCCAAGGATCCCTGCCAAGTCTGATAGTCTGAGCCTACTCTAGCATTAAAGTCACCTGGTATTCTAAGCTTGTCCTTTTTTGGCACGTTGATGATAAAAGTCTCTAGGTCTTCATAAAATTTGTCTTTGACTTCATCAGGGTTTGTCATGGTGGGAGCAGAGACATTAATGATGGTGGCATGATGTTTTCCTGTGAGTGGCAATACCATGGTCATTAGCCTGTCATTCACTCCTTTTGGCAGGCACATCAACTTGCTGATTAGATTAGTTTTGATTGAAAAACCCACTCCAATTTCATGGTGCTCCCCTTCACTGTGCCCACCCGAGAAAAAGGTATATCCAGCTCCAGCTTCAGTAAGTTGGCCTTCATTTACCAACCTTGTTTCACTCTGGGCTACTATTTGGATGTGATACCTGTTGAGTTCTCTTGCAATAAGATCAGTTCTTCTTTCTGGCCTACTGGATTTTGTGTATTAGTGTGTGAACATTCCATGTGCCGATGGTGGATGGAATCATCTTTGCAGATGTTTTTGTACATTTATTTTTGTGTTTTGACCACATATTGGGATTCCCTGTTTGCTGTGGTAATGTGACCAGGGCTAGGTAGACAGGCAATGTTTAGGGCACCTTTTCTAGCTCCCTTCTTCACACCAGGAGGTGAGCAGTGTGATCCTTAAAAGGCTGCTCAGAGACCCAGGGGCCTGCTGAGTCCCACTGCTACTCCAGTGAGAAAGGAACCTATGGCCTGGGCTGCCTGTTTCAGTGATGAAAAGCATGGATAAGAGGGAAATTAATAATGGTAGTGCAGTAGTCTGAGTAAGAGGAAAAAGAAGGCCTAGACTCAAGTAATTACAGTGGATAGGAGAGAAAGGAGAAAATTACCCACCCTCCTAATAACAGGAGGGGATATTTTAATTTCCAGGAAAGGTTTTCCTTGGTGTTGACTCCATGAATAATATACTGCCATCCCACATGATTTCTGTAATCTACAGATTTTCAAAATGCTTTTGAGTATTCTCTTTGTCCATTAATTTGTAAGATTATTGAGGGAAAGGAATATATTTCCTTTTCTTATTTGCTTTTCTAAAAGAGCACAGTGCTGACTCATAGTTGGGGTTTAATAGATATTTTCCTACTTTTTTTTTTTTTACTAAAAGTAAAATGTAGAGGGTGAAGCCAAGATGGTGGAATAGAAAGATGCATATACACTAGCACTTCCCCCACAGCCCACAAAATACCTGTAAAAAATGAATCTCAACAAATTCTAGAGTAGCAGAAGCCACAGAATGACAGAGTGAAAGAGATTTCCAGTCAAAGGTAACCTGGGAGGCTGGCAGGAAAGGTCTATCTCAAGGGATGCTGAGCAGAGCAGAGTCCAGCACTGGTTGTATGGCACAGAGAGGAGCAGGACCAGAACAGACCTCCAGGACAGAATCCCCAGCAGGGAGGGTCAGAGATCCCTCAACCCTCAAGCAACAAATCAATCTTCAAAGGTCAGTGTGGGAGGGCTTTCCCATCTGGGCAAGAGGGGAGTAGGTTTCCCCCAGCACTGGCCCCAGGTGGTAGGAGAGGGGGAAGGAGCAGCAGCAGCAGGCATTGGCCATCTACAGTGGCCGTGGAAGCAGCCTAGGTCCGTTGTCTAAATGGATCAGCTTAAAGCCCCTGCGGGAATTGAGCAGTTGATCTGAACCTCAGCCCTGAGCATGGTCCTGGGGGGAGGAGGAGCACTAGGACCCTCCTCTTGACAAAGGATTCAGAAGTTATGTAACTGGCTGGGAAAATGCACAGAAAAGGGAAAAAAATAAGACCACAGAAGGTTACTTTCTTGGTGAACAGGTATCTCCTTCCATCCTTTTGGATGAGGAAGAACAATGCATACAGTCAGAGGAAGTCAAGACTTCTGCCTCCAGCATCTCCAAATTGAATAGGAAATAGACTCAGGCCATAGAAGAGCTTGAAAAAGCAAGTCAGCAGCTTACTAAAGCAGAGCCAAAAAAATGCTGAGGAAAATAACATCTTAAAAATAGGCTAACTCACTTAGAAAAAGAGGTCCAAAAAGCCAATGAGTAGAAGAAGTGTTTAAAAAGCAGAATTAGCTAAATGTAAAAGGAGGTTCAAAAGTTCACTGTACAAAATAGTTCTTTAAAAATGAGAGTGGAGTTCAGGTAAGCTAATGATTATATGATAAATCAAGAAGTTACAAAAAAAAAATCCAAAAGATTGAAAAAGTAGAAGATAATGTGAAACTTCTCATAGGAAGAACAACTGACCTGGAAAATAGTTCTAGTAGAGACAATTAGAAAACTATGCAACTACATGAAAGCCATGATAAAAAAAAAGAGCCTAGATATTATCCTTTATGAAATTATCAAGGAAAAATTCCCTGATATTCTAGAACCAGAGGGCAAAATAAATATTGAAATAATCCACCAATCACCTGCTGAAAGAGACTCCAAAAGAGACTCCGAGGAATGTTATCTTTAAATGTCAGAGTTCCTAGGTCAAGGAGAAAATGTTGCAAGCAGCTATAAAGAAATAATTCCAGTATTGTGAAAATACAATCAGTATAACACAGGATCTGACAGCTTCTACATTAAGGGATCAAAGGGTTTGGAATGGAATATTGCAGAAGTAAAAGGCACTGGTATTAAAACAAAAATTACTTATCCAGAAAACCTGAGTATAATACTTCAGGGAGGAGAAATGATCATTCAATGATATAGAAGACTTTCAAGTACTCATGATGAAAAGACCAGAACTGAACAGACAATTTGATTTTCAAACACAAGAACCAAGAGAAGCATGAAAAGGTAAAGAGAAAAGAGAAATCATAAAAGACTTCCTAAAGTTGAACTGTTTACATTCCTACATAATATTTGTAACTCTTGAGACTTTTCTCAGTATTTGGGTAGATGGAGGGATTATACACACACACACACACACACACACACACACACGTATATAGACAGAGAATACAGGTTAAGTTGAATCAGAAGAGATGACATCCATAAAAAAAATAAAATAAGATTAAGGGGTGAGAGAGGAAATAATTGGAAGGAGAAAGGGAGAAATGGAATGGGGCCGACTATCACTCATAAAAGAGATAAGAAAAATATTTTTCAGTGGAGGAGAAAAGGGAGGAGGTGAGAGGGGAAAAATGAAGCTTACTGTCTTCACATATGGCTTAAGGAAGGTATATCATGCTCACTAAATTTGGTATAAAAATCTATCTTACACTACAGGAAAGTAGAGGAGAAGGGGACAAATGGGGTGAGGGGGATGATAGAAGGGAGGACAAATGGGAGAAGGGAGTAAGTAGAAGTAAACACTTCTGGGAAGGGACAAGGTCAAATGAGAGAATAGAATAAAAAGGGAGGGACAGGGTAGGATGGAGGGTAATACAGTTAGTCTTACACAACATAAATATTATGGAAGTTTTTTGCAAAACGACACATATATAGCCTATATTGAACAGCTTGTCTTCTCAGTAGGGATGGGTGGGGAGGGAGGGAGAGAGAGAAGTTGGAATTCAAAGTATTAGAAAGGTATGTTGAGAATTGTTATTGCATATAACTGGGAAATAACAAATACAGATAATGATGTATAGATATATAACTTGTCCTACAAGATAAAAGAGAAGATGGGGAAAAGAGAAGGGTGTGGCATGATGGAAGGGAGGGCGCATAGAGGGAAGGGGTAATCAGAATGAGAAATGTTATGGGGTTGGGGGAGGGGAGAGATGGGGAGAAAAATTGAAACTCAAAATCTTATGGAAATGAATGTTGAAATCTAAAAATAAATAAAGAATTTAAAAAATAGTCCTCTTAGAATTTGAAAGCTATTCTCCTCCAGTAATATTTCCTCTAAATTAGAGTATTAATCAACCATGGTCACACACAGTTCATATATTATTTTAAATAATATTGTATTTTTCCTCAACTCCATGCTAAAAAAATTTTTTTCTTTAACATTTTTCTTTTATAACTTTGAGTTGTAAATTCTCTCCATCACTCATTTACTTTCCCCCTCCCATAAACAAAAGGCCATTTTATATAGGTTATACCTAAGCAATCATGCAAACATATTTCTATATTAGTCATACTGTGGGAGAAAAAAACAGGAAAAGCCTGAAAAAATAAAATGAAAGTAATGATGGAGTCTGGAATGCTAGGTACTGTCCTGGTTTTACTTGAGACTTGTACTAACATGAGAGCTGACCATCCCACTCTTGACATGCAAGGAGGAGAACATCCTGACCTTGCCTGTGCACCCCAAGGTTGTCTCATCAGAGGAACTAGATTAGGAAGTATAAGAAGTAAACTAAAAATATACCCATGGGAATAACCTTGCTTGTCTGCCTATAAAAAGTCTACATAAAGCCCTACCCTCAGATTAATAAAAGAGAACTTTTTTTTACAGCGTTTGCCTAGCCTATGTCTATACTTCTTTCATGATCTCTCAGCATTCACAATTGGCAGCCCTCACAGCAGGTCCCCTGCAAGCGGCACCCAAACAGGGACTGCTGAGACCAGTGTCTCATCCCCATCACCAGCAGGTACTTGAGGGATCACGCTAGAGAAACAGAGCTCCAGACAGTACAAAGGCCAGGGCAAAAACTGTGCCTCCTTATCAGGGAGAGATCTTTGCCTCCTCCTCAGGGAAGGCTTCTTTGAATCAGTCACCAGGTTTACCAGGATAAGGCACACAAAAAGAAACTAGAATCAGAAAATAGTTTTACAAGCCTCTTCATCAAGGAATGTTTCTTTAAAGTTAGACTCAGAAAATAGCTTTATAAAAAGCAGTTTTAAGGGGAAAAGTTTGGAGATACAAAAGTAAAAATGGGACAGGCACAATCAGGTGTTAAAGAGAGGGAATATTATCTAAAAGTCTTAAAGAAGCTTTTTGGGAACGCTGGCTATTAATTACAACTTCACAATTAGAGGAATTTCTCCAGTGTGTACAGGAATGTTGCCCTCATTTTTCCAGGGAAGGGACTATAGATCCTGATAAGTGAGAAACAACAGGCAATCAAATGAGTGCATATTATAGGAAAGTTGGACCAAGCGCTTTTCCTGTTGCAATATTTTCAGTTTAAAATGTGCTTAAAATATGTCTACATAAACCCAGACAAGTATCATGGGCAGCAAAAACAACAAAAGTACATGCAGTACTTTAGTACAAAAGAGGAGCAAGACCTCATGGTGGTTATCACACAATTATTTAAAATAGAAATAAAGTCTCCTCCTCCCATTACTTCTCCATTATACAGGTCTAAATCATAAGTTTGTGAAGAAATCCAGGAGCCTAAAGAGATTGTACAAAAAGTCCTTCAGCTAGTCATGGAAAGAGGAGAAGAAATACTTTTGGAAATGAGACCCACATTGCCAGTAATAGAAACCTCAGATCCCATTAACCCAGGAGTGACTATAAGAGAACATTTTTATAAATAAATTTATTTATTTAACTTTTTTTTATATTTATTTTCATAAAATTTTGGTTTCCAAATTTTCTCCCCCATTTGTCCCCTCCCCCCACCCCAATACACTGAACATTCTAATTTCCCCTATCACCAATCTGCCCTCTCTTCTATAATCCCTCCCTTCCCTTGTCCCCCTCTTCTCTTTGTTCCTGTAGGGCCAGATAACTTTCTATTCCCCATTACCTGTATTTCTT
>CM053771.1:70904354-70925415 GCA_028658325.1 Potorous gilbertii | reverse complement strand
TAAAAAAAAGTTAAATAAATAAATTTATTTATAAAAATGTTCTCTTATAGTCACTCCTGGGTTAATGGGATCTGAGGTTTCTATTACTGGCAATGTGGGTCTCATTTCCAAAAGTATTTCTTCTCCTCTTTCCATGACTAGCTGAAGGACTTTTTGTACAATCTCTTTAGGCTCCTGGATTTCTTCACAAACTTATGATTTAGACCTGTATAATGGAGAAGTAATGGGAGGAGGAGACTTTATTTCTATTTTAAATAATTGTGTGATAACCACCATGAGGTCTTGCTCCTCTTTTGTACTAAAGTACTGCATGTACTTTTGTTGTTTTTGCTGCCCATGATACTTGTCTGGGTTTATGTAGACATATTTTAAGCACATTTTAAACTGAAAATATTGCAACAGGAAAAGCGCTTGGTCCAACTTTCCTATAATATGCACTCATTTGATTGCCTGTTGTTTCTCACTTATCAGGATCTATAGTCCCTTCCCTGGAAAAATGAGGGCAACATTCCTGTACACACTGGAGAAATTCCTCTAATTGTGAAGTTGTAATTAATAGCCAGCGTTCCCAAAAAGCTTCTTTAAGACTTTTAGATAATATTCCCTCTCTTTAACACCTGATTGTGCCTGTCCCATTTTTACTTTTGTATCTCCAAACTTTTCCCCTTAAAACTGCTTTTTATAAAGCTATTTTCTGAGTCTAACTTTAAAGAAACATTCCTTGATGAAGAGGCTTGTAAAACTATTTTCTGATTCTAGTTTCTTTTTGTGTGCCTTATCCTGGTAAACCTGGTGACTGATTCAAAGAAGCCTTCCCTGAGGAGGAGGCAAAGATCTCTCCCTGATAAGGAGGCACAGTTTTTGCCCTGGCCTTTGTACTGTCTGGAGCTCTGTTTCTCTAGCGTGATCCCTCAAGTACCTGCTGGTGATGGGGATGAGACACTGGTCTCAGCAGTCCCTGTTTGGGTGCCGCTTGCAGGGGACCTGCTGTGAGGGCTGCCAATTGTGAATGCTGAGAGATCATGAAAGAAGTATAGACATAGGCTAGGCAAACGCTGTAAAAAAAAGTTCTCTTTTATTAATCTGAGGGTAGGGCTTTATGTAGACTTTTTATAGGCAGACAAGCAAGGTTATTCCCATGGGTATATTTTTAGTTTACTTCTTATACTTCCTAATCTAGTTCCTCTGATGAGACAACCTTGGGGTGCACAGGCAAGGTCAGGATGTTCTCCTCCTTGCATGTCAAGAGTGGGATGGTCAGCTCTCATGTTAGTACAAGTCTCAAGTAAAACCAGGACAGTACCTAGCATTCCAGACTCCATCATTACTTTCATTTTATTTTTTCAGGCTTTTCCTGTTTTTTTCTCCCACAGTATGACTAATATAGAAATATGTTTGCATGATTGCTTAGGTATAACCTATATAAAATGGCCTTTTGTTTATGGGAGGGGGAAAGTAAATGAGTGATGGAGAGAATTTACAACTCAAAGTTATAAAAGAAAAATGTTAAAGAAAAAAATTTTTTTAGCATGGAGTTGAGGAAAAATACAATATTATTTAAAATAATATATGAACTGTGTGTGACCATGGTTGATTAATACTCTAATTTAGAGGAAATATTACTGGAGGAGAATAGCTTTCAAATTCTAAGAGGACTATTTTTTAAATTCTTTATTTATTTTTAGATTTCAACATTCATTTCCATAAGATTTTGAGTTTCAATTTTTCTCCCCATCTCTCCCCTCCCCCAACCCCATAACATTTCTCATTCTGATTACCCCTTCCCTCTATGCGCCCTCCCTTCCATCATGCCACACCCTTCTCTTTTCCCCATCTTCTCTTTTATCTTGTAGGACAAGTTATATATCTATACATCATTATCTGTATTTGTTATTTCCCAGTTATATGCAATAACAATTCTCAACATACCTTTCTAATACTTTGAATTCCAACTTCTCTCTCTCCCTCCCTCCCCACCCATCCCTACTGAGAAGACAAGCTGTTCAATATAGGCTATATATGTGTCGTTTTGCAAAAAACTTCCATAATATTTATGTTGTGTAAGACTAACTGTATTACCCTCCATCCTACCCTGTCCCTCCCTTTTTATTCTATTCTCTCATTTGACCTTGTCCCTTCCCAGAAGTGTTTACTTCTACTTACTCCCTTCTCCCATTTGTCCTCCCTTCTATCATCCCCCTCACCCCATTTGTCCCCTTCTCCTCTACTTTCCTGTAGTGTAAGATAGATTTTTATACCAAATTTAGTGAGCATGATATACCTTCCTTAAGCCATATGTGAAGACAGTAAGCTTCATTTTTCCCCTCTCACCTCCTCCCTTTTCTCCTCCACTGAAAAATATTTTTCTTATCTCTTTTATGAGTGATAGTCGGCCCCATTCCATTTCTCCCTTTCTCCTTCCAATTATTTCCTCTCTCACCCCTTAATCTTATTTTATTTTTTTTATGGATGTCATCTCTTCTGATTCAACTTAACCTGTATTCTCTGTCTATATACGTGTGTGTGTGTGTGTGTGTGTGTGTGTGTGTATAATCCCTCCATCTACCCAAATACTGAGAAAAGTCTCAAGAGTTACAAATATTATGTAGGAATGTAAACAGTTCAACTTTAGGAAGTCTTTTATGATTTCTCTTTTCTCTTTACCTTTTCATGCTTCTCTTGGTTCTTGTGTTTGAAAATCAAATTGTCTGTTCAGTTCTGGTCTTTTCATCATGAGTACTTGAAAGTCTTCTATATCATTGAATGATCATTTCTCCTCCCTGAAGTATTATACTCAGGTTTTCTGGATAAGTAATTTTTGTTTTAATACCAGTGCCTTTTACTTCTGCAATATTCCATTCCAAACCCTTTGATCCCTTAATGTAGAAGCTGTCAGATCCTGTGTTATACTGATTGTATTTTCACAATACTGGAATTATTTCTTTATAGCTGCTTGCAACATTTTCTCCTTGACCTAGGAACTCTGACATTTAAAGATAACATTCCTCGGAGTCTCTTTTGGAGTCTCTTTCAGCAGGTGATTGGTGGATTATTTCAATATTTATTTTGCCCTCTGGTTCTAGAATATCAGGGAATTTTTCCTTGATAATTTCATAAAGGATAATATCTAGGCTCTTTTTTTTTATCATGGCTTTCATGTAGTTGCATAGTTTTCTAATTGTCTCTACTAGAACTATTTTCCAGGTCAGTTGTTCTTCCTATGAGAAGTTTCACATTATCTTCTACTTTTTCAATCTTTTGGATTTTTTTTTTGTAACTTCTTGATTTATCATATAATCATTAGCTTACCTGAACTCCACTCTCATTTTTAAAGAACTATTTTGTACAGTGAACTTTTGAACCTCCTTTTACATTTAGCTAATTCTGCTTTTTAAACACTTCTTCTACTCATTGGCTTTTTGGACCTCTTTTTCTAAGTGAGTTAGCCTATTTTTAAGATGTTATTTTCCTCAGCATTTTTTTGGCTCTGCTTTAGTAAGCTGCTGACTTGCTTTTTCAAGCTCTTCTATGGCCTGAGTCTATTTCCTATTCAATTTGGAGATGCTGGAGGCAGAAGTCTTGACTTCCTCTGACTGTATGCATTGTTCTTCCTCATCCAAAAGGATGGAAGGAGATACCTGTTCACCAAGAAAGTAACCTTCTGTGGTCTTATTTTTTTCCCTTTTCTGTGCATTTTCCCAGCCAGTTACATAACTTCTGAATCCTTTGTCAAGAGGAGGGTCCTAGTGCTCCTCCTCCCCCCAGGACCATGCTCAGGGCTGAGGTTCAGATCAACTGCTCAATTCCCGCAGGGGCTTTAAGCTGATCCATTTAGACAACGGACCTAGGCTGCTTCCACGGCCACTGTAGATGGCCAATGCCTGCTGCTGCTGCTCCTTCCCCCTCTCCTACCACCTGGGGCCAGTGCTGGGGGAAACCTACTCCCCTCTTGCCCAGATGGGAAAGCCCTCCCACACTGACCTTTGAAGATTGATTTGTTGCTTGAGGGTTGAGGGATCTCTGACCCTCCCTGCTGGGGATTCTGTCCTGGAGGTCTGTTCTGGTCCTGCTCCTCTCTGTGCCATACAACCAGTGCTGGACTCTGCTCTGCTCAGCATCCCTTGAGATAGACCTTTCCTGCCAGCCTCCCAGGTTACCTTTGACTGGAAATCTCTTTCACTCTGTCATTCTGTGGCTTCTGCTACTCTAGAATTTGTTGAGATTCATTTTTTACAGGTATTTTGTGGGCTGTGGGGGAAGTGCTAGTGTATATGCATCTTTCTATTCCACCATCTTGGCTTCACCCTCTACATTTTACTTTTAGTAAAAAAAAAAAAAGTAGGAAAATATCTATTAAACCCCAACTATGAGTCAGCACTGTGCTCTTTTAGAAAAGCAAATAAGAAAAGGAAATATATTCCTTTCCCTCAATAATCTTACAAATTAATGGACAAAGAGAATACTCAAAAGCATTTTGAAAATCTGTAGATTACAGAAATCATGTGGGATGGCAGTATATTATTCATGGAGTCAACACCAAGGAAAACCTTTCCTGGAAATTAAAATATCCCCTCCTGTTATTAGGAGGGTGGGTAATTTTCTCCTTTCTCTCCTATCCACTGTAATTACTTGAGTCTAGGCCTTCTTTTTCCTCTTACTCAGACTACTGCACTACCATTATTAATTTCCCTCTTATCCATGCTTTTCATCACTGAAACAGGCAGCCCAGGCCATAGGTTCCTTTCTCACTGGAGTAGCAGTGGGACTCAGCAGGCCCCTGGGTCTCTGAGCAGCCTTTTAAGGATCACACTGCTCACCTCCTGGTGTGAAGAAGGGAGCTAGAAAAGGTGCCCTAAACATTGCCTGTCTACCTAGCCCTGGTCACATTACCACAGCAAACAGGGAATCCCAATATGTGGTCAAAACACAAAAATAAATGTACAAAAACATCTGCAAAGATGATTCCATCCACCATCGGCACATGGAATGTTCACACACTAATACACAAAATCCAGTAGGCCAGAAAGAAGAACTGATCTTATTGCAAGAGAACTCAACAGGTATCACATCCAAATAGTAGCCCAGAGTGAAACAAGGTTGGTAAATGAAGGCCAACTTACTGAAGCTGGAGCTGGATATACCTTTTTCTCGGGTGGGCACAGTGAAGGGGAGCACCATGAAATTGGAGTGGGTTTTTCAATCAAAACTAATCTAATCAGCAAGTTGATGTGCCTGCCAAAAGGAGTGAATGACAGGCTAATGACCATGGTATTGCCACTCACAGGAAAACATCATGCCACCATCATTAATGTCTCTGCTCCCACCATGACAAACCCTGATGAAGTCAAAGACAAATTTTATGAAGACCTAGAGACTTTTATCATCAACGTGCCAAAAAAGGACAAGCTTAGAATACCAGGTGACTTTAATGCTAGAGTAGGCTCAGACTATCAGACTTGGCAGGGATCCTTGGGAGGAATGGAGTTGGAAACAACAACATTAATGGTCATTTACTGCTGAAAACTTGTAGATCTCATGACCTCATCACCAATACTGTCTTCTGTTTACCTAAATGCAATAAAACGTCATGGATATACCCTCACAGCAAACACTGGCATCTAATAGATTATGTGATTGTAAGGAGAAAAGACAGACAAGATGTGGAGAGACAAAGGCAATGTGTGGTGCAGAGTGCTGGACTGATTGAAGATTTATCCTTTCCAAGCTAAATATTTTTATTCATCAAAAGTGCTGCCCCCAAGGCAAAATGACTACCAGAAGAATTAATGTCAACAAATTTGAGCTCTTCTCTGAGAGTGAACAGTTTGCTGCTGACTGGGAAGAAAAGTTGAGCCAGCATATAGTTGGCAATGGTGTATCAGAAAAAAGAGTGGGTAGCTCTCAGAGATTTGGTGTACAACACTGCATTTGCTTATCTGGGTCGGAGCACATGCAAACATCAAGATTGATTTGATGAAAATGATGAGGAAATTCAGAAGCTGCTAAACGAAAAACAAGAACTCCACATGTTATACCAGCAGGATAGTTCATCCACCTCTAAGAAGGCAGCATTTAATTCCATCAAAAGCAAAGTACAAGCAAAACTTAGAGAGATTCAGGATTCCTGGCTCAGTAAGATGGCAGATGAAATTCAGTTTTATGCTGATAGTAACAGTCCAAAGCACTTTTATGATTCCATGAAAGCTATTTATGGACCAAAAACTTATGGTGCATCACAACTACTCAGTGGTGATGGAGTCACATTGATTAGTGATAAGGACATGATCCTAGGGAGATGGGCTGAACACTTCCATAGTGTTCTCAACAGACCATCATCAATCAATTCTGAGACCATTGCCCGTTTATCTCTGGTTGAAGTCAATCCCTCCTTAGCGGACCTGAAAAAGAGGTTTTGAGGTCCATTAGGCTCCTTTCATGTGCAAAGCACCTGGTACTGACTCTATTCCAGCCTAGATTTACAAGGTAGGAGGCCCATTGCTCATACAAAAACTGACTGAAATTTTCCAAGGTATATGGCGAGGAGGTTATAGCCCAGGAGTTCAAGGATACCTCAGTTGTCCATCTCTATAAGGGTAAAGGGAATAGATTGTCCAGTGACAATCACAGGGGGATCTCTCTCTTAGTCATTGCTGGAAAAGTGCTTTCTAGAGTCCTTCTTACTAGGCTGATCTTTCACCTGCACAATGTGCATATGCCTGAGAGCCAGTGTGGCTTCAGAAAGGGCCGAGGAACAGTCGATATGGTGTTTGCTGCCTGACAACTCCAGGAGAAATGCCAGGAGCAGAACAAAGGTCTGCACACAATGTTTGTGGGTCTGCCCAAGGCCTTTGACACTATTAGGCCTGAGGGCTTATGGAAAATTGTGTCAAAATTTGGTTGCCAAGAGAAGTTCATCAATATTGTATGTCAATTTCATGATGACATGTTTGCCTGGGTTCTGGACAATGGACAATACTCTCGTGCCTCCCTAGTCACCAATGGAGTGAAACAGGGCTGTATGCTTGCTCCCATGCTTTTTAGCATGATATTTTCAGCCATGTTGACAAACACTTTCAATGAGAATGAACACAGCATCAAGGCCAATTGCCATACTGATGGTAAGTTCTTCAATTTGAAAAGGTTACAAGACAAGACCAAAGTGGAGGGAGTGTTGGTGCATGATTTTCTCTTTGCAGATGACTGTACACTCAATGTAGCCTCTGAAGTTGAGATGCAACAAAGTATGGATCAATTCTCTGCTATCTGTCCTAATTTTGGCCTAATAATTAACACCAAAAAAATCATCAGCCACCACCACACCATCCATACGTGGAACCATCAGTTACAGCAAATGGAGAAGTTTTGAATGCTTTGGATAAGTTCACTTACCTTGGTAATGGACTTTCCAGCGATGTACACATTGACAATAAGGTTGATATACACATTGCCAAAGCTAACTCAGTGTTTGGGAGGTTCTGAAGAAAGGCTTAGGAGAGAAGAGGTATTAGACTGACTACCAAACTGAAGGTCTACAGAGCCCTTGTGCTGACCTCATTGTTGTATGCTTGTGAAACAAGGACAGTCTACCAGCGCCATGCCAGGAAACTGAATTGCTTCCACTTGAACTGTCTTAGGAAGATTCTGAGGATCACCTGGCATGATAAGGACACTGAAGTTCTTGCTCCTGAACTACCAAACATTCCAACTATGCTTCAGAGAGCACAACTTTAATGGGCTCACCACATTATTTGAATGCAAAATGTACCCTTGCCAAAAATATTATTTTATGGAGAACATGCATGGGGCAGGTGATCACATGTGCCCAGAAGAAATGATACAAGGACACCCTCAAGTTCTCTCTCAAGAACTTTGGATCTGACTGTGCAACATGGGAGACACTGGAACAGGACCACTCAGCATGGTGTGCCCACATAAGAAAAGTTTCTGTGCTCTTTGAGCAAAGCAGAATTGAGACAGCACAAAGTAAATGCAGGATAAACAAATTTGGGATATTCACCCTAAATATTCAAATGGACTAGCTGTGCTAAACCTGTGGTAGAGCATTCAGAGCTCATATTGATTTGAGCAGCCACAGTCGGACACACTGAAATTTCACTTTACAATGGTAATATTATTTTGGTTCTCTTCGAAGACGAAGGACAACAACCAACCAACCAACATGTATATGTGTATATAAGACATGAAGAAAGGAAATAATGACCACAAACATCACGTATGCATACCCAATAGATATAGGTAGTTATGCATGTATGCATGCATGCAAATGTACATGGACAGATACGTATCAGTATGCACTCAGACATACACAGAGAGGCTTTGACCTGCTTCTCTAAAAGGAAAGGCAGCTTTTGAGGGTTTTACAATCACTTTAACCAAACACATGTAACATTTAGTTATTTCAAGAGAAAGAATAAGCCCCCTGAACTTCAGAGAAAATACAGAAATCTAAATTCGAAGGCAGAGCTTCCAAACTGTCTAACACTAAGCATACATTACAATTCAACAGGTTCAACTGTCTGACCATATAAAGCCAGGGGTCTGCTTAGTGCCTTCTCAGAGTCTCATCTGGCACACAAACCTTCTTCCAAAAACTAACCCTCAATGTAAAACTGCACCTGAGAGTTTTTATACACGTTTTAGAGCCAGAGGGAATCACATCCCTTGAGAACTAGTGTCTCATTAACAAAAAGTGTGGGGCCTTCCTACAAATCATCACAGTCCCAACAGTGAGTGGGAAAAATCCTCCTTAATCACATTTTTCTGAGGCCTTATATTTCTTGGTACAAACACTAACAGCAAAAGGTCCTACATTGCTTGCGCTCAGAAGGCATGAAGATAATATCCATGAATGTATATATGTATACAGTCATCTAAAGATAGATGTATAGAGAAACATGAATATGTTTATAGGAATATATGTGTATTTGTATGTATGTGTGCCTCTGTACACATGTACATCCCTGTATGCATATATGAACTTTGCAATAATTATTTCCTTCTGTACATGTTCAGTAATCCTCTTTGAAGGAATATATTCTAGATTTCCCTCAGGAATTAATGCTTATTTCACAGATGTAGTTTAGAGACTTAAATCTAAAATCAACATTTTAGAAATATTAGGCATGAGTTTTCCTTCTGACTGCCTCTTCTCACTATTTTTTTTCTTTCCTTCAGGGTAGTTTTGTACTTTCATCTAATTCTTTCAGTCCCTGGTAATGCAGTTCCACATCATCAGGAGAATCTTAGTGCTTCCTTTTTATCACTGATTTCTCATGGGTATTAAACCTCTGTTTATCATTCTGTCCCTCACCCCAATATTTCAGCATAAAGATCATAGTCTTTCCAGAGAAGTAGCTGCAAAACACTAGGGAATTAGCTTTATCTTTGCTCTGTGACCTTTATCCTCCTAGTTGACTCCTAGTTTACCTGCTTGGAGCTTCTTCTTTCTCTAATTTATTTTTTTAATATAGTTTAATTTTTTAATGTTTATTTATTTTTAGTTTTCAACATTCATTTCCATGAAATTTTGAGTTTCAAATTTTCTCCCCATCTCTTCCCCTTCCCCACTGCAAAACACTAAGCATTCTGATTGTCCCTTCTACCAATGTGCCCTCCCTACTAACATCCCTCCCTTCCCCTATCCTCATATTCTCTCTTTTCTTTTAGGACAAGATTAATTACTATATCCTATCACCTACATTTATTATTTCCAAGTTTATGCAAAAATAATTCTCCATGTCTGTTCCTAAAACATTGAGTTCCAGCTTCTCTTCCTTCCTTACTCCCCACTCATCCCCATTGAGAAGGCAAGCAATTCAATATAGGCTATACTTGTGTTGTTTTGCAAAAGACTTCCGTAATAGTCATGTTGTTTAACACTAATTATATTTTACTCCATCCTATCCTGCTCCCTATTCTCTCTTTTGACCTTGTCCCTCCCCCAAAGTGTTTATTTCTAATTACTACCTCCTACCATTTGCCCACACTTCCATCATCTCCCCCACCCCACTTGCCCCTTCTTCCCTACTTTCCTGTAGTGTAAGATAGATTTTCATACCAAATTGCGTAAGTATGTTATTTCCTCCTTAAGGCAATGTGAAGAGAGTAAACTTCACTTTTCTCCTCTCATCTCTTCCCTTTTCTCCTCCATTGGAAAAACTTTTTCTTTCATCTTTTATGAGAGACAATTTGCCCCATTTCCTTTCTCCCTTTCTCATCCATTAATTTAATTTTTTTTACATATCATCCTTTTTTACAGATCACCCTTTCTTATTCAACTCAACTTGTACTCTCTGTATATATGTATGTAGATAGATAGAGATAGGTATCTGTTTGTGTGTGTGTGTGTGTGTGTGTGTGTGTGTGTGTGTGTCTGTATGTGTGAGCAGATAATCCCTCCAGCTACCCAATTATTGAGAAAAGTCTCAAGAGTTACAAATATTATTTTTCCTTCTTGGAAAATAAACATTTCAGTTTTAGAAAGTCCCTTATGATTTCTCTTTCCTGTTTACCTTTTCATGTTTCCCTTGATTCTTGTGTTTGAAAGTCAAATTTTCTATTCAGTTCTGATCTTTTCATCAAGAATGCTTGAAAGTCCTCTATTTCACGGAATGATCATTTTCCCCTGAAGTACTATATTCAGTTTTGCTGGGTAGATTCTTGGTTTTAATCATAGTTCTTTGACTTCTGGTATATCATGGCTCAACCCTTTAAATCCCTTAATATAGAAGCTCCTAGATCTTGTGATATCCTGATTGAATTTCCACAATACTAGAACTATTTCTTTCTAGCTGCTTGTAATATTTTCTCCTTGACTTGGGAACTCTGAAGTTGGGCTAAAATATTCCTAGCAGTTTCTCTTTTTGGATCTCTTTCAGGAGGTAATTTTGAGATTCTTTAAATATATATATTTTGCCTTCTTGTTCCAGAATATAGGGCAGTTTTCCTTGAAAATTTCATGAAACATAATGTCTAGGCTCTAATTTTGATCATTTCTTTCAGGTATTAGCAAAATTTTAAAATTCTCACTTCTGAATCTATTTTTTTCAGATAAGGTGTTTTTCCAAAAACGTATTTCACACTCTCCACTATTTTCTTTTCATTCTTTTTGGGTTTGTTTTGTAATATCTTGGTTTTTCATAGTCATTAGCTTGAATCTGCTCCATTCTAATTTTTAAAAAACAATTTTTAAAATTTAATTTATTTATTAATTTTATTCATTTTCAGTGTTCCACAGTCACTACCATATAACTTAGATTTTTTCCCTCCCTCCCCCCTACTTTCCCCCTTCCTCCACAAGACAGCATACAATTTTATATAGATCCTACACATACAGTCCTATTAAATTTTCACCATAGTCGTGCTGTACAGAAGAATTAAAATGAATGTGAGAAATCATATAACAAACCAAAACAAAATACAAAAGAAAATGATCTGCTACATTGTGCGATTGAATTTCATAGTTATTTCTTTGGATGTGGAAGGCATTTTGCCTTAAAAAACCATTGTGAATTTTTTAAGTCATTGCATTGCAATGAAGTTCCTAGTCTACCAGAAAAGTTTCTTGCACACTGTGGTCGTTGCTGTGCACAGTTCTCCTGGTTCTGCTCCTCTCACTTAGTATCAATTCATGTAAGTCTTTCCAGGTCTCTCTGAAATCTTCCTGTTTATCCTTTGTTATAGTGCAATAGTATTCCATTACATTCATATACCATAATTTAATCAGCCATTCCCCAGTTGATGAGCATCCCCTTGATTTCCAGTTTGGGGCCATGAAAAAGAGTGCCACTATAAATATTTTTGTACATGTAGGACCCTTTCCCATTTTTATGATCTCTTGGTGATAAAGTCCTAGAAGCAATATTTCTGGGTCAAAGGGTAAACATATTTTTGTAGCCCTTTTGGCATAGTTCCAAACTGTTCTGCACAGTGGTTGAATCAGCTCACAGCAACCCCAACAATGAATTAGTGTTCCAACTCTCCCACATCCTCTCCAACATTTATGATCATACTGTTGTGTCATGTTTGCCAATCTGATATGTGTAATGTGATACTTCAGAGGTCTGGTAGTGCTAGGCCACCTTCCCAAGCATTTCTTTTCATTAGTCCCTTTGATATTCTGGACCTTTTGTTCTTCCAAATGAATTTTGATATTATTTTATCCAGCTCTATAAAATAATTATCTGATAGTTTGATTGGTATGGCACTGAATAAGTAAATTAATTTAGGTAGAATTGTCATTTTTATTATATTGACTAGGCCTACTCATGACCAATTGATGTTTTTCCGCTTACATAGATCTGACTTTATTTGTGTGGAAAGTGTTTGGTAATTGTGTTTATATAGTCCTTGGGTTTGTTTCAGCAGGTAGATTCCCAGATATTTTATAATGTCTACCATAGCTTTAAATGGGATTTTTCTTTCTATCTCTTGTGGTTTGGCTTTGTTAGCAATATATCGAAATGCAGATGATTTATGTGGGTTTATTTTGTAACCTGTAACTGCCAAAGTTTTCCATTATTTCATGTAGTTCTTTTACTTGATTCTCTAGGATTATTAAATATATCATCATATCATCTGAGAAGAGCAATAATTTATTTTGTTCTTTGCCTATTCTAATTTCTTCAATTTCTTTTTCTTCTCTTATTGTTATAAGCAACATTTCTAGTACCATATTGAATAACAGTGATGATAATGGACATCCTTGTTGCAACCCTGATCTTATTGGAAGTGCATCTACCTTATCCTCATTGCATGTAATGCTTGTTGGTAGTTTTAGGTAGATATTGCTTATTATTTTAAGGCTGGCTCCATGTATTCCTATGCTCTACAGTGTTTTCAACAGGAAAGGGTGTTGTATTTTGTCAAAACCTTTTTCTGCATCAATTGAGATAATCATATGCGTTCTTTCAGATTTGTTGCTGATATAATCAATAACGCTGATAGTTTTCCTGATATTGTGCTAGCCTTGCATTCCTTCTATAAATCCTAACTGATCATAATGTATTGATTTTGTCCTAAGTTATTTTGCTAATACCTTATTTTCAATTTTTGCATCTATATTCATTAGAGAAATTAGTCTATAAATTTCTTTCTCTATTTTGGCTCTTCCTGATTAAGGTATCAGAACCACATTTGTATCATTAAAATAATTTTGTAGGACTACTTCGTTGGCATTTTTCCCAAATGGTCTTTATAGTATTGCAATTAACTGGGTTTTTTTTAAATACTTGTGACCCTGGAGATTTTTTCCCTAGAGAGTTCATTGATGGTTTGTTCAGTTTCTTTTTCTGAAACATGGTTAAGTATTCAACTTCCTCTTTTCTTAATCTGGGCAAATTATATTTACGATATTCATCCATCTCACTTAGATTGACAAATTTGTGGGAATACAGTTGTGCAATGTAGTCTCTAATTATTGTTTTCATTTCCTCCATACTGCAGGTAAGTTTGCTGTTTTCATTTTTGATATTAGTAATTCGATTTTCTTCTTTCTTTTTTTAAATCAAATTGATCAAATGCTTATCAATTTTATGTTTTTTTCATAAAACCTATTCTTCAATTAGTGCATTAGTTCAATAGTTATTTTTTTATTTTCAATTTTATTAATCTCTCCTTTGGTTTCCAGTATTTCTAATTTGATATTTGCATAGGGATTTTCAATTTGTTCTTTTTTCTAGCATTTTTAGATGCATACACAATTCGTTGATTTCCTCTTTATCTATTTTATTCTTGCAGACATTTCAAATATATAAAACTTCCTCTAGGAATTGCTTTCATGGCATTCTATATGTTTTGCTAGATTGTCTCATTGTTGTCATTCTCTTGAATGAAGTTATAATTTCTATGATTTGTAGTTTAACTCATTCATTCTTTAGGATTAGACTATTTAGTTTCCAATTAATTTTTGTTCTGTCTTTCCATGGATCTTTATTACATATAATTTTTATTGCATTATGACCAGAGAAGAATTCATTGACTATGTCTGCCTTTCTGCACAAGATTGTGAGTTTTAGTGCTCTACCACTTCATCCATTTTTGTACATGTGCCATGTACCACTTAGAAAAATGTGTATTCCTTTCTATCCACATTCAATTTTCTCCAGAGATCTATCATATCTACCTTATCCAGAGTTCTATTCACCAGTTTGACTTCTTTCTTGCTTTTTTTGACATTAGATTTATCAAGTTCAGAGAGAGGGAGGTTGAGGTCCCCCTCTACTATGGTTTTGCTGTCTATTTCTTCGTTTAACTACCTTATCTATTCCTCTAAGAATATGGATGCTATATCATTTGGATTCAGAGGTTTTGTGCAGTTGTTCTCTGAGATATCTCTAGGAACTTTGATTTCTCAGTTCCCCCAGAGGGGCACAATCAATGGAGAAGTGTTTACTCTTCTCCTGGCCTACACTCTGGTCTATGAGCAACCAAAAACGGTCTTCTCTGCCCTGGAACTGCAAGCATGATTCCCTCTCCATAGTAGCTACCAGATCCACCATGCCAGTGTTCCTCCTCATTCCAGGACTATAACTCAAGAGTGAGACCCAGATCACATGCTTGATTTTCTCATGGTCTGTAGGCCAAGGGTTCCCAAACTGGTCAGTGCTGCAGCAGTGGCTGCTGCCACCCTGGGCCTGGAATCCTTTAACCTAGGTGAAAGAGCTTTCTTACTGAATTTTGAAGCTGTCTTTGGCATTTATGTGTTGACAAATCTAGAAACCTCAGCAGCTGCTGGTTGTTCATCTCCCTGAAACCTCTGTGAAAAATGTTTGTGCTGTGCAACCCACACTGAGCTGAGCTCTGCTTCAAACCCAGTGTGGTAGACCTTTGCTATTAGCCTTTCAGGATTTCTTGGATTGGAAATCTGCTTCATTCTCTCATATTGTGGTTTCCGCTGCTCTAGAATTTGTTTAGAGTCATTTTTTTAGGTATTTGAGTGGCTATGTGTGAGAAGTAGAGCAAGTCGATTCTTCTACTCCACCATCTTGACTGTACCACTTTTTTTTGTAAAAAGTGTTTTAGTCATATAATTCAAGTGATTAGCTTGGTAACTGTTATCCCTAATATTTCACATAACTTTTAATAATTTTTTATGGAATTTCTTTTGTTATATCTTTCTTGCCATTTTTTCATAATACAAAAACATTGATTATTTTTTACAGTTCATTTTATATCATGTTGTTTTAGAAATTTTTTTTGACTTTCAATTCAAATTTAATTTAGTACCGCAAAAAATAATTATTTCCTCTGCAAATGATAGTGCCTATTTCATGTGTTTGTTTATGTGAGTTTTCATGATTTTTGGTTTTCTTGATATGGTTCCTATTTCAGGAATTATATCACATAATATTAGACAAAGGAACATCCCTGATTTAACCATTATTTTTTAGTAAAATAGAAGAAACTAAGGTTCATATAACTTCTCTACTGAAGATAATAATTCTTGATTTTACATAAGTAATATTTATCATATTAAGGAATGGTACATTTATTATAATACTTCTAAAGTCTTAACATAAATTTATTTTTGTATTTTATCAAAATCATTTTCCATATATATATATATATATATATATGTGTGTGTGTGTGTGTGTGTGTGTGTGTGTGTGTGTGTGTGTGTGTGTATATATATTCTGTCTATCTATCATCTATCTATCTGCCTCTCTGTCTTTCTATCCATCTCTCTTTCACTTAGTTTGTTCCTATCAGTTGCCAATTCCAATCTATGTTAACTATAGGAATAGAAAATTAGAGAAAAAGATACAGACAGATCTTACCCAAGGTTCTCCTCCCTTTCATTCATTATCTGGCTCTTATATCCAGGGTTCAGTGACTTCCTATATCAGTAACTTCTATATGTCTTCTATTTTCTTTCTCTATAGGGTGTTTGTTGTCTGTACCCTGAGTGATGGTCTCCATGGAAACCCACCTACTAGTCTCTGTTGATATTTGCCATATTGCTCTGCTCTCCTCTGTGGGTGGAGGAATAAACATAGGTTCTGATATCCTATCCTATCATTTGATGATTTTTATGTTCCTTCTCAATCACCCTGATTTTAGCTTGGGTACTTGGGGAAAAACAACTGAATTCTCAGGAGATTAAACACTGATGATGCTTGTCTTTTAAGTATGGCTATTGTAAAAGTACTAGGTTCTGGGCATCTAAGTATGTATATGTGCTTCTGGTATTTGTGGAGCCTGCTATAATCTTGGTCTTCTACCTCTCTTCAGTGTTTGGTAGGGATAAAAAAAAGACAATTGGATTTGGAGTTATATGACCAGGAACCACTGCTTTCCCAAGTACTTTATTCACAAGTGGTTACAATGTTTTTTGCTTTATTCTTCACCCTCTCTTTTGTGTATTTCCAAGGAGACAAGTGATGGATAACTGTTCTTTTTTTAGAATTACTGTATTGAGGGTGGAGATTAGCTTTGATTTCTGTTGTAGATGTGACCATTCCAAATTATGGGTTTGTTAGTATATCCTTGTGACTGGATTGTAAGGGTGTATTGAATGTCAAGCTGGGTAAATTGGGAGAGACAAATCTTGTTCTTCTAAATGAATAGTGATGGAAAGAAATGCTTTGAAATAACCAACAATAATATCCTTTTGTCCACTATACATCACTACTTCAACCTTATTCCTCTAACCTCATGAATACCCTCTCCCTTTGATTTTCTCCCTGTCAAGTGTTTTTTAACATTGCTCTCCTCCTTCTCTTATAGATTCAAGTTATTTTTATCTATATAATCATTTACCTCCCTCAACTAAACATGTACTCACCCAAACAAGAGAATTTGGTTTGTTATTCATTGCCTTTTAAGCTAATTTGAATAACAAGTATAATTACTCCTTTTTCCTAATTCTAATATATTTTTGATGGAATTATTGGTGGTTTCCTAAATATGACTTTTCTTTTTAATTGTCTAACTATATGAAGTTTGTCACTGATGTTTTGCTGAGTGTTCAGCCTGCAGATTAATTTGGGTAATATGAACTTCACTGTAGTGGTTTGTCCTTTGCTAGAAAATTTTGTGTTTTCAATGACACAGCTTTTGTTTTTCTCTGAAGGGTGACTTCATCAGCCTCCTGAGATGAAATTTGCTTTAGTAAAGAAAAGAATTTATTTTTCTCCAATTTATATTAATAGTTGACCAAGAGATAAAACAACTTGCCCATGGTTCCATAGACAATATGAGTCAGAGGCAAGCCTTGAACACTGGTCAGCATGACCTCCAGATCAACTCTCTCTCAACTGCACTCTGCTGTCTCTATTTTGGGGCATTTACAAATATGTCTTGTAATGGAATTTTTAAAAGTTCTCTATTTTTCTTAATAGCTTAATTTCTATGTGTTTAATGTATTCTGCAATATTAAGAATATTCTATATATGTTTTGTTACTTGTATTACTGGTATAAAGAAATAGTAATCATATAGAATTTGAAGGGTTGAGAGGGAGATGCTTTGCTGGATAGAAGACTTCAAAAAACCTGAAACATTTTTAGTAATGAGTCATATATTTATATTTTACTGGAATTATTGCAGAACTTTCCTGATACGAATATCATGATATGATTCTTACTTAAATAAGGGCCTGGTACACCTACAAATAGCCATCTGCTCTTTTGTCCTTCTATCTAATCTCAGGTGAGTTCATGGATAGCACATACATGTATGCAAACATTTTATATGTGAAAAAATTAAGGTTTAGAGGGCCTAATCACCCATCCATTCATTGCTCATGACTATTAACTTCCAGAACATATGTTCATACCAACATACTTAGACCAGGGATTTTCCACTACATTATGTTTATTATCTTCCCTAGAAATGTACTAGTCTTCAGAGAAAGGAGATAATAGGGCCTTTGAAAGCCCATGAAACCAGACAAATTGGATCAACAACACAGAATCTCCTTTCCAAGGTAGGAAATCTAAGGTCATTCCAAAACTCCTTAGTAATTCTGAACCTAGGAAAAGAAAGTAAGATTAGAGGTAGAAGTGCAGGCACGTGGAATTGAATAAGTGGGAATTAATTTGCTGCCCCCAAGGTTCTATCCCCATTGTTCAGAAGCAAACTCAACGTATGGACAAAGGCTCAGAGGCCCTTACACCTGTGTCTTCAAAGTTCTTTGACTGGCCTTGGATCTTTGATCCCACCTGAACCTGACATCTTCAGCTGTTCAGAAAATTTTCTCTCCCAGCTGAGACAACAACTAGTTGTTGAGCCTTTCTCAGTACTTGTTAGTCTGAGGGGAACGCTCATAAATTAATGGTAATTTATGGTGATGATTTACAAGTGGGACAAAAGTTAACTTTATCTGAGACAATGCTGACTACCCTGTCAGATTACATGGCAATTACAGCTCTGGGGAAAGTGAGATCAGAGGGCCTGGTACACCTACAAATAGCCATCTGCTCTTTTGTCCTTCTATCTAATCTCAGGTGAGTTCATGGATAGCACATACATGTATGCAAACAAATATGCTGTTTCCTTGTTGGCTTATCAGATGTCACCTGTGTGTCCTCTCTTTCAGCAACTTAGAACAGCATGGTGAGTATAACTTTATACAGACTTCAGATTCAGGACATTGGAAGAAAATGAATTCCCTCAGATAACCAATCTAATTCCAAACTCCTTTAGTTGAGAAAGGAAGTAAATCTGGAGTAAAAAGAGATCTGGATTTTCCATCTGATGTCTCAGACAGATGTTGTCTCCTCTTCCTCTTTTTCTGGGCATAAATGAAATCCCTATCTTTATTCTTCCTCTGAATGTAGCCCCTAACTTTTTAAAATCTCTGTCTCTCTTCTATCTCTACCCTGAGTTTACTATGGCTCCTGTCTCTCGCATGCACTTGCATTGATTTGCTAGAATGTTTCTTTATTACTCTCTTCTTTCTGAAAGTGGTACCATAATTTTTCCAATTATTCCCTATTAGATGGGCTCAGTTTGATTCCAGGTCTATGCCACTACAAATAAAAGAGTCACAGTAAACACTTTTGTAGATTGAGTTCTTTCCTTCATTCATTGCTTCCCTTGGGTGTATAGGACTTGGACAGTTATTGCTCAAAGTGTAGGGAGAGTTGAGAGACTCTCTAGATTAAGGTCCAAACTGATCTCTAGGATGGTTGGACAAATTTCCAGCTCCAAGAACAGTTCATTATGGTGAACCTTTCCTGCAGCCCCTCACATATTTACCATTCTTTTTGTCATCTTCACTAATCTGATGAGTATGATGTGGCATTTCTGAAACTTTAATTTTTTACTATTCAAAATGCTACTTCTTTTAATAATATCAATGATAGCTTACCTATATCTAGCACTTCAAATTTTTGCAAAGCACTTTTTTCCTGTCACCTCGATTGATTCTCACAAAAGTGCTATGAGGTAGGTTGTCCTCTTATCTCCATCAAAGAGGTAAAAAAACTGAGGCAGAGAGAATTTAAATGTCTTGCTCAGCTTTACAAAGGGAGGAAGTATCTGAGGCAGGATTCAGATCAAATCTCACTACTTCCAAGTCTGGTACTTTATCCACTATATCCCCTCATTACAATTCAAACTATTGATAAAGAGTAGGCAAACCCTCCTTTTAGTTAAATATTTAGAAGGTCAAAAGTAAAACTCAGCCACTTGCCACTGACTTCTGCAAGAATGGCAGATAATTTGCTTAAGGCCCCAAGGGGTAGGGTGGGGAGAGAGGATGAGGGAGGGTTCTTTTGCAGGGAGTATGTTAAGAAATGGGAAAACAAGGTGACAGGTAGAGGTCAAAAAGAAGAATCAGGAAAGAGAGGAAATAAATGATGCACAGAAATATAAATTAAAGATCAGGACTAGAATACACTTAGAGAAAAATGCGGGGATAGTGGTCATGATCTTAGACAAAGTTAAAGCTAAAATCAATTTAATCAGAGGAGAAAAATAGGGAAATTAGATTTTATGTTAACCATATTAACCTATGCTGCTTTAGAATATTTAAAATAACTAGAGAGTATGAGGTTGGAATATTTCTGTTGTGTAGGGAACAATGATTTAGTGGAATTAGGAAAATATGGAAAGATGAAGATATTTGAAGGAAGACATTATCAACCCTCAGAAAAACAGAGGCAAATAAGTAAATGTACATATCTACATATGAGTATGAATATAGATATTTAAGCATATGTATGTGCATGTCAATGTATTATATGTATATATATATTTATTTGCACACACATATATATCTACATATACATTTGTATATTTGCATGTGTGTGTGTGTGTGTGTGTGTGTGTGTGTGTGTGTGTGTGTAGGGGGTGTCCCTGATTAATTGTAGGCTTCTTGGAGGAAAGGAGATTAAGGGGAAAAAAGAACAAAGCAAAAAGTGCACAGAAGAGAACAAAAGAATAGTTACAAGGAAACAAGGAAAACATCACAACTAAGAACACAAAGTGTATTGTTTATTGTATAGACTTTTTGTAATGAAAATGTATTGCTGTATATTTTGAATCCACCCTTACATTCTTCTGTGTACATGATAACGCTTTTCTTTTTTTTATTTTGTACTTAAGTTTTCATATTTGATTACAATATGTTCTTTTCTCTTTTTCTTCCTGTACATCTTCCTGTACTTTTAGTATTAAGGTTTAAAATAAATTAGTAAAAAGGAAAATGTAAAAGAAAAAGAAAAATAGATAATGGAAGATATAGTATAAAAAATAAGACAACAACATACATGCACTACTCACTATTACACAGTGTATTTTAAACAAATTTCAAAAGTAATTTGAGTCTCTTTTTACTCACAATAATTCAGTGAGACTTATTCGTCTTCTGTGGTTTTTATTTCTTTTTTTCTGGTTTTTTTTTCACTTTCTTTTTCTTTTTTTTTAATATAAATTTATTTATTTAACTTTTTACATCCATTTTCGCAAAATTTTGGGTTCCAAAATTTTCTCCCCATTTGTCCCCTCCCCCCACCCCAGTACCCTGAGCATTCTAACTTCCCCTATCACCAATCTGCCCTCTCTTCTATCATCCCTCCCTTACCTTGTCCCCATCT
>CM053771.1:70882651-70903854 GCA_028658325.1 Potorous gilbertii | reverse complement strand
CATTATTTTCCATTTTTTCATTCTTTTGGTTTTGTTTTGTGATTTCCTGGTTTCTCAGAAAGTCATTAGCCTCCATCTGTTTCATTCTAATTTTGAGAGAACTATTTTCTTCAGTGAGTTTTTGAACCTCCTTTTCCATGTAGCTAATTCTGCTTTTGAAAGCATTCTTCTCCTCATTGGCTTTTTGAACCTCTTTTGCCAATTGAGTTAGCCTATTTTTCAAGGTGTTATTTTCTTCAGCGTTTTTTCAGGTCTCCTTTTTCAAGGTATTGACCTGTTTTTCATGCTTTTCTTGCATCTGTCTCATTTCTCTTCCCAGTTTTTCCTCCACCTGTCTAACTTGATTTTCAAAATCCTTTTTGAGCTCTTCCATGGCATGAGCCTACTGAATATTTATTTTGGTTGTTTGGGGTACAGAAGCCTTGACTTCTATGTCTTTCCCTGATGGTAAGAATTATTCTTCCTCATTGGAAAGGGAAGGAGGAAGCATCAGGTCACCAAGAAAGTAACCTTCTATGGTCTTTCTTTTTTCCCCTTTTCTGGGTATTTTCCCAGCCAGTTACTTGACTCCTGGGATTCCTCTCCACCCCCTCCTAGATCTGCCCAGCTAGTGCTTGGGGTCTGAGATTCAAATGCTGCTTCCCAGCCTCAGGGCTTTCAGCAGGAACGGGGCTGCTATTCAATGTAAGATTCAATTCAGGTTCTCAGGTGGAGGCAGAGCCGCAGCACAGGGCTCAGTTCCCTCAGGGGCTTTATGTGGAGACCTTCAACAATGGCCCCAAGGTCCTGCCTGCTCTGGGAGCCCCTGTTAGCTGCTGCTTCCCGAGGGGGCCCGAGTCATGGAGACACCCCGCTCCCCTCTCAGCCCTTCCAGACGTCTTTCTCACTCACCTGTCTGTCTGTGGGTGGAGGGACCTTCACAGCCGCTGTAGATTCTGTCCCTGAAGCCTGCTCGGATCTGTTCCTCTCCCTGCTGCACAGCCAGGGCAGGGCTAGGCTCTGCTCCATGTCTGGTGTGCAATGGATCCCCGGTGTTGGTTTTTCTGGTCACTCTGTAACAGAAATCTCCTCTACTCCGTCGTTCTGCAGCTTCCTCTGCTCCAGAACTTGTCGGGAGTTCCTTCTTATAGGTATTTTATAGGCTGTGGGTTCAGGAGTTAGTGTATGAGTGTCTTCCTACTCTGCCATCTTGGCTCCTTCCCCCCTATTATTTAGTTTATATGATTGCTAAAAGCAGTTTCAGGTTAGAAACACAAAGACATAACATATGTGCAATCTTAAAGAGCCTTTAATCAAAGATCGCTAAGAAAATAAGGTGTGTAAACTTTAAGGAAAACATAAAAATTTTGGAAATTGTTGGAAACTTGTTGGCAAAGTTTTCTCTCTCTTTCTACCTTCTAACACTGGCCAGGTTGTGAAGGTGAGGAGAAAGACAAGAAGAAATTGGGGAAACTTTTGTTGTCATATTAGAGAGGCAGACTGATTAATGTTTTAATTATCTCGTGCCTCACCTTTCTTTCTTAGGAAACAACCAGAGGGTATTTATTTTGGTTTTATTTTAAGTAAAACGTGTCATTCTTAACTGGACATTTAAGACTGGTCAGAATTTGTTGTATTATTTGGCACTAAAGTAAATTGGGAAAATGCATAGATCTGAAAATAAAAAGAGACACCTCAGAGATAAAGCTTTGAACTTTGCAGTAGAAAGGAAGGGGACTAGGCACCACTGGATCTTGTTCCAGAGTCTCCCACACTTCATCTGGCAGATTAATTGCTCTCTATTTCAAATAAGTTTTTAAGGAGTGAATATAGAAGTGAAGTTTACTTGAGTAAAAGTTAGAACCATTAAGATTTTTTTCTCTCTCTACTCCAGACTTTGATCATTGAGCTAGTGCTGCAGTGAATAGTTATGATAGCAAAAATCATTTCAGTTGATTCTGTTAACTCCTCTCATCTCAGATTAGATCAAGTGAAGAGAGTGCTAAAGAATAGTATTTAAGTTTTAAGGAATTTAAGTTTTCCTCCCTGGGAGTAGGGGATGGGCCAAGGCAGTAGGAGATCACAAGCCAACCAGGCTTTACTTTTAGTAAGCCCAGTCTTCTATTAATCATTTTTACTTGTGATGGTTTGGAAATGTAATTTATGGCACTTAAAGTTCACTGTTTGTGTTACTATTGTTCTTCTAAACTGTAATAAAACTTGCTTGTATTGTAAAAATTGAGTGACCACAGTAACGCAGAAATGGTGTTAGAAAAAGCAATTTTTAATCTGCATTTTGTTGAAATGAAAAGATGTTAGGAAAATTGTGTAAAATTATGTTATGTTATTTAAAATTTTATCATTTCTGCTAACCTTGCCTTATAATGTTTTGGAACTGTCATTTAGAAAACCAACTATTTTCACCTTTTCCTGTTAAAGAAGTTATAGCTAAAACAATTTGGCTATCATTAATTGCCCAATCTGTGGTAGAGCATCTCGAGCTCATATTGGTCTGATCAGCCACAGCCAGACACACTGAAATTTCACTTTACAATGATAATGTCATTTTTGTCCTCTTCAAAGATGAAGGACAATAATCAACCAATTGTTTATAAAAGTTGTAAGATGTTTTACTGTTATTTGGAGTTACTGTTTTAATGTTAAACCTAAAATTGTTAATTAATTACTGTGTGTGGAAATTAAAAGAATTGAGTAAAAACTTTATTTAGATTGGTTCTGCCCATTCAGAACCATCCTCCTGTATGTTTTGGGGTTGGCAGGCTTGGGGTCTGTGCCTATCTCCTTTATTTTGTATTAACTCTAAGAAAATTCTTGTTTGGCTTATGTACATTCTAAACAACAAATATGACTGCTCAGAAGTTGTAATGGATAGAACGGATTTTTAACAATTGAGTTTTACATCCGAACAAGTTTTAAATTTGATAAGGAAAGATCTTAAGTGGAATCCCTTATGTATGTGAGTCCTGGTAAATCTTTATTACTTATTGCAACTCCATGAAAATAGAAATAATTGTATCTGGTTTTGATTTTAAGCTGTGATTAGTAAAACTTTCTATTTAAGGTAAAAGACATTTGTGATAACAGGTATTTTTGTTTTAAGTTTGAATTTGGGTATCATTGTCTGCATTAAATCAATATCTGAGAGAAATGCCATAAGCTACTCAGAAGGAATGTATACCTTATGGTTAACAGGTGAAGTTTGTATTTGGAAAGGAAACACCGAGGGACAATTCTAGACTCAACCTAGGATGGGATTCCCTTGGTCAGTTTACTTATTGTGACCTTTAAAAAAAAAAAGAATGTTTCCCACCTGACTATTCCAGAGTCTGGCTATGAAATGGATACTGCAGGATTGGAGAATTTCACTCTTACCTGAATTCAAACAGTTTCAAGGATGTTTTATCCTGTCATATTTGGTATGTCACATGTCCCTATTTTTTCCTTTTATAGCAAATTTCTATCATCAATAACAAGGAGTCAAAAAGGAGTCCTTTTGTGTAATCTTACTGGAAAATCTAATATTATTTTTATTAGAAATTAGAATATGTTTAGAAATTTATGTAAACACTTACTTAAGATTTACTTAAGTAAATACTTATTTACTTAAGACTCACCTTAAGATGTTCCCATTGTTTAAAAGGATTTTAAAAATAGTTTTGTTTTTTTCCATAATCAGTCTCTTACTGTTTCCAATGTGGAATTCTATTGCACCCTTTTGAATAATGTGTTTTGTGATATCTAGGAATTCTGTAATAATTAAGAATTTGGTTTGTTCTAATACTGTGGGAATTCATATTACTTAAGGATATTTTTATACTAACTAACTTTTGATGAATTTTAACTTTAAAATGTTTATTTTTGTTTCAAAATGAAAAGGGAACTATCATTTTAAAAGGTTTCAACTAATTTTCTTTATAAAAGTTATCGACTCTCTTAACACCAGGATAAATTTTCAGCTGTTTTAAAAGAAAAAGAAACATTTTAGAAGTGTTTTTGAAAAGAAAAAAGGTAAAGTGTATGAAAATTTTCATTTTTAAGGTAATTCATTGCTAAATTAATATGTCTATGATCTGTAAAGCAAAAAAGATCTTGCTGTTTTAATCTGAATTTGTAGTCATCCCGTGGCCTAAGCAAAAGTTACACATTTTTTCTCCCTTTTAGTCTGTTTTCTCCTTTGCTACTGTGACTAATGTGGAAATATATTTTACAGGATTACCTGTATTAAATTGGTTACCTATGTGTTTTACGTGATTACCTATAATAAACTGGTTATCATCTAAGGAAATGGTGGGAGAGATGGAGGGAAAAAATTTAGAATCCCAAATTTTGTGAAAACAAATGTTAAAATTTTCTTTACATATAATAGGAAAAAAATAAGACCTAAAAAAGAATAAAATGTTATTCTTTATCTCTTTTCAGACTCAATAAATTTTCCCTGGAGGTAGTATTTTTCGTCATTAGTCCTTTGGAGTTGTCTTGGATAATTGGACTACTGAGAATAACTGAGTCATTCAGAATTGATTATCAAATAATATTGCGATTACTATGGACAGTGATCTACTCACTTCACTTTGCATCAGTTCATCTAAGTCTTTTCAGATCTTTCTGAAAGCATCATACTCAATACTTCTTATAGCATACATTTTCCATTACACTCATATATCACATGACTTAATTTCCAATTCTTCCTAAAAGAGCGGCTATAATAATTTTTGTAAAAATAGGTCTTTTTCTCTTTTTTTCCCCCAAAATCTCTTTGTGTAAGAAACTGAGTAGTGGTATTGCTAGATCAAGGAATATTTATAGTTTTCTAGTGCTTGAGCATAGTTACATATTGCTCTACAAACTGGTTGGAACAGTTCACAACTCCCTCCTTCTACCAACAGTGCATAATTATTCCAATTTTCCAACGTTCCCTCCAATATCTGTCATTTTCATTTTTTGTCATATTAGCCAATCTGAAATTTGTGAAGTGGTACCTCAGAGTTATTTTAATTTGCATTTTTCTACTTAATAGTTATATAGAACATTTTAATGACTGATTACCTTATCTGAAAACGTCTTGCTCATATCCTTTGATGATTAATCATTTGAGAAATGATTTGCAATCTTATAAATTTGACTCTGTTCTCATTATATTTAAGAATATGTAGTGAATGTCTTTATTTTTATTAGTTATATCTCTAGAACTTATCATGGTGTTTAACATATAATAGGTGTTTAATGAATATTTATTGACTAATTATTGACTGGGAACAAAATAAAGGCTTTCTTCAGGAAGTTGAAGGTTATTTTCCCTCCAATAATGACTGCCTGTGAAACTTGGCTAAATTTGTTTACTATTTATACTAATTTTTAGTTGATTCTCTAGAATTCTCTAAAGTATATCATTTGGAAGGACTGATAGTTTTCCTTCCTCATTAACTATTCTAATGTCATTAAGGTTTTTTTCTTCCTTTATTGCTTTGGCTGACATTTCAAGTACACTATTAAATAGTAGTGTTGACAATGGGCATCCTTGCTTCTCCCCTGATGTTTACTGGGAAGACTTTCAGCTTATCCCCATTAAAAATAATACTTCTTCATGGTTTTAGATTGATATTACTTATCATAACAAGAATAGCCTAATTTGAAAGTGCACAGCAGAGAACAAAAAAAATTTACAAAGAAATGAGAAGATAAACATCTCTTGACACAATGTGTGAAATTTATTATGTAGGATTTTTATAAATGAACCTTTATTGTAGATATTTTCAAACCTCTTTCACCTTCTGCTGTGCACATGTTTTTCTTTTCTCATTTGTATTAATTTAGTTTTATTAAGTTTTGCTTTATATTAAAGTTCAAAATTTGAAAAATTACACAAGAACAAAAGCTCCATTTATTCTTATGCTATCTAGTGTTTTAATAGAATGAGTGTTGCATTTCGCAACAGCTTTTTTCAGCATCTATTAAGATAATAATATGTTTTATGTTGGTTTTGCTATTGAAATGGGCAATTATGCTGATAGTTTTCTTAATATTCAACCTACCATGCATTCCTAATTTAAATCCCACTGGTCATAGCACCATAACTGTGTCATAAAAAAATTTGGTAGGATTCATTCTTGACCTTTTTTTCCAAATACATTTTAAACTACTGGAATTATGTAGTGCTGGGTTTAAGCCCCAACCTTCTTGTTCTGTCTGTGCAAGGCTATACTACTGACTTATGCTGGGGGTTCAATGATGGCCTGTGCCATTCATGGGGAAATACTTTGCTTTGCTGCTAATCTCTCTCAGAGCTTGACATCTCACTGTTGACTTTCTAGTAAATTGAAACTGATTGTTGACTTGCATTGATGCCACCTGACCTGTACTGCACTTTGTTTTTATCTGAGTTAGACTTCTCCAACTGATTTTTTGAGTTGTTATGGAGTGGGAATTTGTTTAATCCCAACTTACTCTGGGTTTTCCTGTGGTAGAATTCATTTTGATGCACTATTTTATTCATGTTTGGAGGTGAACTTGGGAGAGCAGAGGCTAATTTCTACCGAATTATGCTATCCTGACTCAGTTCTCTCCTCTGTTCTCACTTTTAGACACATTCTTTCTAACTCTTGCAACCATGAATCAATTTAGTAGAACTTCTGTGAACTAAAATCTCCTTGGGAAACTATTTACATAAATTTCATGTCTCTCACCAAAGAATATTGACCAGAAGAGAGGCCATATGTAAAATACACAGGTAGAAATGGAAAGAGCTGGCAGAAGAGAAAGGAATGCATGTTAAAGGAAACAACAATTCACGTTGCAGAGAACAAAAGGGGACAATACGTAAAATATTGGGCAATTCACAGTTCTATGTTATGACAACAGAGGACGTACATCTTGAGTAAGAGAGACTCCCTAGGTCTTTAGCATTGATAATCAAGCAGACAGAATAGGAACACTCATGGAGAGTGTAGAGAATGTATTTTCACGTGTGATATCAGAATGATAAATTGCATGTTGGGGAAAGAGGAACTGAGTTGTGTCCTGAGATATCATAGAATTTCTTAGTTGGAAGGTACTTTCGGAGTCCCTGAGTTTAATTCAACTGATGAATTCATCAACATTAGTCATCATAAACATTGAGCTTCTATCTATAGTACATTTCTTTGTTTCAGACTACTGATTCCTCAAGATTCCTCTCCCCTGAGAAGAGAAAGTGAACATTACTACTACTAATGACTCCAACACCTAATATTTAAACAGTATTTTGTGGCGGTATGAGATCAAACCTATGGTATTTTTTTTCATTTAATGGTACTAACGTCTTCAAGATTCATCTCCACAGAGAGATGACATTAGGTGAATATGATTAACAATAAGAAGAATTACCAAAACCAATAATAATGCCTAATATTTATATGGCATTTTCAGATGAACCAGTCATTTTATAGAAATTATCTTTTGTGTTCACAAAAATCTTGGAGGGTTGGTTTTATCAATATTTCTATTTTGCAAATGATGATTCTGAGGCAAACTGAGGTTAAAGGGAACTGCCCTGGATTCATATAGCTGCTATGTGTCTGAGGCAGAAGTTTTACTGAAATCTTCTAGACGATAATGTCCAGAATTTGATCTACTACATCACTTAAATGTATTTTTTTCAGGATTTTATTGAACTGGAAGCTTCATTCCATTCCACAGAACCATAGAGTACTTGGAGACTTGAGAGTCACTGACAATTATAACAAAGGGGCTACAAGCTGGAAAACAGGCAGCTAAGAAGGCAGAGATGTGAATCAGCCAGGATTTTGGCCTCCCCAAATACATATGCCATGCTAAAATAGAATTCATTGAGTAAAAAGAGACAAACATGCTAACCAACACCAGTATGGTTTGGGTGGCTCTTTTTTCAGGGGAGCTACTTGATGTAATATCATTGCCATGAATATACTGCACTCTCTGGTGGTGTCTGTACAAGACAAAAACCATATATCCACTGGTTCTCAACATAATTCCTATACAGAAAACATCAGGAAGGAAATATATGAATGCATACATTGTAACAGTAAAGGAACTATCAAATGTAGTAGAACAGTAAATGAGATCATTTTCTTCAGTGATGTTTTTGATTCCCATTGGGCCTTTGATATTTAAAAATGAATAGTAATATATCATCAGATTAAAAGTCCAGCAAAAGAAACAGAATGGAATAATGCACTTTGGTATTCTGACTTTGATTTTTGCCCACCTGGAATGTCTAGGACTTAATAAGATGACTTGGGAGCCACTAAGAAAGCAGGTGGTCCACAGAGAAAGTCCCCGGGCCACTCGGTGCAAGTAAAACACAAGTTTACATCCCACATCATCCAAGAAATTGTTGAGCCCCAAAGCAGCTGTTGTCTGAGGGATCCCTTTGGAAAGAAGCACCAAGTCATTGACAAATGCCAAGTGACACAGAAGAAAGTCTATGGGCCTCAGCCTGGGCCCAATGAAGAAGATGATGGTATAAAGGCCCAGGAGGAAGGAGTTCCCAAAGGCCCCAAATCCAATCTGTAACACAAAAAGAAGGCCCAATACCATGTCATAAGAAGTCATTTTCTTTTTTGTTGATGGGAGGTAAATAGCTGTGAAAATCAAGAGATATTTTCTCGTTCAGAAACATAAGGGGTAGAAGATCATTCCCATGGTGAGGAAGGCACTTCACTTGCCCATGAACCACTCATTCCGTCTAACAACACGATGACAATAATTCTTTTAGTGTTGCCTGATGGAACGTTGAAAGTATAATTGATTAGAAAGTTTCTGATGTCTTTTCTGTCTTTCATTTCTAGAAGATTATTTTTGGAACACTTAGATTGAGTTCTTCTTTGATGAAATAGTTTAATTATATAATCTTCACAAGATGCCTTGATATCTAGAAGGAACCAGTAGCTACAAAGCTTCTGTAATAGAGAGAATAATTAATTACACCTACGATGTCATGAATCCTAACCATCTGTTTTGATACTTTTCATATTCCTATATCTAACAGGTTTAATATTTGTGTCTTTGAGTATGATGGCAGTCACTCTGTTCAATAATAATAAATTTTGCTGTATTTTTTGTGCATGTGATAGAGAAAAGAAAAATTCTGATATTAGTGTGCTCATCTCTTAATTTTTCTTCTCATGTAAAATTGTTTTCAGTATTGCTTGCTATAATACAGATTTACATATCATATTGATAGATCTTCCTCTTCACTTTGTGTTTTTTTTTAATGACTGTGGAGATTCCTGACCTTGTTTCCATTCTTATTATTTTCATTACTACTTGTTTCTGGCTATAACAATCCCTGTTTGATAGTATCATTGATATGGCACAGAATAAGTAAGTTAATATAATTAGTATTGTCATTTTTATTATATTCACTGTTCTCATCCACAATAATTAATGTTCATCCACTTATTTGGTCTATTTTAATTTCTTGTACCATCTAACCATTGTTGGATTCCTATCATTCCTAAATGAATATTAATAGAGGAACTCCTAAAAATTTTCGGATTTTTAACTTCTAGAGTTATTTTGAACTAAATTTCTGATTCTAGTTCTTCCCTCATTCCCCTCCTGACTCTATTTTTCACTCATGTAATATTATTCTGTTCCATTTTTAACTTGGAAATTTCATCGGTACTTTGGAATTTCTCCTCCTCAAACATTGCTACCTCATGAAAATGCTCAATTTCCATTTTTTAAAAATAATTATTTTGTTTTCAGTGTTCCATATAAACTTCCTTCCATCTCTGTCCCCATTCCCTCCCCGTTTTCTCCCCAAGATGGCTTGCAATCTTATATAGGTTCTACACATATCCTTTTAAGTAAAATTTCACCATAGTCATGTTGAATAGAAGAATTAAAATGAGTAGGAGAAACCATAAAACAAAACATAATACGAAAGAAAATGGTCTGCTTCATTCTGTGATTCAATTCCAGTTTTTTCTCTGAAAGTAGAAAGCATTTTGCTCAAAAGTTCATTGGGAAATTTTAGGTTCTTGCATTGCTATGAAGGACTAACTCTACCAGAAAAATTCCTCGCACACTGTGGTTGTTGCTGTGTATAAAATTCTCTTGCTTTTGCTTCTGCTTCTTTCATTCAGCATCAGCTTATATAAGTCTTTCCAGACATCTCTGAAGTCTTCCTGTTCATCAATACTCCACTTCCTTTGAGCCTCACTTTTACCAGTGGCCAGAAGTTGACTATCATTTTTCTACAGTCCACCTCAAGTTATGATTCAGACTCTGAAGACATTACCAGCCTCTTCTCAGTTCTCTTTTATTTGTTGTCTTCCCCATTACACTGTAATTTCCTTGAGAATAGTGATTTTCTTTATTCCTTACATTTTTACCCCCAGCACTGAGCAACATATCTGGCAGGTAGTTAAGTCTTCTAGAGTTAGTTGGTAATATACAGGAATGCTAATGATTTCTATAAATTTATTTTGTATCCTGTAACTTATTAAATTTTATTTAATTGTATTGACTCCTCAAGGTATCTGATGGAAATAATATCATTGATAAAATGATATTTTAATAACTCCTTTGCCTGTGTTTACTTTTTCAATTATTTCTCATCTTATTACTACAAGTAGCACTTGTAGCTGTCTGTTTATTAGTCATAGTTATAATAGATATACTTGCTTTAGCCTTGATCTTATCGAAAATGCCTCTAATTTAAGCTATAATATATAATATTCTCAGCTGGATTTGGGTAGATGATGTTCACTATACTGATTTAAAGTCAGTGTCTTCACTGCTTTTCAACTTTTTAATAGATATTGGTGCTATGTTTCTCAGATGCCCTTTTAGCATCTACATGTATGTTTATAATTGTCATAATGTTGAACCAATATAGGAACCCTGTCTTAAATATAGTATGATTATACTGCATAACTTAATACATTGTTGTAGCCTACTTATTAGTTTGTATTATTTCTTTGTGCCAGTTTTCATTAGGGAAATTGTTCTATAGATCCATTTCTCTACTTTGTTTCTCATGTTTAGGTGTCAAAATTAATGAACGAATGTTGAAAACTATATTTACAAGTAATAAGGAAAAACAAAATACTGTTAAGAAACAAAAAGAAAAATGTAAATTATATATACATGATTGGGCTGAAGCTAATTGCTTTTAATATCCCTTCCAGTCTTGGAAATTATTCCATGGTTCTCTAAAACTGAAGAAAAAATAAGACAGTCTTATGTTAAAGACCTACTGAATAACCTGGTATAGACATGCGATGAAGTTCTAGAGAGGGCAGGAATTAAAGAAGCTCTGAACATCCTAAAAGCTTGTCTCACAGGTGGTAAGTCTTGCATACACAACATAAATGGAAAGAGACTGGGGTATACAATGAAACAAGAAAGGGAGTGTCAAATGGGTAGCCTGGGGGATAAAGCTCTGTGCATTTGATGATCTTAACATTTTCCATGAAACAAAGAACAAATATCTTATATTTGATATTTAAGAAAACTTCAATTTTTTTTAATATCACATTAATTCTAGGGTGACTATTTTAAGTCATAAAATACTGGAACATTGAAAGAAATTGTCTCCAAGATTCAATTAAATATTTCCAAAA
Organism: Potorous gilbertii; assembly: GCA_028658325.1. NCBI lineage: Eukaryota > Metazoa > Chordata > Mammalia > Diprotodontia > Potoroidae > Potorous > Potorous gilbertii. The sequence continues at coordinate 70,892,266 of CM053771.1, read as the reverse complement.
TCCTTTTTTTTTTCCTTTTGTTCAGAGCCAACTTCTATGCTTTTAGAAATCAAATATCATTCTTCTTGGGTATCAGCACGTCATGTTTTGTGCTTTCTTCCTAATTTGCAATTTAAGAACAATTAGTAGATACTTTTCAAAGACTCCTCCTGCATGTGACATTCTGCACTGTAAAACTGATTTCACTCCAAAGTCATATTCTAGCCAGATCAAAGAGAAGTAGATATATCAAACTTCTCAAAAATTTCCTTTAGCCCTACGATTTAGCTCAACATATTTATTTATATTAATTTTATAATTACCATAAACAAAGCAATGTATTTGTGACCTTTTCAGTTTTGATCTCTTCAAATACATCTAAGATCACTCACTGATGTCCTCTCATCACTAAAGGCATGTATTCATACTTACTCTTCCATAAAATGACAGGAGTGTTTACTCACTATGCTCTTCACTTTCTCTTTCCTTGTATATGCATTGTAAAATAACCGTATGTCATATGGAATATGTATTAGCTATTTTTAAATTTCAAAATATAACATCATTTTTTACTTTAGATCTACTAGCAGAAACTTCTTTCATGTTTTTAATTAGTGTTCATCACCAGCAGCACCTTGAAAAAAAAACAGAGCACTAAATGCAACAAGCTAGAGGAAAGTGATTATTTCCAAGGTTTGATTAAACATTTGTGAAAATGATTTTGACATTTTTTCAAAGTCAGTTTTTGTTTCCTTAGCATCCAAATATCATTTCTTTTGTATATCAACTAGCCCAATCTTGTGCTTTCTTTGTCATTTATAATTTATGAACAATTAATACCTAATCATTAAAGACACCCTCTGTATGGGACATTGTTCAATAAAAGATTAATTTTTTGCTCTTAATACTATATTCTTTTTTCCAATTACATGTGAAGATAGTTTTTAATATTAATTTTATAAGATTTTTGAGTCCAGATGAGGACTTTTGGTTGCCAAGATGGTGGAGTAAGTAGTAAATTGCTGAAATAAACCAAGAAAATAGTGCTCCAGGAAAAATCCTGGAACAGCAGAGGAAGTGCCAGATGTAGTGTAGCAATTGTTTTGCCCAAGATTGGCAAGAAAAGTCTGTTTTTCTATGGTTAAAGATAAGTCTATTCCATGGCAGGAAGCACGCCAGCAAGCCAGCAGCAAGGCTCTCTTCAGCAAAATCCAGGATATCCTGATACTCAAGAAGGTTTAGTATGCAAATTAACACTAAGACTTCCACCTACCTTAGCATGAGAAGGGGAGCCACCAAACTACGGCTTAGAAATTCATCATGTTTACCACAGTCCCAGAAAGGCAGGCATCCCCCAGACACAGGGATTCCTGAGTTAGAATGCAGGCCTAGGTGGATAAGCATTCTTCAATATCTGGATATATATTTTTTTCAGTTTATTTATTTATTTTTAGCTTTCAATGTTCATTTCACAAGATTTTGAGTTTCAAATTTTCTCCCCCTCTCTCCCCTCCCCCCATGCCAAAACACTGTGCATTATGATTACCCCTCCCCCAATCCTATGGTCCATTCTATCACACCCCTTCTTTCCCTTATCTCCATATTCTGTCTTTTCTTATAAGGCAAGATAGTTTTCTATACCCCATTAATTGCATTTCTCATTTCCCAGTTAGGTGCAAAAACCATTTTCAACATTCATTCCTAAAACTTTGAATCCATCTTCTCTCCCTTCCTCCCTCCACACTTAACCCATTTAGGAGGCAAGCAACTCAATAAAGGCTGTGTATGGGACGTTTTGCTAAAGACTTTCATAATAGCCATGTTGTGAAAGATTAACTATATTTCCTTCCATCCTATCCTGCACCCCCCATTTATTCTACTCTCTCTTTTGATCTTATCCCTCCCCAAAAGAGTTTACTTCTAATTATTCTCTCCTCCCATTTGCCCTCCCTTCCATCATCCCACCATCCCACTTTTCCCCTTCTCCCCAACTTTCCTGTAGTGTAAGATAGATTTTCATACCAAATTGAGTATGCATGTTATTCCCTTCTTAAACCAAATGCAATTGGAAGAAACTTCACTCTTTCCCTCTCACCTCACCCCTTTCCTGTGCATTGAAAAAGCTTTTTCTTGGAGGCAGAGCCAGAGTAGAAAGATGTACATACACTAGCTCTTCCCCCACAGACCATAAAATACCTGGGAAGAAAAATTCTCAATGGATTCTGGAGCACCAGAGGCCATAGAGTGATGGAGTAGAGGAGATTTCCAGCCCAGGGTGATGTAGAGGGCTGGCAGAAGAGGTGTGTCGTGTGGGACACAGAGCAGAATGCATCCCAGCCTGGGCTGCACAGCATCAGGGGAAGCAGGCCTCAGGGGCAGAATCCCCAGCAGCAGAGGTTCACAGATCCCTCAGCCCACAGGCACCAAGGGTAGCTTCAAAGGTCAGTGAGAGGGTTTTTTCACCTCCATGACAAGGAAGCAGGATCCTCCCCTACCTCCCATGCCAGCAAGTGGCAGCTGCAGCATCTGTCACAGCAGTAGCACTGGACAGTGTCTGCGGTGGCTGACTGTGACCCCAGCAGACAGCAAACAGCATTCATTGTTCAATTGTTGGAGCCCTATGTGTAAAGACCATGGGGGAATTGAGCAGGTTATATGACACTCAGCCCTGAGTGGCATCCCTGCCCTTGCCTAAAGGCCCTGAGGGATTGAGCAACTGATCTGAATCTCACCCTCCAGCTAGGCCAGGGAGTAAATTCCTCTCCCTTGACTGCACCACCATGGAGGAACCAAGAACTTACAGGTCCCCAGAATGCACTGTACTCTTAACAAAGAACCCAGAAGTCAAGTAACTGGTTGGGGAAATGCCCCAAAAAGGAGAAAATATAAGACTGTTGAAGGATACTTTGTTGGTGAACAGGTATTCTCTCCCATCCTTTCAGATGAGGAAGAACAATGTTTACCATCACAGGAAGACATAAAAGTCAAGGCTTTTGCACCCCAAACCTCCAAAATAAATATGTAATGGTCCCAGGCCATGGAGGACTTTGAAAATCAAGTAAGAGAGGCAGAGGAAAAATTGGGAAGAGAAATGAGAGTGATGCAAGAAAATCATGAAAAGCAAGCTTGCTAAAGGAGACCCAAAAAATGCTGAAGAAAATAACACCTTTAAAAATAGGCTAGCTCAATTGGCAAAACCGGTCCAAAAAAGTCAATGTGGAGAAGAATGCTTTAAAAAGCAGAATTATCCAAATGGAAATGGAGAGTCAAATGCTCACTGAAGAAAATTGTTCCTTAAAAATGACAATGGAACAGATGGAAGCTAATGATTTAATGAGAAACCAAGAAATTACAAAACAAAACCAAAAGAATGAATAAAATGGAAGATAATGTGAAATAGCTCATTGGAAAAACAACTGACCTGGAAAATGGATCCAAGAGAGATAGTTTAAAAATTATGGGACTACCTGAGAGCCATGATCAAAGAAAGAGCCTAGACATCATCCTTCATGAAATTATCAAGGAAAACTACCCTGATATTCTAGAACCAGGGGGCAAAATAAGTATTGAGAGAATTCACCAATCATCCCCTGAAAGAGATCCAAAAAGAGAAACTCCTAGGAATACTGTAGCCAAATTCCAGAGTTTCTAGGTCAAGGAGAAAATATTGCAAGCAGTTAAAGAGAAACAATTTGGGTACTGTGGAAATATAATCAGGATAACACAAGATCCAGCAGCTTCTATATTAAGAGATTGAATGACTTGGAATATGATATTCCAGAAGTCAAAGGAACTAGGATTTAAACCAAGAATCCACTTATCCAGCAAAACTGAGTATAATACTTCAGGGGAAAATATGGTCATTCAATGAAATAGAGGACTTTCATGCATTCTTGATGAAAACTCCAGAGCTAAAAAGAAAATTTGACTTTCAAACACAAGAATCAAGAAAACCATGAAAAAGTAAACAGGAAAGAGATATCACAAGGGACTTACTAAAATTGAACAGCTTACATTCCTACATGCAAAGATAACACTTGTAACTTTAAACTTTTCTTCTCTGTAGTTGAAGAAATTATACACACACGCATATATATATATATATATATATATATATATATATATATATATATACATAGAGAGAGAGAGAGAGAGAGAGAGAGAGAGAGAGAGGAGGGAGCGGGAGGGAGAGGGAGGAGAGGGTGAGGGAGAGAGGGAGAGACAGAGAACACCGGGTGAGTTGAATAGGAAGGGATCATATCTAAAAAAAGTAAAATTAAGGGGAGAGAGGAGAATATATTGGGAGAAGAAAGGGAGAAATAGAATGGGACAAATTATCTTTCATAGAAGATGCAAGAAAAAGTTTTTCCAATAGAGGTAAAAGCAGGGCAATGAGAGGAAAAAAGTGTAGCTTACTTTCATCACATTCGGCTCAATGAAGGAATAACATGCACACTCAATTTGGTATGAAAACCCATCTTACACTACAGGAAAGTAGGGGAGAAGGGGATAAGCGGCATGGGGGGGATGATGGAAGGGAGGGCAAATGGGAGGAAGAAGTAATTAGAAGTAAACACTCTTGGGCAGGACAAAGTCAAAGATTAGAAGAAATGGGCAGCAGGATAGGATGGAGAGAAATAGAGTTAGTCTCATACAACATGAGTATTATGGAAGTCATTTGCAAAACTACACATATATAGCCTATATTGAATTGCTTGAATTCTCAGTGGGGATGGGTGGGGAGGAAAGAAGGAAGAGAATTTGGAACTCAAAGTTTTAGGAACAAACATTGAGAATTGTTTTTGCATACAACCGGGAAATAAGAAATACAGGTAATGGGGTATAGAAATTTATCTTGCACTGCATGACAAGAGAGAAGATGTGAATAGGGGAAGGGAGGAATGTTAGTAGGGAGGACTTACTGGTGGAAGTGGCAATCAGAATGCAAGGGCATTTTGGGGTGGGGAGAGGGGAGAGGTGGGGAAAAATTTAGAACTCAGGAGTTTGTGAAGTGAATGCTGAAAACCTAAAATAAATAAACAAATAAAAATTCAGCATTTCCTGAAAAAAAAATTTTTTTTCTTGCCTTATTTATGAGAGATAATTTGCCCCTTTCTCTTGTTGTCTCTTTCTGCTCCCAATATATTCCTCTCTCATCCTTTAATATTATTTTTTACATGACATCCATTTCTACTCAACTCACTCTGTGCCTTCTGTACATATATATATATATATATATATATATACACACACATATATATCTATGTATATATATGTATGTATGTATGTATGTATGTATGTGCATGTAATCCCTCCAACTACCCAAATACTGAGAAAAGTTTGAAGAGTTATAAATATTGTCTTTCCATGTAGCAATGTAAACAGCTCAACTTACTTAGTAAGTCCCTTATTTCTCTCTCCTGTTCACCTTTTCATGATTCTTTGATTCTTGTGCTTGAGAATCAAATTTTCTCTTCAATTCTGGTCTTTTAATCAAGAATGCTTGAAATTGTTCTATTTCATTGAATGACCATTTCTCCCCTTGAGGTATTATACTTACTTTTGATGGGTAGCTCATTTTTAGTTTTAATCCTAGTTCCTTTGAGATCATATCACATGCCAAGCCCTTCAATCATTTAATGTAGAAGCTGCTGGATCCTGTGTTATCCTGATAATATTTCCACCATACTCTAATTGTTTCTTTCTGGCTGCTTGCAATATTTTCTCTGTCACCTTGGAACTCTGGAATTTGTTTACAGTATTCCCAGTATTGTTTTCTTTTCAGATCTCTTTCAGGAGGTGATCAATGAATTCTTTCAATATTCGTTTTACCCTTTGGTTCCAGAATATCAGGGCAGATTTCCTTCATAATTTCATTAAAGGTGCTGTCTAGGCTCTTTTTTTGATCATGGCTTTCAGATAGTATCATAATTTTTAAATTGTCTCTCCTCCATCTATTTTCCAGGTCATTTGGTTTTTGAATGAGATACTTCACATTGTATTCTATTTTTTCATGCTTTTGGTTTTGTTTTATAATTTCTTGGTTTCTCATAAAGTCATTGGCTTCCATATGCTCCATTCTAATTTTTAAAGAACTATTTTCTTCAGTGAACTTTTGAACATCCTTTTCCATTTGGCTAATTCTGCTTTTTAAAGCATACCTCTCCTCATTGAATTTTTTGGCCTCTTTTGTCATTTGAGTTAGTCTATTTTTAAAGGTGGTATTTTCTCCAGCATTTTTTGGGTGTCCTTTGCCAAGCTGTTGACTTGCTTTTCCTGATTTTCCTGCATTGCTCTCATTTCTTTTCCCAACTTTTCCTCCACCTCTCCTACTTGATTTTCAAATATCCTTTTTGAGCTCTTCCATGGGCTGAGATCATTGCATATTTATTTTGGAGGCTTTGGATACAGAAGCCTTGACTTTTAGATCTTCCTCTGTTAGTATGCATTGTTCTTTCTCATCCATAAAGATGGAAGAAAATGCCTGGTCACCAAGAAAGTAACCTTATATTGTCCCATTCTTTTTCCTTTTGGGGGGCATTTTCCCATCCAGTTTCTTGACTTTTGAGTTCTTTGTCAAGAGGAGGTTATACTCTGGGGACTTGTAAATTCTCAGTTCCTCCAAGGTGGCACAAGCAAGGGACAGGCATTATTCCTCTTCTGATCTGCATTTTAGTCTGGGAGCAAATACAAGCACTGTTTTATGTGAGTAGAATTTTCTCTCCAAAGCCTCTGCCAGCTCCACCAGGCCAGTCAGCATTCCTCCTCAGGTCAGGCCCACCTGTCAGGCCCGAGCTTCTGATCAGTCATTCAATTTCTCCAGGGTCTTTAAGCCAGGGCTCCAGCAATGGAAACTGCAACTTCCTAGGACTGGTGCTAGACCACTGAGTTTCTTTCTCACCCAGGTGAAAAACTTTCTCAATGACCTTTGAAGTTGTCTTTGAAGTAGGCATTTGTGAGTTGAGGGATCTAGGATCTACAGCTGCTGCTGGTGGTACCTTGAAGCCCACTCTGATCCTGTCCCTACCACGTGGTCAAGGCCATGCTGTGCTCTTCTTCATGCCCAGTGTGACAAACCTTTCTTGTCAGCCTTCCAGGTTGCGCTGGGCTGAAAATTTCTTTCACTTTATCGTTTTCTGGCTCCTGCTGCTCTAGAATTTGTTTAGGGTGATTTTTTACAGGTATTTTATGGACTGTGGGAGGAGAGCTTCTAGAGGTGTTTCCTTCTACCCCACCATCTTGGCTCCATTCCCTTACAGTTTTATTTTAAAACGACAACTGAGACTTGAAAAACATGTATATATCAAAGGTGGATGAGCAGCCCTGAAAATGGCTTGGGCAGAATGCACATGAGAAAGGGACAAAGCCAAGATGGTGGAGTAAAAGCAGGAGCTTGCTAGAGTTCTCATCCCAAGTGCCTCCAAATGCCTGCAAAAAATAGCTCCAAATAAATTCCTGAGCTTCACAACCAAAAAAAGGACAGAATAAAACAAATCTCTAGCCCAAGACAACAAGAAAGCCGACAAGAAGCTTCTATCACTCTGGGCTGGGAGCATAGTGGTTCACAGTTGAACTTGGGCTATGCCAATACATAACAGGTCAAAGTAGGCCTTCAGGGACTGAATCACTGGCACCTATGGCAGTTTCCAGACTTCTCGACTTACAAATGCTAAAAACAGCATGTTAGTTCAGTGGAAAAAACAGTGGGACTTGGTCTGGTTGGGGTGTGTGTCCTCACCCCAGGGTTGGAAGAAGAATAGTTCACACTCATTGACAGAATATATGAAGGGTTTTTTTTTTTAAGGATAGTGAGACATGGAAGAATTTGTAGTCAATAGAGAAGCAATTAGTAAATAAAGATTACTATGAGAATGGCTATGATAGATGGACCATAGGAGGTAGAAGAATAGGATTACTTTTGAATATAGAGGGAATAAATTTTTCAAATAAAGGGACCACTTCATGGGAAAAAGAAGTGTGGCAAAAGGATCTGAGTGATATGAGAAGAGGAGGAGGGAATAAACGGGACCTCTTGGAGAATGACCCTCAAATTTTTCAATTTATTATTAGGTAAAGGTTCTCAGTGAAGAGGAATTGGCAAGAGAACTCACTGAATTTTAGAAGTATGATGAAATGTTTTGTAAAAGTTGTGCTGAGAGGGATACCAAACTTGTTAGGATATATATACATATATATATGTATATATATATATATATTTATATATTCTTCGTGAGAGTAAAGGTAAGATTATGTAGTATAAATCTGAGTTGGATGCACTCAGCATGGTTTTCTGATTTTCTCCATTTTTGTTAAGCATCAGAAGTTCTGCAAAAGCAGTAGATGGCAGGAGTGATAGAAGACTAATGCTTGGCATGGCAAGATCAGTACTAGGATAATATTTCTATTTAAATGAGAAGCAAATAGTTAAATAAAAATAGAAGATGGTCAGACTCAGGAAGAGAATAACCTAACTTGAACAACGTAGTGAGAAAGTCAGCATGTTGCCGTAGATTACCTCCTGGATTTGCACATAGAGGAGAAGATTCCAAATCTTGGCTCTCTTACTTAATGTCTATATGACTTTATTTTATCTAATCTCTTTGGACTCTTGTCACCTATCCTCTATGGTGCCCCCCAGATCTGTCTAAGATAATATGTTCCTATGGGAAACCTGAGTCTATCTCTGCGAAGTGGCTCTCAAGTTGGGAGACTGCTAGATGAGTAAGTGTTTTTCTGGAGAGTTTACCATGAGAGCCATGATGAAGATGGAAAATATCTTATAGGTCACTTTTCCCCTCATAGTATGGAGACCATGTGTGATAGTTTTAAACTGTATAGTGTTCCATGTTATAGTTTTAATGATAGAACATAAATATGAAGTCATGAAGTTATTTTTCCTAAGTGATCATAATATCTGTCCGTAATTTTCCACTGTTAAGTCTGTGTCAGGCAGATAGGGCTCATAGTTTTTGTGCTTTGTTTTTTTTTTCTTTGATTGGATGTAACTTGAATACTGCAGTGGTCTGAACTAGTGTTCTTTTCTTTCTTTCTTTCTTTTTTAATAAATATAATGAAAACTTTATTGCATTGTAACCAATGAATAGGAAGAATTTATTTATTTATTTAATATAAATTTATTTATTTAACTTTTTACATTCATTTTCACAAGATTTTGGGTTCTAAAATTTTCTCCCCATTTGTCCCCTCCCCCACACCAGTACACTGAGCATTCTAATTTCCCGTATGACCAATCTGCCCTCTCTTCTATCATCCCTCCCTTCCCATGTCCCCATCTTCTCCTTTGTCCAGTAGGGCCAGATAACTTTCTATTCCCCATTACCTGTATTTCTTATTTCCTAGTAGCAAGAACAATACTCAACAGTTGTTCCTAAAACTTTGAGTTCCAACTTCTCCCCATACCTCCCTCCCCACCCATTCCCTTTGGGAAGGCAGGCAATTCAATATAGGCCATATCTGTGTAGTTTTGCAAGTAACTTCCATAATAGTCGTGTTGTGTAAGACAAACTACATTTCCCTTCATCCTATCCTGCCCCCCCATTGTTGCTATTCTCTCTTTTGATCCTGTCCCTCCCCAAGAGTGTTGACTTCAAATTACTCCCTCCTCCCATTGCCCTC
>CM053771.1:70849133-70882151 GCA_028658325.1 Potorous gilbertii | reverse complement strand
GATATCTATTTCAGATGTTGGGAATACAGAGGCCTTGACTCTTACATCTTTACCTGATGGTAAGCAGTTTTCTTCCTCATCAGAGAGGAAGGTTGGAATCATTTGGTCACCAAGAAAATAATCTTCTATGGTCTTATTTTTTTCCCCCTTTTCTGGGCATTTTCCCAGCCAGATACTTGACTTCTGAGAGTCCTCTCCACACCCACCTAGGTCTGCCCAGCTAGTGCTTGGGGTCTGAGATTCAAATGCTGCTCCCCAACCTCAGGGCTTTTGGCGGCAGGCCTGGCTGCTATTCAGGGTAAGATTATATCAGGTTGTCAGGTGGGGGCAGGGCTGCCTCCCAGGCTCAGTTCCCTCAAGGGGTTTATGCAGAGACCTTCTGTAATGGAGCTACTGCTGAGTTCCTGCCTGCTCTGGGAGCCTTAGGCCACCCACTGCCTCTGCTGTTGCCTCCTGAGGGGGCCCGAGTTATGGAGACACCCTCCTCCCCTCTCAGCCCGTCCAGACATCTCTCTCACTGACCTGTGCGTCTGTGGGTGGAGGGACCTTCGCGGCTGCTGGAGATTCCATCCCTGAAGCCTGCTCAGATCAGCTCACTCCTCTTAGTGCCATGTGGCCAGGGCAGGTCAGGGCCTTGCTCCCATCAGGTGCACGATGGACCTTTGGGATCGATTTTTCAGGCCTCTCTGGAACGGAAATCTCCTTCACTGTGTTGCTGTGTGGCTTCCACTGTTCCAGAATTTGTTGGGAGTTCTTTTTATAGGAAATCCATGAGCTGTGGTCTTGGAGCTAGAATATGCGAGTCTTTCTACTCCACCATCTTGACTCCACCTCCCCAGTCTTCTTTTCTATTGCCTTACATAGATAGTTAAATTCAGATGTTTCCGCCATTGCATAATGGAACTTTCTCTCACTATGCTCCACCCTAGTCTGTATTAATAAGTGATTAACAGATAACTCTGTTATATCTGAGTTTGAATAGAGATGACCACTCCTATATCTGTTATGTATTTCTGATTATCAATCAAGTGTTGTCTTATTCTAGACAAATTTGTCTTCTAATGTACAACTTTAAGCATGTTTACCTCTTGACATATACTTCCCCCTTGTCCTGGATGAGTTTCTTGTATCCTTGAGGGTGAATCTTTGTTTATTTTGAAATATAATGTGCATGCTGTTGGATTTTTTTTTTCTTGCTTTCTTGCTGTGCCACATAATAATACAACTCTTTCTATCACCTTCTTGAATGTCAGTTTTCTAGAAATTCCTAAACCTACATTTATGCTTTAATCTGAGTTATGAGGCCAAGTAAGAAATGAGAAAATTTTTGTATTGAAAAACAAGTTGAAAGACAGAGAGATAAATTTAGAAAGGAAGAGAATGAAAAAGAAATAATGAGAGAAATAAAAATAAAAGCAGTTAGGAAAGAATGAAGGAAGGAAAGAAGGAAGGAAGGAAAGAAGGAAAAAAGAAGAAAGTAAACACAGAAGGAAGAAAGAAAGAGAAAGGGAGGGAGGGAAGAAAGGAAAAGAGAGAGAAAAAAGAGAAAGAGACAGAGACAGAGCACAGCAATTGGGGAGTGCTATTTAGCCTGATCAGATAATTTTCTATGATCAAAGAACAAATATATCTTCCCTTTGAAAAAGAAATACATGTCCTTGTTGGTCTCCTATACATTGAGTAGTTCATCATGGAAAGCATAAAAATCTTTATCCTTTAACACAACAATGGGACAGGATAGGTCAGTGAAAAAATAAGCATATAAAAATAATTCTGAAGAATCTAGACCTCTACCTAAATTTTGGCAGACAAAAAGATGTGACAAAGTAGATAAAAATAATAAAACTGTGATGTGAATTGGTACTTTTTTTTCTCTAGAAGAGCAGATGATTGAATTAATCAATCATTGAGTTTAGTACCTCCCATTGATTAGGGGATATTTTAGGACTTGGAGTTACAGAAATAAAAAAAGAAACAATCCTTGTATTCAATGAGCTTACATGCAAAAGGAGGAGGCAATGTATACATTGATAGGCATATGTGAAACAGTTATAGTTTGCGCAATGAATAAATGATATATTATTTATTATGTTACATCCATATGTTTATGTATTATATATACACAAATATACAAACATATGTTTATGTGTGTATGTACAGATGTGTGTATGTATATATGTATGAATGTATTGTACTATAATGAACTGAGCAAGTACAAGATAACCTTGAAGGGGGAAGCACTAGAACTGGAGAAATCAGGAAAACTGTCATACAAAAGAAGATTCCTGAGCCTTGAGAACTAGGGTTTCCTAGAAGCTGCCTTAGGGAAGGGCATTTCAGACCTGGGGGAGAGAAGAAAAAGAGAACAGGGGACAGAACACAGATGATCAAAAAGGCCAGTATACTTGACCTATAGAATGTATGAAGGAGAAACGTGAAGGAAGACTGGGAAAGGTAGGTTGGGATCAAGTTGTGAGGAATAACAAATATCAGGGAAGTATGAGGTATATAGAGCTGTAAGATGAACCTTTACTTAAGGAAAATCAACTGTGTTCTCTGTGGAGTACAGATCAGAATGTCCAATAAAAATTGAGAAGGGGTATCCACAAGTGCTGTCAGTGAGATATCAGCAAGCGTCAGATGATGGAGAGGTCAGGAAGGGCTGCTGGTGAAGGCATGCTTAGACAGGTTTGTGTTAACCTGACATGTTAACCTAACAACTGCAGAAAGACATTTTGGTATTCCAGAAAATGTCACAAGAACATCAAGTAACTTTCAAACTAGGTGATTCTTGCCTGTTTTTAGTTACTAATATAGGCAGAAATGACAATGACAAAAGGAATCTAGAAAGCACAATTGTGGACTCTGAAATTTTGCATAGAAAAGGAAGAATTGGGGGTGGGGGGCAGACCCAAGATGATGGAGAGCAGCTACTCACCTAAACTCTTAGACAAACTCCTTCAGACACCTCTAAAAATAGAATCTGACTAAATTTTGGAGGGGTAGAATAAAATAGGAGACAAATAGTGGCAGATCACAGCCCAGGACAGACTGGAAGGCTGATGGGAAGGTTCTGTTCCATGGGGGTGGAGGAGTACACAGCACACAGCATGCAGGCTGCATAAGTGCATCCCCATTTCAGCAGTGCCCAGTAGGAAGTTGTGGGCGGTCTGAGGAAGCAGCTTCACTGCAGGAATCTCTGGCATATCATTCCAGGGCTGGAGTCCAGCAGAACCTAGAGAGCAACATCTGCGGAGCCCTGCAGCAGCTGCTCCTCAGACTATCACCCTGCAGATTAAATGTCTGTAAGTTACCTCCTTGAACTTCCAGGAGCAAAAATGGCAGAGTGATTAGTAAATGCTCTCTCCCTATCCCCTGGCTTACCTCAAAGGAACCATAAAATATTTCCCCAGAAAAATCCTGAACAATGGGATCAGCAGAAGGGCAAACAGTCTCATAGTACATGAAGCCAGCAAAATGACTGACAATACCTCTTGCTGTGGCAGAAGGGCTCCAGTGTAGAACTGGAGCTGTCCCAGACAGCCCCACATCAGCAAACTGGGAGGAGATCCTGAGATCTGGGGGGTGGAGTGCCACAACTACTAACACCAGGCTCCCAGGAATGCCTCAGCACACCAGGGGAATTGGGAAGATACTGGGGCAGCGAGGATCACCAGCTGCTGAGCTTGTCTATGCTATAGCTCAACAGAGGAAACCTCGTGTGGACAAATCACCCCTCCCACACACTTAACAAGCTAGCTCCAGGGTAAATCCGGGAAAACACAAAAAAGACTTTACCTGGGCTCTACTTTCTCACATCAATCAGCTCAGCACCAGGTAAACTACAGCACTTTAGCTTCTAGCTCAAAGAACCAGAGGCTACAACACACAAAGCCTCATAATCAGGAGTTGGAAGCAAAGAAGGAAAAAAAAGACCATAGAATCTTTCTTTGGGGACAAGGAGCAAAGTACAAATACCAAAGAGATCAGGATTGAGACAGTACTCTCATCTGAAACTTCAGAAAGGGCTATGAATTGGTCACAAGCACAAAGTGCACTCTTGGAAGAGCTAAAGAAGGATTTTAAAAGCCAAATTAGAGAAATAGAAGAAAAACTGATGAATGGTTTTAAAAGTATGAAAAAAGAAATCACTGAAGAGAAGAGCTACTTAAAAAGGAAAATTGGACAAATTGAAAAGAAAGCAAAAAAACCTAACTGGGAAAATTGGACAAATGGAAAAGGAAGTACAAAAACTAAATGGAGAAAATAATTCCTTAAAAGGACTAATTGGGCAGATGGAAAAGAAGATGCAAGAGTTAATGGAGAAAACACGTTGATAAAAATTAGAATTGGGCAAGTAGAAGCTAACGAGTCTATGAGACATCAAAAATCATTCAAACAAAATTTAAAGAATTAAAAGATAGAAGAAAATGCAAAATATCTAACTGGAAAAACAACTGACCTGGAAAAATGATCCAGGAGAGCAAATCTAAGAATTATTGGCCTACAAGGAAGCCATGAAGAAGAAAAGAGTCTGGATAATATCTTTCAAGAAATCATCAAGGAAAATTTCTCAGAAGTTCAAGATCCAGAAGACAAAATAGTCATCAAAAGAATTCATCATTCATCTCTGGAAAAAGATCTCAAAATAAAAACACCAAGGAATATCGTTGACAAATTCCAGAACTATCAAGTGAAGGAGAAAATAGTGCAGGCAGCAAGAAAGAAACCATTCACATATTGAGGAATTACAATCAGAATCACACAAGGCCTTGCAGCTTCTATGTTAAAAGATTAAAGGAATTGGAATATCATATTCAGTAAGGCAAAGGAATTGGGACTACAACCAATGATCAATTACCCAGCAAAATTGAGCATATTCTTTCAGGCATGGAAATGGACATTCATTGAAATAAGGGATTTCCAGAACTTACTGATAAAAAGGCCAAAAAACAATTGAAAATTGAATCTTCAAACACAGGTCTCAAGAGAGGCATAAAAAGGTAAACAGGGGAAGAAAAGATGTTACTCAATATGGGCATCTTCCCTATAAGGGAAGATGATCCTTTTTAATCTTGAAAATTGTATATTTATTATGAAATACAAAAGGGATATACATAGATACAGAGAGCAGGTAAAAGTAAATGATGTGATGATAACAAATGTGATTTAAGGATGCGAAGGGATTGTAACAGGAGATGTGAGAACGAGGAGGCAGAACATGGCAAATTACATCACAGGAAGAAGCACAAAATGTTTTTACAGTAGAGGGAAAGAGGGGAAGGAGATGAGCATTGTTTTATATTTACTCTCATCTGATTTTATTCAAGGAGGGAACACCAAAGTTAATTAAGTCTATAAATCTAACTAGCCATGTAGGTAGTAGGAAAGGAAGGAAGAAAGAAAAGGGAGGGGAGACTAAAAGGAAGGGAAGAAGTAACAAGGGCAAAAGGGAGTAAAAGGGAGGGGGATTTGAAAGAAAGAAGGGAAGACTGTGGGAGGTCGTGGTCAAAAATTAAAACTCCATTGTGGAGGGGAAGGGGGAATGGAGAAACAAAAGCACAAAAGGGGGAAGAGGATGTAGGGAAAGATGCAGATAGTAATCATAACTGTGAATATGAATGGGATAAACTCTCCCATAAAAATGAGACAGATTGCAGAATGGATTAAAAATCATGATCCAACAGTCCATTGTTAACAAGAAACACATGTGAAATGAGGAGATACACAGGGTAAAGTTAAAATGTTGGAGTAGAATATGTTGTGCTTCATATGATATAAAAAAGCAGGGGGAAACAATCCTAATCTCAGACAAAGCAAAAGCAGAAATGGATCCAATTAAAAGACTTAAGTAAAGAAACTATATCCTGCTAAAAGGCACTATAGACAACGAAGCAATATCATTACTAAACATATATTTTCCAAGAGGTATAGCATCAAAATTTTTACAGGAGAAGGTAAGGGAATTACAGGAAGAAATAGACAGCAAAATTCTACTAGCAGGGGACCTCAACCAACCCCATCTGAACTTGATAAATCTAACTTCAAAATTGTCAAGGAAGAAGTTAAGGAGGTGAATAAAACTCTGGATAAGGTAGATATGATAGATCTCTGGAGAAAAATTGAATGGTGATAGAAAGGAATGTACTTCTTTCTCAGTGGTACATGGCACATATACAAAAATTTGCCATGTACTAAGGTACAAAAACCTCAAAATGCATTGCAGAAAGGCAAAGATAGCCAATGCATTCTTCTCAGATCAAAATGTAATAAAAATTATATGTAATAAAAGGCCATGGAAAGGTAGACCAAAAATTAATTGGAAACAATGTAATCTAATCTTAAATAATGAGTGGGTAAAGCAATAAATCATAGAAACAATCAACAACTTCACTCAAGAGAATGCTAGCAATGAGACAGCCTACCAAATTTTATGGGATATTGCAAAAACAGTTCTTAGGGGAAGTTTTATATCATGGAATGCCTACATGAATAAAATAGAGAAAGAGGAGATCAATGAAGTGGGCATTCAGCTGAAAAAGCTAGATAAAGAACAAATTGGAAATCCCCAAGTAAACATCAAATTAAAAATACTGAAAAACAAAGGAGAGATTAATAAGATTGAAATTAAGAAAACTATTGAACTAATAAATAATATTAAGAGCAGGTTTTATAAAAAAAAACAATAAAATTGGTAAACCTTTGGCCAATTTGATTTTAAAAAAAAGAAAAAAGAAAGCCAAATTACCAAAATCAAAAATGAAAAGAGTGAAATCATCAACAGTCAGGAGGAAATTAAAACAATAATTAGAAATTGCTTTGTCCAAATGTATATCCATAAATCCGACAATCTAAATGAGGTGGATGATTTTTTTTCAAAAAAACATTAAATTTCTCAGATTAGCTGAAGAGGATATTGAATACTTAAATAACCCCATCTCAGAAAAAAGAAATTGAACAAGCCATCATTGAATTCCCTAGGAAAAAAATCTCCATGGCCAGATGGATTTACAAGTGAATTCTACCAATTATTTAAAGAATGGTTAATTCCAGTACCATATAAATTATTGGGAAAAACTGCCCAAGAAGAACTGCAAAATTCTTTTTATGATACAAATACGGTTCTGATACCTAAACCAGAAAGAGTCAAAACAGAGAAAGAAAATTACAGACTGATTTCTCTAGTGAACATAGATGCAAAAATGTTAAATAAGATTTTAGCATAAAGAATACAGCAACTTATCCTGAGAACAATGCATTATGACAGGTAATATTTATACCACAGTAATGCAGGGCTTGTTCACTATTTGGAAAACTATTAACATTATTGATCATATCAACAACAAATCTAACAGAAACCACATGATTATCTCAATAGATGCAGAAAAGCTTTTGAGAAAATACAGAAACTATTCCTATTGAAAAAACTAGAGAACAGAGGAATAAATGTAACTTTACATAAAATAATAAGCAGTACTTACCTAAAACCTTCAGCAAGCATTATATGCAGTGGGGATAAGCCTGATGCATTTCCAGTAAGATCAGGGGTGAAACAAAGATGTCCATTATCACTACTGTTTTTCATTATGGCACTAGAAGTGTTAGCTACAGCAATAAGAGAAAAAAGAGGAATTGAAGGAATTAGAATAAGCAACAAAGAAAATAAGTTATCACTCTTTGTAGATGATATGATGATATACTTAGAGAATCCCAGAGAATCAAGTAAAAAACTACTTGAAATATAAAAAACTTTGGCAAAGTTGCAGGCTACAAAATAAACCCACACAAATCTTCTGCATTTCTATATATTACTAACAAAGCCCAACAACAAGAGATAGAAAGAGAAATTCTGCTTAATGCTAGGGTCGGCACTATGATATATTTGGGATTCTACCTGCCAAAACAAATCCAGGCACTATATGAACATAGTTACAAAACACTTTTCACACAAATAGAGTCAGATCTAAGTTAGTGGAAAAACATCAGTAGCTCATGGGTAGGCTGAGCCAATGTAATAAAAATGGCAATTGTACCTAAATTAATTTACTTAGTGCAATACCAATCAAACTATCAGATTATTATTTTCTAGAACTAGAAAAAATGACATCAAAATTCATTTGAATTAACAAAAGGTCCAGAATATCAAGGCAACTAATGAAAAGAAATGCTATGGAAAGTGACCTAGCTCTACCAGATCCCAAATTGTATTATGAAGCAGCAATTATCAAACCCACTTGGCTCTGGCCAGGAAACAGAAGAGTAGACCAGTGGAATATGTTAGGTACTCAAGACACAGTAGTCAATGAATATAGCAATCTACTGTTTTTTTTAAAACCAAAGACCCCGACTTCTGGGATGAAGACTTACACTTTGACAAAAATTGCTGGGGACACTGGATAACAGTGTGGCTGAAACTGGGCATAGACCAAAACCTGACACTGTACACAAGAATAAAGTCCAATTGGATACATGATCAAGGTATAAAATTGATGCTATAAACAAATTAGTGGAGGAAGGAATAGTATATTTATCAGATTTATGGAGAATGGAGAAATTTTTGATGAAACAAGAGATAGAAAACATCATAAAGTGCAAAATGGATAATTTTGATTACATTAAATTGAAACATTTTTGCACAAAGAAATCTAATGCACCCAAGATTAAGTGGAAAGCAGAAAAACAGGAAAGAAGTTTTACAACTACTCTGTGATAAATGCCTCATTTCTAAAATATATAAAGAACTGGGTGAAATATACAAGAATACAAGTCATTGCCCAATTGATAAATAAATGGTCAAAGGTTATGAACAGGCAGTTTTTAGAGGCAGAAATTAAATCTACCTATAGTTATATGAAAAAATACTCTAAATCACTATTGATTAGAGTGATGGAAATCAAAACAACTCTAAGATACCACATCACACCTATCAGCTTGACAAACATGACAAAACAGGAAGATGCAAAGTGTTGGAGAAAAGGTGGAAGAGTTGGAACACTAATTCATTGTTGATGGAGTTGTGAGCTGATCCAAACATTCTGGAGAGTAATTTGGAACTATGTCCAAAGGACTAAAAAAATATGCATATCCTTTGACCCAGAAATACTGCTTCTAGGACTGTATCCTCAAGAGATCATAAAAATGGGAAAGGGTCCCACATGTAAACAAATATTTATACCAGGTCTCTTTGTGGTGGCCAAAAATGGAAAATCAAGGCGACCTTCATCAATTGGGGAATGGCTTAATCAATTGTGGTATATGAGTATAATCGATTACTATTGTACTATAATAATGAGCAAAAAGACTTCAGAGAGGCCCAGAAAGACTTATACAAACTGATTCTGAGTGAAAGGAGTAGAACCAGGAGAACTTTGTACACAGCAACAACCACAGTGTGGGAGAATTCTGGTAGACTTAGTACTTCACTGCAATGCAAGGACATAAATAATTCCCAGTGGTCTGTTAAGGCAAAATGCCTTCCACATCCAGAGAAAAAACCATGGAATTAGATTGCAGAATGAAGCAGATCATTTTCTCTTGTATTATATTTGGGTTTGTTTTGTGATTTCTTCCATTCATTTTAATTCTTCTATGCAACATGACTAAGGTGAAAATGTATTTTATAGGAATATATGTATAAAACCTATATAAAACTCTATGCTGTGTCAGGGAGGGAGTGGAGAGGCAGGGTAGAATGGCAGGTGGGAGGGGAAGAATCTAAGATACATGGAAGTGATGTAGAACACCGAAAATAAATAAAATAAAAATAATATTAATAATCATAAAAGAAAGTGAAGAATTTGAAAGCAGAGGTGAGGGTGGAGAGGGACATATATTCAAGTTGTATTTTGAAAACAAGCCAGTAGCTCTTTTTTCTACCCCTGCAAACAGTGAAAAATAGCAGAAATTCAGTTAGGAAATATACTGTTACTTAATATATCTTAGTTCTTTACAAATCAGCCATAAATGTGTGGACAATTGGAGGTGGTCCATCAGCAGATTTTGCACCTATGTTCCAAAAAACAAACAAGTACATAGCTCCCAGCACCCTCCAAAACTGGTCAGAGACAGTCTTAGCATAAAAGCTCTAAATCCAGAGACAGTGGGATCAGAGGGTAGGTAACAGCTGCACTTCCCTGTAAAGGCAAGAGAAGTAGGATCCTTGCTTTATTTTCTTTTTGTTTTAGTATAATCAAGATGGTAAAATGACCCTATTTGTTCCAGGATCCATGGCCATTTAGACTGCAAGGTCAGAGATCATGGAAGGGTGCATTTTAAGGGAAAGCAAAATAGGAATTTTTGCTGTTTGGTTTTACTAAAGTGCCTCTCATTGAATAACGAAATTAAAGATCTCCCCCACTCATTAATGGGCCTGCCCATTGAGGGAAGTTTCATTAAGGAAGTTGTTTTATAGGAGGGTCCTAAATATCTTTTTTTCCTACTGAGACACTGATTCAGAGGGTCATCCTCTTTGGCTCTGAAAGGCATGTAAATACTCTGAGGGTGAGGTTTTACTTTGGGGCTTCATATTTGGGAGAAGATTTGTGTGCCTGATGAGACTCTGGGAAGCCTCTAAATAGCCCCCAGCTTTGAAAATACAGATGTTGGTGCTTCCTTCTATGGTAACTATGGTCAGACACTTGAACCTGTCTGTTGAATTGTGTTGTACGCATTGCTTACTCTTAGTTTGAAAGAACTGTCCTCTGATTTAAATTTCTCTATATTTTTTCTAAAGTTCAATGTGCTGACTTTTTCCCCTGAACTACCTGAATGATACATGTGCTTGATTAAAGTGTTTGTTAACTCCTCAAAAATTGCCTTTCCTTTCAGAGAAGCAGATCATATAATCTGTGATAGCAGGCCCCCCAGTGTATGTTAGGGTGCTTACTGATACATACACATATCCCTCCCCAAATTAAAAAAAACCCAATAAATCATATTAGAAAAGTTTGAACATGAATAGAATTAATGAGCCAATGCTAGATAACAGCAAAAAGAAAATAATTTTGTTTTTCTGTTTTTCGCTTTTGGGATAAAGAAAAGAGCAAAGATGACCTAAGATAAATTCTTAGAGCTGTGTTCTGATAATCTGAAATGGAGAGAAGATTTACTGGCTGAATTCTTTTGTTTAATTGTTTCTCTTTTGGTTTGAATGATCTTTGAACAAGAAAAATTTATGATGAAAATGGAAAAAAGGAAGATAAAAATCCATGAAAAACAGAGAGTTGGTGAGACAATATTTAGCTATTATCTAAGGTAACAGATTATATGGAAATTATACCTTAGCATATGGGAAAGAGTTAATTGGTGTAGAGAATAGAATGTTGGACATGGAAGTCAAGAAAACTGAACCCAAATACTGCCTTTAAGACCTTGGACAACTCATTTGACATCTCTGTTCTTCCATTTTCTCCTCTGTAAAATGAAGTGACTTTAAATTCTAAATGAATGATATACATTTTCAGATGCAATTGTTAAGTAACTCTGTGTGACCTTTGAATGACTATTTTCATAGAATTGTCACTGCATACCCAGAAAGGAACAGGTATTTTTAAAATGGAGGAAAGTAAAGAGTATTAACTTTGATTTCAATACAAATTCAAAAGGGGATTATTAAAGGAATTATTAGGAAAAATTAGAAAATTAGGAGAAATGCACTAATAAAATAAGACAGTTTTGGTAGGTGATGGTACCAATATTCAGAAAGATAATCATGCAATACCAAATTAAACCAAATTCAATGCAAAGTAATTTATTAGGGTAAAATGTAAAGCCTAATTTTAGGTTCCAGAAATCAGCTTTTCAAATACAAGGTATAGATGAGTTGGTAAAACAGCATTTTATGGTGGTAGGGGTGGTGGAGGAATTTCTGAAATTATGAGTCACTGAATTACACAATGGGGAATTCAATATGTGAATGAGTGTTCATAAATTTTATATGATTGTATATTCCAGGGACTGTTGGTTAATGAAATACTAATGTTATTTTGGGTACCTAATCTGCCCTGCTCAAAACAGCTATGGGATATTGGTTCAGTTCTTAGCTCTTCATTTTAGGAAAGATGTTCTAAGCTGGAATTTCTACACATGAGTGACCAGGAATGTTTAAAGCTTTAAGTGTCTGTTAAAAGATAATCATGAATAATTTGATAGCCTGTGTGTGTGTGTGTTCGTCCTTTGTTGTCTAAGAAGACCATGCCATCAGAGAAATGATGACATGACTTATACTTGACTTTGTTTTGAGGGAGGGCTGTGCAGTTCACCAGTCTCAATTCTCCAGAGCCATCCGAATCCAGTGACCAGATATTCATCAGGATGACTGGAGATGACCCAGGATGAGACAATTGGGGTTAAATGACTTGCCCAAGCTCGCACAGCTAGTGAGTGCGGTGTCTGAGGTGAGATTTGAACTCAGGTCCTCCTGACTCCTGCAGTGGTGCTCTATCCACTGCACCATCTAGCTGCCCAATTTGCTAGTATTTAGCCTAGGGATGAGTAGACTTACAGGTTACCATGATGCATGCCTTTAGGCACTTTAAGTAATGTGAAAATAAAAAAGATTGGATTTCTTTTGCTTGTTTATGGAGGGTAGAATTTGGAACATTTGGTAAAAGTTATAAAGATCCTGCTTTCAGATTGACATAAGAATAACTTCCAAACAATTATAGCAACACAAATGCAAAATGGACCACTTTGAAAAGAGGTGAATTTCCCCTTAATGGAATTTTCCCCAGAAAGCCTGGAGAGCACTTCTAAGGAAATGAATTTCAAGTCTCTTCCACTTCTGACATTATGTGATTCCACCAGTTTAACAACTGAATAGCGTCAACCACTAAACAAAGGGTTGGTTAAAATAAACAAACTGAATCAGTTTCCCTCTTAATGGAAAGGCTATCCTAAGAAGAAACAGACTAGGATCCCTCTCTTGACTAAAGGTTTCTTATAAGAACAAACAAAATGGTGTTTACCCATTTTACTAAAGTTTTGTTCAAGAACAAATGGAATTAAGTTCTCTTTATCAAAAGTTTGACCAAGGAACAAATAGAATCAGGCTGTATTCGTGCTATGTCATGCTTATTTATTCTCTTTAAGTTAGAGAATCATGCACACATGGGAATCAGAAAAATAATTCTAAACTCAGAGGTAAACTAGTTGAAGGAGATGCTTTATTGACTTAGAGCAATCCCAACTCAAAGTGCCTCTGTCAACAAAAATTATAGTCTCCATATATGTTAACCTTAATATGAGAAAGGAATTTCATAATAGGAAAGTCTATGAATACAATAAGAGAAGTGAAGGATCAAAGTGCCCATTGAAATTATAGACCCAGGGTATCTGCTTTCCTTTTGTCATTAACATGACTATCTATATGGCATAAGATACCGTAATGTGTCCATAAAATACCAAAATAAGAAATATATAGAAATATAAAATAAAGATCAGGAGTAGAATACACTAAGGGACAAAAAGCTGATCTTAGACAAAGTTAAAAATAGATTAAATACAATTAAATATAGATTTAGTCAAAGGAGAAAAAAGACTATATGTCAACTATATTAATCTTATATTGTTTTACAATTCTTAAAATAACTAGACAGTATGAGGTGGGAATATTTGTGTTGTATAGGAAACAATGATTTGGTGGACTTAGGAAAATATGGAAAGATTGAGACCTATTAAAGAAGACATTATTTTTCGCCCTCAGAAAAACAGAGGAAAAACAAATATAGTACTGTCTTATGAAGATGTATATGAATGTATATATCTATATATGAGTATGAATATAGATAATTTAGCATATATATGTGCATTTCAATGTATGTTTATGTATGTGTATATATGTATATATTTGCCCACATATATATACACTTTTGTATATGTATATTTGCACATGTAAGTGTGTGTGTGTCTATCCCCCTGAATAATTGTAGCTTTCTTAGGGGAGAGGGGAGGAAGGGGGAAAAAAAACAAAGTAAAAAGCACACAGCAGAGAACAAATAAATACTAACAAGGAAAAGATGACATCTAAGAACACAAAGAGTAATTTTTATTATGTAGGCTTTCTTGAAATGGAAATATGTTGCTGTATATTTTTAATCCTCCCTTATATTATTCTGTGAACATGGCAATGTTTTCTATTTTTGTTTTGATTTGTATTTAAGTTTAATATTTGATTACAGTATGTTCCTTTTTCGTATTCTTACTGTCCATTAAATTTTAGTTTTTAGGTTTAAAATAAATTAATAGAAAGGAAAAATCCAACACAATAATAAAAATAAGTAATGGAAGATATGCCATAAATAAAGATAAGACAAAAATTCATATGCACTACTGACTCCAACATAGGCTATTTAAACAAGTTCCAAATGCATTTGTACTCTCTTTTTACCCACAATAATTCAATGAATCTTATTTCTCCTTTTTGGTTTTTATTTTTTAAATGGAGAAAAACAAGAAAAGCATTGTACAGTTTCTGAGGAATTTAGCTCTTTGCACCTATACCTAAAATCATTTTGTTCCTTCCTCTGGCTCAGCCAACGAAGATGTAGATGATAATCTCAGACTTTGACTACTTCTACAACTTGCTTATTTTACCTCCAGTTATCTTTTATTTTTTAATACTGTGAACAATTTTTTGACCCCCATCACCCGAGAAAGGCCTAAAACCTGGATTGGCCAATCAGGAGAAAGATTTTTGGTCCACTTTGTCCTTCTCTTACCATAATGTCTTGTGTGCTTTGTGTGCTCTGACATAACTGACATGCTTTGTATTGCTCTCTGAGTGAACCCTGACTCTTCTTCTTGACTTCTACTTGCCACCTTGTTCTTCTTAACCTACTGCCCCCCAAAATATCTCTCTCTTATCCTCTCTGACCACCCTATCCCCTTGGAATTTTCAACAAATTGTCTGCCATTTCAGCAGAAGTCAGGAACAAGTGGTTGAGTTTTACCTTTGACCTTTTGTACATTTAACTATAAGTAGGATTTTACCTACTTTTTATTAGATTGAATTCTAATGATGAAATGTAATGGATAAAGCACCAGACTTGGAAGCAGTGAGATTTGATCTGAATCCTGCCTCAGGCACTTCTCCTCCTTCTGTGAACCTAAGACCCTTAAACTTTCTCTACTCAGTTTCTTCACCTCTTAAATGGATATCAGAGGACAACATATCTTATAGCTCTTCTGTGAGAATCAGTTGAGGTGGCAGGAGAAAATTGCTTTGCAAAAACCTAAAGTACTAGACATAGGTAAGCTAACATTTTTATTATTACAAGAAATAATATTTTGAATAGTAAAGATTAAGACATCTGAAATTTCACATCATACCCATCAGGTTAGTAAAAATAACAAAAAAAAAATGATAAATATGGGGAGGGAGGCTGCGGGAAACATGTACAATAATGTATTTCTCTTTGAGCTGGAGATTTGTCCAACCATCCTGGAGATCAGTTTGGATCTTGGTCTAGAGAATCACTCAATTCTACATGCACTTTGACCTAGCAATAATTGTCCAAGTCCTATACACTCAAATGAGGCAAAAGAGAGAAGGAAAGAATTCAAAGTACAAAATGTTTCTTGCTACTCTTTTTTGAAGTGGTATAAACCTGGAGTCAAACTGAGTCCATGCAATAGGGAAGTATTGGACAAATAATGGTCTCCACTTCAGAAAGAAGAGAGGAATGAAGATTCATTCTAGCAAATCAAAGCAAGTCCACAAGAAAGACAAGAGCTACCATAAACCTAGGAAAGAGATGAGAGATAGAGATTCTGAAAGGATAGGGGGTACAATTAGAGAAAGAATAAATATGGGGATTTAATTTATGCCAGAAAGAGAGGAAGAGGAGCCAGTGTCTGTCTGAGATATCATGAAGATAATCAGATTCTTTTCACCCCACACTTACTTCCTTTCTCAATGAAAGTTTTTAATTTGGTTGGTGATCTAAGGGAATCCATTTTCATCCAAAGCCCTTCATTTGAAGTCTTTATATAAAGATACACTTACCATGCTCATCTCAGCTGTTGATGGAGAGGACACATCTGTGACATTTTGTAACCAAGAAGGAAACAGGACATGTGTGTGTGCATACATGCATATTGCTACACATGTAATAGTATGAGTTTAGAGAGAAAGATGGAAGAGCAGAGGGCTATTTGTAGATGTATCAGTTGCTCTGATCTCACCTTCCCCAGAGCTGTAATTACCTTGTAATCTGTCAGAGACAAGGCAGTTTGACAGGGTAGCCAAGGTAGTCCCAGATAAAGTTAACTTTTATCCCAGGTGTAAATCATTTTGAGGAATTACTGTTAATTCATAATCATTCCCCTCAGACTGAGTAACAAATACTGAGAAAGGCTCAACTAGCCAGTGGCTCAACTGGGAGAGAAACTTTCCTGAGCAGCTGAAGATGTCAGGATCAGGTGGAGTCAAAGATCCAGGAAGAGTCAAAGAACCTCAAAGACTCAGGTGTGAGGGCCTCTGAGCCTTTGTCCATATGTTGGGCTTGCCTCTGAGCAATGGAGTAATGGTTTTGGGGGCCCTAAATTCATTCAATTCCATGTGCTGACTCTCCTGCCTCTAATTGTGCTTTCTTTTTAGGTTCAGAATTACTGAGAATTTTTGGAATGACTTCAGATTCCCTTCCTTGAAAAGGAGATACTGTGTTGCTGATCCAATTTATAATGTTTCATGGGTATTTAAAGGCACTACTCTCCCTTTCTCTGAAAACTAGTTCATTTCCAGGAAAAATAAATAAATATAATGTAGTGGAAAATCCCTGGTTTAAACATATGTTCTGAAAGTTAGTGGTCCTGAGAAATGAATGGATGTGTGACTTGAATCCTCTAAATCTCAACTGAATGACATATAAAATAGGGAGAATATTTATGTAAGAGCCATATCATGATATTCTTATCAGGAAAAGGTTGTCATAATTCCATTGCAATATAAATATATGAATCATTAAGGTGTTTCTGGTTTTTTGAAGCCTTCTCTGTAGCAAAGCATCTCCCTCTCAACCTTCAAATTCCATACAGTTATTATTTCTTTTTAACAACAATACAAGTAACAAAACATAAAGAAAATGTTCTTAACATTGCAGAATATATTAAATAGAGCAAACTGCAAGAAAGAAATAATTTCACTACCAGCAAGCATAATCAGGATTATACAGGAACTAGCAACTTCCAAATTAAAGGATCAGAGGACTTGGAATATATTCTGAATGTCAAAAGAGCTTAGATTACCACCAGGAATCAACTACCCAGCAAAACTGGGCATATTCTTTCAAGGGAGGAGATGGACATTCGATGAAATAGGGGATTTACAAACTTTCCTGATCAAAAAGCCAGAACTGAACAGAAAATTCAAACTTCAAATACCATTTATAAAAGGAACATTAAAAGGTAAGTAGGAAAGAAAAAAACATGTTTTTTAATAAGAGTAAACTGCTTACATCTCTACATGGAAAGATAATAGGTGTAACTCTTGAGGACTGTATCTTTACTGTGACATTTAGAAAGGGCCTACAGAAACAGAGGGTGTGGGTATAAGTTGATTTTTATGTGATGAGAAAAATTAAGGGTTACAAAAATGTTATAGTCATTCAATGAAATAGAGGATTTTCAAGCATTCTTGATGGAAAGACCAGAGCTGAATAGAAAATTTGACCCTCTAGCACAAGAATCAAGAGAAGCATGAAAAGTTAAACAGGAAAGAGAAATCATAAGGGATTTACTGAAGTTGAACTGTTGACTTTCCTACAGGAAAAGATGATATTTGCAATTCTTAAGACTTTTCTTAGTATTAGGGTAATTGGATGGATTCATATATATAGAAAAGGGCACAGGGTGAGTTGAATTTGAAGGGATGATATCTAGAAAAATAAAATTACAGGGTGAGAGAGAACTATATTGGGAGAAAGAGAAAGGGAGAAATACAATAGGGTAAATTATCTCTTGCATAAGAAGCAAGTTTTTTTTTTCCAATGGAGGGGAAGAAAAGGGAGGTAAAAGGGAAAGAGTGAACCTGACTCAACAATTTTGACTTAAGGAGGTTAATAACATACACACTCAATTTGGTATGAAAATCTATCCTACACTACAGGAAAGTTAGAGGGAAGGGGATAAGTGGGTGATAGGGAATGATAGAAGGGAGGGAAAATGGGAGGAGGGGGCAATTAGAAGTAAATACTTTTGAAAAGGATAAGTGTCAAAAGAGGGAATACGTTAAATGGGGCAAGAATAGGATGGAGGAAAACACAGTTTTTCATATCATGAAAGGTATAGAAGTGTTTTGCATGACCACACATGTATAACCTATAATCACATTGCATGCCTTCTCAGTGAGGATATACGGGAAGGGAGGAAGGAAGAGAAATTGGAATTCAAAGCTTTAAAAAGCGATTGTTAAAAATTGTTTCTACATGGAAATAAGACATACAGGGAATGGGATATAGATATCTATCTCACCCAACAATAAAATAGAGGGGAAGGGGATGATAGTGGAGAGAGGGGTGATAGAAAGCATGGTAGCTTGGGGGAAATGGCAATTGGAATGCACAATCTCATTGGGTAGGTGGAGATGAGAGGGGGAGAAAATTTCAAACTCAAAATCTCATGGAATTGAATTGTTGAAAAATAAAAATTAATTAATTGTAAAAAATGAAACTGGCAAAAATACAACACAAATACTGAAAATGGAACAGATTTGTTGGTGTTTCAGTAACAAATGTTTTCATCATTTACCTCATTTGAATGTTTCTGTCCCTTGTGGCCTATACAGTTATAGAAAATGGGAAAAAGGACAGTTGAATTGAGAAATGTTTATTGATTTCTTACTCTGTTTACAAGAGGCACCTTTACTTCCTTTCCTTTCATTCTCTTAACTCTCTGTACTCTGGCTTCCAACCTCATTATTCATCCAGAATTGCCCTCTTATGACCTCTTAACTCTTAAGTGTGGCCTTCTCTCAGTCCTCATCCTCTTTCATCTCATTTTTCATGCTTTTCTTGCATCTCTCTCATTTCTCTTCCTAGTTTTTCCTCCACCTGTCTAACTTGATTTTCAAAATCCTTTTTGAGCTCTTCCATGGCCTGAGCCCATAGGATATCTATTTCTGATGTTTGGGATACAGAGACCTTGACTCCTATTTGTTTACCTGATGGTAAGCATTGTTCTTCCTCATCAGAAAGGAAAGGAGTTAACATCTGTTCACAAAGAAAGTAACTTTCTATGGTCTTATTTTTTTTCCCTTTTCTGGGCATTTTCCCAGCCAGTTACTTGACTTCTGAGATTCCTCTCCACCCCCGCCTAGATCTGCCCAGCTAGTGCTTGGGGTCTGAGATTCAAATGCTGCTCCCCAGCCTCAGGGCTTTTGGCGGGGCAGGCCGGCTGCTATTCAGGGTAAGATTAGGTTGTCAGGTGGGGACAGGGCCTCCTCCCAAGATCAGTTCCCTCAGGGGGTTTATGCAAAGACCTTCTGTAATGGAGCTGCTGCTGAGCTCCTGCCTGCTCTGGGGGCCTCTGGCCACCCGCTGCCTCTGCTGCTGCCTCCCAAGGGGGCCTGAGTTATGGAGACACCCCGCTCCCCTCTCGGCCAGCCCAGAAGTCTCTCTCACTGACCTGCAGCACCTCTGGGTTGAGGGACCCCCGTGGCCATGGGAGATCCTGTCCCTGAAGCCTGCTCAAATATGCTCCTCCCAGGGCTGCGTGGCCAAGGTAGGGCTGGGTTCCGCTCTGGTCCCGGGTGCAACGGACCTTTGGTGAGGGTTTCTCAGGTCTTTCTGAACAGAAATCTTCTCCACTCTGTCCTGCGGCCTCCACCACTCCAGAATTTGCTAGGAGTTCTTCTTTACAGATATTTTATAGGCTGTGGTTTCAGAGCTAGCATAAGTGTGTCTTTCTACTCCACCATCTTGGCTCCTCCCCCTCTTTCATCTCTCTATAGCCTTAATATGATGAGTCAATCAATAACACTTATTGAATGCTTACTGTGTGCCAGGTTTGCTAACAGCTAGGAATACAAAGAAAGGCAAAAACAAGGTGCCTGCCTTCAAGGACTTCATGATTTGATAAGGGAGACAACATGCAAATAACTAGGTACAAAAATATATATGGGAAGAATAGGAAAAAATCAACAGAAGGCAAAAGTGAGAGTGGTTGGAGGAGTCTTCTTGTAGAAGGAGTCAAGGAAAGTAGAGATGAGGAGGCAGAATGTCCTAGGCATGAGGAACAGCCAAAGAAAAGACCCTTAGTTGGAAGAAGGAGGGTCATGTGCAAAGAACAGCTAGGAGGCCAGTGTTACTGAATTGAAGATGTGATGGGGAGTGAAGTGTCTGAAGAAGACTGGAAAGGAAGGAGAGAGCTAGATTATGAAAGACTTTGAAGAACAAGCAGAAGATTCTGCATTTTATCCTGGACATGATAGGGAGTCAGGGGTTTATTGAGTGGGTTGGTGACATAGACCTTCACCTTAGGAAAAGCAGTTTGACAAATGGAAGAAATAGGGAATAGGGGGAGACTTGAGGTAAGCAGACCCAACAGTAACTACTGCAGTAGTGCAGGTGTGAAGTGATGAGGAATGTATCTGGGCAACATCAGAGAAGAGAGAGGGAAAGATGCTGCAAAAGTGAAATTGATGAGAGGTGCTGCAAAGATGAAATCTACAAGAGATGTAGAAGAGGTGAATTTGACGAGTCTTGCCAACAACGTGGATACGGCAAGTGAGAAACCTTAGGAGTTCAGGATGATGTCAAGGTTGGAAGCTTGGAAAATGGTGGTGCCCTTTACATTAATAGGGAAGGTGGGAGGGGAAAGTTTATGGGTAAGACAATAAATTCTGTTTGGGCTATGTTGAGCTGAAGATATCTACTTGATGTCCAATTTGTGACATCTGAGAAACAGCTACAGGTGAAAGACTGGAGGTCATCAAAGAGTTTCAGGCAGAATGGGTGGATTTGAGAATCATGAGCGTGGTCACTAAATCCATGGGAGCTGATGAGATCATCAAGTGAAGTAGAATGGAGGGAGAACTGATTCCAGGGCACTCTTCTCATTCACATTCTTCTCTTCAGGTTTTCATGCCTCTAGACTCACCTGGTTCTCTTCCTATCTACCTATTTGGCTGCTCCTTTTCATTCTCCTTTTCTGGATCTTTATCCATTTCAAGTCTGCTAACCGAAGTTGCTCTGTAGGATCTCAATAAAATATTATGATTCTATAAGAAACCACAACTCTGATGAATTAAGTTAAACATGAAAAGACTTACATGAACTGGGACAAAGTGAAATAAATGAATGAGGAGAATAAGATAAACAAACACCGTAGACAACCACATAAATGGAAAGAACAATTGCCAACTGAGATGGAATGTTGTTCAAAGATCATGCCCAGTTGTGACTCCAAAGATGACCAGTGAGGCTATTCATCCCTTTCCTTCTTTGCCAGGGTGGGAGACTACTGGGATAGAACTTACATATAATTCTTGACTTGGCTGCTAAGCTGGTTGGTTTTGCTGAGCTATTTCTTTCCCTCCTTTTTACAAATTCTTTTGTTTGAGGGGTTGCTCTGTGGGAGAGGGAGATGGGAAGGCCATATTGAGAAAGGTGGGTGACGTGAAAGCAAAAATCAGATACAAGTCTTTAAAGTCAGTTATCTATCTGTATATATATATATATATATATATATATATGTGTATGTATGTGTGTAAAGGTATATTTAATTATTCCTAATTATTTGTACTAATAGATAACAGCAACTTTGAATGATTTTTCTAAATTACCTGCATCTCTTTCTGAGGAGAGAAGATACACTGGGAAAGGTAGGTTATGTAAAAACAAAATATGCCCTCTGCAGACAAATCAGCAAATTACAGAAAAATAATGAGGGGATATGCAAACAGTTTTCAGAATTTTGTGAATAGAGAATGAAATTTGTTTCTCTTATCCCAGCTGAACAGAAGTCATTACATATTTCAGAGGCAAGGACAACTTTCTAACAATACAAATTGCAGAAATGGGAAGGGGTTGCCTCAGGAAGTCCAGGGCCTCCAATCTCATGACTAGGCTGAAGAGGGAGGTTCAGGTCCCCTCCTGCTGTTTGCTGTTTCACAAGGTAACTGCTTGTATTCTTTAATTTCTGGCCTCTTCTCTTTTGCCAATGGCCTGTCCTCATTCCCAGTGTTGCCTTTGGCTACAGCGACTTCTCTGCTTGTCAAAGAGTCACTGGTCTCTGACAGAGGCAACCTCCAGGCTTGCAGACCTTATCACTGAAATAGGGTTTTTTGGGGCAATAGTCAAACATCTCTAGGAAATGCTGTTATGACTTGGTGTTATTTTGTCTATACTGGAGTTGTTAACACATCTGAACAGGAAGGTCAAGTTCTACTAGAACTGTACATTGTCTCCCACTCCCCTTTAACGCCACTTTCTTCTGATTTGCTCTTGATTTTGATTTTTGTTGTGCCCAGTCACGATCTGGTATTTCATGATGGAATGACTGATGTAATCAGCATTTCCTGTTTTGGTTTTTATTGCTGTTTTTTGTGATGTCTTCTGGTGCTGACCATGTATCCAGAGTCTGGAGACTCTCTTACTAACAAATAGTATTTGATTCTTCTAATCTTGTACATTGTTTTTGTAGAGCTAGTACAATTGCAATCAATAAACACTGATAAACTCCTACTAATTGTAAGAAGCTGTGTTGGGTGTTGGTGTCACAAAGACAAAAAGGTCTGATCAGGTTCCTCATAGCCTTTCTTTGCCCTGTGTTACAATGGTGGCCTGTTCGCTTATGCTCATTGTGAGTATAGCTTTGAGGCTTTCTTTTTGCCTTTAAAAAAGTGATGAAATAAAATACTCCAAGCTCACATGCCTTCTCCCAGGGGAGCCTGTGAACAATCATTCCACTGCTTTTATCCCCTCTCCCAGTTGAAAAACAAATCCTTGTAATAAGCATGAGAACTCAGGCAAATCAAATTCTGACACTGGCTATGTCCAAAATTATGGGCCTGGTTCTACATCTGACATCCAGCACCTCATTGTTGCTCCTTTCCAGAGTCAGGTCTTTTATTCCACCATTTCATGTGTCTCCACAGATTCTGCAGGAAAAATGTCCACCATTCAAGTCACCCTTATAGATTGTCCATGGATTGAGAAAGACCCAGAAACCTCTTTTCCTCCCTGAGAGCTTGTACATCTTTCCACAAAGAAAAAGGTGTCTGCAGAGGGCAAATTTTGGTAATTTGGGATTTTTTTGTGTCATTTGGCATTTTTGTCTTCTTCCAAGGTCATCACAGCTCCAAAAATCACCTGGTGGTTATGCTTCTGGTGGACAGTTAACATTATCTGCCAATGACCTTCAAGTGTTCCCGGCTTGGTAGAGTATGTTACTCTGGGCTTTGCTGGGTAATTTTTGGTGACCCACTGGGGTTCTCTGGATCATCTCAATGTGTGACAAGCTATGTTTTGTGGGAGACAACAATGATTTAAATTTAATGGGGAAAACTATGAGGATGTATCTTTGAGAAGTTGACATTTAATTGCCCAAGATCCCCAAACCAACAAGTGACAAATATTGAACTTTGACCTAGGTTTTCTGACCTTGCCTCCCCATGCCTCTGGATTTCCAAGATCGGAGTCTCCTTAGCTTGGCTTAGATGTCCATGAGCTACCCTAGTGCAAAATTTGATGAGGTTGAGACATAAATCCATGCATTAAAGAGGTTACTAAATGGAGCCTTCATTATAGCCTGGATTTATAATCTCCTCTCTTGATCCATAGCACAGAAAATTGAGAAGGGAATGTTACCATTGAGATGAATGACATGTTTTCTTGAAGAAACACACTTGACACCTAAACATCACAAAGTCACAACTGGCTAGCCAGAGAGTGGGGTCTTTCCAAGCTACTAGTCCAGTAAACCCAAGGACCCAGGAGGTAAGGGGTGTGGATGGACAATCTAGGGGAGGGTGACCTTCCTCAGGGCAACTAAGATGCTAT
The DNA here is from genome assembly GCA_028658325.1 of Potorous gilbertii. Taxonomy (NCBI): domain Eukaryota; kingdom Metazoa; phylum Chordata; class Mammalia; order Diprotodontia; family Potoroidae; genus Potorous; species Potorous gilbertii. The sequence goes on along the minus strand of CM053771.1, from coordinate 70,858,155 downwards.
AGGACAGACAAGTGCCCAGAATTGGAGCCACTGGCTAGATGGGGAATCTCAGTGGATAGGGCCCATTGTTCTGAGAAAGAGTAGAAAGCCAATGGAAGGAGAACTTGGGGAACAGAGGGTGACCCACTACAATGAGGCATCCTTTCATCCTCCTTGTGTTCCTACACAGATGTAGAAGAGAAGGAATGGCAGTGACCACAGAAAGGAGGGTTTAAGAGGTCTTGCTATTTACTGCGTTCTTTCGTCTCATACTTGAGCTTAGTGGCATGCTAAGAAGAAGAGTAAATAATTTTTGAAAAAAAACACAAAGCCAACATTTTTGTTTTTCCTTTTCTAACGCTTTATCTCACTGGATTTAGAGAAATTCCAGCGATATTGTCTCAAGCATAGCCTTTGGTTGTGTTGTATGGTGTGTGTAAAAGCTTACTGATGCTGGACTGAACAAAAGAAAAAAACTAGGCCAGGAGAAATAACAAAGGTATATAGTTCATGCTGTGTGGAGGGAGGGGGGAAGGGAGGAAAGGGACTGTAATGCTCCTAAATCCACTAATGTATTTAAGGAACAGGCTAGAATGTGAAAGCCATAGATGGCAGGATTGTCACTGCTTCAAACAACAATACCTGGAAAGTAATGAAAATAAATGCCAAGAAATGTGAACAAAATTATATTCAGTGGGTCTTATACAAAACACAAAAAGCAATTTAGGTGAAAGTGGTGGAACACAGAGTCAAGATATTCAAAAAGTTGACACCAAGCAAGTTAATATGATTTGCTGATTTTTTCCCCTATCAGATGTGTCAATCCAAACTTCACAGAACAAATCAAGGGATTTGTTCTGTAAAACTAGGACTGTCAAAAGACTATATCAGAGGGCAAATATGCCTGGAGACTGCAGGTTCCCCATCTGTGCTCTAGAGGCCCCAGGAGGCAACTTGGAAATCTGGGCTCCATAGAGCCACAAAGAAATTACAAGAACAGCCTGGCTATCTGGAGAACCAAAAAGAAATTCTGGATTCTAACTCCAAAGTAGGAATTGTCCTTGGAAACTCAGTACTCTTAGATTAGCAAAGGTGAACCCACCAGATTCAGCTGAGATTAGAGGCAGGAGCTATTTTGGGGAGACTTCCATGAAAAGACTCAGGAAGAGAGTAGAACGTGTACTGACAGCCAAGCTACTTCCCTGAAGGGCCAAGAGTAATGGGAGTCAACCTGTGCTGAGAAAGTTTTAATAACCAGGAGTGGAGAAGGTGAAGGCACATACAACCTGCTTCTCCCATCATATTGTTTAGTCTAGACACTCAGTCGAGGCCTGACTGGTAGCTGATCTCATGAACAGGTTTCAGCATACCCCTGACCATGACCGGACCCTCTGGCATAAGATTTATTGCAAAAAAGTCTGAAAATGCTCAAAACCAACAGGGTAAAGTCTATGTAGAAATTGATCTCAAGGATTGTGGAACCCTTGGGAGCAGGGGATCTTTGATTCTGGCAGGTCCTCCAAGCCTATTCTGTTCCCAAGCTACCCTGGTCCCAGTTTGAAAACTCTATAGTTGCTTCTTGCTCTTCAGGTCTTGGATTCTCCCAAGTCTCTTTTGCTGTGTTTGGGGATACTTCCCTAAAAAGTCTGTCTCCACACACTGTCCTAGAGTTACTCCATTCACCTTGCAGTAGCTACCAAAGATGAGACAACTGGTAGAACTCTTCAGAACTCAAACATCTCACCCCTTTGGTGGGTTCAATCCTTCCCATCCCACCTGGTGAAGGGAAGGGAGTGAATTTTGCCCATGGGCGAAATCTGGTCCACATCCTACTTTTGTATGAGCTAAGAATGGTTCTTATGTTTTTAAAGACAATGAAATTATTTAAACCTGTGAAGAACATTTTGGGCTCATTGCCTTTACAAAACTAGATGGCCTTTTCCCTTAGGAAGCAGAGTTATTCTCTCAGGGACTTGTAAAAGTGCCCTCTATGGAGCTGAGGAAGTAGAAGGAGCGCAAATCCAGAAGAATCCAGGAAGATGAGCCAACCCAACTCAATCCAATCTTATTTTACATATAAGAAAACAGAGAAATAGAGAGGAGCAGCCTTACTCATGACAGAGATAAGACTGAAGGCCAGACTCCCAATAAATCTTTAGAACACAGGGAGGAGTTTCTCCTCTCCTGCTCCCCAGTCCAAGCCCTCATGTTTGTAAAGCTCTAAGTAGAGCTCACATGATCACTCCAGGAGCAACTGCTGTTTAGTTGCTCTTGTAGGATAGAGTTTCTGACCACCTAGGTAGTCCATTTCCCCCACCCCACATCTCCACATAGGCCTCTGATCATTTATTCCTTGTAATAGGTGGTGTGAGGACTGGAAGCAGGGCCCAGGAAAGGGGCTGATGAGAGGCTTTTCACTTAGCTAGACTCCCTCCTCAGAGTCCTGGGGAACACCAAGCATGAAGAGCAAAGGTAAAAGGGTAAAAAAGAGGAAGAGTGAGAAAGACAAGGAGGTGGAAAGGCTAGGAGGAGAATGGGACTTTCATACATGATTAGGCTTAAGTTTTTCAGGTATGATATTTTTGGCCAGATCTCCAGTTCTTTTGGTCTTCCATATATAGTGTTCCAAAACCTATGATCTTTTAATGTCTCCTCTGCTAGGCCTTATGTGATTCTAATTGTGGCACTAGCATATTGAAATTGTTTTATTTATGTTGTTTTTAATATTTGATCCTTGAGATGGGGCTTTCAGTATTTGATTATAATATTCCAATGAGTTTTCCTCATTGAATCTCTTTTAAGTGGTGATTAATGGATTTTCTCTATTTCTACTTTTCCCCTTGTTCTAATACTTCAAGACAATTTTCTTTATTTCTTTTATTTTTGTGACAATATATTTTTGATCATCATTTTCTCTTGGGGTGTAAGCTCCGTTTTCACGTAAACAGTCTCGGGTCGGGTAAAGGTGAGGGCTTCTAAACCACAGAGCTCTCACGAAGTTCCCCCAGGGAATAGCTGGGAATTGAAGAGTGAATCATGAGCTATCTTGTTTTTCTACCTCTTCTCAATAGAAACTTACTGAGGAGAGCATCTCACCCTTGAGATTGGTCCGTGGTCTGAGCACACCTGTTGATTGGCTAAGGGGCTGAGAGCATGCTGTCCATGAGTGAACCATGCAGTTAGGAGAGCTTAAATGGGGACAGGAAATCCTGAAGGTTGAGTTCCTCTCTCCTCTGGAAGGAGGAGGGGGCTCCACAGGGAAATCCTGTCCTTTATGCTGACATGTAGCTGAGTTCCTTTCTTCTCCAGAAGGAGAGGGGGGGCTCCACAGGGGAGAACTCATCCTGCATACTGACATGTAGCTAGTATCTGGAATAAAGCTACACTTCTGTTTGACTCTGGAGGTCTCTTCTCTCATTATGTTTATCCGGCTGATCACCGAAGATCTGGTATAGGTAAGATGACCCAGCAGCCCACGGCAGTTAGGTTGGACAATTTTCAAGTATTCCAATTATTTTTATGTTTTCTCTTCTTAATCTATTCTCCAAATCTGTTGTCCTTTTTATGTTTTTCATTATTTATGTTTTGTGACATTATTTCTTGAAGTCTTATAATTTCCCTGGTTTCGCCTTGCCCATTTCTAATTTTCAAGGTGTCATTTTCTTAAGATTCTAGATCTCCTTTTCTAATAGGTTGACTTTCCTTTCATAATCTTCCTGTTTTTCTTGCACTATTGCTCCATCTCTGTCATTTGATTTTTAAGTCTTTTTTAAGATTGTCTCTGAATGCTTTTTGGGCAGGTGGCAATTTTCTGTTACTCTTTGGGGATTTTCTTCAGTATCCTCTGTGAAGATGATTCCCAGTCTTCTCTATTCCCAGATAGTTTGCTATGGTGGTATTCTTTCTCCTTTGCCTGTGCATTTTTGATGCTAACGATTTTTATAATCATTCCCAACCCTGGAGTATGGAAGATGGTGATTTTTGCCCAGATTTTCAGTTCTTCCTTCTAGCCTGGAACCACAGTTATACCTCCAACCTCCTGCTGGTGCCCACAGTCAAGGGCTTTCTGCTGCACTGCTTCTGCACTCACAGGGCATGTGCTGGTTCCTTATCACCCTGAAGCTCTTCCCAGAACAGCTGGATCTGACTTTCCTTGTCAGCAGAGGTTCCATCTATCTTGCCAGGCTCAGACACCCAATTCCTCTCACTATGCCAGGGCTAAAATTTCCTGTGGCTGGGCCTGAGACATCCTCTGAAACCAAGTAACCCCAGGGCTTGTCCCTTGTTGCTGAAGCAGCTTGGTGTTTGTTGTCAAAGCAGAGCCTAGCCCAGAGGTGTTTTCACAGGGACCAAAACTTGTCTTGGGAGTTTTTCTTCTGATCGTCTCAGATTGCGCCAGGAAGACTCAGGACGCACCCCTGTAGTTATTTTCCCCCTGCACGTCATTATCTCTAAAGTGCTACTTTGCCTCTTTTGGGGGAAGAATCTTGAGAACTTGGAATTTTCCTGCTCTGCTGTCTTCCCAGAATGACACTTTCATGGAGTCTTCCAGGATGAAAAGAAATGATACCCAAAGGCTTTTTTCCTGTTGTTATTACTTAAACAGATGAAAATTTTTAATGTTGAAGGCAAAATTGAATAAAGCCATAGCTATCATGGTCCACAGAAGGTCTTTTTCCAAATTAAACCACCATGACTAAGTATGAAAGCAGTTAACAGCCACCTGAACCTGTCTCCTCACTCACAGCCTCTTTGCTCCCACTCCCACCCCACCGTGGCTTCCTATGCTCTTGCTGGACCCTTCAGCTCACCCTAGGAACCATGGGTACTGGGGCTAGGAGAAAAGATCCATGGCAGAGGGTGTTCTTCCCCATCTAGCTTCAGGTCTTAGGGTTTTTGGCCTTCTCAATGATCAAAGTTGCCCCTCCCTAGTTCCTGTTCTACGAGAGTGAAGGCTGCAACAGTCCAGGTTGTGGGAAGAGAAGGGATGGTGCTGGAGACAGGAAATTCTCACATTTGTGGGGAAAAAAACAGTAGAATGATGTCTCCACCAAATTGGGAGACAGGAAAGAAATGTACATATAGAAGCTGCCAAGTTCCTAGTTGCCCTAGACAGTTGTGATGTAGAAGGTGGCTTAGGCTCCCATCAGTGTCAGGGGCTGCCATGGAACAAGCCCAGGATCTGGAGTCAGGAGAGTTGGGTTTCCATCCTGGTTCTGCTCATACAACACACTTGGGTCACCTTGTTGACTCTGCATATCTTCATCTGCCCAAGGTTGGGTTGGTCCAGGTGCTCTCAGAGGTCCTTTGCAGCTCTCACTGTGATAAACTACAAAGAGATGAAAAGAGGCAAATTGTGGAATGCTTTTGTGTGATGGAGACCATCTCACTTCAGACTTCCACACAACCTTCCTGCCCTCCAAAGGCAAACTCTTGGACACTGGCCTCGAACCTGGAAAGGCAGGGGCTAGACCTCATTCCCTTCTGACGTTCCTGGGCCTCTCTGACATGCCAGACGGCAATAGCCTTCTGCCCAGCAGGGAAGTCCTAACCCAGAGTTTCTTGGACAGCCTTCCCAGGCTCCTAGGAGATGTGCTAAGGCTGGCCAAAGGAACATGTGGGGCTACTGAACTAGGAATGTACTTTCCTTTTGGATATTAGCCTGACCAGTGAAAGAATGCCGGTCAGTAACAATCATTGGAAACATCTGGGGGCAGGAAAGGGAAATGAAGACAAGTCTAGAGATGGCATCTTGTCTTCCAGTGGGAAAAAGAGGAATGTGGCGGGGAGGGAGAAGAGAGGAGAGTCTAAGGGTGTCTCTGGCTGGAATAGGCACAAACTTGGGCTGTGGGTCCTCCCTAAAGTGAAGAATAAACAAATGTGTCCCAAGGTTGCTGCCGGAGCTGGTCCCACATCTAGTCTGGACATTTCTAAGGCACAGAATGCCCTCCTGAACCTTGGAGGGCCCTTCCCACTCCCTTTCTCGGCACTCCAATTTGACCTATGCTGTGGACATCCGTACCCTTGGAATAAGCTCCAAGTCAACTGCAGGAGCAGCTCCAGCAGGGGCAGGATGGGCAAGATAGCAGGGCAGCTGGGTCTAGAAGGTAATGGGAGCAGAGTTTCCACCAACTTGGGGAGGGGATCCCTAGCCCACAGAGGACTTTATAAATATGATCCAGAGTAAGCTGAAGGCCCCACCTCTAGGCCAGAAAAAGAGGGAAAAGGGAAAAAAAGGAAATTCTCCAGAATCTCCAAAGTCAACTGAAAGGGACCAGCCCCATACAAAGATTGCAGATTGGGCTCTTTCTGGGGCTTCTTAACCAATGAGAAGAGGAAGGACGAAGAGGAATTTTCTGCAAAGGGAAAAACTGGAAGCCATGGTGGCAGGTAGAGGGATATACATAAGACCAATCACACGCATTATAATCCACTGATTCAAAGTTGAGCACTTTGGACCTTCATTTTTCAAGGGAAGGGAGGGTTAGAAAGAGCTAAAGGAGTGACAGGGAGGAGCAGAAGGGAATGGCTGGAGGGCCATGCTTTGAAGGTCACTTGGAAAGCCCTTCCCCAGTCAATGGGCCATTCTTGCTGCCTTGCTCTGAAGGGAAGAGAAGGTGTGCCTTTCCACCTCCCTCTGGGAAAAAGCCATATTGATTTTCCTAGTGGTGTGTTTGTGTGTGTGTGTGTGTGTGTTTGTCTGGGCAGAAGAAAGGGCTAGCTCTGGACCCAGGGTTGACCCACCCAGTCCCCTTGCCACAGTTGCCCCTCTTAGTTGGTCAGACTGGGGTTCATCACCCATTTTATGCCCAGTCTTTGCCAGGCTTATCCTCCCAGGCCAGAGTTCAGCTGCCTTCTAGCTCACCCTCTAACATGGGGCAACTTCAGCCCAGAGATCATCCTCCCAGGTTAAAGGCCTCCTTTTAGTATCCTTTTGAGAGAGGACACCATGGGCAGGTTGAGCCAAGATAGTTCAACCAAGAAGCTGGTAAGTTTGGTCCTGGTAGGCAGCTATCATAAATGTGCCTTGGAGATGCTTGAGGAATATATTAGGAGGGTGTTTTTCTATCCCAGCCCAGCTTCCCTTTGGGAGGACTAGGCATGGGTCATTTCAACCCCCCCTTCAAGGTCTCCCTAATCAGTCTCTTCTCAGAAGGTCCCAGAAAATCACATTAAGTCATTCAGTCAGTGAGTATGGCTGCTCATTCCTTTTTCCTTATTTTGGAAATTTCTGGAAATTTTCTAGAGTGAAAGACACAGTCAGCACCTGTTCCAACATTACCAAGGCCATGATGATGGAATCAGAGGAGGCAGCAGAAGTATAAGGAGTTGCCTGGTGGCTGACCAGTGTACCTCCTTCCAAGGCAGGCCTCTCATGTAAACTATGCCAGAGATGGTGGTAGAGTCTGGCCTCTAGGACCTGGGATTTTATAGCAGCAGGGAGGTCCCATGAAGGGGATACTGGAGTTCCACCTGAACTGATGGAGAGCTGCAGAAGCCACTGAGATGTCAATGGATCTTCCTAGGATCACACAGCCAGTAGAGGTCAAATACTAACTTTCTGAATGACTCAAAGTATCCCCATCAAGCTCCTCAGCCACTCATAGGCATACCCTCTGAAACCCACAACACATGATGTGGACTAACAGGTGAAGAAGGGATGATGGGGAACCTGTGTTGGGGACAGTCCTGAGGCCATGCGTGGTCCTCCCTGAAATGCCAGCCACCAGCCTAGTGAGTGTGTGTACAGGGGATGCAGTCACTGCCTCCAGTATTTGAGAGGCTCTCATGCCTGTGGAAGGCAGATTAGATTTGCTCTATAGGGTCTCCTCCAAGTCCACTTCTGCGATGTGCTCTAGGGTCCTGACAAATTGCAGTAACTTGGTGGTTTTATCTTTGCCAGGGATACTGTGCTTCTGCCTGATGCTCTCAAAATGCTCCTCTGTGATTCATATCTCTCCCTCAGGTTATTGTCATACTGCTGCCTTGTTATCCAGCCTGGTACCTGTGGGTCAGTATCCTGGAGACTCTTCCATTTTCAGATACCAAGTAGTTCTGTGGACATTGGCCCCCCTGGGTTGCTTAGATTTTTTTTCAACTTAATCTCTGATTTCCCCTGCTGCTTTAGATCCTGGGTGTGACTGCTGGCCTGGCAAGTGGCGGAGTTGTAGCTTTGTTACAGCTGGTATTGATTCTCTTTCCTTCCTGAATCTGTGGCCACAGCTCACCCCATGATCTGTAACCAGGGTCCATTCTTATCTACCCACATGGCATTAAACAAGCAATGGGGATTTCAGTCTCTAGAGCTGGAAGGATCCTTAGGAATCTTCCAATCTGATCCTTTCAAGGTACAGAAGAGAGAAGTGAGGCCTACAGAGAGGATATTGGCATTCCAACCCACCCAACTCTGATGTCAGGAACCATTAGTGAGGGTGACCTTCCAGGAGTAGGGTCTGGGACCTCTGGATTCAGAAAAGGACCCTAGTTTTTCTTCCATTATTATATTATCCAGTTTATCTCATTCTCTCCAGGAATCAAACCATGGCATTTTATTTATTTATTTTCATTTTTCTCATTTATTTATTCATTCATTCATTCATTTATTTATTTATATAAATTTATTTATTTAACTTTTTACAATCATTTTCACAAAATTTTGGGTTCCAATATTTCTCCCCATTTGTCCCCTCCCTTCACCCCAGTACACCGAGCCTTCTAATTTCCCCTATCACCAATCTGCCCTCTCTTCTTTCATTCCTCCCTTCTCTTGTCCCCATCTCCTTTGTCCTGTAGGGCCAGATAACCTTCTATTCCCCATTACCTGTATTTCTTATTTCCCAGTATCAAGAACAATACTCAACAGTTGTTCCTAAAACTTTGAGTTCCAACTTCTCCCCATACCTCCCTCCCCACCCATTCCCTTTGGGAAGGCAGGCAATTCAATATAGACCACATCTGTGTAGTTTTGCAAATGACTTCAATACTAGTCATGTTGTATAAGACTAACTATATTTCCCTCCATCCTATCCTGCCCCACATTGCT
>CM053771.1:70821755-70848633 GCA_028658325.1 Potorous gilbertii | reverse complement strand
GAATTATTTTCTTCAGTGAGCTTTTGAACCTCTTTTTCCATTTGGCTAATTCTGCTTTTGAAAGCATTCTTCTCCTCATTGGCTTTTTGAACCTCTTTTGCCAATTGAGTTAGCCTATTTTTCAAGGTGTTATTTTCTTCAGTATTTTTTTGGGTCTCCTTTATCAAGGTATTGACCTGTTTTTCATGCTTTTCTTGCATCTCTCTCGTTTCTCTTCCCAGTTTTTCCTCCACTTGTCCAACTTGATTTTCAAAATCCTTTTTGAGTTCTTCCATGGCCTGAGCCCATTGGATATCTATTTCAGATGTTTGGGATACAGAGACCTTGACTCCTATGTCTTTCCCTGATGGTAAGCATTGTTCTTCCTCGTCAGAAAGGAAGGGCAGAATCCTCTGGTCACCAAGAAAGTAACCTTCTATGGTCTTATTTTTTTTCCCCATTTTCTGGGCATTTTCCCAGCCAGTTAGTTGACTTTCAAGATTCCTCTCCACCCCTGCCTCACTAGTGCTTGGGGTCTGAGATTCAAATGCTGCTCCCCAACCTCAGGGCTTTCAGAAGGTTGGCCAGCTGCTATTCAGGGTAAGATTATATCAGGTTGTCAGGTGGGGGCAGGGCCTCCTCCCAGGCTCAGTTCCCTTAGGGGGTTTTTGTGGATACCTTCAGTAATGGAGCTCCTGCTGAGCTCATGCTTGTTTTGGGAGCCTCTCACCACCTGCTGCCTCTGCCGCTGCCTCCTGAGGGGGCCCGAGTCATGGAGACACCCTGCTCCCCTCTCAGCCTTTTCAGACATCTTTCTCACTGACCTGTGTGTCTGTGGGTGGAGGGACCTTCGGGGCTGCTGGAGATTCCATCCCTGAATCCTGCTTGGATCTGCTCGCTCCTCTTGGTGCTACGTGGCCAGGCCAGGGCTGGGCTCCCCTCCCGTCTGGTTTGCGACAGACCTTTGGGATCGGTTTTTCAGGGCTCTCTGGAATGTAAATCTTCTTCATCACATTGCTGTGCAGCTTCTACTGTTCCAGAATTTGTTGGGAGTTCTTTTTGTAGGTAATTATGGGCTGTGGGTTTGGAGCTAGCATATGTGAGTTTTTCTACTCTGCCATCTTGGCTCTGCCCCAGAATCAAACCATGACATTTTAAAGAGAAAGTGTGACCTAACCCAAAACATTCATTGTACAGAAAAGGAAACTGACACTTGGTAAAGATTGCCATTTGGCTAAGATGACACAGGAAGTCACAAAACTGAGCTCTGAACCTGGGTCTTCTAATGCCAAGTCAGGGATAAGCATGAGCTGGGGAGATGCCATCTTCTTTCTAATAGGCTCAGAAACCTCAACTATGAAGAGCTTTTAGCAGAGCAGGAGGGTCTCAAAAATTCACACAAATAGAATGAGATGAGGCTCCACTACCCCATTAAACACAGGGTTATAGGTCTGGAAAGAAGGAACAACTAACTGCTTTGGAATGTTCTGTGTAAACCTCATGGATATGAATTTCTCATGTGGGAATATTCCAAGTACCTTTCTTCTGTTATATATCTCAACACCATTCATTTGGGTGATTATTAGACTATGCTCCAACACCGAAAGTGCAACTCTTTAAAAAAATTAAATAAGTGGACAATGGTTGTAATCATTTGATTCCAAAAACTATGTCCAGCTTTCTTCAATATTTTTCTCTCAAGTGCAAATTTGTGCATGTGTGTTTTGATAACTATTTATTTGTTTTTAGTGTTATACAATCACTTCTATATATCTTAGATTTTTTCCCTCCCTCCCTCTCCTTTCCCCCTCCCATCCCACTCCCTCCTTAAGAAGGCTTACAATTTTATGTAGGTTCTACACATACATCCTGATTAAATACAATTTCACCTTACTCATGTTGAATAGAAGAATTAAAATGAAGGGAAGAATACATAAAACAAAACAAAACATAACATAACACAAAAGAAAATGATCCACTTCATTCCATGATCCAAATTCGTAGTTCTTTTTCTGGATGTGGAAGGCATTTTGCCTCAAAAGTCCATGGGGAAATTTTTAGGTCCTTTTGTTGTTATGAAGGACTAAGTCTACTGAAAAACTCCTCACACCCTGTGATTGTTGTTATGTACAAAGTTCTCCTGGTTCTACTGCTTTCACTCAGCATCAGTTAATATAATTCTTTCCAGTCCTCTCTGAAGTCTTCCTGTTCATCATTTCTTATAGCAAAATAGAATTCCATTACATTCATATACTAAAACTTGTTCAGCCATTCCCCAACTGATGGGCATCCCCTTGACTTCCTGTTTTTGGCCACCAAAAAGAGAGCTGCTATAAATATTTTTTGTACATGTGGGACCCTTTCCTATTTTTATGATCTCTTTGGGATACAGTCCTAGGTAAAAGAGGAAATGAAAAGGAATGTGTATTAAAGGAAACAACAATTCATGCTGAAGATAACAAAAGGAGACAATATATAAAATGTTGGGCAATTCATAGTTCTATGTTACGAGAACAGAGGACCTACATCTTGTGTAGGAGAGAATCCCTAGGTTTTTAGCATTGTTAATAAAGTAGACAAAGTAGGAGCACTCATGGAGGATATAGAGATTGTATTTTCCTGTGTGATACCAGAGGGATAAAGTGATGTTGGGGAATGAAGGACTGGGCTCTGTCCTGAGAAATCACAGAACTTCATAAATGGAAGGGGATATCAGAGTTCCCTGAGTCTAGTTCAACATTAGCTCCACAGGAAGTGAAGATATCATAAGCAGGCAGAAAAGCAGGCCCCTAATTGTGGTACAATTTTCTGTTTCAGACTAATTATCTTCTCCTCTGAGAAGCGAGAGAAAGTGAACGTTACTAATACTAACAATTCTAATACCTAATATTTATACAGCATTTTGTGGCAGTATGAGCTCAAATCTATGGTCTCTTTTACTTAATAATAGTGATTTCTTCAAGATTTGTCTCCCCTGAGAGATGCCATTAGGTGATTATGATGAACAATTATAAGAATAAAAAACAACAAAGATGATTATACCCACTATTTATAGGGCATTTTCAGATTCTCAAGTCATTTCATAAAAAAATATGTCTTGTGATCTTCCAAAAAATCCTGGAATGTTGGTTTTCTCATTATCCCCCTTTTGAAAATGATGACTCTGAGGCAAACTATGGTTAAAGTGAACTGCCCTGGTTTCATATAGCTGCTATGTGTTTGAAATAGAAATTTTACTGAAATTTTCTAGACTACAAGGTCCAGAATTCTATCTGCTACATCACCTAACTGTGTTTTTCAGGATTTTGTTGAACTGGAAGCTTTATTCTATTCCACAGAATCGTAGAGTACTTGGAAACTTGAGAGTCACTGACAATTATAACAAAGGGGCTACAAGCTGGAAAGTAAGCAGCTAAGAAGGCAGAGATGTGAATCAGCCAAGACTTTGGCTTCCCCAATTGCACGTGCAGTGCTAAAATAGAATTCAGTGAGTAAAAAGAGACAAATATGCTGACCAATGCCAGTATTGTTTGCGTGGCTCTGGTCTCAGGGGAGCTTCTTGGTGTAACATTATTGTCATGAACATACTGCACTCTCTGGTGGTGTTTGTACAAGACAGAAAAGATATATCCACTGGTTCCCACCATAATTCCTACACAAAACACATCAGGAAGGAACAATGTGAATACAGCTTGTATAACATCATAGGAACTATCAAATGTAACCGAACAGTAAATTAAATCATTTCTTTCAGTGATGTTTTTGATTCTGGTTGGGCCTTTGACACGTAAAAGAATAGAGCAATACATCAGCAGATGAAAAGTCCAGCACAAATAACGGAATGGACCAATGCACTTTGGGATTCTGGCTTTGATTTTTGCCCACCTGGAATGTCTAGGACTTAATATGATGGCTTGGGAGCCACTAAGAAAGCAGGTGGTCCAGAGAGAAAGTCCCCGGGCCACTCGGTGCAAGTAAAACACAAGTTTGCATCCCACATCATCCAAGAAATTGTTGAGCCCCAAAGCAGCTGTTGTCTGAGGGATCCCTTTGGAGAGAAGTACCAAGTCATTCACAAATGCCAAGTGAGAGAGAAGCAAGTCTATGGGCCTCAACCTGGGCCCAATGAAGAAGATGATGGTATAAAGGCCCAGAAGGAAGGAGTTCCCCAAGACCCCAAATCCAGTCTGTAACACAAAAAGGAGTCCCAATAACATGTCATAAGTAGTCATTTTCTTTTTGTTGATGGGAGGTAAATAGCTGTAAAAACCAGAAGATCCTTTCTTGTTCAGAAGCATAAGGGGTAGAAGATATTTCTTGTGGTGAGGGAGACATTGCACTTGCCCAGTACAAATTACTAACAACCATTCATTCCATCTAGAAGAACATGATGATGGTATCTCTTTTAGTGCTGCCTCATGGACCATCGAAAGTATAATATTGATTAGAAAGTTTCTGATGTCTTTTTTGCCTTTCATTTCTAGAAGATTCTTTTGAAACACTTAGGCTGAGTTCTCCCTTGGTGAACTAGTTAAACTATATAATCACTACAAGGTGCTAGCAGATACCCTGATATCTAGAAGGAACCAGTATCTACAAAGCATCTGTGATAGAAAAATTAATTACACTTATGATGTTATGAATTCTAATCATCTCATTTATTATGTTTCATACACCTATATCTAACAGGGTTCATATTCATGTCATTGGGTATGATGGGAGTCACTCCGTTCAGTAATAATAAATTCTGCTGTATTTTTTTCTGCATGAAATAGAGACAAAAATAATATGATGTTGGTATGCTCAACTCTTAATTTCTCTTTTCATTCCAAATTGTATTCAGTATTACTTCTTATAATTCAGATTTATATATTGTATTGATAGATCTTCTTCTTCAATTTGTATTTTTTTAATTACTGCTGAGATTCTTGACCTTTTACCCACTCATATTATTTTCACTACTAATTCTTTCTAGCTATAAAAATCCTTATTTGGTAACATAATTGATTTGGCATAGAATAAGTAAGTTAATATAATTAGTACTGTCACTTTTTCATTATATTCACTCTTCTTATGCACAATAATTAATGTTCCTCCATGTTTTTGTTCTCTTTTCACTTCTTTGAAGACTGTATCATTGTTGGACTTCTATCATTCCTGAGTGAATATTAATAGAAGAACTCCTAAATATTTTGGGATTGCACCTTCTAGAGTTATTTTGAATGGAATTTCTGTTTTTAGTTCTTCCCTCATTCCTCTATAGACTCTATTTTTCACTCATCTAATATTACTCTCTTCCATTCTTAACCTGGAAATTTCATCAGTACTTTGGACGTTTTCCTTCTCAAACATTGCTACTTCATGAATATGCTCAATTCCTTTAAGCCTTACTTTTACCAATAGCCAGCAGCTGTCTATAACTTTTCCACAGCCCACCTGAAGCTATGAATCAGACTCTGGAGACATTACCTTCCTCTTCTCAGTTCCTTTTTACATGTTGTCTTCCTCATTACATTGTAAGTTCCTTGAGAATAACGACTCTCTTTTTTCCTTGCATTTTTGCCCCCAGCACCTAGTAACATATCTGGCAGGTAGTTGACTATTAAGTTTAATAATTTCCAGAGTTAGTTGGTAATATGCAGGAATTTTAATGATATATATATATACAAATATTATATTGAAATATATATAATTATATTACATTATTATTATATATTATATATAATATAATATATATATCATATATTACATTATTATATATATAGTAATTATATATAATATATATAATTATATTACATTATATAATTATTGTATTATATAATTATATTATATATAATATATTTTATAAAAAACATAATAAATATATTATCTATAATATATTGTATTATAATTATATATTATATATATTTTAATGATATATATACAAATTTATTTTGTATAACTTATTAAATTTTATAAGGAATGTTGACTCTTTAAGTTAACTGAAGGATAACTTCTTTGCCTGTGCTTACTCTTTCAATTCTTTATTTCTCATCTTATTACTACAGGGGGCCCTTGTAGATGTCTATTAATTAGCAGTGGTGACAATAAACACACTTGCTTTAGGCTTTTTCTTATTAAAAATGCCTCCAACTGTTAGCTATAATAAATAATATTTGCTCATGGATTTGGGTAGACTATGTACACTGTACTGAGGCAAAGTCAATTTCCACATGATACACAAATATTTTGCAATGAATATGAAAATATGGGAAAGTGCAGTGCAAACTGAGTGAATTCTTCTATCATTTTTGGCCAACCAAAGACACATGACTTCAAGGGTGAGGAGATATCAGTGAACGATATTAGATATGTTTTCAGAGTTCCCAATTGATTAGGTAATCAATCCACGGATCAGTTTGTAATAAACTGGTATCAATGAATGTCTATCTTAAACAGGGATAAAGGATAAAGTACTAGCCAGAATATGACTTTTGAGTAGAATTCATCTTGCAATCGTCACTAATGCGGAAAGATGTTTAGATGATTCTATGTGTAACACCTGTGTCAGATTACTTGCCATCTTGGAGAGATGGGTTGAAAAGAAGGCAGAGAGAAACACCTCATACTCAAAATCTTTTTTTCCCTTGGTTTTCTGTTTAGTGTTATTTTCAAAGTGTCAATAAATCTACTTATAAAATATTGCAAATAATAGTTATGTGCCAATTAAAAATCCGACATATTTATGGATTTGATTTTTGGGATAGGATAATGATTTTGTATATTTTCCTTTTAGTTTTCAACATTCACTTTTATAAGATTTTGAGTTCTAAATTTTCTCCCATTTCTTCCTAAGACTGCAAGGAATTTTATATAGGCCATGCATGTATAGTCATGTTAAACATATTTCTACATTAGTCATACTGTGAAAGAAGAATCAGAACAAAAGGAAAAAGCCACGAGGAAGAAAAAAAAGGGAAGAGCATTCTTCAATCTGCATTCCAAGTCCACAGTTCTTTCTCTGAATGTGGATAGCATTTAACATGATGAGTCCTTTGGAATTGTCTTGGATTATTTCATTGCTCAGAAGATCTAAGCCTAACAAGGTTGGTCATCACACAAAGTTTCTCTTATTATGTATAATGTTTTCCTGATTTTGATCCATTTGATCAGCACCAGTTCATGTATATCTTTGTAGGTTTTATTTTTCCCAGAAATCTGCCTGTTCATTACTTCTTATGGTATAAGAGTATTCCATTACATTCATGAGCCACAACTTGTTCAGTGATTCCCCAATTGATTGCCATCCCTCAATGTTCAAGTCTTTGCCACCACTAAAGAGTTATTATAAATATTTTTGGACATGTGGATCATTTTACCATTCTTATGATCTCTTTGGGATATGGACCTAGTAGTGGTATTGCTGGATGAAGAGGTATGCACTGTTTTATAACCCTTTGGGCATAGTTCCAACTTACTGTCCACAATGGTTTAATCAGTTCACAACTCTATCAACAATGCATTAATATGCCAATTATTCAAAATCATCTCCAGCATTCAGAAATTTTCTGTTTAGCCATGTTAGTCAATCTAATAAGTGTGATTTGGAAACAGAGTTATTTTAATTTAAATTTCTCTACTTAATAGTGATTTAAGTAATTTTTATATCACTATAGATAGTTTTGATTACTTCATCTGAAAATGACTTGTTCATATTTTTGACCATTTATCAATTATTGAATGACTTGAATTCTCCTAAATTTACTCTGTTCTCTATATACTTTTGAAAGGAGACCTTTATCAGAGACACTGACTCTAAAATTTTTTTCTCAGCTTTGTGTTTCTCTTCTAATGTTGGTTGCATTAGCTTTGTTTGCACAAATCTTTTTATTTAACAAAATAAAGATTATCCATTTGGTGTTTCATAATATTTTCTGTCTCTTGGTTGATCATAAATCCTCCATAGATATGACAAGTAAACTATTCCTTGTTCTCCTAGTTTACTTATAATACTACCTTTATATCAAAATCATGTACCCCTTTACAACCTGTCTTGGTTTATGGTATATGAAGTGTAGTTTCTACCACAGCATTTTCTAGTATTCCCAACAGCTTTTGTCAAATATTGAGTTCTTAGCTCAGAAGGAGGAATCTTTGGGTTTATCAGACAGAAGATTTCTATAGTCATTGACTATTATTTCTTTTCTACCAAAAATATTCCACTGATCCCCAACTCTATTTCTTAGCCATCATCAAGTAGTTTTGATGATTGCTGCATTGCATTAAACTTTTTACCTAGTATGGCTAGGCCACCTTTCCTTTCATTTCCTTCCATTGATTCCCTTGATATTCTGGAACTTTTGTTCTTCCAGGTGAATTTTGCTATTATTTTTTCTACCTCTATGAAATAAATTTTGGTAGTGTGAATTTTATGGCACTGAATAAGTACATTAATCTAGGTAGAAATGTCATTTTTATTATATTGGCTTTGTCTACACATAAGTAATTGATATTTTTCCAAATATGCATGTCTGACTTTATTTGTGTCAAGTGTTTTACAATTGTGTCCATATAGTTGTTGGGTTTGTCCTGGCAAGTAGACTATCAAATACTTTATATTGTCTACATTTACATTAAATGGCATTTCTCTTTTTACCTCTTGCTCTTGAACTTCGCTTATAATACATGGATATGCCCCTGAATTTGTGTGGGTTTGTATTATATCCTGTCACTTTGAGAAATTTGCTTATTATTTCAATTGATTTTTACTTGATTCTCAAAGAATGCCATCATATTATATGCATAGATTTATTGTTTTGTTTCTTCATTGTCAATTCTAATTCCTTCAGTTACTTTTTCTTCTCTTATTGCTATCCCTAAGATTATTAGTATAATATTGAGTAACAGTCATAATAATAAACATCCTTGTTCCACCCCTGATCTTATTGGAAAAGTTTCTAGCTTGTGCCCAGTATGCTGGCTGATAGTCTTAGGTAGATGCTACTTATCATTTTAAGGAATTTTCTAGTTATTCCTATGCTCTGTAGTGCTTTTAAAAGGAATGGGTGTTGTAATTAGTCAAAACTTTTGCTGCATCTATTGAGATAACAACAATATGGTTTCCATTAATTTGGTTACTGATATGGTGAATTAGACTGATAGTTTTCCCAATATTGAACCAGCCCCGCATTATAGGTATAAATCTCACACATGTGTGTGTATATGCATGTATAGATAGATAGCTATCTAGATAGCTACTTAGCTATTTATCTTATACACAAACACACACATACACACACGTATCTTATTCATATACTTGTTCTTGTGATAATTTCCTGTAATATCTTTGCTAATATTTTATTTAAAATTTTTGCATCTATATCCATTAGGGATATTGGTTTATATTTAGTGATTTCTCAGATGATATTGTCTAGGCTTTTATTTTTCATTGTGGTTTTCTGGTAGACAATAATCCTTAGATTTTCTCTCCTGGATCTATTTTCCAGGTCAGTTGTTTTTCCAATTAGATATTCTACATTTTCTTCTGTCTTTTCATTCTTTAGATTCTGTTTGACTGATTCTTGGTGTCTCATAGATTCATTACCTTCTACTTGCTGAATCTATTTTTTGTCAAATTGTTTCCTTCACTTAACTTTTGCATCTCCTTTTTCATCCGTCCAATTGTTTCTTTTAAAGAGTAATTTTTTTTACCAGTCAAGTTTTGTACTTCCTTTTCCATTTCTCTCATTTTCCTTTTTATGGAGCTGTTCTCTACAGTGAATTCTTTTTTTTTCATATTTTTAAAATCATTGGCTGGTTTTTCTTGTATTTCTCTAATTTGAATTTTAAAATCCTTCCAGACCTCTTCCAAGAAGGTTCTTTGTTCTTCACATCAGTTCATATTCCCTTCTGATGTTTCAGATGGGAGTAAAATCTCAATGCTGACCTCTTGGTATTTGTGTTTTGATTCTTGTCCCCATAGAAAGATTCTATAGTCTTTTATTATCTGCTTTGCTTCTTACTCATGATAATAACCATTTTCCTGGCTTTTAAAGTAGATCTTTGCATCTGTGCCACATGGGGCTCTATTCCATAGTTCTTGAGCCTAAAACTTGAGGCTCAAGTGAGGGCACTTTGTGAAAAGTCACTAGCCCCACTTTCTCCTCTGCAGTCATCTGTGTTCAATAGCAAGATAGAGATAAGGACAACAGAAGATGGGCCCCATATGTATTATATGTACACAACAATATTACATATATATGTATGAATAAATATAAAATGCATGTGTTGTATCAGTATGGGTAATAAAATATTTGTATACAAATATGTATGGATATGTTCATATAAACATATGTTTACATAACCAGTTCTCTTTAATATAACAGAGAACCCCCAAAACAAAGAGGTTGCCTATCAAATTGAAAATAGTTAAACACATTTTGATATGAGACTGCAATGTAAAATTGTTTTACTAAAAGAAATAACAAAATAGAGTATTTCAGAGAAACCTGGGGAAACTTGAATGAATTGATTTAGGATTGACTTAAGCAGAACAAGAAGAACAATGTGCAATATGTTAATATTGTAAAGAAAGACAACTTTTAAAGACTGTATGACATATCAATGCAAAGTTCTACAAGAATTTTACAGAATTAAAAATTAAGGATCTTTCTTTTTGAAAGAAATGGAATAGATTCAAAGGTGAATAACAATTTATATTGAAACAACAAATTTGAGAATTTATTTGGCTAGACAATGCAAATTTGTAATAAAAAAATTACAAGGAACTAGATGACAGATATGAATATTAGTCTAATTTATGATGTATTGGTAATGGAAACCCTACTGAATGTACATGAGATGCATAATTTCTTGTTCAATCCTCATTATTATGTTCTACTAGGTTTATAGAACTACCTACATTATTTGATGTTAAGTCAAGTTTAATAAATTTTGAGAATAAAGTAATGGAAGAGAAGAAATGCAAGGATTTGGTTTGAAGGTAAGTGAGGAAGAATCTAGGAGAAGGATGAAAAATATCAGGATATGACATGAAGACAGAATGTAAGATGGAGAAAGATTCAGATAGAAGCTAATGTAGGAAGTCAATAACATTAGATCAAGAAAAGGATTAAGTTATCAATTAATCCATCAATTAACACTTATTACTTAATTAATAATTACATTATTAATTAAATAATAATTATTTATTATTATTGTACATTAAGCATGTACAATATACAGATAATATACTAAACATTGGAGATACAAAGCCAAAAACAATCCCTATTCTCATGGATCTCACAGGTTACTTCGGAACAAAATATGCAAACAAGTACACTCAAAGAAGATATATACAGTACAAATTAGAAATAGTAATCAAATAGAAGGCAGTATTATTAAGGGGAACTAGAAAATATTTCTTGCAGAAAATAACATTTTATGTGGGACCAGACATACGACACGTAAACCTGAATATGTTGGTAAAGGAAGAGAAATTTTAGCCATGAAATTCAACCAATGGAATATCCAGAATTGGAAGCTGAAATGTTTCTTTGAGGAACAACAAGTCCAATGTCACTGGAATGTAGAATAAGTACAAGTCTATAGGGTCTGAGGAGGCTGGTAACGCAGTAAAACACCAAGATATGAAAAGTTTTAAAGTCAAATAGATGATTTTGCATCAGATGTGAAAGAACTCATAGAATTTATAAACTTGAGTGTTGTTTATTACAAAGATCAATCTGACAGCTGAATGGAAGATAGATTGAAGTGGGGAGAAATTGGAAATAGGGAGACCAACCAGCAGGCTACTGCAATTCTCCAGCCATGAGGTATTGAAGGTGTATGACAAGGTGGTGGCATTATTAGACAAGAAAAGGGATGAATTAAAGAGAAATCACAAAGGTAGATTCAGCAGCCTTGACAACATAGTATTAGGGGCAAGAGAAGTCCAAGGTGGGGATGAAGGGGGATTTGATAGTCATCTTGCTTTGGGGCTGTGGCTTTGTTTATGTGAATGTTTAGTTTGGATAGGATGTGTCTATCCAAACTATAGGATTGCAGCATGCTGGGACAAATAACAGCTCATTCATGACTTTGGTTGCAGTTAGATTTACAGAAGACAGTTTTGGTGATGAAAAGCTCATGAGACCCACAAGTCTTTAGTAGTAAGTGATCACTGCTGCTCTGTTTCCTAGTTATATAATAGAATGCTCTACATTCCTCCCAAGGTCTCCCTTAATAAAATTTTTCTTTGACATTTTCAGGCTTTCTCCTGGTAGGAACATACATACTGATGATAGCAGCATGGTATTTTCTTGCACAGGGCAGTCACATTGTCATGAACCTGCCATTCATTCCTTTGAGGAGGCCTACAATCTTACTGATGAGAATAAATTTTATTGTGAAACCTTCACCAGCATCATTCCTCATAGCAGGGACCATTTCAGAAAAAATTCCATCTCCAGCTTTGGTAACCTAGTCTTCATTTGTTTGTTTGTTTCACTCAGGGCTGCAGTACACATGTGATACCTGATGAGTTCTCTCACAAGAAGAGGCCTTCTTTCAGTTCTACTGCTTTTCACTTTGTGTACATATTAATGATGAGTGGAATCATTTTCACAAAGTTTTGTGTACATTGTGTGTGTGTATGTGTGTGTTTTAACCACTGTCAGTTGTGGTAAGTAGGCCAGTGAGGAGTAAAGCATACTTTAGGACACCCTTTCTGGGCTGTTCCTCATACAGAGAAATGAATAGTGCAGTCCTTGCTCAGAGAGTCAGAGGGCTCTAAATTACTGCTCCAGTCCTGTGTGGAGACAATCTTTTTGTTCTGGGCTACCCGTGGGCAATATTGTGACTATAACTCCCAGTATATTTACTTTATCATGCCTCCATCAACACAGTGCTTCAAGATAGGTAAAATAGTAAAATTATAAATAATGAAATAACCAAATAGTAAGGGTCATGTCTTTTGATTTGCATGTAGATTTAAGTGAGGCAGAGATAGGGAAAGTCATCAGTCTCACTGTCTCTTACTGAGTCATCAGAGTTAATTGGCAAAATAAAATTTGGCATGGCTTTAAATAGCCCAGGGTGCTGTGGATAAACTTGGTGTCGTCAATGTCTGACCAAGCTTGAGGTGGTGGTCCACAGAGGCTTCTCCTTCTGACTTAATGGCCCATTCAAAAAAAAAACATTATTCTTGTATCCATTTCACTGGGGAAAATCTTCACAGTTTTAGGGTAGCTATCCCCCTAACTTGCCAGCTTATTTGGTTACCCTCAAACTAGTTCAGCCTCTCTGCAAAGATGCTTTTACTGGGGTGTGAGTGCTGTCCCTGCTACAGTTTTTTAATGCCATAGGTGAGACTTGAGAAACAGGTAGATATCAAAGGTAGATGAGTAGCCCTGATAAAGACTTTGCCAGAACTCACAAGAGAGGGGCACAGAGCCAAGACGGTGAAGTAGAAGCAGGGGATTGCTAGAGCTTCCATCCTAAAAGCTTCTAAATACATATAAAAATAACTCCAAACAAATTCTAAAACTTAAGAACCCTCAAAATGACAGAATGAAGCAAATCTCCAGTCCAAGACAGCCTGGAAGGTTGAAAAGAAGTATTTATCTCACTGGCCTGGGAGCACAGTGGATCACAGTTCAGTGGGAGCCACCCCAGTGCAGCCCAGGTCATTAGCAGGTCTCAGGGGACTGAATCATTAGCAACTGTGGAGGTTTCCATGCTTTTCAACCCAGAAATACCAAAGATAGCATAAAAGGTCAGTGGAAAATCTCTGTGGGACCTGGTTTGTGGGATCTGGCCCCACATCCTGGGAAGGAGAAGGAATAAATAATAGTCATAGACAGAATAAATGAAAGTGTTTTTAAGTATGAGAGAGAAATGGAAGAACTTGTACTCAATAGAGAAGCAATCAGTAAATAAAGATTACTATGAGAGGGGGGATGACAGATGAAGCATAACACGGAGAAGAATGGGATCACTTATGAATACAGAGGGAATTGCTTTGTCGAATAGAAGGATAATTTCACATGCGAAAGAAGAGTGACAAAAGGCATCTGAGTGATGTGAGAAGAGAAGGAGGGCATAAATGAGACCTCTTGGAGAATGGCCCTCAAATTTTTCAATTCAATATTAGGTAAAGGTTCTCAGCTAAGTAGAATTGACAAGGGGAGTCATCGGATATTGGCAGTGGGATGGAATGTTTTATAAAGCTGAAGACTGAGTGGAATACCAAACTTGGTACAAGTTCAAAAGTTGAGATTATGTGGTATAAATTTAGATTGGACACACAGAATGGTTTCACGATTTTCTCCTGTCAAGTGTTGCAAAGGCACTAGATGGCAGGAGTGATATAAAGCCAAAGCTTGGCAGGGCAAGATCAACAATAGGATAATATTTCCAGTTAAATGAGAAGCAAATGGTTAAATAAAAATAGAAGCTGGATAGACTCCGGAAGAGAATAGCATAACTTGAAAAAAGAAGTGAGAAAGCTAGCATGTTGCAGTCGACTGCCTTCTAGATTTGCACACAGGGGAAAAGATTCCAAATCTTGGCTCTCTTATTTACTATCATATGAGTGTTTTATCTAATTTCTTTGGACTTCTGTGAACTGTCCTCTATGGTCCCCTCCAGATTTAAGTCTAAGATAACATGTTCCTATGGGAAACTTGGGTATATCTGTGAGAAGTGGCTCTCAAATTGGAAGACTTCTAGATGAGTAAGAATTCTTCTGGAGAGTTTACCATGAGAGGTATGAAGAACATGGAAAATATCATATAGATCATTTTTCCCCCTCAAAGAATGGAGATCAGGTGTGATAAATTTAAACTGTATTATGTTTGATATTACAGTTTTAATGAAAGGAAATAAATATGAAGTCATTTGGACTTAGTCATCATAATGTCTATAAAATACCTATTACAGTCTACTTTTCCACTGTTTAGTCTGTGTCAGGCAAATAGATTTGAGTTAATTTTATTTTTGATTGGATGTAACTTGAATAACTGAGGTCTGAACTAATCTTCTTTTCTCTTGCCTTAGATAGTTAAAGTCAGGTCTCTCTACCACTTTGTAATCCTTCTAAGGAAACTTTCCCTCACCAAGCTTCACCCAAGTCTGTATTGATAAGTGATGAAGAGAACTTCTCTATTGCATCTGAGTCTGATTAGCAATGTGCCATCTTACATCTGTCAGCAACTGCTAGTTCTCAGTCAAGTCCATTTCTACTCTAGATAATTTTACCTTCTAAAGTCCAACTTTAAGCATGTTTATTTCTTGAAATGTATGCCTCCCCCTTGTCCTGGGTGAGTTTTTGGTAACATTGTGGGTAAATATTTGTTTTAAAATATAATGTGTGTGATGTTGGGTTGGGTTTTTTTTTTTGCCTTTTTGCTGTGCCACATAATAATATAACTCTTTCTCGCACCTTCCCAATTGCCAATTTTCTAGAAATTCCTTAACCTACATTTCTACTTTAACCTATCTCATGAGGTCAAGTAAAAGAAGAGGAAATGTTTGTATTGAAAAAGATGTTTAAAGAGAGAACTTGAGAAAGAAAGAATGAAAAAGAAAGAATGAGAGAAATAAATGAAAGAATGTATAAAGGAAAAAAAGACAGAAGGTAGCTAGAAAGGATGGAAGAAAATAAAGAATGAATGATAGGAGGAAGCAAAGAAAGATGAAAGGAAGGAGAAGAGAAGGAACTTTGGAAGGAGGGAGGAAGGAAAGGAAAAAGCAGTAAGGGAAGAGTGAAAGAATGAAAGAAAGAAAAAGGCTAGGAGGGAAAGAAGAAAAATGAAGGATAGAAAGAAGAAAAGAAGGAAATAAAAAGGAACTTAGCAAGGAAGGATAAAAGAAAGTTGTTCTAAATGAAGAAAGAAATGAAAAAAGAAGGCAGTTAGAAAAGAAGGAAAAGAAAATTAATGAATGAGAGAAAGAAAGAAGAAAGTATGGAAAAACAAGGAACTTAGAAAGAAAGAAAGGAACAAGGAAAAATGGAAGGAAAGAAAAATGAAAGGATTTAGGAAGGAAAGCAACAAGGTAGGAAGTAAGAAGGAAGGAGACAAGAAAAGAAAGAAGGAATGAAAGAAGGAAGGAAGTTAGGGAAAAAGGAATAAAGAGGAAGGGAGAGAGGGAAGAAATGAAAGAAAGAGAGAGAGAGCACAGCAATTGGGGGGTGTGCTATTAGTCATGGTTAAATAATTTTCTATTATCAAAGAGCAAATGTATCTTCTCTTTCAAATAGTAATGCATGTCTGTAATGGAATCCTATAAATTGAACAGTTCATCATGGTAAACAAGAATCTTCATTCTTTGACACACAAACAGTGGGGTAGAATGGGTCAGTGTAAAAATAAGCAAATAAAAATGATTCTGAAGAATGTATACCTCTATCTGGATTTTGCAAGTTAGAAGGACATAACTCAAAGAAGTTCAAAAAAGACAAATAAAAATGTGATATGAATTGTTACATGTTTTTTTTTTCTATAACAGCACATTGTTGAATTAATCAATCACTGAGTTTCGTGCCTGCCATTGGACAGGTGATATTTGAGGACTTGGAATTACAGAAACAAAGAAGAAACTTTCCCTGTCTTCAGTGAGCTTATATTCAAAAGGAGGAGGCAGCATATACATTAACAGGCATACATAAAAGAGTCACAGTAAGCATAACGAATAAATGATATATATGTTATTTGTTATGTTATATCTATACCCTTAGGTATCACACACATATAAGTATATGTGTGTTGTGTGTATATGTGTGTGTATACATACAAATATCACACACATATATACATACACATATATACACATATCTATACATGAATATATACATATGTATGTGTGCACGCACACACACACATACACACACACACACACATATATATATATATATATATATATATATATGTATATACACATATAAAATACTATAATAAACTGAGCAAATCCAAGATAATCTTGAAGGGAGGCATTAGAACTGGAGGAATCAGGAAAACTGTCATACAAAAGTAGTTTGCTGAGCTAAATGCTGTGAGGGAGAGAGCAGCAAGGGTCAGAGGAAGGAGAGCTGAGGAAGAGTAGCTAGTGAAGCCTTGCTTAGAAAGGTTTATGTTAACCTGACAACAACTACAGAGAGATGTTTTGATTTTCCAGGAACATCAAGTAACTTTCAAACTAGATGATTATTTCCTATTTCTGATGACTAATATGGGCAGAAATGACAAAGATTAAAGGAATCTAAAAAGCACAATTGTGTGGACTCTGAAATTTTGCATAGGAAAGGAAAAATTTGAAAGCAGAGAGGGGTGTATGGGGTGGGACTGCTATTCAAGTTGCATTCTGAAAGCAATCCAGCAGCTTCTTTTTCTACTCCTGAAAAATTGGAAAAGAGCAGAAATCCAGCTAGCAAACATACTATTACTTAATGTATCTTAGAACTGCACAAATCAGACATGAACTTAGGGGATTTGAAAGTGATCCACCAGTAAAGTTTGCATCTATGCTCCAGAAAAAACAAAGCAAAACAAACAAAACAAAAAAAACCCCAAGTTCATAGCTCCCAGAGCCCCCCTAAGGCTGGTCAAAGGCAGGCATAGCCAAAAACCTCTAAATCCAGAGAGAGTGAGGTCAGAGGGTAGGTTAACAGTGGGGGTCCTGTGTAATGGCAAGTAAAGTAGGATCTTTTGTTGCTTTTGTTTTAGTATAATCAAGAAGTATAGTGCCTGTATTTGTTCCAGGATCTGTGCCCATTTAGACTGTAAGATCAATGAGCCTGGAAGGGTAGATTACAATGGCAAGCAAAGTAGGATCTTTTCCCCTTTTATTTTAGTAAAAGTGCCTCTGATTGAATAGTGCAATTAAAGATCATCACCCATCACTGATGGGCTTGCTCATTAGGGAAGCTGCATTAGGGAAGTTGTTTTGTAGGAGGTTCCCAAGTAACTTTTTTCTACTGAAACACTGGGTCACAGGGTCATGCTTTCTGACTCTGAAACTCATATAAATACTGTGAGAGTGAGATTTTCCTTTGGGGCTTAATTTTTGGAAGGAGATTTGTGTGGCAGATGAGACTCTGGAGTCCCCTGGCTTTGAAAACTCAGATGTTGGTGCTTCCCTCTCTAGTAATTATGGTTGGGCACTTGGACCTGTAAGAATTTGATATATGTACTGCTCACCGTTAAACAGTTTGGAAGCACTATCTTCTCAGTCAGATTTCTCTGTATTTTCTCTGAAATTCAGGGTGCTGACTTCTGTCCCTGAACTAACTGAATGATACATGTACTTGATTTAAGTGATTGTTAACCTCTCAAATGTTACCCTTCCATTTAGAGAAGATCAAACAACCTGTGATAACAGGTGTTGGAGTGCTCATTGATACATCCTTATCTCCCTCCTCAAATTAAAAAGAAAAAAACATAACATATTAGAAAAGTTTGAGCATAAATACAATTAATGAGCCAATAACTCATTAAGAACTGCAATAAACATAATAATTTTTCTTTTCATCTTTTGGGATAAAGAAAAGAGTAAAGATGGGCTAAGATAAATTCTTGGGACTGGATCTTATGATAATTTGAAAAGAACAAAACATTCACTAGTTGAATTCTTTTGTTTAATTATTTTTATATCATTAGGAATTATTTTTTAACAGGAAAAAGTTATGAAAAAATCCTTAGTAGTGAGATGAAACTCATGAAAAACAGAAGGTTGGTGAGAGAATATTAAGCTACTGTTAATAATCTAAGGTACCATATTATACAGAAATTTTACCTTAGTATATGGGAAAGAGTTCGTTGTGTAGAGAAGAGAAGGTTGCACATGAAAATCTAGAAAATTGATTACTGCCTTTGAGACCTTGAACAACTCATTTAACACCTGTGTTCTTCAATTTTCTCCTCTGTAAAATCACACCAGAGACACCAAGATGAATTTAAATTCTAAATGAATGATATTATAAATTTTCAGATGCAATTGTTAATTAACTCTGTGTCATCTTTGAATGACTCTTTTCATTAGAAGAGTCACTGCATACCCAGAATGGAACTGGTATTGTTAAAATGGGGGAAAGCAGAGAGTAATAAGTTTGATTGCAATAAAATTTCAAAATGGGATTGTTCAAGGGATAATTCAGAAAAATGTAGAAAATTAGGACAAATGCAGTGACAAAGTAAGAGAGTTTCACTAGGTGATAGGACCAAATTCAGAAAGATCATAGTGGAATACCAAATTAAGTCAAATTCAATGCAAAGTAATTCATTAGGGTGAAAGGTCAAGCCTAATTTTGGGTTCCGGAAATCAACTTTTCAGATACATAGATGAGTTGATGAAACAGCACTTAATGTGACTAGGGTTGGTAGAGGGACCTCTAAAATTATTAGTCATTGAATTCCACAATGGGGTATTCAATGCTTGAATGTGCACTCATAAATTTTATGTAACTGTATATTGTAAGGCTATTTGCTAATGAGTCCTATTTCAACAGCATTATCTGACCTGCTCAGAACACCTGTGTGATACTGTTTTAATTCTTAGCTCTTCATTTGAGGAAAGATGTTTCTAATCTAGAATTTCTACACATGAATGAACAGGAGAGTTTAAAGGAATAAGTGTCTGTTATAAAATAATAGTGAATAATTTGGTAATATTTGTCCTGGGGATGAGTGACTTACAAGATAACATTGTTACATGCCCTTGCATATTTTAAGGATTTTGAAAAAAATAAAGATTGTGTTTCTTTTTTACTTGTTTTTAGAGGGTAGAATTTGGAGCATTTGGTGGAAGCTGTAAAGACATTGCTTTAAGATTGACATAAGGAAAACTTCCTACCAATTACAGGAACATAAATGCAAAATGAATCCTTTTGAAAAGAGGTGCATTTCCCCTTAATGGAATTCTTCTCAGACAGTCTAGAGAACACCTCTAAGGAAATGTTTTTCGAGTCTTTTCCATTTCTAAAATTATGTGATTCTGTCCCTTTAACAACTGAATAATATCACCCACTTAGCAAAGGGTTGGTCCAAAGAAACAAACTGAATCAGTTCCTCTCTTAAAGAAAAGTCTGTCCTAAGAACAAATAGAATCGGATCCCCCTCTTAAAGCTTTGTCATAAGAACAAACAAAATGGGATTTACCCTTACCAAAGGTTTATTCAAGAACAAACAGAAAGGGCATCTCCTTACCAAAGGTTTGACGAAGGAAAACCGAATCTGGCTGTACTTGTGCTACATTATGTTTATTTATTCTCTTTAAACTAGAGAATCATACATGAATGGGAATCAGAAAAGTAATTCTGAACTCAGAGGTAAACAAACCCTTTATAGACTTAGAGCAATTCCCACTCAGGTGCCTCTGTCAACCAAAATTATAGTCTCCATATATGTTAACCTTAATATAAGAAAGATATTTCTTAATAGGATAGACTATAAATGCAATAACATAAGTGAAGTATCAAAGTATCCCTTGAAATTATAGATCCAGGATATCTGTGTTCCTTTTGTTGTTAACATGACATTCTATATTGTGTAAAATAGCATAACGTGCCTATAAAATATCAAGATAAGAAAAGTCCCATTATTCGATGTAGAGTCTAACTCAAGGCCCCTTGCCCAGCACAGTCGTAAACAGAAGAATTGTCCTTGGTCACCTTCATCTGGCACTTTAGTTGCTGATGGAGGAAGGGGCATTTTGGGTTCACTCAGAGAGCAAAACAAAGTATGTCAGTTATGCCAGGGCACACAAAGCACTATGGTAAATAAAGGTTAAAGTGGACTAAAAATGTCTTTGTTTTGATTAACCAATTCAGGTTTTAGGTCTTTCTTAGGTGATGGGGGCCAAAAAATGGTTCACAATAAGAAAAGATAAAAGGTAACTGGAGGTGAAATAACCAAGTTGTGGAAACAGTCAAAATCTGAGATTGTTTTCTACATCTTCCTTAACTGAGCCACAGTTAGGAACAAAGTTTCTTGAGGTAAAGGTGCAAAGTGTTAAATGCCTCAGAAATTTTGCATTGCTTGTTTGTTTTTCTCCAATTTAGAAATGAAAAACACAAAGCAAAAATAGGATTCATTGAATTATTGTGGATAAAAAGAGACTCAAATTGTATTTGGAACTTGTTTAAATAGCCTTCGTAAGAGTGACTAGTACATATGTGTTGTTGTCTTCTTTTTTTATGTCATATCTTGCATTACTTATTTTGTTTAACTTTAGATTTTTACTTTTTATTAATTTATTTTAAAAATTAATACTAAATTTTAATGTACGGTAAAAGCAACATATTGTTATCAAATACTAAAATTTAAATACAAAAAAACCTTGTCATGTACACAGAAGAATATAAGGGAGGATTCAAAATATACAGCAATATATTTCTATTGCAAGAAAGCCTATATAATAAACAATACACTTTGTGTTCTTAGCTGTCATCTTTTCCTTGTTTTCTTCTGTTCTCTGCAGTGCAAGTTTTAATTTGTTCTTTTTCTCCCTTCCTATCTGTTCACCCAAGAAGGCTACAGTTAATTAGATGGATACACACATAAACACACATATATGCACAAACACAAATATACATACACATATGCTTAAATATCTACATTCATACTTGCACATGTATATTTGCAGGCATTTATGTAAGACCACACTATAATTGTCTGCCCTCTATGTCTTCCTTTATAAGTCTTAGATTTTCTGCATGTTCTTAAGTCCACCAAATCATTGTTTCCTTTATAACAGACATATCCAACCTAATTTTATGTCTAGGTATTTTAAGTATTCTAAAACCATATAGATTAATGTGGCTGACATATAGTTTAGTTTTCCTAGTTTACTTCTTGGATTAAATCTATGTTTAGTTTTAACTTTGTCTAAGATCAGTTATTTTTTGCCCTTATAACTCCTACTGAGGATCTTTACTATATATTTCTATGAATCACTTATTTCCTATCCTTACTTAATGCTTTTTCTTGACCTCTAACTGCCACCTTGTTCTCCTATTTCTTAACCTACCCCACACCCAAGACCCCTCCCTTATCCTTGATCCACACCCTATCCCTTTGAGATCTGAAAGAAATTAACTGACATTCTTCAAGAATTCAGGTGCAAGTGGCTGAATTTTACCTTTGACCTTCTATACATTTGGCTATAAGTAGGATTTTACCTCCTCTTTATCAATAAATTGAATTCTAATGAGAACATGTAAAAGCATCAGACTTGGAGGCAGTGAGATTTGATCTGTATACTGCCTCAGATACTTCCTCCCTTTGTGAACCTGAAGAAGACACAAATTCTCTGCCTCAGTTTCTTCACCTGATAGATGGAGAACAGCACAATCTAACTCATAGCTCTTCTGTGACAATCAAGTGAAGGAGTAGGAGAAAAGTGCTTTTGCAAAAATTTAAAGGGCTAGACATAGGTAAGCTAATATTTATATTATTAAAGGAAATAACATTTTGACTAGTAAAAATAAAAGCTTCTGAAATTCTACATCAGACTCATCAGATTTGTAAAGATGATAAAATAAGAATGGTAAATATGTGAGGGGCTGCAGGAAGGTGCACAGTAATCCATTGTTCTTGGAGTTGGAAAGTTGTCCAACCATCCTAGAGATCAGTTTGAAACTCAGTCTAGAGAGTCACTCAATTCTGCATGCACTTTGACCTAGAAATATTGTCCAAGGCCTATACACCCAAAGAAAGCAAAAAATGAAGGAAAGAATTCAATATTCAAAAAATGCTACTCTGATTGATACTCTTCGATTGATACTAACTGATACTCTTTTCCATGGTGACTTAGACCTGGAATCAAACTGAGCCCTTTTAATAGGGAAAAATTCTGGTCCCTCTTTCAGAACGAAGATAGGAATGAAGCATTCTAGCAATCCAAAACAAGTGCATGAGAGAAATAAGAGCCATAGTAATCCCAGGCTAGAAATAGAAGAGACAGGTTTTAAAAGCACAGGGAGTATTCTCAGAGAAAGAACAAATATGGGGATTTCATTTATGCCCAGAAAAAGAGGAAGATGAGACAGTGTCTGTTTGAAGATATCAGGAGGAATAT
Organism: Potorous gilbertii; assembly: GCA_028658325.1. NCBI lineage: Eukaryota > Metazoa > Chordata > Mammalia > Diprotodontia > Potoroidae > Potorous > Potorous gilbertii. Next base: position 70,825,602 of record CM053771.1, on the reverse strand, counting down.
CCGAGTCCCTTTTCACTCCAGACTTCCTTCCTTTCTCAACCAACTAAAGGAGATTTTGATTAGGTTGGTGATCTGAGGGAATTCATTGTATACCAAAGACATGCTTCGGAAATCTGTATATAACAACATACTCACCATGTTGACCTCAGCTGCTGAAGGAGAGGACGCATCTGTGACTTCTGATAAGCCAACAAGGAAACAAGACATGTGTGTTTGCACTCATGTAGGTGCTACCTATGTACTAGAATGAGTGTAGAGAGGACAGAAAAGCAGGGGGCTATTTGTAGATATACCAGGTTCTCTGATCTCATCTCCCCCAGAGCTGTGATTATCATGTAACCTGTCAGAGACAAGGCAGTCAGACAGGGTAGTCATGGTGTCTCACATTAAGTTAACTTTTGTCCCAGGTGGAATTCATTACCGTGGTTACTGCTGATTCATGAACATTCCCTTCAGACTGACAAACAAGTACTGAGAAAGAATCAAGGACTAGCAGGTGTCTCAGCTGGGAGAGAAACTTTCCTGAGCAACTGAAGATGTGAGGTTCAGGTGGGGTTAAAGACCCAGGAAGAGTGAATACCCAGGTGTGAGGGCTTTTGGGTCTTTGTCCATATGTTGGGCTTGCCTATGAGCAATGGAGATAGGATTTGGGGGAAGCAAATTCATTCCCATTTATTCAACTCCATGTGCCTGCATTCCTGTCTCTAATCTTGCTGTCTTCCTAGGTTCAGAATTACTGAAAATTTTGGAATGACCTCAGATTTCCTTCCTTGGTAGGAAGATGCTGTTGCTGGCCCAATTTGTCAGGTTTCATGGCCTTTATTCTCTCCTTTCTCATAAAACTAATTCATTTCCAGGAAAGATAATTAATGTAAAGTGGTAGAAAATCCCTGTTCCAAGTATGTTGTTCTAAACATATGTTCTGGAAGTTAGTAGTCATGAACAATGAATGCGTGGATGACTCTAAATCTCAATTGGCTCACATATAAAATTGGGAAAATATTTGTGTAAGAGGAATATCATGATATTCTTATCAGGAAAACACTGTAATAATTCCAATACAATATAAATATATGAGTCATTACTGAAGGTGCTTCCAGTTTTTGGAAGCCTTCTATGCAGCAAAGCGTCTCCCTCTCAATTGTTCAAATTCCATACAATTTCTACTTCTTCATAACAGCAATACAAGTAAAATATATAGAAAATGTTTTTAATATTGCGGAATATATTAAACACATGGAAATTAAGCTATTTAGAAACCTAGCGGACTTCTTTGAATTCTAACATAAGGCATATTTGCAAATGCCCTAAAATAGAGACAACAGAGTGTAATTGAGACAGAACTGGTCTGGAGGTCAGGCTGACCAGTGTTCAAGGCTTGCCTCTAACACTTATAGTCTATGGAACCCTGGGCAAGTTGTTTTTACCTCTTGGTAATTATTAATATTAATTGTTTATATTAAATATAATTAATAATACAATTAACAATAAAAATTAATTTAATTAATAGTGATGAGTAATCTCGGGGACTATTATCATAAATTGTGGAATAATAGGTTCCATTTTTCACTAAAGTAAATTTCATCACAAGATGCTACTTAGGCTGAAGAAGTCACCATTCAGACAAAAAAAAGTCATTGAAAATACATAAAATTTTCTAGATAAGAAACACTAAAGTTCATATTACCCAAATTAATCTGTAGGCTGGATACTCATCCAAATTTGAGTGGAAAAATTCATATAGCTAGACAATTAAAAACAAAAGTCACATTTAGGAAAACACCATTAATTCCATTAAAATATATTAGAATTAGGGGAAAAAAGGAGTAATACTATTTGTTACTCAAAACTGCTTAAATATTTCTTTCCATTACTCTTCATGCAGAAGAACAAGATCAGTTTGCCTCTCGCAGTTTACCTAGCATGGCATTCAATAGGTTATTATGATCCAACCACAACGACATGTTAAGAATCCCATAACTTGGAATGGTCATTTCTACAATAGAAATCTTGAAAGGGTAGGTTGACAGACCCTCAGAACTAGTATTCACTCTCAACACAGTAATTTCAAAAAAGGGAAAGTTACTCCTCACTTGTCTCCTTGGAAATATTCAAGGAGGGGGTGGAAATGATGAGAACATAGTAACCAGTAGTGAATAAAGTAGTTGGGAAGACTAGTTCCTGGTCATATATTCCAAATCCTAATGTCCTCTTTTTAAATCCTTACCAAACACTGAAGAAAGACAAGTAGTAGATCAAGGTTATAGCAGGCTCCACAAATATCCAAAGCACATGTATGTACTTAAATGTCCAGAGTCTTCCTGGTACTTTAACTATAGTCATTTTTAAAAGACAAGCATCAATAGTGTTTAACTTCCTTAGAATTCAGCTATATTTTCCCCCATGTACCCAAGCTAAAATGAGGATGACTAAGAAGGAATATGGAAATCATCAAATAACAGGATAGTATATCAGAACCCGTGTTTATTCCTCTACTCACAGAAAAGGGCAGAGCAATGTGGCAAATATCAGGGAGTGGTAGGTGGATTTCCATGAAAACTGTCACTCAGAGTACAAGCAACCCAAACCCTATAGAGAACAAAAAAAGAAAAAATGCAGAAATTAGTGTTATAGAAAGTCACTGAACCTTGAACTTAAGAGTGAGATAAGGAATGAAAGGGAGGAGAACCTTGGTAAGATCTTTTTGTCTACTTTGTCTAATTCTCTGTCCTTATTGTTAACACTGATAGAAAGTGAGAACTAATAGGAACAAAGTGAGAGACAGATGGACAGAAAGACAGGCAGATAGATGGTAGATAGACAGACAGACAGATGTGCATATATATATATATATATATATATATATATATATATATATATGGAAAAAAGGTTTTGATAAAATACAAAAATAAATTTATGCAAAGACTTTAAATACATAGCAATAAATGTACCATTCCTTAATGTCAAAAGTGTTATTAATGCATAAGCAAGAATTATCATTATTTTCACTACAGAAATTTTAGGAAACTTTCTTTTATTTTGCTAATGAATAATGGTTAAATTAAGGATGTTCCTTTGTCTGATATTATTTGATATAGTTCCTGAAATAAGAAATAAGGCCATAGCTGGGGAGGAGCCAAGATGGCAGAGTAGAAAGATACACATGTGTTAGCTCCTAACCCACAGCCCATAAAATATCTCTAAAGAAGAACTACCAACAAATTCTGGAGCAGCAGAAGCCACAGAACAACAGAGTGGAGGAGATTTCTGTCCCGGAGAGACCTGAAAAACTGACATGAAAGGTCTGTCGCACACTGGACCCAGAGCAGAGCCCAGCCCTGCCTTGGCCGCATGGCACCAAGGGGAGCAGAACCAAACAGGCTTCAGGGACAGAATCTCCAGAAGCCATGCAGGTCCCTCAACCCACAGGCACCAAAGGTCAGTGAGAGGGTCTTTTCAGCTTGCCAAGAGGGGCGTGGGGTATCTCTATAACTCAGGCCCCCTCAGGAGGCAGCAGTGGAGGCAGCAGCTGACAGGGGCTCCCAAAGCAGGAAGGAGCTCAGCTCCATTGTTGAAGGTCTCCACATAAACCCCCTGAGAGAACTGAGCTCCAGTGTGGTAGTCCTGCCCCTACCCAAGCAACAGAAGTTGATTTCACACTGAATAGCAGCCCCGCCCCCACTGAAACCCCTGAGGCTGGAGAGCAGCATTTGAATCTCAGCCCCCAAGCACTAGCTGGGCAGATCTGGAGGTGAGGTGGGTGTGCAGAGGAAACTCAGAAGTCAAATAATTGCTCCCTCCTCCCATTGCCCTCCCTTCCATCATTCCCCCCCACCCTGCTTATCCC
>CM053771.1:70797323-70821255 GCA_028658325.1 Potorous gilbertii | reverse complement strand
GTCAGTTGTTTTTCCAATGAGATATTTCCCATTCTCTTCCATTTTGTCATTCTTTTGGTTTTGTTTTTTTAATTTCTTTGTTTCTCATAAAGTCATTAGCCTCCATCTGTTCCATTCTAATTTTGAGAGAGCTATTTTCTTCAGTGAGCTTTTGAACCTCTTTTTCCACTTGGCTAATTCTGCTTTTGAAAGCATTCTTCTCCTCATTGGCTTTTTGAACCTCTTTTGCCAATTGAGTTGGCCTATTTTTCAAGGTGTTATTTTCTTCAGCATTTTTTGGGTCTCCTTTAGCAAGATGTTGACCTGTTTTTCATGCATCTCTCATTTCTCTTCCCAGTTTTTCCTCCAGCTCTCTAACTTGGTTTTCAAACTCCTTTTTGAGTTCTTCCATAGCCTGAGCTCATTGAATATTTTTTTTTGGATGTTTGGAATACAGAAGCCTTGACTTCTATGCCTTTTCCTGATGGTAAGCATTGTTCGTCCTCATCTGAAAGGATGGGAGGAGATATCTGTTCACCAAGAAAGTAACCTTCTATGATCTTATTTGTTTTCCCCTTTTCTGGGCATTTTTCCAGCCAGGTACTTGACTTCTGAGTTTCCTCTGCACACCCACCTCACCTCCAGATCTGCCCAGCTAGTGCTTGGGGTCTGAGATTCAAATGCTGTTTCCCAGCCTCCTGAGGGGGCCTGAATTATGGAGACACCCCACTCCCCTCTTGGCCAGCCAAAAAGACCCTCTCACTGAGCTTTAGTGGCTGTGGGTGGAGGGACCTGTGTGGCTGCTGGAGATTCTGTCCCTGAAGCCTGCTCGGATCTGCTCTCTTTGGTGCATGTGGCCAAGGCAGGGCTATCCTCTGCTCTGGGTCCAGCGCACAATAGACCTTTGATGTCAGTGTTTCAGGTCTCTCTGGAACAGAAATATCTCCACTTCATTGTTCTGTGGCTTCTGCTGCTCCAGAATTTGTTCGGAGTTCTTCTTTAGAGGTATTTGATGGGCTGTGAGTTAGGACCTAGCATATGTGTATCTTTCTACTCCACCATATTGGCTCCTCCCCCGAGGTGAAAAGGTAAAGCAATTGACTGATACATTGACATGTGTCATTGGGGGCAGTGCTCTGTGGCAAGCAGACCCTACAAATAAAAATCACATAGACAAATAGTAAATAATAAAAAACTAAAATTGTCCATCATATGTTAAGTCTCAGACCCCTCATTCTGTATAGCTCTCTGGTTCTCTTGTCCTCCAGGGATCTTTTCTAAGTCACACAGGAATGCAGAGCCAAGATGGTGAAGTGAAAGGAAGTACTCATCAAATCTGTACTACAATAAACTCCTTCAGACAACTCTAAAAAGAGAAACTGAATAAATTTTTGAGTGGCGTAATCCACTAGGAGATAGAGTGTGGCAGATTTCCAGCTCAGGACAGCCTGGAATATCGATGGAAAGAATCTGTTGTATGGGACTGGAGGAGCTCAGAGTGCACAGGCTGTACCACCTTGGACCCCGCCATAGCAAAGCTGAGCAGCAACAACCTAGGGGTCAGAAACAGAGACAGCAATGTGCATTCTCAAATATATTAGCCCAGGACAGGAGCCCAATGGAACAGAGTAAGAGAGAAGCACAGGATCCGTCCCACCCCCCCACCCCCAGTAACAGAAGCAGGCACTCCTGAGATTCTCAGCCCACAGATTAAATATTTTCAAGTCACCTATTTGAACTTGTAGGAAGCAAGATGGCAGAAAGGTCTGTAAGTGCTCTCCTCCTCTACATGCTGACCTTGAAAAACCCAGACTATTTCCCCAGGAAAAATCCTGGAATAGTGGGATCAGCCAAAGTGGTAAACAGTCTCTTAGCTCAAGAGGCTAGAAAAATCACTAAGGGTAGAGTCCTTACTGTGACTTAAGCGGATCAGTGCAGGACCAGAACTGTCTCAGAAAGTTTCACCTTAGTAAACCAGGAGGGGATCCTGAGCCCGAGGGGGATGGAATCCTTAAGTGCCAACACTAGGACCCCAGGCATGACTCAGCACAGGCAGGGGAATCAGAAAGACACAAGCACAGATGGGGTTCACCAATCACTGAGTTTACCTATGCTCTAGCTCAGAAAAGGAGACCTCCTGTGGCCAGATCATCACTGCCCCACACCTAACTTAGCAAGCTCCAGGGTAACTTCAGGAAAACTCAGAAAGACTTCAACTGGCCTCTGCTTTAGCACACCAGTCAGTTCAGCACCAGGTAAGCTGCAGTATTTTAGCTTCTAGTTGAAAGAGCCAAATTCTATCATGCACAAAGATTAAAGTTCCAAGCACAAGAAATGTGAGACAGAGTACCCTGTGCCCCAGAAGCAGAGATTCATTTTAAAATGCAGAAAAAGATGATCATCATGAGCAAAAAGCAAACCAGAAAAGGAAAGACCATAGAATCATTCTATGGTGACAAGGACCAAAACAAAAATACCAAAGAGATGAGCATTGAGACTGTACTCCCACATGAAACCTCAGAAGGGAATATGAACTGGACTCAAGACCAAAGGGCATTCTTTGAAGAGCTTAAGAAGTATTTTAAAAGCCAAATTAGTAAGTAGAAGAAAGACGGGTCAATGGTTTTTAAAATATGCAAAAAGAAATAATGAAAGAATTTAAAAGGAAAATTGGGCAAATGGAAAAGGAAGTACAAAACCTAACTGGAGAAAATACCTCCTTAAAAGAAACAATAGGGCAAATAGAAAAGGAGAAGCAAGAGTTAACTGAAGAAAGCAATCTAATAAAAATTAGAATTGCGCAAGTAGAAGCTAATGACACTATGAGACAGGAAGGCTCAAGAGCACTGGTCGCTATTTAGACCTGGGGCAAACATGCTATCATGAAATTGACCTACAATATTGAGGAACTTCTCTAGGCAACCAAAATTTGACAAAATTTTCCATGAGTCCTCATGATTAAAATTGTCAAAGACCTTGGTCACATCTGCAAACAATGTGTACAGACCTCTGTTCTGCCCCTGGCATGTCTCCTGGAGTTGTCAGGCAGCAAACACCACATAGACTGTTCCCTAGCCCACTGTGAAGCCACTTTGATTCTCAGGTAGATGACCATCTTCCAGGTGAAGGATAAACTTATTAAGGAGGACTCTGGCAAGAATTTTGCCAGCAATGACTAAAAGAGAGACACCCCATCATTGTCACAAGACAAGTTATTCCCTTTCCCTTTGTAGAGATGGACAATAGAAGCATCCTTGAACTCCTGGGGGATAACCTCTTCTTGCCATATAACCTGGAACATTCATTCAGCTTTTGTGTGAGCAATGGGCCCCTTACCTTGTAAATCTCAGTTGGAATAGAATCAGCACCAGGTGCTTTGCCATATAAATGGAGGCTAATGGCCCTCAAAAACTGTGCTTCAGTTGGAAGTTCAGCTAAGGAGGGGTGTCATCAATATGAGGCAAACAGTCAATGGCCTCAGCATTGGTTGATGGTGGTCTGTTGAGAACACTATGGAAGTGTTCAGCCCATTTCTCTAGGATCATGTTCTTATTATCACTAATCAAGTTGGCTCCATCAGCACTGACTAGTTGTGATGCATCATTGGTGTTTTGTACATAAATAGCTTTCAGGGAATCATAAAAGTGCTTTGGATCGTTACTATCACCATAAGACCGAATTTCATCTTTCTTCTTACTAAGTCAGGAATCCTGAATCTTTCTAAGCTTTGCTTGTAATTTGCTTTTGGTGGAATTAAATGCTGCCTTCTTAGGGGTGGATGAATTATTCTGCTGTTATATCCTGTGGAGTTCTTGTTTTTCATTTAGCAGCTTCTGAACTTCCCCATCATTTTCATCAAACCAGTCTTGGTGTTTGCGAATGTCTTGACCCAGATGAGCATATGCATTGCTGTACACCAAATCTCTGAAAGCTACCCACTCTTTTTCTGCTACACTGTTTGCCAACTATGTGCTGGCTCAACTTTTCCTCCAAGTTAGCAACATACTGTTCATGCTCAGCGATGAGGTCTGTTGACATTAATTCTTCTGGTAGTTATTTTGCCTTGGAGGCAGCACTTTCAATGGATGCAAATATCTACATTTGAAAGGATCAATTTATGATCAGTGTAGCATTCTGCACAACACATTGCCTTTGTCCCTCTCATATCTTTTCTGTCACTTCTTCTTACACTCACATAGTCTATTAGATCCCATAGTCTATTAGATCGAGGATACATCCATGAAGTTTTATTGGGTTTAGGTAACCAGAAAACACTTGGTGATTAGAAAGTCATGCAATCTATTAGTCTTCAGCAGTAAATGAACATTGCTGTTGCTGTTTCCAACTCCATTTCTCCCTAGGACTCCCTGCTAAGTCTGTTAATCTGAACCTTCTCTAACATCAAAGTCACCCAGAATTATGTTTGTCCTCTTCTGGCATATTGATGGTAAGGATCTCTAGGCCTTCATGAAATGTTTCTTTGGCTTCATCAGGGTTTGTCATGGTGGGAGCATAGGCCCTGATGATGGTAGCCCGGTGTTTTCCTGTGAGTGTCAATCAAGTTTTCATGAGTCTGTCATTCACTCCTTTTGGCATGCATACCAGGGTGCTGATAAGATTAGTTTTGACTGCAAAACCCATGCCAGTTTCATAGTGATCCCCTTCACTAGGCCCCCTCCAGACAAAATAAATATGTATCCAGCTCCAACTTCAATGAGCTGGCATTCATTTGTCAACCTTCTTTCACCGAGGGGCCTAATTAGATCCTATATCTGTTGAGTTCTCTTGCAAAAAGAGCAGTTTGTCTTTCAGATATACTGACTTTTGTATTGTCTGTTAGTGTGAACACGTTTCATGTGCCGATGATGAGTGGAATCATTTTTGCAAATATTTTTGTACATTTTTACTTTTTTGTTTGTGTTTTGACCACATAGTGGATGCCCAACCTGCCATGGTATGCAGGCCAGGGTTGGGTAAGCAGAAAAGGTTTAGGGCATCTTTTCTAGCCCCCTTCCTCACACCAGGAGGTGCACAGTGTGATCCTTAAAAGGCTGCTCAGTCACAGAAAGACTGCTGAGTCCCACTGCTGCTTCCAATGAGAAATGACCATATGGTCCAGGCAACCTGTGTACATGGTTGTGACTACAGCTCTTAGTGTATCCACACCTGCTGCTTCATCAATTACTTACTGCCACAGGACTTTGAGGTATAATAATAAAATGGCATGGGTGATATCTTGATTCTTACATAAATTACATAAATTTAAGTGAGACAGAGTTGCACCAAGTTGTCACCTTCACTCTCTCCTCCGGATTCATCATAGTCCTGTGACAGGACAGAGTCAAGATGACTGGTGATGGCTCAGAATGCACTGAATGACCTTGGCATCTTTGGTGTCTAACCAAGCCTTAAGATCCCCACATGGCCTGCTTCACCTGCCTTTGTGGCCATTGGAACACATGTTCGCATCCACCCATTAGACCAGAAGCCTTCACATGCTTGTGAGTGACACCCCCAAAACTCACCAATGGGAATGACACCTCTTGGTTCCCCTCTCCTGAAACAATTTAATGGGGTAGACCTGCTGTTCATGCTACAGTTTCTTGGAGCCCCAGGTGAGAGTTGGGTGGAACAGGTGGACACCAAAGGTGGAAAGAGCCCCTAAAGGGTCTCGGCAGTCAGCGTACCAAAGGCACCTGTCCTCCCTGAACATACCCTACGCCCCAAGCTACAAACTACAAACGAACTTACACAGTAACAGGAATTTGGTGAGGATATGGTCAAATAATGATTTGGTTGCAAAGAGACAGAATCTCACAATCATAAGCTGAACATTTTTATGTCTTACCTTTTATTTTTGAAAGTAAACTGGTGTTAACCACATGGCATGTGTCAAATACAAAATGCAATGTGTCTAATTGTATTTTGTTAAATAATTATTTGCAAAGCTTCAAATGATTCATTTATCCCATTAACCTATTTATTCAACTGTCCTCCAGTAGAACATCTCTTGGTCAAACTAGGCACAATCAAATAAGAATCCAAGGTGATTCTAACTGACTCTTTGAAGTAAGACATAAATTAGGAATTTTGAACATTTCAGAACATATTTTGCATTTTTTTATCTTGCTGATATTTTTGCCAGACTTTATATGTTTCATAGGTTTGATGTCTACACTGTGGGACAGTTTGTCTTCTGAAGATAAGGATGTTCCATTGTTTTATCATTACTTTAATTTTTTTTTACTAGTTGTTAGGATTGCTTGTTTCCTATGAAAAAATAAGAGATGTAATCATAACTTAGTTTTTTTTACTTTTATTTATTTGTTTCTTTTCAGTGGATTTTTCCTTTTCCTTTCTCCCCCTGTCTCCTGTGCATCTCCCCACTTCCTCCCAGAGACAGCATACAATTTTGTATAGATTCTACATAAAAATTCTTCAAAAATACATTTTCACCATAGTCATGTTGTATACAAGAATTAAAATGAATGAGAGAAATCATATAGCAAATCAAAATGTAATACAAAGGAAAATGATCTGCCAGAATCTGTGATTGAATTCCATAGTTCTATCTCTGGATGTGGAATGCAGTTTGCTTTAAAAGATCATTGGGAATTTTTTAAGTCCTTGCATTTCAATGAAGTTCTAAGTGTACCAGAAAAAGTCCTTATGCATTGTGGTTGTTGCTGTGTACAAAATTCTCCTGGTTCTGCTCCTTTCAACATCAGATCATATAAGTCTTTTCAGGCTTCTCTGAAGTCTTCCTGTTCATTATTTCTTATAGCTCAATAGTATTTCATTACATTCATGTACTATAATTTATTTAGTCGTTCCCCAATTGATGAACTTCCCCTTGATTTCCAGTTTCTGGCCACCACAGAGAGGGCTGCTATAAATATTTTTGTACATATAGGACCCTTTTCCATTTTTATGATCTCTTAGGGATACGGTCCTAGAAGCCCTATTGCTGGGTGAAAGGGTATGCACATTTTTTTAGCCCTTTGGGCATAGTTCCAAATTGCTCTCCAGGATGGTTGGATCAGCTCACAGCTCTACCAACAATGAATTAGTGTTCTAACTCTCCCACATCCTCTCCAACATTTACCATCTTCCTGTTATGTCATGTTTGCCAATCTGATAGGTGTAATATGGTACCTCAGAGTTGTTTTGATTTGCATCTCTCTAATCAATAGTGATTTAGAGCATTTTTTCATATGACTATAGATATCTTTAGTTTTGTCCTCTGAAAACTGCCTGTTGATATCCTTTGACCATTTATCAACTGGGGAATGACCTGTATATTTGTACATTTGACTCAGTTCTCTATATATTCTAGAAATAAGTTCTTTATCACAGACACTAGTTACAAAAATTATTTCCCAGGTTTCTGCTTCCCTCCTATTCTTCACCACTCATCTTATTGCAAATGCATGTGGCTTATTCCCATTGCATATAATGCTTACTGAAAGTTTTAGGTAGAGACTGCATATTATTTTATGGAATGTTCCATTTATTCCTATGCTCTCCAGTGTTTTCAATAGGAATGAGTGTTGTATTTTGTCTAAAGCTTTTTCTACATCTATTGAGATAATCATGTAGTTTCTGTTAGATTTGTTGTCTATATGATGACCGATGCTGATAGTTTTCCTAATATGCAAACAGTTCTGCATTCCTGGCATAAACCCTAGCTAACCATAATGTATTATTCTCATGATAAATTGCTGTATTCTTTTTGCAAAAACCTTATTTAAAATTTTTGCATCAATAAACATTAAAGAAATTGATGTATAGTTTTATTTCTCTGTTTTGACTTTTCTTGCTTTAGGTAACAAAACCTGAAGAATTTGGGAGGACTCCTTCCCTAATTTTTCCAAATAGCCTATATAGTATTGGAATTAACTGTTCTTTAAGTGTTTGATAGACATCATTTGTAAATCCATCTGGCCCTGAAGATTTTTTCCTAGGGGATTAATTGACAGCTTGTTAAATTTCTTTTTCTGAGATGGGGTTACTTACGTATTCAACTACCTCTTCTATTAATGTGGTCAATTTATATATTTTTCAAATAATAATTTTAAAATGTTGAATTTATGGGAATACAGTTGGAAAAAGTAATATCTAATTTTTGTTTTAATTCCTCCTCACTGGAGGTTAGTTCACCCTTTTCACTTTTGATATTGGTAATTTGGTGTTCTTTCTTTTTTTTTAATCAAATTGACTAAAGGTTTGTCAATTTTATTGTTTTTTTCATAAAGCCAACTCTTAGTGTTATTTATTAGTTAATAATTTTCTTAATTTCAGTATTATTAATCTGCCCTTAAGCTTTCAGTATTTCTAATTTGGTATTTACTTGGGGATTTTCAATTTGTTCTGTACTTGCTTTTTCACCTACATACCCAGTTCATTGATCTCCTCTTTCTCTTTTAATTCATGTAAGCATTCAAAGATATAACACTGCTTTTGCAGTATCCCATAAGATTTGGTTGTTATTGTTGCCATTCTCTTGAATGAAGTTGTTGATTGTTTCTATGATTTATTGTTTAACCCACTCATTCTTTAGGATTAGATTATTTAGTTTCCAATTAACTTTTTAACTGTATTTCCATGAGTTTTTATGAAATATAATTTTTATTGCATTATGATCTGTGAAAGATGCACTGCCTATCCCTGCCTTTCTGCACTGGATTGTGAGATTTTTATGCCCTAGTCATTGGTCCAGTTTTGTATATGTCCCATGTACAAAAGGTATATTCCTTTCTATCCCCATTCAATTTTGTCCAGAGATCTATCATATTTATCTTATCCAGAGATTTATCCACCTCTTTAACTTCTTTCTTGTTTATTTTGAGGTTAGATTTATCAAATTCAGATAGGGGGAGGTTGAGGTCCCCTACTAGTATAGTTTTGCTATTTCTCCCTGTAACTCACTTAACTTCTCCTCTAAGAATGTGTATGCTATACCACTTGGAACATATATATTTGGTAATGATATTGCTTCATTTTCTATGGTGCCTTTTAGCAGGATGTAGTTTCCTCTATGATCTCATTTGATTTGATCTATTGATGCTTTTGCTTTGTCTGAGATTGATATTGCTACCTCTGCTTTTTCTATATCAAATGAAGCACAATATATTTTCCTCCAACCTTTTACCTTTACCCTGTGTGTATCCCTCCATTCCAAATGTGTTTCTTGTAAACTACATATTAATGGATTATGATTTTTAATCCATTCCTCTCTCCATCTCCGTTTTATGACTGAGTTCATCCCATTCATATTCACAGTTATGATTACTATCTGCATCTTTCTCTACATTCTCTTCCCCCATTTGTGCTTTTATTTCTCCTTTCTACCTTCCCCTCCACAATAGTTTTAATTTTTGATCTTCATCTCCCATAGTCTTTCCTTCCTTATTTCAACTGCCATCCCTTTTACTCCCCTTTACCCTTACTGCTTCTTCCCTACCTTTCAGCCTGCTCTCCCTTTTCTTTCCCCCCTCCCCTCCTATTTCCTATAGAAGTAGTTAGATTTATATACTTAATTAAGCTTGTTGTTCACTCCTTGAACCAAATCAGATGAGTGTAAATATAAAATAATGTTCACCTCCTTCCATTATTTACCTTAATTGTAATATAATTTTGTGCCTCTTCCTGTGATGTAATTTACCATTTTCTGCCTCTTCCTTTTCATATCTCCTGTTACAATCCTTTCACACATTTAAATCACATTTTTATCATCACATAATTTGCTTTACACCTGCTCCCTCTGTCTATGTATATCCTTTTATTTAATTTCACAATAATTATAAAATTCTGAAGTTTAACATGTATCATCTTCCCTTATTGGGATGTAAACTCTTTGCCCATATTGAGTAACAAGATTTTTTTCCCTCTGTTTGCCTTTTTATGCATATGTTTAGATCTGTGTTTGAAGGTCATATTTTCTATTGAGTTCTGGCTTTTTCATTAGGAAGGTCTGAAAATTCCTTATTTAATTGATTGTCCATCTCCTTGCCTGAAATATTATGCTCAATTTTGCTGGATAATTGATCTTGGTTGTAGTTACAACTCCTTTGCCTTACAGAATATCATATTCCAATTCCTGAGATCTTCTAATGTAGAAGCTGCAAGGTCCTTTGTTATCCTGATTGTAGCTCCTCGATATTTGAATGGTTTCTTTCTGGCTTCCTGCAGTATTCTCTCCTTCACTTGAGAGTTCTGGAATTTGGCAGCGATATTCCTTGGTGTTTTCAGTTTGGGATCTCTCTCAGGAGGTGAACGGTGGATTCTTTTGATGATCATTTTGCCCCCTGAATCTAGGACTTCTGGGCTGTTTTCCTTGATGATTTCTTGGAACATATTGTCCAAGTTCTTTTTTTCATCATGGCTTTCTTTTAGGACAATAATTCTTAGATTTTCTCCTCTGGATCTATTTTCCTGGTGAGTTTTTTTTCCAATTAGGTATTTTACCTTTTCTTCTATGTTTTCATTCTTTAGATTCTGTTTAACTGATTCTTGATGTGTCATAGAGTCTTTGACTTGCCCTATTCTAATTTTTATCAAATTGTTTTCTTCAGTTAACTTTTGCATCTCCTTTTCCATCTGTCCAATTATTCCTTTTAAGGAGCTATTTTCTCCAGTTCCTCTTTGTGCTTTCTTTTCCATTTGTCCAGTTATCCCAGTTAGATTTTGTGCTTCCTTTTCCATTTGTCCAATTTTCCCAGTTATGTTTTGGCTTCCTTTTCCATTTATCCAATTTTCCTTTTTAAGGAGCTGTCTCTTCAGTGAATTCTTTTTTTATACTTTTAAAATCACTGACCAGTTTTTCTTCTATTTCTTTAATTTGTCTTTTAAAGTCCTTCTTCATTTCTTCCAAAAGTGCTCATTGTTCTTGTGACCAGTTCATAGCCTGTTCCGAAGTTTCAGATGAGGGTACAGTCTCAATGCTGACCTCTTTGGTATTCTTGTTTTGGTCCTTGTCCTCACAGGAAGATTTTATGATATTTTCTTTCCTGCCTTGCTTCTTACTCATGATGATGATAATCACTCTTTTCCTGGTTTTTAATGTAGAACTCTGCTTCTAGGGCATGAGGGACTCAGTTACATAATTCTTGTGCCTTGAACTTGAGTCTTTGTGTGTTGTGGCCTCTATTTCTTTCAGCTAGAAGATTAAGTGCTACAGCTTACCTGGTGCTGAGCTGGCTGCTGTGAGAGAGCTGGGTTCTGGTGAAGTCTTTTTGTGCTTCCCTGGATTTACCCTGGAACTAGTATGTTAAGTGTGTGGGTGGGGTTGTCTGGCTACAGGAGGTCTCCTCTGCTGAGCTAGAGCATAGGAAAGCTCAGCATTTGGTAATCCTGGCTGCCTTGGTGTGTTCCCTAATTCCACTGGGGTGCCAAGGCATGCCTTGTGTCCTGGTGTTGGTGTTTGTGGGGCTCCACCCCTCTGGGGCTCAAGATCTTCTCCTGGTTTCCTGATTTGGGGCTGTCAGGCCCGGTCCTGCAACTAGTCCTCTTCAGCCACAGCAAGAGGAATCCTCCTTAGTGATTTTCCTAGCCTCAAGTGCCAAGACACTGTTTGCCCCTTCTATTGATTCCATTGTTCTAGGATTTTTCTGGAGAAATATTTTATGGTTCTTTCAAGGTTGGCAAAGGGAGGGGGAGACATCATTTACTGATCTTTCTGTCATGTTGGCTCCTGGAAGTTCAAGTAGTTGACTTACAGACATTTGATCTGTGGGCTGATAGTCTCAGGAGAAGCCACTGCAGATACTTGAGGCTCTGTGGCTTTCACTTGCTCAGTCTCGCTGGACTCCCATCCTGGGCTGATATGCCCAAGATCCCACAGTGCAGCCGCTCTCTCAGACCACCCAGGACTTCTTGCTCAGCTCTGCTGTGCAGGGAGGCACTGGTACAACCTATGTGGTGTGCTCTTCCAGCTCCACCAAACAGATCTTTCCGATTGACATCTCAGCCTGTCCTGGGCTGTGAATTTGCCACAGTATGTTTTCTATTGGATTCCAAAATTTGGTCAGATTCTCTTTTAAGAGGTATCTGAAGGAGTTTGTCTAAGAGCTTGGGTGAGTAGTTGCTCTCACTCTGTCATCTTGGCTCCACCTTACACGTAGAAATGTGGCCCTTTTGATTTTATAAAAGTAAGACAGCTGCTCAGAGAAGGTTGTTAAAGTAATAGAAAGACATAAACCAGATTGCCTTATATGAAAGTTATTCAGAGAAAAGGGACAAGGTTTGGCAGAAAGAAGAATTCAAAGGAGAGAAGAGTGGAATGAATGCAACACAGTGGTGGACAGGACTCCATCAGATGGGGAGTCACTATACTTAGGCTTTAATTTAGCCTTCACTCCATCACTTAGTAGTTGAGTGGCTTATTCACTCCTCAAATTCTTCATCTATGAAATTGGAGTAATAATACTTGCCCTACTTATCTCACAGGATTTTTGTGTGGGAAATGATTTATAAACTTTGAAACCTATCTCTCTCTCTCGCTCCCTTGTATGTACACACATTATTTTAATAATAGCAATGACAATTGTAATGGATCAGGACTTTGGACAAGTCACTTAACCTCTTTGAACCTCAGTTTCATCATCTGTAAGATGTGAATGCCCTGAAGCTTTCATAAGATTTTTGTGAGGGTCAGATTAGATCATATATGTAAGAATGTTTATAAAGTGCTACACAGGAGCAAGGAACACTTTTTGCAAAGAAAAATAGAAATAAGTGGATTGTGATAAAATGTTCAGAGAATAAACATGCTGGAGAGAGACTAGAGAAACTGTCTTTTATAGGGATCCTTAATCTGAGGTCTCTGGATTTTTTTAAAAAAATATTTTGATAACTATTTTAATGTAATTGTTTTCCTTTGCAGTTCTATGTATGTAATGTATTTGACAACATTATTCTGAGAAGGGGTTCATGGGTTTCACCAGACTGCCCAAGAAATGTAAGATATAAATAAGATTAACCCCTGTTCTAGTCCAAATTCATCATTTTACAGATTAGTAAACCAAGGCCCAGAGAGGTTAAGTGACAATCATAAACAGGTTTATTTGACTGATGTGGACAGTTTATGCTATTCATCATGGATTTATTAGAAAATTGAAACAGTTAGCTATTGAGACAGGTAGGAAGAACCAATTGATTAAGGAGATCATTTGAGTCAAGAATTAATGGAGGTAAATGAGGCCTTGCTTTTCATCTCTTTTCTATAATGCAGTAGATTTGGGGACCAATAAATATTTTTTGGATGACTAAGGCTTCTGAAGAAGAGGTTCTAATAAAAATTGGTCAAAATGAAACTGGCCTGTGGTACTGGGAATTTTCATTACTTAACTTAGGGTAAACTTTCAGTAATCTAGTCTTAAGTAGTGACTGAACTAGGGTGAAGAGGGGAGAAAAATCAGAGTAATGTTGCAAAAGAAGAATGATAGGACATGCTGTCACCTGAACATATACACAGGAAAGGAGAGCAGTGGATGACTAAAATGTTGTGGGATTCAGGTACGTGGAAGATTGTGCTTGGGCAACAAAACAGTCAGTCTATTAGGGCATTCTTCATTATATTGATCCAAAATCTGCTTTTTAACTTCTGTCATTTTTACTTAGTTTTTGCCCTTTGAAACTACATAGAATAAATGTAATCCTTTTACATTCTAATGTCCTTGAGATATTTTAAACAAGCTTTCATCTTTTACTCTACAAGTCACTCTTCCAAGCTAAATCTTTCTTTCTCTGATAATTTCTAGACCTCCCCTTTCTTGCTGTCTGTATGTACTTCAGTTTGTCTGAATTCCTCTTAAAATCTGATGCTTATGCCTATACATGTTACTCCAGATTTCTGACAAGTACAGAATATAGTTTTACTACTCCTTTATTCTTAATACTGTATTTCTATTAATGTAGTGTAAGGCTGTATAACTTTTTCTTCCCAATGTTGCCGTACTATTGTATGATTCTGCTTAAAGTCAGCTAGAACCAATATGTCACAGTGGATAAGACAGTAGATTTGCAGTCAAGAAAGCCTGAATTGACATCCCACCTCAGATACATAATAGTTGTGGGAACATGGGCAAATCATTTGACCTTTCTGTACCTCAGTTCTCTTATCTATAAAATAAAGATATTAGACTTTAAAAAATATTTTCTTCTATGAATTTTTTTTGAGCAGCGGATCATTTGACATTACTCTTTGGGGTTATTTTTACTTCAATATCTTCCTCTAAAGATGAACCCCAGTCTTCTCTATTCCTATAGCTTTCCATGGTTGGATTCTTTCTCTTTTGCCTGTGCATTTGTGGAGGTAATAACATTTGTAATCACCTCTATCCCTGGAGTATGGAGGATGGTGACTCTTGCCCCAGATTTTCAGTTCTCCTTTCTTGTCTTGTACAAAAGGGAAAGCTCCAACCTCCTGCAAGTTCCCACAGTCATGGACTTTCTGCTCCACTGCTTCCGCACTCTCAGGGTATGTGCTGGTTCCTTATCACCCTGAAGCTCTTTACAGCACAGCTGGGTCTGGCTTTCCTTGTCAGCAAATGTTCCATCGATCTTCCCATGCTCAGACATCCTACTCCCCTCACTATCCCAGGGGCAAAAGTTCCTGTGACTGGCTCTGAGACAGTTTCTCAAATCAGCTAATCCTAGGTATAGCCCCTTGTTGCTGAAGCAGTTTGTTCCTTGTTGCTAAAGCAGACCCTTCAGGAGGGTCTTGGGATTTTTTCTTCTGTGATAGTTCTCAGGTTTCTTCACAAATATAAGTTTTCCTTCTCCTGATAGTATCTGCATACCTTGGCAACTACCAGGGTAATGCGAGAAACACGGGGTGCTCATGAGAGGGGGTATGAAGAGAAAGCAGGGCTCACTGTGGCACCAGGGGCAGCCAGGCCTTCATCCTGGGCTCATCATCCTTGGGCTAGAGCTATCCCTCATTAGAGGGTGAGATTGAGGGCAGCTGGACTCTGGCACTGGGAGGAAGAATCTGGTCAAGACCAGGAATAGAATGGTGGTGAGCCCCAGTCTGGTCTGACAAGGAGGGCACCTGGGACAAGGGTGGGTCAGCCCTGGGCATGAACTGTTCCCTGCCCTCCCCTTTCCAAGAACATGTACACACACACACACACACACACACACACACACACACACACTAACACCACTAGGATAATCAACACTACATTGACCCAGAGGGAAGTGGAAAGGCATGCCTTCTCTTTAGAGTGAGGCAGCAAGACTGGCCCATGGACTGGGGAAGGCCCTTCCAGGTGGCCACCAAAGAAAGGCCCTCCAGCCCTTCCCTTCTACTGTTTTAAATGGTGGTGAGAATGGTAGAGAAAGCCTCCTTCTCTTCACTCCTTTAGCTCTTTCAAGTCCCGTCTTCCCTTGAGAAAGGAAGGTCCAAAGTGCTTAACTTTGAATCAGTAGATAGGAATGTTTCTGATTGACCTTACGCCCATCCTTTCACCTGCCACCATGGCTGCCAGCTTTTCCCTTTGAAGACAATCCCTTTGCTTCCTTCCTCCTCTCAATGGCTAAGCAGCCCCAGAGGGAGCCCAACCTCCAATCATTGGGTGTGCCTCATCCCTTGAAGGTGGCTTTGGGAATTCTGGAGAATTTCCTTCTCTCTTTGACTCTGACCTAGAGGTGAGGCCTTCAGCTTGCTTTGAATCATGTTTATAAAGTCCCCTGTGGGCTGGGGGAAAACCTCCCCAAGTAGGTGGAGCAGCTGCTCCCATTGCCCTCTAGACCCCTGTCCACCTTGACTCCTTTGGAGCTGCTCCTGGAGCTGACTTGTAACTTACTCTAAGGATATGGACAACCCTAGCATGTGTCAACTCGGGGTGCTGAGAGGAGTGGGAAAGGCCCGCTAAGGTTTAGGATAGTCTTCTGTGCCTCAGAAATGTCCACCAAGTTCTGATGTCAGGAACCATTAACAAGGGTGGCCTTCCAGGAGTAGGAGGTGGAAACTCTGGATTCAGAACAGGGCTTAGTCCTTCTGTCATTTTTATATCATCCAGTTAATGTAATCCTCTCCAGGAATCAAACCACAGCATTTTAGGGCTTACAGCATAACCTAACCCAAAGGCTTTGTTTAACAGAAAAGGAAACTGAGAGTCAGTAAAGGTTGTGACTTGACTAACATTACACTGGAAGTCACAGAACTGAGCTCTCAACCTGGATCTTCTAATGCCAAGTCACGGATATGCATAAGCTGGGGAGTTGCCATCTTCTTTCTTATAGTCTCAGAAACCTCAACCATGAAGAGGCTTTAGAGGGTCAGGAGGACCCAAGGTTTCAATCCAGCTTCAATTATTTACACAAATAGAATGAGATGAGGCTCCATCAACCCTTTCCCCTATTGACACAGGCTCATGGTCCTGGAAAGAAGGAACATCTGACTGCATTGGAGTGTGCTGTGTAAACCACATTGATGTGAATTCCCCATGTGTGAATATATCAAGTACATTAATATCTGTTACATTTCTCAATATCATTCTTTTGGGTGACTATTAGAATTCATTCCTACTCCAAAAATGCAACTCTTTAAAAAATGAAATAAGTTAAGAATGCTTGAAATCATTTGATTGCTAAAAATTATATTGGATCAATATTTTAGTCTCAAGTGCAAATGTATGTGTGTATTTGAGCTATATTGGAGGCAAGAGAAGGTACCAGGAAGGGATTGCACTGTTCCTCAGCATAACTGGGCCAATAAAATGTTAACTGGATTATTCATCTTTCCCTTTGCATCTACTTTCTCTTCCAAGGAGAATGATCTTTGGGATAGGAAGCTTCAGACATCACAATGGATAAAGGGGAATGGAAGCCCCAGATCAGTGTGGAGGTGGTAAGTCCATTCAACTCAGTAAAATCTGAGATCTCTTGCTGCTTTGTAGGTGCTAAGATGCAGAGGTAGTATTGAAGTAGTCTCCTCTCTCAGGGAGCTCCTTTTCTATTGCATGAGTCAATGTATGGTACTTTTGAGGAGGGGAGAACACTAACAATTGGGGAAGGAAAGAGATCATGCAGGAGGCAGCTCCAGAGATAAGAAAATGAGGATTCTGATTAGTCTTGGCTATGGGCTGGTCACCAGGTCATGACTTTTGAACATAGTAATTCATAAAACAAAAATGCAAAATAGCCTTCATTTGTGGGTATCCTCTTTCTAAGATTCCAGTGATAACAGCAGTGTCATAAAAGGGAACAGATTGGGGGGAGGGGATTGAAATTGTAGCTTTGAATGCTGTTTTATTATTTTTATTTTAAATATATATTTTATTTAGTTTCAGCATTCATCCTTATAAGATTCTGAGTTCCAATTTTTTCCCTTTACCCCTTTACCTGACCTCTCCCCAAGACAGATTGCAATTAGATATAGGTTATAAGTGTACAATCATATTAAGCACATATTCACATTAGTATGTTGTAAAAGAAGACTCAGAACGGAAGAAAAAACCGCAAGAAAGAAAACAACAAAAAACAAAAAAAGAGAAAAGAATATGCTTTCATCAGCATTTACATGAAAGATATATGCTTTAGCAAAGTATTTCATATATCTCTTCATGCTCTTCTAGTAGAAAAAATTCTTGGAAGATGTGTACTAAACAATCGATTAACAATTGGTTGCATGGTGGTATGCTCTGATTGTTGTTTGTGGTATAACTGACTTGATAGGAGGGGGCCAGTAGAATTCCATTGAGACCTCTACTTGATCTCATGCTACTGAAAGATATATGAAATTAGATATATGAAGGATATACTTATTAAATGTGCAGTTGCCCTGAAGTTCAGATGGATAAGTAATAAATTGAAAGATCTAGCAATGTAATAATGATAAAAGTTTTATTCTCGAGTTCAAAAAGTAGCAAGATGCAAAAAAAATTATTAAACAGTTTGCCTGAAAAAATATTTGTGCTTTAAATTATTACAATAGAATTATGAGAAAATTCTATAACAAGGAAAACAAGGGTAGTGGGATCTCAATAATTAAGAGATACTCATTTTCCTATAAATTATATTCTGGTCATGTCACACGCAGAGGATGTTATTCATTCCTGAGTTATACAACCAAGATAGTGAGAGAGAGTCCTTTTGACAGACAGTGTCTTGAGAATAAGACATGGGTGAATCAGTTGAATGATCTAGGTCTTTATATTCCTGAGAACTTTCTAAGAGGGTGTGCACTCTGATAGCATAAGTCAAGATTTTGAAAAAAAAAATCACCCAAATGGGGGGTAAAGCCAATATGACAGAGTAAAAGGAAGATCTTGTAGAATTCCCCCCATAACCCATAAAATACCTGTAAAAATGACTAAACAAATTCTAGAGCAGCAGAAGACACAAAATGACACAGTGAAAGAGATTTTCAGCCCAAGGTAACCTGGAAGACCAACAGGAAAGGTCTATTGCTCTAGGCACAGAGGAGCACAGTCTGGCCTTAGCCGTAGTGTGCAACATGGGCAGGACCACAGCAGACTGGGAAGTCAAATCCCAGGTAACAGCTGCAGTTCCCAGATTACTCAATCCACAAATGCCAAAGACAGCTTCAAAGGTCAGTGAGAAAGCTCTTTCATCTGCAGAAGAAGGGAACATGGTCTGACTCCACCTGAAGCAGCAACTACAGCATCAGCATCCATTTGTGGAGCACTCAGCTTAAAGACCATGGGGAAATTGAGCCATTGATCTGGATCTCAGCCCTGAGTGGCGGCCCTGGGGTGAGGAGTGTTGGCTGGCATGGTGGAGCTGGTGAAGGCTCTGAAGAGAGAATTCTACTTGCAGATTCTGGGTAGAAAAGTTTGTGGTAGTTCTCAGACCAGAGCACAGACCAGAAGAGGAGTAAACTCCTCTTCCTTGATTGTGCCACCTCAGAGAAACTGAGAACTTACAGGTCTATAGAATATACCCTCCTCTTAACAAAAAACTCAAAAGTAAAGTAACAGGCTGGGACAATGTCACCAAAAGGCAAAAAAAAAATAAGACTACAGAGGTTACTTTCTTGGTGAACAGGTATTTTCTTCCATTCTTTTGGATGTGGAAGAACAATGCATACCATCAGAAGAATACATAAAATTCAAGACTTCTACATCCAGAGCCTCCAAAATAAATATGCAGTCATCTCAGGCCATGGAAGAGCTCA
This sequence comes from Potorous gilbertii, assembly GCA_028658325.1. Lineage (NCBI taxonomy): Eukaryota > Metazoa > Chordata > Mammalia > Diprotodontia > Potoroidae > Potorous > Potorous gilbertii. The sequence goes on along the minus strand of CM053771.1, from coordinate 70,802,132 downwards.
AAAAGGATTTTGAAAATCAAGTAAGAGAGGTGGAGGAAAAATTGGCAAGAGAAATGAAAACAATACAAGAAAATCATGAAAAGAGAGCTAACAACTTGCTAAAGGATACCTCAAAAAATAATGAAGAAAATAATACCTTTAAAAATAGGCTGACTCAACAGGTAAAAGAGGTCAAAAAAACCAATGAGGAGAAGAATGCTATAAAAAAGCAGAATTAGTCAAATGGAAAAGGAGGCTCAAAATCTCACTGAAGAAAATTTCTCTTTAAAAATGAGAATGGAGCAGATGGAAGCTAATGACTTTATGAGAAACAAAGAAATTACAAAACATAAACAAAAGAATGAAAAAAATAGAAGATATTGTGAAATATTCTATTGGAAAAACAGCTGTCCTGGAAAATTGCTCTGGGAGAGACAATGCAAAAGCTATGGGACTACCTGAAAGTTATGATAAAAAAGAAGAGCCAAGATATCATTTTTTCATGAAATTATCAAGAAAAACTGCTCTGATATTCTAGAACCAGAGGGAAAAATAAATACTGAAAGAATTCACTGATCATCTCCTGAAAGAGATCTGAAAAGAGAAACTCCCAGGAATATTGTAGTCAAATTCCAGAGCTCCCAGGTTAAGGAGAAAATATTGCAGCTAGTTAAAAAGAAACAATTTGAGTATTATGTATATGCAATCAGTGTAACATAAGATCTAGCAGCTTCTACATTAAGGGATCAAAGGGTTTAGTGTATCATATTCCAGAAGTCAAAGGAGCTAGGAATAAAACCAAAAATCAATTACCCAGCAAAAGTGAGTATAATACTTCAGGGAAAAAAAATGGTTATTCAATGAAATAGAGGACTTTCAAACATGCTTGATGAAAACACCAGAGCTGAATAGAAAATTTGACTTAAAACACATGAATCAAGAGGAGCATGAAAAGTTAAACAAGAAAGAGAAATCATAAAGGAGTTACTAAAGTTGAATTGTTTATATTCCTACATAGAAAGATATTTGTAACTTTTGAAAGTTTTCTTATTATTTTGGTAGTTGGAGGGTTATACACACACATACATGCATACATACATACATACATACATACATACATACATATATATATATATATATATATATATATATGGAGAGAGAGAGAGAGAGAGAGAGAGAGAGGAAGGGAGGCACAGGGTGAGTTGAATAGGAAGGGATGATATCTAAAAAAATAAAATTAATGGATGAGAGAGGAATATACTGGGAGGAGAAAGAGAGAAATGAAATGGAGCAAATTATCTCTCATAAAAGAGGCAAAAAAAGTTTTTCAAAGGAGGGGGAAAGGGGAGATGAGGGGGGAAAACTGAAGTTTACTCATCACATTTGGCTTAAGGAGTTAATAACATGCACACTCAATTTGATATGAAAATCTATGTTACACTACAGGAAAGTAGGTGAGAAGGGAATAAATAGGGCGGGTGAGATGATAGAAGGGAGGGCAAATGGGAGAAGGGACTAATTAGAAGTAAACACTTTTGGGGAGGGACAAGGTCAAAGGAGAGAATAGAATAAATGGGGGAAGGATAAGATGGCAGGAAATATAACTAATCTTGTAAAACATGACTGATATGGAAGTCTTTTGCAAAACTTCATATAGGTAGACTATATTGTATTGCTTACCTTATCAGTGGGGAAGTGTGGGGAAGGAGGAAGGAAGAGGAGCTGGAACTCAAAGTTTTAGGAACCAATGTTGAGAATAGTTTTTGCATGCAACTGGTAAATAAGAAATACAGGTAATGGGGTATAGAAATCTATCTTGCCCTACAAGAAAAGAGAGATGATGGAAATAAGGGAAGGCAGGGGTGTGATAGAAGGCAAGGCAGATTGGGAGAGGGGGTAATCAGAATGCACAGTGTATTTGGGTTGGGGAGGGGAGAGATGGGAAGAAAATTTGGACCTCAAAATTTTCTGGAAATGAATGTTGAAAACTAAACATAAAGAAAAAAAAATATCACCTGAGGAAGGAAATAGATATTTTGTGGGTGATATTTGAAAACTGTAGATCTGTGATAGGAAGAGCAAAAGAAGGATCCAAAGTTAACTTCAACTCAGTATTACTTTTTAATTATTTAATCAGTCTACTATAGGCAAAGCACTGCACTACATACAAATGACAATGGGAATAACAGCAACAGCAACAATATTAATAACAAGAAAAGAGTTCTTACCCTTGATGAGAGTTAACTTAACTGAAGAATACTATATCCATTAAATGGATAAATACAAAGTAAATGCAAAAACTAAAAAAAAAAATAAAACCTAGATTTTGATAACTTAAGAAGGAAGAGATCACTTTCAGCTGGCTGCTTGCTGAGAAGCTTAGGGGATAGAGTATTAACTGGACTGAGACTTGAAAGAAGGAAATAGCAGGAATGAAGTGGTACAGGCTATGGAAATCCCCTTGTACTCTCTCTCTTTCAACTTTTCCCATGGATCTGCTGTTCTCCTGAGGTATCTACCATCTCAGTCAACTGTCCTTTCTTTGCACCTAGTCCCACCTTAGATTTCCCACCCTTGATCCTTTCTAGAGACCCTCATTCTCCCTTGCTCACATGGTCCAGCTCCCTGGTATTCTTGACTCTTCTCTGTTACCTCAGAGCACCCCCAGACTACTGGCTGCTCCCATCAAGATCCTCTTTAGACCTCTCCTCCTTTCACCCTAGTCTACTTCACCAACCCTACATCCCTTTCACAATCTTTCTGTACATAAGAGCCATCTCAGCTTCCATTAAGCTGCTCAGATTCAGTCTGGCCCACTTGTCAGTACAAGCATCACAAATGCTAGGTTCCTTAGGAGTCTAGTAAATGTTGAAAATCTTTAAGAGTATGGTTAATATGATAGGTTTTTAAATAAACCTTGATTTTCCTTGTCTGAAAAAGGCTTGCTTGGGTTAAACTCATTCCAACAGGACCCACATATTTCTATTTTGGGGTCCCAGAACCCCTCCCACTCAATAGGAATCTAATTACATTTCATGTGTAGGAGATTACAGAAATAAAGTCACATATATGAACATGATAGGACAGGAATGACCAAAGAAAAGGAATCTCTTTTATTTTGAATATTGAATAGATGAATAAAAGAACTGGGAAGCAAGGGTAAGAAGAAGCTCAGAACCAGAATGGAGAAAATTTTAATATTTTAATTTATTTAAAATTTTAATATTTTAAAATTAATTTTAATATTTTAATTTATTTAAAATTTTAATGGAAATGATGCTTTTCTTGATGGGCAGTGAAGCAGACCTGAACTTCAGGGTTTTGCGGTGAGGAATTAGTTAATCAGAAGAATTAACAAAGAAATTTTGTCCTACAAAGGTGTGAAGGGTAGGTTTGAGTGATAAAAAACATTAGAACAAACAAAATTAAAAATGTTAGCACAGTTGTCTGTGTAAGATAAAAATGAGCCCTCAATTCAAGTAATTACAATAAATAGGAGAGAGAAAAGGAAAAAATTCTTCACGCTCCTAATAATGACAGGTATTTTAATTTCCTATCAGGGCTTTTGCTTGGTTTTGGCTCCATTAGCATCCTTTTCACATCCTTTCTTCTACGCCACCTAGTTTCAGCTTCCTTTTTTCATCTCTTCTCCCATTAGATTGTAATCTCCTTGAGGGGAGGTAATGTCTTTCTTTTTCTTATTTGAGTTTCTAGATTTTAGCAATGTGCCAGGCACATAGTATATGATTAATAAATTACTATTGAAGAATAAGAGAAAATGAATGAAATAAAGGCCTTGCTAAGGAACTTGATAGCCATTTCTACCCCAATAATGGCTCTCTGAATTACACAGTAGCAATCAGTCATGGTTACACACAGTTAATCTTTTATTTTTTTAAGTAATATTTTATTCTATTCCCAAATATATGTAAAAACAATTTTTAACATTTAAAAAAATGAGGGTCAAATTATTTCCCTTCCTTCTTTATCTGCCCATTCCTTGAAATGGTAAGAAGTTTGATATCAGTATTATGTGTTCCATCACGCAAACCATATTTTTATTGTGCTCATGATGTGAAAAAATCCCCACAAAAAAACATGAAAAAAATATGGGTCCGTCTCCATTCAGATAAGATTTGTTTTCTGTTTTCAATAATCACTTCCATAAGTCTTAAATTTTCTCCACCCCGCCCCCATGCTCTGAGGTGGCATGTGCTCTTATATGGGTTCTACACATACACTCCTATTAAAAACTTTTTCACATTAGTCATGTTGCATAGAAAATGAATTTTCTTCCTTCCTTTTAAAATCTCTTTTGTATAGGGACCTAATATTAGTACTACTTCATGAAAGGATATGTACTTCTGTAACCCTTTGGGCATACTTTCCAATTGCTCTACAGAATGGTTGGATCAGTTCACAAATCCATTGTTAGGATGTCTGGGCCTTATCTCTCAGGCCCACAGGCCTTATCTGACCAGCAGTGCCTGCAAGCCTTGATGCAGTGAGCTGTAAGTAATGACCGAGGCTGGAGACAAGACAGTAAAGAATTCTGTTTATTTTAACAGCAAGCAGTGCTTTTATCTCTTTCCTGACACCAGAGCCCTTAGTGGACCTATCAGCAAATAGTTTGCCCTAATAAGGAAATCCTATACCTATGACCAGGACTGCCCAGGATTGCCACGTAACCCCTAGAAAGAAAAACATCTTGGGCCTTCTTTGTTCTCCCAGGGCCCAGGAAATAACCTTGAGCAAAACAGGGGCGGAACCCTTCCTCCCAGCGCCATCTTGTTCATGCCTTACCAGTCTCCCCTCAGTTTACCTGAGTTG
>CM053771.1:70772342-70796823 GCA_028658325.1 Potorous gilbertii | reverse complement strand
AGATAGCTGATTTCAAACTTAAACCTTACCACTGAATAGATGTACATCATTGTTTCACAGGCTAGTTTCTCCTTCTCTGATTACATTTACTCTGGAAGAAAAACCTTTTAGAAATTAAGTCGTTAATAAGTTCAAACACTAAATTTAACTTTTGCTTAGGCCAAGGAATGACTACAAGTTCAGATTAAAAGACCAAGATCTCTTCTGCTCTATAGAGCATTACATATTAATTTATCAATACATTGTCTTGAAAATGAAAATTTAAAACTGTTTAAAAGTTGTCCTGTTGTTAACAGTCACTAAACTTTTATAAAGAAAATTAGTTGAAAACCTTCAAAATGATAGTTCTCTTCCCTTGATCTAGTCTGGAATGATAAGAGTTACAATTCACTGTAGATACAGCTGAATGATGAGTTGGGGCTGCAGGGCAAAAAAAAAATCTTAATGGTTCTAACCTTTACTCAAGTAAATTTTATTTCTGTGTCCACTCCTTAAGAACTTCTTTGAAAGAGAGGCCTTTTGAATCCATCAGCTGAAGGGAGGTAGACTTCTGGACAACTGCCCAGTGGCACCAAGTCTGCTCCATTCTACTGGAGAGTTCAAAAGCTTTATCTCTGCTGAGGTATCTCTTTTAGATCTATGCATTTTTTCAATTTGCCTTAGTGCCAAATAATATAACAAATCCTGTTCTATTTTAAGCATCCAATTAGAAGTGACATGTTTCACTTAAAATATGACCAGAATAACTACCTGTTGGTTATTTCTCATTATACAAAAAACTTCTCTTTTAGGTGAGACATGAGATAATGAAAATGCTAATCAGCCTGCCTCTGATATGAGGGAAAAAGTTCCCTGATCTCCTCTTGTCTTTCTCTCCACTTTGAAAACCTGGCCAGAGTTAGAAAGTCAAAAGAGAGAGAGAATTTTACCAACAACTTTCCAATAATTTTCCAAAACTTTTATACTTTCCTTAAATTTCATACCCATGTTGTTCTCCTAGTGGACTTTGATTAAAGCCCTTTTAAAACTGCACATATATTATTTCCTTTCATTTCTTATCTAAAACTTCATTTAGCAATCATATAAACTAAATAATATAAGATTAGTTTCTCTCTTTCTCTCTTTCATTCTTCTGCCTGATGCTGCAGCCATCAGAGAGAAAGGAGGAGGGGGAGGAAAAGAGATAACATTCCAAATTCCAGCTACCATGGAGCTGTCCATAATAACTCACAAACACATGCACACAGAACATGTAAAGACAGAACACATGTACAGACAATGAAAAAGTCCAAAAACTGAGAAACAATTGTCAAAAATTCTCTGCACAAATTATAACTTTGGCTTACTTTCTATCACAGTGTAACAAACATCTCATTTGAGAAGGGCCTACTGAGCAACCCTGTTTCTTTAGTATTTTGTAAATAAGCCTTGCATAAGATTCCTTTTCTAGACTTACTCCTGCAATCTTTTAAAAATGACCTATTTTTCCACATTTGTAACACTTATAACCTTGTTTTATATTGACCTCACTGTGATATTGCCATCTTACTTGTTCTCCTACTACTTACCAGGTCTGTGTAGATGCTGGAGGTTTATCAGTTACCCAAGGACATATCTCCTCAACTTGTTCCAAGAATTGTCTAATTACTTTTAACTTTAATGTGACTCCTTGGCTCTTTGCTTTCTTATAAATGAGACCCGTGTAAGCTTTCTTATCTAACTGTTCTATGGATGGAGCTATCCCCATAATGCTAAAAACCTAGCTCACTGCTTAATGAGACCTATGGAACTTAAGCAGGTTACTTACAGTCTGTAGTGTTTTCTTCCCCTCTCCCAGGCGGCTGAGTGTGAGTCGTCCTGTCCTCTTTGTTCTTCCGTTCCATTCCAGGGCACCGTCTATGGAATGCAGGCTACATCTTTTGCTTTACGCTTTTGACCCTGCACTGATACTCTGAGAGATAACTCTGTGTTACTTATCTTTTAAGCTTCTTATTCTTATTTCTTTTGTGCCCCATGTATGAACGCCAATTGTTAGGGTGTCTGGGCCTGATCTGTCAGGCCCACAGGCCTTATCTGACCAGCAGTGCCTGCAGGCCTTGATGCAGTGAGCTGTAAGTAATGACTGAGGTGGGAGACAAGATAGTGAAAAACTCCGTTTATTGTAACAGCAAGCAGTGCTTTTATCTCTTTCCTGACATCAGAGCCCTTAGTGGATCTATCAGCAAATAGTTTGCCCTAATAAGGAAATCCTATACCTATGACCAGGACTGCCCAAGATTGCCACGTAGCCCCTAGAAAGAAAAACATCTTGGGCCTTCTTTGTTCTCCCAGGGCCCAGGAAATAGCCTTGAGCAAAACAGGGGCAGAACCCTTCCTCCTAGTGCCATCTTGTTCATGCCTTACCAGTCTCCCCTCAGTTTACCTGAGTCATGACCAGTGAATGCCATCCAAGAGGCTGGGGGTTGACAATTCCCTTACATCCCATTATATTTCATTTATGTCCAAATTTGTCACATTCCCTCCAATATTTATAATTTTATCATATTAGCCAATCTGAGAAATGTGAGCTGCTGTTTCAGAGTTGTTTTAAGTAGCATTTCTCTAATCAATAGTGATTTAGAGCATTTTTATATTACTATAGATAACTTTGAATACTTCATCTGAAAATGCTCTATGTACACCAACATATTATCTGCAAAGAGTGATATTTTTCCTCATTCATTACCTGTTCTAATTCCTTCAAAATTTTTATATTCTTGTTTTTATGGCTAATATTTCATGTGCAATACTGAATAATAGTGGTGATAATGGGAATACTTGTTTCAGCTCTGATCATAATGGAAAATTTTTAGCTTTTTCTGATGACAGATAAGGTTTGCTGATGGCTTTAGATCAGGTCTGTACAACCTGTGGCCCTTGGGCCACTTGCATCATGGCAATGGATTTTGGGCAGCCTACAGAAAAATGTAGAGGAAAACATCCTTTGTATGGAGAGGAAATCTGTGGGTTGTGGGTTGTACAGACCTCTTTTGGACAGATACTACTTATTTCAAAGACAACTCCATTTATTCATATGTTTTCTTGTGTTTTTAATGTGAGTGGGTATCATTTTGTCACAATTTTTTCTTCATCTATTGAGATAATCATATGACTTCTGTTGGTTTTATTATTGATATGGTCAATTTTCCTAATGTTGAACCAGTGCTGATTTATAGTGTTTGGTCCTTGTGATAATCACCTTACTACTATTTTTCAAAATGTTTTCAATAGTCTTTATTAGAGAAATCAGTGTATAGTTTTCATTCTGTTTTTTATCTTATGGTTTTAAGCACCAGCACCATATATTTGTAGAGAAAAGAACTTGGTAGAACTACTTCTTGGCCTACTTTCCCAAATAGTTCATTCCTGTCCTATCATGTAGCATTAGAATTTTATTCAGTCCTAAACCTCTCATGCTGGGCATAATAAGAATCACTGTTGGTCTGCACATGAACCTCTGTGCAGGGGATTGTGTGGCAGTGCTGCTGGTCCTAAGGCTTGAGTCGTCACTGCTGGCTCATTAGTCTGTGACTTACTGCTGATTTGCATGGATGTTGCTTGCACTCTAGACAACTTATCCTACTGGACTTTTCTCAAAGGGAAATTGTTTCACCCATTTCTTTTGGTTCTGATGTTCCATAATTCCTTTATAGTTGTGTGAAGGTGAATTTGGGAGATTTCAGGAGTGGTCTTAGCTTACTCTGCCACCTTGGCTCAGCCTTCCTCACAGTTCACATTTTTTGACACATTACTTCTCACCCATAATCATGCACCAATTTGGAGGAATGTTTTGCCACCTAAACTCTCTCTGGGATATTATTTAGATAAATTTCATCTCTATGACCATACAAGAGTTTTACCTGAGTCCATAGACTTTATTACATTAAATGTCCAGGGAAGAGAGGAAATGAAAAAGGTTGACGGAAAAGAGAGGCATGCATGGCAAAAGAAATAATATTTCATGTTGGAAAATACCAAAGGGTACAATATAAGGGATTATGGGCAGATCATGGTCCACAGTATGAGAACCCAAGGACTTAAGACTTCAGTAGTGTAGAATTCATAGGTCTTTAGCACTGACAATCAAGGAGACACTGTAGTGACTCTCACAGATTTCGTAGAAAGTGTTTTTTCCTGAGTAATGTCACAGTGAAAATGTGATGTTGAGGACACAGGGGCTGAGTGCTGCTCTGTGAAATCATAGAATTTCACATATGGAAGGGACTGGCAAAGTTCCCTGCGTTTAATCCACAGATGAATTCATCAACATTAGCACCACAGGATGTCAAATCATCATAATTACGTAGATTGAACTCATAGCTGTGATATAATTTTCTATTTCAGACTAATGATCTCTTAAATATTCCTTTGCTCTGAGAAGTGAGAGATAAATATGGCCCTTAATACTATTAGTGCCTAACATTTTTTCAGTATTTTAAGTTTTCCAAGCATTTTACAAATTTTATCTCATGATCTTCACAAAACTCCTTTGAGGTAGGTATTAATATTAACATCTCCATTTCACAAATGATGATACTGAGGTGGAATGGGATTAAGTGAATTGCACAATCTTATATAACAACTAAATATCTGATGCAGAATTCGAACTGAGGGCTTCTTGACTGTAAGTTCCAGAACTCTATCTTCAACATAACCCAACTATATAACATCATAATAATATATAGTATGGTAAGCACTATACTATCCTATACTATAGTGAAGCCTGGAAGCTTTATTCTATCCCACAGAGCCAAAGCGTACTTGGAGACTTGAGAATTATTGACAATTATAACAAAGGGGCTACAAGCTGGAAAGCAGGCAGCTAAGAAGGCAGACATGTGAACCAACTGCGAATTCACCTTACCAAACTCTAAATGCAATGTTAAAATAGAATTCAAGGAGTAAAAAGATACAAACATGCTGACCAACAACAATATGGTTTGGGTGGCTCTGGATTCAGGGGAGCTACTAAGTATGAGATTATTGCCATGAATGTACTGGACCCTCTGGCGGTGTCTGTACAAGACAAGAATCATATATCCACTGGTCACCACCATGATTCCTATACAAAAAACATCAGGAAGGGAGATTAATAATACATATAGTGCAGCATTAAATGAAACATCAGTTGTAGCAGAACAATAAATTAAATAATTTCTTTCAGTTATGTTTTCATTTTTCCTTGGGCCTTTGAAGTATAAAAGAATAAAACAATTTGTCAGCAGATAAAAAGTCCAACACCCAATACAGAGGGGTGTAATACACTTTGGAGCTCTGACTTTGAGCTCTGCCCACCTGGAGCTTCTAGAATTTAAAGTGGTGGCTTGGAAACCACAAAGGAGGCAAGTGATGCAGATGGAAAGTCCCCGGGCCACTCGGTGAAGGTAAAACACAAGTTTACATCCCACATCATCCATGAAATTGTTTAGCCCCAAAGCAGCCATTGTCTGAGTGACACCTTTAGATAGAAGCACCAAGTCATTGACCAAGGCCAAGTGGGAGAGAAGCAAGTCTATAGGCTTCAGTCTGGGACCAGTAAAGAAAGTGATGACATAGAGGCCCAGAAGGAAGGAATTTCCCAGGGCCCCAAATCCAGTCTGAAACAGTAAAAAAAGCCCCAATACCATATCATTAGATATCATTTTCTTTTTTCTTGCTGGAAGGTGAATAGTTGTCAAAACCAGTGGATAGCTGCTTGTTCAGAAATACAAGAAATAGAAGATATTTACTGAAAGGATAAAGATACTTCAATTGTCCAATATAATTGTTCAATTGTCCATTCATTTTATGTAAAAGATGATGAGAATATCTCTTTTAGTGCTTCCTGATGGATAATGGAGAGGATAGTATCGATTAGAAAGTTTCTGATGTCTTTTTTTGACCTTTATTTCTAGGTGATTCTTCTCTGAAACATTGATAAGTTGAATTTTTCTTTGGTGAAATGTTTAAATAATATAATCCCTACAAAGTATCATTAGAAAGCTTAACACCTAGTAGGTGCCTAGTGCTTAGAACTAGTATCTAGAAGGTATATGTGATGGAGAGAATAATTTATTATATGATGTGATAAATGCTAACCCTATCATTTTTTAGGTTTCATAATTCTACATTTAACAAGGTTCAGGATTGTGTCTTTGAGTATTATAGCAGTCACTGGAATATTATGGTCAATATTACTTCATTTTGCTACATACCTCTATAGCAGGTGAAAGAGACTAGAAGCCTCTGGTTTTGCACTCCCTCTCTCTCTCTCTCTCTCTCTCTCTCTCTCTCTCTCCTAATGACAAATTAATTATCAGTATTTATTATCTATAATAGACCTTGAAATATGGTATTGTTATTTTTCCTTTCTTCTCATTTAGTTTTTTTTATTATTTCTTTTGAGATTCTGGACCTTTTACCCATTTACATTATTTCACTATTGTTTTTCCAACTATAGAAATATTTTTGGTAGTATGATTGAAGTGGTACTGAATGAGTAAACTAATATAGGTAGCATTATTATTTTTGTTGTACTCACTCTGTGTATTCATAATAATTAATGTTTCTACAACGACTTCAGTCTATTTGATTTCTTCTAAAAGTGCATCATTGTTGGATTCCTATAGTTCACTGGTGCAAATTCATAGACATAATCCTAAATATTTTATGATTTTTATTTTCTGAAGTTATTTTAAATGTAATTTTTACTCCTAGCACTTTATGTACCTCCCTCTCAGTTTTATTGTGCATTTTGCCAACATTCTTACCCTGGAATCTCATCCTAAGTTTGGATTTTTTTCACACTGGACCATCACTAACCCATGACAACTCTCAGATTCCTCCTTGGGGCCTCAATTTTATCAATGGCTAGAAGTTATCTACGCTGTATCCTCATTCCAATTTGTGCTTGAGGCTCTCAAGCTATTGCTACCATTCTCCCATGTGGGTGCCATACTCTCACTTCCTCTTCCCTTTTATATATTACTTTTCCAATAGAACATAAAATCTTTCAGGGCAGGGACTTCCTTCATTTTTGTTTCAATTTATGTCCCAAGCACTATTACACAATTCTAGTATGTAGTAAGCACTTAAAAATTTATTGCCTTGTTTTCTGTCAGATTTAGTGTGCAATATGCAGGAAGGCTAATGATTTGCGTAAATAATTTTGTATATTGCAACTTATTAAATATATTGATTTTTTGAATTAATTTTGTTGGCATTTTTGGACATCCTAAAGAAACAGTATCATATATAAAAGTGATATTTTAATAACTTCTTTGCCTGTGGTTATTCTTTCAATTCTTCATTTCTCATATTAATATTATAACTTTCATTTGTATCTATGTTAAAGGGTAATGGTAATGATGGGTATCCTTGCTTTATCCCTGATCTTATTAGAAAGGTCTCTGATTTTATATATAAAATACAATGTTTACTTTTGGATTTAGGTACATGATTTTCAGGATACTAAGGATTAGTTAATTTTTCACTGTTTTAAACATTTTCAAATAATTTATTGATATTATATTTTCTCAGATGCCCTTTTAGCAACTTTATTCATAATCATATTTTATTATTTATAAAATTAACACTATTTATTACATTTATAGTTTCCACTATGTTGAATAAAGAAGGTATTCTTGTTGCAAACATAGCTTGTTTAATAAATAATCTAATATATTACTGTAGCCTACTTTTTAATTTTTGCCAACTTTTCAATGTGCTCACTAAACATATTACTCTGGAGACAGAACAGTGGAGCAGCAGCCCAGGATGAGAGACCAGCGGAGTCGAGTAAGTGACAGACACTGAGCCACAAATATCAGCAGCAGCAGCTTCTGAGACTTTTACCCCACAGATTAAATGTCTATAAGTCACCTACTTGAACTTCTGGGAGCCAGGATGGTGGAGTGATGAGTAAATGCTCTCTCATTCCCCTTGATGACCTCGAGAGAATCATAAAATATTTCCTCAGAAAAATCTTGGATCTTTGGGAACAACTGAGGGGTCAAACACTCTAATAACACCTGAGGCTAGGAAAATAACTAAGGGGGATTCCTTCTAGTGTGGCAGAGACAAACTGGAAGGAGAGAGGCCCCAGGGTGGTGGAAACTTGCACTAGGATCCAGGCGTGACTTAAGGCTCCAGGGGAAATGGGAAGACAATAGGGCAGGTGGGATCACCAGCCCTTAAGCTTACCTTTGCTTCAGATCAACTGAGATCTCCCTTGACCAGGCCACACCTCCCCCATGCTTAACAAACTAGCTCCAGGGCTGATTGGGAAAACACAAAACAAAAAGATAAAAAGACACCTGCCCCTAACTTTTTCACACCAGTCAGCTCAACACCAAGTTCTACAGCTTCTAACTGAAAGAACCAGAAGTCACAAAACACAATCAACATCATGAGCAAGAAAAAGCAAAACAAGGGTGAAAAAACCATATACTCTTTCTGTGGGAACAAAGACCAAAACACAAATACCAAAGAGGTCAGTAGTGAGACTGTACTTCCATCTGAAACTTAAGAAGGGACTATGAACTGCTCACATGCACAAAAAGCTCTCCTGGAACAGCTGAAGAAGGAACTAGAAGAGAAACTGATCAATGATTTTAAAAGTATGAAAAAAAAATTCCATGAAGAGAACATCACTTTAAAAAGGAAAATTGAACAAATGGAAAAGGGAGTTCAAAACATAACTGGAGAAAATAATTCCTTAAAAGGAATAATTGGACAGATGGAAAAGAAGATGCAAAAGTTAATTAAGGAAAGCAATTTGATAAAAATTAGAATTGGGCAAGTAGAAACTAATGACTCTATGTGACAGCAAGAATCAGTCAAACAAAATCTAAAGAATGAAAAGATAGAAGAAAATGTAAAATATCTAATTAGAAAAACAAGTGACCTGGAAAATAGATCCAGGAGAGAAAATTTAAGAATTATTGGCCTGCCAGAAAGCCACTATGAAAAAAGAGTCTGGACAATATTATCCAGGAAATCATCAAGGAAAACTGCCCAGAAGTGCTAGATCCAGAGGGCAAAATTGTCATCCAAAGAATCCACTATTAGTCTCCTGAAAGGGGTCTCAAACTCAAAATGCCAAGAAATATTGTTGTCAATTTCCAGAACTATCAAGTGAAGGAGAAAATACTACAGTCAGCCAGAAAGAAACCATCCAAATGTCAAGGAGCTACAGTCAGGATCACACAGGACCTTGCAGCTTCTACATTAAAAGATCTCAGGAATTGGAATATGCTATTCCATAAGGCAAAGGAGCTGGGACTACAACCAAGGACTAATTACCTAGCAAAGTTCAGCACAACATTTCAAGCATGGAGATGGTCATTCAATGAAGTAAGGTATTTCCAGACCTTCCTGACAAAAAACGCTAGAATTTAATAAAAAATCCAATCTTCAAACACAGGTCTTAAGGGGGGCATAAAAAGGTAAACAGGGGGGAAAAACCCCAAAAAACTTCTTACTCCCTATAAGGCAACAAAATATGTGTTAATCTTGAGAATTTTACATCTATTATGATATATAAAAGGGATATACACAGAGGGAATGGGTATAAAGTAAATAATGTGACAATAAAAATGTGATTTAAGCATGCAAAGGGATTGTAACAGGAGGTGTGAAAAGGAGGAAGCAGAAAATGTTAAATTACATCACAGGAAGGAGTACAAAATTAGAGTAGAGAGAAACAGGGCAGAGAGATGAGCATTGTCTGAGAGATACTCTCATCTGATTTGGTTCAAGGAGGGAATAATAAATTTAATTAAGTATAGAATTCTAACCAGCTTTATAGGCAGTAGGAGTGGAAGGGAGAAGAAAAGGGAGGGGAAGCTAAAAGGGAGGGAACAAGCAGTAAGGGTAAAAGGGAGTAAAAGGGAGAGGGGCTAAAATATGGAAGGGAAGGCTGCAGGTGGTAGGGGTGAAAAGGGAAAACTGTTGAGGAGAGGAAGGGAGATGGGAGAACTAAAACCACAAACAGTAGGAAAGAGGATGGAAGGAAATACACAGATTGTAATCATAACTATGAATGTGAATTGAAAGAACTCTCCCATAAAACGGTGATGGATAGCAAAATGGATTAAAAACCATAACCCAACAATATGTTGTTCATGAGAAACACATTTGAAACACTGGAACACACACAGGGTAAAGGTAAAAGGTTGGAGAAGAATATATTGTGCTTCAGCTGATGTAAGAAAAGCAGGGTTAGCAATCCTAATCTCAGACAAAGCAAAAGCAGAAATAGATGTAATCAAAAGAGATAGGGAAGAAAAACATATACTGCTAAAAGACGACACAGACAAGGAAAGAATTTCATTACTAAACATATATGCTCCAAGTGTATAGCATCCAAATTCTTAGAGGAGAAGTTAAGGGAGTTACAAGAAGAAATAGACAGCAAAATTGGGGGTGGGGGAACTCAACATCCCCCTCTCTGAATCTGATAAATCTAATATTAGAATAAACAAAAAAGAAGTTAAGGAGGTGAATAAACCTCTGGATAAGATAGAGATGGTAGATCTCTGGAGAAAATTGAGTGGGGAAAGAAAGGAATATACATTTTTTTCTCAGAGGTACATGGCACATATATAAAAATTGTCCATGTACTAGGCCATAAAAAATTCACAATGCATTGCAGAAAGGCAGAGATAGTCAGTGAATCCTTATCAGACTATAATGCAATAAAAGTTATATGTAACCAAAAATCAATTGGAAACTTAATTATCTAATCCTAAAGAAGGAATGGATTAAACAACAAATCATAGAAACAATCAACAACTTCATTCAAGAGAGTGACAATAATGAGACAACTTACCAAATCTTATGGGATACTGCAAAAGCAATTCTTAGGGGAAGTTTTATACCTTTGAATGCTTACATGAACAAAAAAAGAGAAAGAGGAGAACAGTGACTTGGGCATGCAGTTGAGAAAGCTAGATAAAGAACAAATTGAAAATCCCCAAGTAAATATCAAGTTGTAAGTACTGAAAACCAAAGGAGAGAATAATAACATTAAAATTAAGAAAAATATTGGATGAATAACACTGAGTTGATTTTTATGAAAAAAAATATTAAAATCTATAAATTTTTGGTGAATTTGATTTAAAAAAACAAAGAAGAAAACAAAATTACCAACATAAAAAATGAAAAGGGTGAAATACCCTCCAAAGAGGAGGAAATCAAAACAACAATTAGAAATTACTGGGCCCCTACTGTACGCCCTTATATTCAACAATCTAAATGAGATGGATGATTATGTTAAAAAATATAAATTGCCCAGATAAACAGAAGAGAAAGTTGAGTACTTAAATAACCCCATCTTGGAAAAGAAAATTGAATGAACACTAAATGAACTCCCTAGGAAAAATTCTCCAGAGCCAGATGGATTTACAAGTGAATTCTATTCAGCATTTAAATAACAGTTCATTCCAATATTATATAGACAACTTGGGAATATTTCCCAAGAAGGAGTCCTACCAATTCTTTATAGACCAATTTCTCTAATGAATATTGACGTAAAAATTTAAATAAGGTGTTAGCAAAAAAGAATACAGAAAGTTATCGAAAGAATAGTACATTATGATAAGGTAGGATTTATACTAAGAATGCAGGGCTGGTTCAATATTAGAAAAACTGCTAGCATTATTAATCATATCAACAACAAAACTAACAGAAACCACATGATTATCTCAAAAGATGCAGAAAAGGCTTGTGACAAAATACAATACCCATTCCTATTGAAAACACTGGAAAGCACAGGAATAAATGGAATTTTCCATAAAATAATAAACAGTATCTTCCTAAAACACAAGAGCAAGCATTATATGCAACAGGGACAAGTTAGATGTATTTCCAATAACATCAGAGGTGAAACAAGGATGTCCATTATCACCACTGTTATTCAATATGATATTAGAAATGCTAGCTGTACCAATAAGAGAAGAAAAAGAAAACGAATGAATTAGAATAGGCAAGAAGAATCTAAGTTATCACTCTTTGCAGTGATATGATTTACTTAGAGAATCCCAGAGAATCAAGTAAAACACTACTTGAAATAATGAACAATTTTGGTACATTTTCAGGTTACAAAATAAAACCACATAGATCATCCACATTTCTATGTATTACTAACAAAGTCCAACAAGAAATAGAAAGAGGAAACCTGATTAAATTACAGCAGACAACATATAATATATTGGAGTTTACTTGCTAAAACAAACCCAGGAAGTATATGAACACAATTACAAAACACTATTCATACAAATAAATTGGATCCAAGTAAGGGGAAAAACATCAGTTGCTCGTGGCTATGCCAAGCTAGTAAAATAGAAATGAAAATTCTACCTAAATTAATTTACTGATTTGGTGCCATACCAATCAAACTACCAGAAAATTATTTTCTAGAGCTAGAAAAAAAGAATATCAAAATTTATCTAGAAGAAGAAAATGTCCAGAATATCAAGACAACGAATGAAAAAAATGCTAAGAAAGCTGTCTTAGCCCTACCAGATCTCAAATTGTATTATAAAGCAGTAATTATCAATACCACTTGGTACTGGCTAAAAAACAGATGGGTAGATCAGTGGAATATAGACATCATAGTTAATGAACATAGTAATCTACTGTTTGATAAACCCAAGGACCCCAGATTTTGGGATAAAAAAGCACTGTTCTACAAAAATTGCTGGGAAAACTGGATAACAGTGTGGTGGAACCTGAGCACAGACCAATGACTGACACTATACACAAGAATATAGTCCAAATGGATACATGATCTAGGTATAAAGATTGATACTGGAGAGCAAGGAATAGTGTATTTGTCATATTTATGGAGAATGGAGAAATTTATGACACAACAAGAGATAGAGAACATTATAAAGTACAAAATGGATAATTTTGATTACACTAAATTGAAAATTTTTTGCACAAAGAAAGTCAATGCCACCAAGATTAGGAGGGAAGCAGAAAACTGGGAAAGAAGTTTTGCAACTAGTGTCAGTGATAAAGGCCTCATTTCAAAAATATATCTAGAACTGAGTCAAATGTACAAGAAAACAAGTCATTTCCTAACTGATAAATGGGCAAAGGATATGACCACAGAATTTCCAGAGGAAGAATATAAAGCTATCTATAATCATATGAAAAGTTGCTCTAAATTTCTATTGATTAAAGAGATGTAGATCAAAACAACTCACACCTATTATATTGGCTAACATGACAAAACAGGAAGATGATAAATGTTGGAAAGATTTGGGAGAGTTGGAATGCTAATTCATTGTTGTTGGAGCTTTGCGCTGCTTCAGCCATTCTGGACAGTAATTTTGAAGTAGGCCCAAAAGGCTACAAAAATATGCCTACACATTAACCCAGCAATATCGTTTCTGGGATTCTATTCCAAAAAGATCATAGAAACTGGAAAAGGTGCCACATGTACAAAATTTTTATAGCAGCTCTCTTTGTGGTAGTGAAAAATTGGAAATCAAGGAGATGCCCATCAATTTGGGAATGGCTGAATGAGTTGTGGTATATGAATGTAATGGAATGCTATTGTGCTGTGGGAAATGATGAACAGGAAGACTTCAGAGAAGCCTGGAAAAAACTTATATGAACTGATGCTGAGTGAAAGAGCAGAACCAGGAGAACTTTGTACACAGCAACAACCACACTGTGTGAGGAATATTTTTTCTGGTAGACTTAGTACTTCATTGAAATACATGGACTTAAAAAATTTCCAATGGACTTTTGAGGCAAAACACTTTCCATATCCAGAGAAAGAACTACGGAATTGGATCACAGAAACAAACCATTTTCTTTTGTATCGTGTCATATTTTGTTGTTTTATGGTTTCTCCTATTCATTTCAATTCTTCTATGCAACAAGGGGCAGCTAGGTAGTGCAGTGGATAGAGCACCAGTGCAGGAGTCAGGAAGACCTGAGTTCAAATCTCACCTCAGACATTTGACACTCACTAGCTGTGTGACCTTGGGCAAGTCACTTAACCCCAACTGCCTCATCTTGGGTCATCTCCAGTCATCCTGATGAATATCTGGTCACAGATTTAGATGGCTCTGGAGGAGAAGTGAGGCTGATGACCTGCACAGCCCTCCTTCACTCAAAACAAAGTCAAATGCAAGTCATGTCATTATTTCTGTGATGGAATGGTCTTCTTGGGCAATGAAAGATGAATACACACACATTCTATGCAACATGCTTTTTAATAGGAATGTAAGTGTAGAACCTAAATAAGATTTTTCACAGTCTCAGGAAGGGATTGGGGAGGCTGGGGTAATAAGAAGGATGGAGAGGGAAAAAATCTAAGATATATGGAAGTGATTGTCAAACATTGAAAATAAATAAAATAATTCAATTAAAAAAAGAAAAGCAAAAAAAAAAAACAAAACAGAAGAAATTAACAAGGAAAACTACCCTGATATGCTACAGCCAGAGGGTGTAATAATCACTGAAAGAATCCACTGATCACCTTCTGAAAGAGATCTGAAAATGCAAACTCCAAGGAATACTGTAGCCATGTTTCAGAATTAGCAGTTCAAGGAGAAAATACCAGAAGAAATCAGAAAGAAATAATTTAAGTATCGTGAATCCACAGTCAGAATTACACAAGACCTAGCATCTTCTCCATTAACTGTTAAGAGGTCTTGGAATATGGTATTCTGGAAGGCAAAAGTGTTTGGATTAAAACCAAGAATCAACCACCCAGAGAAATTCATCATAATCTTTCAGAGGAGGACATAGACATTCAATGAAATAGGGGACTTTCAATCATTCTTACATAGACATAGGGTGTGGGTATAAATTGATTTTGCTGTGATGATATAAGAAAAAACTAAGGGGTGAAAAAAGAATTGTACTGGAAGAAGAAGAAAGGCGGAGTCAGAAGAGGGTAAATTATATAACATGAAGAGGCACAAAAGACCTATTATAGCAGATGAAAGGAAGAGAGTGAGTATTCTTTAAACCTTACCCTCATTTGATTGGGCTCAGAAAGGGAATAATGTAAACACTCAGTTAAGTACAGATATTTATCTTGTCCTATAGGGAAGTAGAAAGAAAAAGGGGGAAAACTGAGGGATAGATGGAAGGGAGGACAG
The DNA here is from genome assembly GCA_028658325.1 of Potorous gilbertii. Taxonomy (NCBI): domain Eukaryota; kingdom Metazoa; phylum Chordata; class Mammalia; order Diprotodontia; family Potoroidae; genus Potorous; species Potorous gilbertii. The sequence continues at coordinate 70,781,680 of CM053771.1, read as the reverse complement.
AAAGTAGGGCAGAAGTAGTAGGGGAAAGGGAATAAAATGGAGGAATGATAAAAGAGAGGGCAAATTGATGAAAGTGGTGGTCAGAAGCAAACCACTGGTGAGGAGAGAGGTGGTGAGAAAAGAGATCAAAGTGTAAATGGGAGGGAGGCAATAGGATGGAGGAAAATGCACATTTAGAATCATAACTGTGAATGTGAATGGGATGAACTTTCCCATAAAACAGAAGTGGATGTCAGAATGCAAAAGAAAAAAAAAACAAAATAACAAAACTATCATACTATTTACAAGAAACACATTTGAAGCAGAAAGACAAACACAGAGTAAAGATAAAAGGCTGGAGCAGAGAATTTTATGTTTCAGATGAAGTTAGAAAAGCCTGATCTCAGACAAAGAAACAGCAAAAATGGACCTAATTAAAAGAGATAAGGAAGGGACTATATCTTGCCAATCGTTACCATAAATGATGAAGAAATATCAGTATTAAACATGTAAGCTCCAAGCAGAAAGGCATCCAGTTTCTTAGAGGAAAATTTAAGTGAGTTACAGGAAGAAACAGAGAGCAAAATTAAATACACTACTGGGGGAACTCAATCTCTCCTCAATAGACAAAGCTAATCACAAAATAAACAAGAAAGAAGTTAAGGAGGTGGATAGAATTTTAGAAAAGTTGGATATTGTAGACCTCTAGAGAAAATTGAATAGGGATGGAAAGGAATATATCTTTTTCTCAGCAGCACATAAAATGTACACAAAAATTGACCATATAGTGACGCATAAAATCCTCATAATCTGATACAAAAAGACAGAAATATTTAATATATCCTTTTCAGATCATGATGCAATAAAAATTATATGTAACAAATGGACTTGAAAAGATACACTAAGATTAATTAGAAGCTAAATAATCTAATTGTCAAAAAAGGGGTGAATCAAGCAACAAATCATAGAAACAATAATTTCTGCAGGAGAATGAAATTAATGAGACAACGATTCAAAGTTTATGAGATACAGTCAAAGCAGTACTTAGAGGAAATTTTTTATCTCTAAATTCATATATGAATAAAATTAAGAGGAATTCAATGAATTGGGCATTCAATCAAAAAAGCTAGGATAGTAATACAGATCCCCAATTAAATGCCAAATTAGAACTTCTAAAAATCAAAGGAGAGATCAATATAATTAAAAATTTATACATATATATATATATGTGTGTGTGTCTGTGCATGCCTCTCTGTGTGTGTATAAAACTAACAGTTGTTTTTTGAGAAAAGCAATAAAATATAAACATTTTAGTTTAATTTGACATAAAAAGAAAAAAAAAGCAAACCAAATTACCAAAAAAAAATTAAAAGAGTGAGTTCACCACCAATGAAGAAAAAAATGAAACAATAATTTGGAGCTATTTTGCTTAACTGTGCAAAAAACCCAACAAAATCAAAATCTGACAAGCTAAGTGAAATGGACAAATATTTACAAAAATATAAATTCCTCAGATTAGTGGAAGAGGAAATAAATTAAATAACAAAAGGTGAATAATGTCAAGGAAATTAAGAAAAAGTGCAATAGATTATGGCCTACCTGTACTAGATATAAAATTATATTATAAACAGCAATCATCAGAACTACCTGGTGCTGGCTAAGAAAGAGAATGTTGGATTAGTGGAATAGATTAGGTACACAAGACATGGTAGTGAAAGACTATAGTAGTCTATGGCTTGGTAAATATAAAAACTCCATCTTATGGGTTAAGACCTAACTATATGATAAAAATTACTAGGAAAACTGGAAAATAGTGTGGCAGAAACTAGGCATAGACCAACATCTCACACCAAATATCAAGATAAGGTCAAAATGGTTATATGTTTCAGACATAAAGGGCAATAACCATAAGGAAATTAGAAGAGGAAGGTTTGCCTGTCAGATCTATGGAGAAAGGAAGAACTTATGTCCAAACAAGACATTGAGAACATTATGAAGTGCAAAGTGGACAATTTTAATTTCATTAAATTAAAAAATTTTGCACAAACAAAGCCAATGCCATCAAGATGAGAAGAAAAGCAGAAAGCTGTCACAAAACTTTTACAGCCAATGATAAAAGACTTCTTTTTAAAATATAGAGAGAACTGTGTCAAACTTATAAGAATACAAGTCATTCCCCAATTGATAAAATAGACAAACAATATGAATAGGAAGTTTTCAGATGAAGAAATTAATCTATACTCATGAAAAAGTGTGAAATCACTATGGATTAGAGAAATGCAAATTAAAACAAATTAAACAAATTAAAACAAACATCACACCTGTGAGATTAGCTAATAGGACAGAAAAGGAAAATGATGGGTTTTGGAGAAGTTAGGAATTTGGAAAACTGATGCATTATTCGTGGCATTGTGAATTGATACAACCACTCTGGAAAGCAATTTGGAAATATGCCCCGAGGGTTATAAAGTTGTGCATAACCTTTGGTGCAGGAATATCACTACTAGGCCTGTATACTAAAAAAGAAAAGTAACCACACGCACAAAAATATTTATAGCTACTATTTTAGTGTTGGTAAAGAATTGGAAATTGAGGGAATGCTCATTAATTGGGGAATGACTGAATAAGTTATGGCATGAAAATGTTGCTGAATACTATTTTGCTGTAAGAAATGATGAGCCAGTGGATTAAAAAAAAGTACCTTAGAAAGATGTAAATGAACTGATTAATGCTGAACTGTGTAGAACCAGAATGGCAACACTTTATCAACTTTGATAGACTTGGTTCTTTCCAACAATAGAGTGATATAAGATAATTCCAAAAGACTGAAGATGGAAAATACTATCCAGATCCAGATAAAGAATTATGGAATCCAAATGCAGATAAAAGCATACTATTTTAACCCTATTTTGTTTCTCTGTTTTTACTTTCTATTGGTTTTCCCTTTTTATTCTGATTTTTCTTTCACAACATGTCTAATATGGAAATATGTTTAATATGATTGCGCATGTTGAAACTATATTAGATTTCTTGTTGTCTTGGGAAGGAAGAAAGTAATGAAGGAAGGGAGAAAAACTTTGGAATTTCAAATCCTATAAAAGTGAATGTTGAATATATTCTTTATATGTAATTGGAAAAAATACTGTAAAAAATAGTCTTCTAGGAAAATGAATGTTGGACAATTGGACTTAGAGACTGTCCTATCAGATTTGTACTCTCTGTAGTAGAGTTTCAATGCACAATAGTTTAACTCAAAAAATGTCCCCAGGGTCAAGCACCTTATCTTACCTGGTAGTCTTTAGATTCTGCTTAAGGTAATTCAAATGGAAGCAGCAAAATTTTCTGACATGGCACTAACAGATGGTCTAAGTTTCACAGGCATACAACATGGTATATAGCAGAAGGGCTCTATAAACCTTTTTGTTTGTAGGCAGATGAATACCTCCTCTCCCACACTTTCTTTTGGAACGTTACATATGCTGAAGTAGCTTTGGCAATGTGTTTGTCCACCTCATCATTTTGTGTATATCCCTGGACAGTATATGTCCAAGTAAATGAACTTATCCACAACATTCAAAATCTATTCATTTGCAGTTGTCCATTTGCAATGGTTCCACATATGAATGGTACAGTGCTCTTCAAGGGAAAACTTTTGTTTTCTTTGTTTTAATTGTCAGGCCAAAATTAGCAAAAGTAGTGGAGAATTGATCCATACTCTGATGCATTTCAGTCTCAAAAGCTGCACTGATTACACAGTCATTTCTAGAAAAAAAAATTGTGCAAAAAATATCCTTCCACTTTTTTCTTAGTTTGTAACCTTTAATTTACCTTAATTTAACTTGCCCTCAGTATAGTAGTTGATTTTGATGCTGTTTTGATTCTCTTTGGAGCTCTCTGACAGCATGGCCGAAAATACAATGCAAAAAACCTTGGGAGCAAGCATATAGCCATCCTTCATTCTACTGGTGAATTGAAAGGCATGAGAGTATCTTACTGTATAAGGAACCCATGCAAGCATGTTAGCCAGAAACTGGCATGCAATATTCATGAACTTCTCTGGGAAACCAAAGTTTTCCACGATTTTCCACAAGTCTTCATGACTGACAGTATCAAAGGTTTGTTCAGGTCAATGCATGGTGGATACAGGTCTCTGTTCCCCTCCTGGCATTTCTCCTCAGTTGTCAGGAAGCAACACCATGTCAACTGCCCCTCTATCCTTTCAGAAGCCACATAGGCTGTGAGATAGATTATCATCTTCCAGGTAAAAGATCATCTGATTAAGGAGGACTCTCATAAGAATCTTGCTAGCAATGACTAAGAGAGAAACCTCTCTTCCAGCCCCAGGGACCATCCCTCAACAACCTGTATCCATTTCCTTTATAGAAATCAAATCATTCTTGATCTCCTGCAGGATAACTTTCTCTTGCCACAAAATCTGGAATATTTCAATTAGCTTTTATGTGAGCAGTTCCTTTGACTATAAAGCTCTTGGGATTTAGTCAGAACCATGTGCTTTTGCCTAATGATATTTAGTACTTCTTCCTCAGTTAGAAGCCCAGCTAAAGAGGGATTGACTTCAACCTGACATATATGGTCAATGGCTTCAGTGATGGTTGATGAAAACTATGGAAATGTTCCATTCATGTCTCCTGGATTATGTCCTTATCATTGGTCAATGTACCCCTATTAACTCTGAGTAACTGAGATACAATCAAAAGTCTTTTGCCCATTAATAGCTTTCAGGTCATTGTAGCAGCATTTTGGATTGTTGCTATTAGTACAAAACTGGTTTTTATTTGCCTTCTTACTGAGTCAAGAATCCTGAATATAATCTTCACTTATATTTTACCTTTGATAGAGTAAGATGCTTTAAGAGAAAGATGAAGGTTCCTATTGCCTAACCCTGTGGAGATCTCATTTTTTTGTTAATAACTTCTGATTTCCACATCGTTTTCATCAAACCAGTTCTGGAGTTTGCAAATGTTTTGGTCCAGATAAGCAAATTTGGTACTATAAACCAAACCTCTGAAGCTACTCACTCCTTTTCTACTTCAGTGGTGCTATTTGTATGCTGACTCAGCTTTCCCTCCAGATTAGCAATAAACTATTCATGTATGGAGAGTTTCACAAATCTGTTGACATTGATTCTTCTGTCTTGAAGCTGCTGCTTTGGTTAAATTGGAAAGTTTAACTTGGAGAGGATGAGTCTATACTTAATCCAGTATTTTGGGCCACATATTGCCACATCAATCACCTTTTGTTGCAATTATGTAAATGGAACAGTGTTGTTCATTAAGAGATTGTGAGACACATGCCTTCAGTAGTAAGTGACCATAGTTGTTGCTATTTCTGATTCCATTCCTCCCAAGGAGTCTGTGCCATATCTTCTAGGTTATACCTACTCTGACATCAAAATCACACAGAATTATCAGTTAGTTTTCTTTCACTACATTGATGATGAGGTACTCCAGGTTTTCAAACTTTTTTTTTTTTACCACATAAGGTTTATCATGGTGGTACCATACACATTGATGAAGGTGGCATGGTACTTTCTTTCATGTGGCTGCCACATTGCCGTGGTCCTGACTTCCTTTCTTTTGGGGACATATTCAAGTTTGCTGAGTAGGATAAATCTGAATGTAAAATTTATACCAGAAGTATTCCTCACAGCAGCATTCACTCCAAATAAATATGGATCCAACTCTGACTTTGGTAAACTGGCCTTCCTTTGCCAGCTTTGATTCACTAAAGACCGTTACATGGATGCAGCGCCTGCTGATTTCTCTCACAACAAGAGGCCTTTTTCTTTCGGGTCTACTGTATTTTATGTTATCCATGTACTAATGAGCAATGGAATCATCTTCACAAAAAGTTCTCTACATTTTTATTTTGCTTCAACCACACAATGCAATTCCCACCTGCTGAAGTAGGCAGGTGAGGTCTAGGTAAAGCAACTTTCAGGATAACTTTCCCAGCCACTTCCTCATACCAAGAGATGAGCAACTGTGGTTCACAAAACAACAACAACAAAATACTGTTCAGATGCTGAGGGCCACTGAATCTCACTGCTGAATCAGTCCTATGAGAAGATGACTCAATGCCCTGGGTCACCTGTGTGCTGGGTTGTGAATATAGTTCCCAGTATTTTGCACCTGCTGCTTCATCACTCATCCATCACAATTAGACTTCAAGGTTGGTAAAATAGTAAATTTACAACATAGCAGAGTAATAAAATAGTAAAATAATAAAACAGTAAAATATTAATATAGGATAGGTCTTGCTTTTTCATTAATATGTATATTGGATTTATGTGAGACAGAGTTGCAAAAAAGTCATCAGTCTCATTTTCTCTTCCAGATTCACCAGAAACAAAGAACAACACAAAAGTCAAGATGATTACCTATAACCCAGGATGTTGTAGATAATCTTGTCATCTGCAATATCTGACCAAGCTCTAAGTCCTTCAGAGAGTCTCTTTCTCTCTGCCTTCATGGCCCCTTAGGAATAATTTAGTCCCATCTACACATTCCACCAGGGAAAATCTCCACATGTTGAGGTAGACATCCTCCTACCTCAGTGACTTGTTTGTGGCCCATCAGGACACCTCAATCTGCTTAAGCCACTTTTTCAAGATGATTTTAGTGGGGTATGGTGGCCTTTGTCTAGGTTATAGGTTCGTAAAGAAACAGGTGAGAGCTGGGTGACAGGTGGACATTAAAGGTCAATAAGTAGCCCTAAAAAAGGGCTTAGCAAAAACTTGCACCAGTGGTAATATTCTGCCCTAAACATCCCTTATATTCCAACCAAACAAAATGCTAATAAAATGGAAAGAAAAGAAGGCCCAACACTGAGATGTGGGGGACACTTGAAGTTTAAGTTTGACTTAAAGTTTTTTTTGTAATATATAATTCATTTATTTTTCGGTTCTTAATGCTCACTTCTACAAGCATTTAAATTCAAAGTTTTCTCCCCATCTCTCCCCATCCCATGATATGCTAGATCATTGCACTGAGCCTAAGAGGATGATATGCAAAAGGATTCAATAAATCATGACCTCCAGTATGGGACAGAGAAGTAAGATTCAGACAGTTTTTTCCCCCTGAAAAGATAAGAAGGTTTTAACGAACCACAAGATGAGTCAGCAGCATGAAGTCAATAAAAAAAAAAACCCAAAACCAAAACCTTATTGATCATGACTGTCACTGAGGAATAATGAAGTGATAGTCCATCTGTCCTGTCTCATAACCAGAACATAGCCATGTCTTCAGTTTTGGGTACAATAATTTAAGAAGAATGTTGATAAGCACCCCCCACTCCAAGACAGCATGCAGCCCATCCACCCCTTCTACCAGTCTCTCCTTCCTTCTATTACCCACCCTTCTTTCATCCCCCATTCCATTCTATTCTCCTATGGGGCAAAAGAGATTTCTATACTCCATTGCCTTTATAAGGATTTCCAGTTGTTTGTTAAAATAATTTTAAGCATTCACTCTTAAAACTTTGAATTCCATATCCTCATCCTGCCTCCCCACCTACCTTCATTGAGAAAACAAGCAATTCAATATAGGTAATACATGTGTAACAATGCAAAGCACTTCCATAGTATTTATGTTGTAAAAGACTAACCACATTTCCCTCTGTCCTATTCTGCCCTTCATTTATTCCATTCTCTCCCTTGACCTGTCTTCCCACAATAGTGCTTGCTTCTGATTATCCCTTTCTCCAATTTGTTGTCCCTTATATTATATTCCCTTTACTATCCCCTTTCCCCTTGCCTTTCTGCAGGGTAAAATATATTTCCACATGCAATTGAGTGTGTGTTATTTCCTCCTTAAACCAAATTCCATGAGAATAAGGCTCAATTTTCTTTTATCTCCCTCCTCTCTCCTCCATTGTACAAGCTCACATCTTGTATGTGAGATGATTTGCTACATTCTCCCTCTTCCTTTCTCTTACTCATAGTACATTCCATTCAACAGAAAATTTTATATTTTTAGGTATTCTCCCTTAATATTCAGCTCACCCGGTGCCCTGTATGTATATATTTATATACACATGCATGTTTACACACATATACACATGTATACACACATTGTATGAATATATAAATACATGTACATACACACATATCCACATACATACCTACACATATAAAATATACACATATATACATACCTATACACACCTACATATATATATATATATATATATATATGTATATATATATATATTCCCTCTGAAAAAGGTCTCATGAGTTACAAATAACATCTTTCCATGTAGGAATGGAAACAGTTCAACTTTAATGAGTTGCTTAAGGCTTCTCTTTCCTGTTTAACTTTTCGTGTTTCTCTTGATTCTTGTATTGGACATAAAATTTTCTATTCAACTCTGGTCTTTTCAATGTTTGGAAGTCATAGATTTCATTGAAATTCCATTTTCCCCCCTGAAGCATTATACTCAGTTTTGCTAGGTAGGTGATTCTTGGTTTTAATCCTGCCTCTTTTGAACTCGAATATCATATTCCAAGCCCTCTGATAAGTTAGTGTAGAAGTTGGTAAAAGCTGTGTTATCCTGATTGTATTTCCACAATACTTGAATTGTTTCTTTCTGGCCACTCTTTCTTTTCTCCTTGACTAGGAAACTCTGGAATGTGGCTACAAAATTCCTAGGAATTTTCCTTTTTGGATCTCTTTCAAGAGGTGGTTAGTGAATTCTTTCAGTTTCTATTTTACCCTCTGGTTCTAGAATATCAGGGCAGTTTTCCTTGATAATTTCTTGGTAGATGATGTCAAGGCTCTTTTTTTAATCATGGTTTTTCAGGTAACCCAACAATTTTTAAATTACCTCTCCTGGATCTGTTTTCCAAGGCTGTTGTTTTTTCTAATGAGATATACCACCATGTTTTCTATTTTTTCATTCTTTTAGGTTTGTTTTATAATTCTTTGATTTCTTATAATGTCATTAGCTTCCATCTGCTTCACTCTAATTTTTTTTTATATTAAATAAATTTATTTAACTTTTTACATTCATTTTCACAAGATTTTGGGTTCCAAAATTTTCTCCCCATCTGTGCCCTCCCCCCTCCCCAATACACTGGACATTCTAATTACCCATATCACCAATCTGCCCTCTCTTCTGTCATCCCTTCCGTCCCTTACCCCATTTTCTCTTTTGTGCTATAGGGCCAGATAACTTGCTATTCCCCATTACCTGTATTTCTTATTTCCTAGTAGCAAGAACAATACTCAACAGTTGGTCCTAAAACTTTAAGTTCCAGCTTCTCCCTATCCCTCCCTCCCCACCCATTCCCTTTGGGAAGGCAGGCAATTCAATATAGGACATATCTGTGTAGTTTTGCA
>CM053771.1:70753737-70771842 GCA_028658325.1 Potorous gilbertii | reverse complement strand
GGAATAGGATATTCCAGAATTCAAAGGAACTAGGACTAAAACCAAGAATCACCTACCCAGAAAAACTGAGTATAATACTTCAGGGGAAAATATGGTTGTTCAATGAAATAGAGGACTTTCACGCATTCTTGATGAAAAGACCAGAGCTGAAAAGAAAATTTGACTTCGAAACACAAGAATGAGAAGAAGCATGAAAAAGTAAACAGCAAAGAGAAGTCATAAGGGACTTAGCAAAGTTGAACTGTTTACATTCCTACATGGAAAGACAATATTTGTAACTCTTGAAACTTTTCAGTATCTGGTAGTTGGTAGGATTACACACACACACACACACAGACAAACACACACACACGTACATGCGTGCGTGTGCACACACACATACACACATGCACACACACACCCACAGAGACAGAGAGCACAGAGTGAATTGAATAGGATGGGATCATATCTTAAAAGAAATCAAGGTAAATAGTGAGAGAGAAATGTAGTGGGAGGAAAGATGGCGAAATTGAATGGGGTAAATCATCTCTCATACAAGAGGCAAACAGGAGACTTTTTAGTGGAGGGAAAAAGAGGAGAGCTGAGAAAAAAACCATGAAGTTTACTCTCATCATATTCGACTAAAGGAAGGAATAAAATGCACACTCATTTTGGTATGAAAACCTATCTTACAGCACAGGAAAGTGGGGGAGAAGGGGATAAGCAGGGCAGGTAATGATGGAAGGGAGGGCAATGGGAGGAGGCAGCAATTTGAAGTCAACACTCTTGGGGAGGGAAAGGATCAAAAGAGAATAGAAGCAATGTGGGGCAGGATAGGATGGAAGGAAATATAGTTAGTCTTACACAACATTACTAGTATCGAAGTCATTTGCAAAACTACACAGATATGGTCTATACTGAATTGTCTGCCTTCTCAAAGGAAATGGGTGGGGAGGTAAGGATGGGGAGAAGTTGGAACTCAAAGTTTTAGGACCAACTGTTGAGTATTGTTGTTGTTACTAGGAAATAAGGAATACAGGTAATAGGGAATAGAAAGTTATCTGGCCCTACAGGACAAAAGAGAAGTTGGGGACAAGGGAAGGAAGGGATGGTAGAAGAGAGGGCAGATTTGTGATAGGGGACATTAGAATGCTCAGTGTATTGGAGTGGGGGGAGGGGGCAAACGGGGAGAAAATTTGGAACCCAAAATTTTGTGAAAATGAATATAAAAAGTTAAATAAATAAATTTATTTAAAAAAAAAAGCCAAAGTGAAAACGCCACTTAGATCGCAGAGTTCACTCATTCTTTGTGTGAACAGGCTGCTGGGCAATAATATAGTCAAAGAGTACAGAGAAGAGTACATCTGTCTGTGATAACAATATGTGAAGAGATCCATTAGCAATGGCTGGGTCCAAAGTATCTTGCTGGTCTTTTCTCTCAGAAACAAATCCTGGACAAAGTCCAAGTTTGTTTTCAAACTCTTTCAAGGAACTTACAAAGATGTCTACATTTTACCTGACAGCACATCTAGTGATAATTTGACTTTGTTTAGATACTCAAGAAATTTCAGGACCTCTCTGTCTTTTACAGCATCCAAACAAGACCAGAACAACTAAAGAATGAATTTGAAAATGTGGATGTAACAAAGTGTACAGGACATGAAATTTTTTTAAGTAGGAGTTTGCTTGTTTTTTTTTGTTTCTTTAAAGATGATTTTATCAAAACATAAGGGCCAATAAGAGAGTTAAGTAGTTTTAAAAGAAACTCCTTGGATGAAAGACGTTCTGGGCTTCTGCAATGACAACAAACTCAAAGGCCCATCACTTACCACTTCTCATTTCTCCTAGGGTACATACTTTACTGAAAGTCACTAGCAATAAGTTGTTTGAGTGACTGCTGGGGGAGAGATTTACAGAGTTTTGTAACAGTCCATTTTGATCTTGTTCAATTTGATCAGGAGTAGGAGCCCATGTATTTTTGCTGATAGTGTCTAGCCTGGAACCCCCAGGGTCTTTTAAGTTGTTTTCATCTGGTTGCCTGTTCTGGGAGGAGGCGAATGGGTTAAAGTTTCCTTCTACCTTGTGGTGTGGTTGTGCGTGAACTCGGTTTCAAAGTATGACAGCTGCTGCGTTACTCTTAAAAGTCCTCTTACCTCCACACTGAGGATCACCTAGATGACATCTCCATAGTACAGTCCTGTAGTAGTGCACATACGTCATTGTCTCTGATACATTCCTGCTATTCTGGGACTGCACATTTGGACACTAAGCATCTGCAGTCTCGGGGTTCTAATGATCTCACCATCACCATGTTCCTATGTCCAGATTGGTCTCCTCCTATGTACTTAAGACAACTTCTGGTGACCAAGCCTCTGTTCTGGAGTTTGGTATGCACCACGTTTTTGTAAATTGAATGAGAGGAGGTATTAATTCCCCTTCTCCTATGGTAACATCCTCAACAAAGGACATAGAGAGGCATGACGATGTTTGGACTCTCAAAATCATAGGGGGCTCCAATAACTACTTGCAGGTTCCAGTTGATCACGTCCAGGAAGAAGGCACAGTTGTCCGGGTAGAGCTGGAAGCCAAGCAACCACTGGAACTAGGAGATGAGCAGTCCTTGTTAGTGGTGCCCAGGCAGCTGAACTTCTGCATCAGATCTGGGTCCAGGTCTACACAATCTCTGCCACCTCCTGCACCATAACTCTGCCTCCTTCCACCGCCTGGCGCTGCTCCCCGGTTCCACTCCCTGACCCTCGAGCCGAGCCCAAGCCCAAGCCTGCTTCACCTAACTGATGTAGGTAGGTAGGTAGGCCCCATGCCTCTCACCACTTCATGGGGCAAAGTATCGCTCGCTTTGTTTCTTGCTCTCACGTGCCGTACTTGGCCCCAAGTAGAGTCCTTGTTTTGATCAAAGAATCTATGATAAGTTGCTTTCACATCTAATGTGCTTTATGTGTTTCATTGATCAACTTTCTAAAATTTTATCAGAACCAATAGTTTGTTGATTAATTTGTCACACTATTATTACAAATCTGTTGCTTCCAGATCCCTTTCTTTCCCATTTGTTCTAGTTATTTCCTTTGAGATTTCGTTTTTCTATACATCTATAAAATAACCTTTAGGTTGAGTGTTAAGGAAGAAAATTTATAAATGGATTTTGATACCCTTTTCTTTTTTGTAATCACAGGCCAACAAGGGAGAGTTACCATTTCTCCAAATATATGTATATATTTGCTTTTATTTTTGTAAAAAATGTCTTATATGCTTATTCATATAATTCTGGTAATTAGTTTGGCAGCTGGAGTCTTTGATATTTTATTTATTTTAAAATCCTTTTTAATGACATTGCTCTTGCTACCTCTTTCTCTAATATATATATATATATATATATATATATGTATATATATATATATAATATCCATACATGTGTGTAAGTATGTATACATATGTATACTTACATATATATTAAAAAGGGCTGATTATTTTTCTGGGTTCCTTTTATATCATACTGCTTTATTGAAGTTACAGTTATTATTTACATAAATTAAATGTATGAATCTGAAGAAAAATAATTGTCACTTTAAAACTATGGTGTTTTGCTTATGTTTCTTTTCATAATTCTTTTTTTGGTCTTATTTTTATGACTGTTATTTAATGAACTATATTAACTAATAGCAGACTAAGAAATACTCTTGCTTTAATAAATCTTTATTAGCAAAATAGAGTAAGTTTTTTAAATTTCTCTATTAGAGATATTGATAATTCTTGCTTTTACATAAATAATTTGGTCACATTAAGGAATCATCTCTTTACTACCACACTTTTAAATTTTAAAACTTAATTATTTTTGAATTTATCAAAAACTTTTCTTGCATATACATATACACACATCTATCTATTGATTTATCTACCTACCTACCTATCTGTCTCTGTGTTTGTCTATATCTTGGTTTCTTCTTTCCACTGTAAGCCACAATCCCTGTTGGGCAGCTAGGTAGTACAGTGGATAGAGCACCAGGGCAAGAGTCAGGAGGATCTGGGTTCAAATCTCACCTCAGACACTTGACACTCACTAGCTGTGTGACCTTGGGCAAGTCACTTAACCCCAATTGGCTCATCCTGGGTCATCGCCAGTCATCCCATCTGGTCACTGGATTCAATTGGCTCTGGAGGAGAAGTGGAGCTGGTGACCTGCACAAAATGCTCCCTCACTCAAAACAAAAGTCAAGTGCTGTCACGTCATTATCTGATGGCATGATCTTCTTCAGCAACGAAGGATGAACACTCACACACACACATACACACACACACCCACAATCCCTGTTATATATAGGGACATTCAAGTAGAGAAAAAAGTCACAGATAGGGCTCACCCATGGGTCTCCTTCCTTCCATTATTTATCTGACTTTTATGTTCAGGTTCCAGTGATTTCCCATATTTTACATGTCTTCTTTTTTTATTATCATACAGTGTTTGTTGCCTTTACCCTGAAACACTGTCTCCATAGAAACCCCTCTAACATTCCCTGCTGCTGTCCACCATATTGTTCTGCTCTCTTTTGTGGGTGGAAGAATAAACATAGTCCTAACCTCATGTCCTAACTTTTTCCATGTTCTTCCTCAGTTTCACTCATTTCAGTCCTGGTGGGGTTGGGGATAACTGAACCCTGGGGAGGGAAACAATATCGATATTGTCTTCTAAAAGTAACTATAATGAAATTCCTGGAAAGGTTCAGGACATCTAAGAGCGTATACTTGCCTCTGATATTTGTGGAGCAAATCTACTACCTGTCTTTCTGCAGTTTTGATTGGAAAAAAAGCAAGGGGTATTTGGCTCTGAAATTATACAACCAGGAACCACAGTCTTCCCAACTACTAAATTTACTATTGTTTTGTTTGTTCTTCACCTCATTCTCTACCTTCTCCTAGTGTGTTTGCAACTGTCCATTCTTGTAGCATTTGTGTTGAGGGTGAAGACTAGTTTTGAAAGTCTGTCAACCTAGCTTTTCAAGATTTCTTTTGCAGAAGTGACCACAACTGGAAACTTTTATGTGTCTTCAAAATTATTTATTTAGTTTTGTGTTTGACCTGTGACTTCTTCAGCCCAAGTACCACCTGGAAAGGAAATTTGCTCTTTCTTTAAAGAGACTCTATTGCTCCCAAGTTTATTTTTTTGACTGAGAGGTAAAAAAATTTGCCCAGATTTCACATTTAATATGTCAGAGTCAAGCCTTGAGCATAGGTCAACCTGACCTTCAGATCAACCCTTTCTCAACTATACTCTGTTGTCTCTGTTTTAGTGCTTATATGAATATATTTTATATTGGAATTTAAAGAAGATTTCTAGGTTTCTCAAGAACTCAATTCCCATATATTTATTGTATTGTGCCATATTGAAAAGATTCTCTATATTGTTGTTATTTGTGTTGCTGTTACAAATGAAATGGAACTCTAGGGAACTCGAAAGGTAAAGAGGGAGATACTGTGCTGAGTAGAAGGCTACAAAATGCCTCAGACTTCTTGAATCATGTCTCCTACATTTATATTGCACTAGGAGCACTGGAATCTTTTCCTCAAGAGAGACAAATGATATAGCTCTTACAAAGAATGTTTTCCAAATTTGATTCAGGATAAAATTGAGTTTAAGAGCATTCAAGTCACCTGTAGATTCATTGCTCACAACTACTAGCTTTCAAAATACATGTTCATACCTAGGTTATTCTGAATCTAGAAAGAAATCAAGATGAGAGGCAGGAGTGTAGGCATTTCTATTTGAATGAATGAGAATGGATTTTGAGCCCCCTAAACCCAATCTCCATTGCTCAGAGGAATCATCATGGACCTAGGATGAGAGGCCCTCACACCTTGGGCATCCAAGTTCCTTGCCTTTCCCTGTGTCTGATTCCACCTCACTCTGACACCTGTAGCAGCTCAGGGAAGTTTCTCCCCCAACTGAGACACTGAAGAGTTTTTGAGTATTTTTCAGTACTTGTTAGTCAGTCTGAGGGGAATGCTCATGAATTAGCCATCATTCCTGGCAATGACTTACACTTGAGACAAATGTTAACATCGGAGACAGCACTGACTAAGCTGTCAGACTGTCTTGTTTCATACAGGTGACATGGTAATTATAATTCTGGGAAAGGTGAGATCAGAGAACCTGATACACCTACAAATAGCCTCCTATTCTTATCCTCAACTCATGCAAGTTCAAGGGTGGTAGGTATATGGATACAAGCCCACATATGCTATTTCCTTCTTGGCATACTGGGTGTTGCAGACCTGTTTCTTTCCATCACAGGCTGAAACCAGCATGGTGAGTATACCCTTACATACAAACCTCAGATGCAGGGCTTTGGAAGACAATGTATTCTTTCAGATCACCAATCTAATTCAAGACTCCTTTAACTGAGAAAAGAACTCTGGAGAATTGAATAAAGAGAGGTCTGAATTTTCCTTCTACTATCTCAGGGAGACACTGACTCATCTTCCTCTTTTTCTAGGCATAAATAAGATCCACAACTATTGTCCGTTCTAAATATCTCCTGTCTTTTAAAATTTGTCTCTGTTAAATCCTTACCCTGGGCTCACTATCATTTCTGTTTCTTTTATGACCTTGCTTTTATGCCCTCTAGAATGCTTGTCCTTTCCTCTTTTCTTTCTAAAAGGGAAACCATAACTTGTTCAATTATTCCCTATTGTATGTACTCACTTTGATTCCAGGTCTCTATGAAAAAAGAGTAACTATAAATATTTTTTTTACATTGAGTTCTTTCCCTCATAATTTACTCCTTTTGGAGGTATAGGCCCTGGAAAGTTATTGCTAGGGCAATGTATTAATAGTTCTATGACTCTCTAGACTAAGGTCTGAATTGATTTCTACAATGGTTGAATAAATTTCCAGCTCCAAGAACAGTACATTATGTTTTGTGCAGTCCCTCCATACTTCTCATTTTAATTTTTGTTATCTTTTCCAGTTTGATGAGTATGTTATGGAACTTTAGATGCTTCAATTTTCACTATTAAAAATATAAATTATATAAATAATATCAATGATAGCTGATATCCACCTAGCACTTTAAACTTTTGCAAAACACTTTACTTATTCTATCTCAGTTGATTGTCTTAGAAGAGCTGTGAAATTGTCCTCTTACCTCTGTTTAACAGATGAAGAAGCTGGGGCAAAGAGAATTTAAGTAACTTGCTTAGGTTCACAAAGTGAGGAAGTATCTGAGGCAGGATTCAGATCAAATCTTCCTGACTGTAAGTCTGGGACTTTATCCAGCATTTCCCTTTAAAATTCAATCTATGTTTAAATAATATATGAAATCCTATACATCATTAGATATTTACACAAAACTCAGCCATTTGACCTTGATTTCTATAGAAATGTCAGATAATTTTTTTTAGATTCCAAATTCTTCAAAGATAAAACAGCACTATCTATGTACTGTTCACTATTGCATAGACTATTGCAGTTCACTCCCTTCTTACCAATAATAGTACAAGGAAGCTTATTTATTTTTCATGGGGTTTTTTTCTTATTTGCAAATAGAGGAAAAAGAGTGCAGGGTTTTTCAGGCCCTTTACACCTAAAGCTCAAATCACTGTATCCTGACCTACTGCTTACTTAAGTAGACTCTAGGTGTCAGTCTCGCACTTGATGATTTCCCCAATTTGGCTATTTCATCTCCATGTCCTGCTATACTGATGCAAGCTTGTTGTGTTAGAAGCCTGGAACCTGGTCACTGACTTTATGTGCTGGGGCCTCAGGGGCTGTGAGTGGGAGGCTGTAGGTTTCTGGCATTTTACCTGGTGCTGAGCAACCCTGGAGCCCTTGGGGTGGAGGTAGGGAGTCTGTTCCCTATGGGACACTTGCTCACCCTGGCCTTGAATTCAAATATTTGGCTCTTGCTCACTGTGGCCTTGCACTCCAATGTTTGACTGCTGGTCAATGCCTGGCAGCCTGGAACTGTGCCTGCTGGAGTTTTGCTGAAGCAATATGGCTTCTGGAGAATGCTCATGCATACAATGATCTTCAGAGCTGGTGTCTTTTTGTTCCCCTCACTGTGCTAAGGCACTTGGGGGTCCTGGTGTTGGCATTCATCTGCTCCACCACCATGAGGCTCAGGATCACCTTCTGTTTTGCTGTGGTGGGGCTTGCCATTGGCTTAGTGGGATACCTCCCATCCTGTACTGTTCCCCTACTTCCAGAGTGACAGGGGTCTTTCCCATTAATCTCTCAAGCTTCCTGGTCTACAAGACTGCTGCACTTCATGTTTCTACTGGCTCAACTCTTCTAGGGCTTTTCCTGGGGCAATATTTTCGGGGATTTCAGAGTTCACTAAGGGAGGGTGAGTGCAAATTACTTCCTGAAATTGTTTTTTTTTAAATCATACTGGGTTAACATTCTTTTGGCCCTCCATGACCTCTGGGATCCAACAAGTAATCTTTGTCTAAGCTTTTAAAATATTTCAAAAACTCATCCTTCCCTACCTTTCTAGTCTTCTTATACCTTCATGATTCAGTGTTACTGCACTTCTTGTTCTTCCTCAAATAAGACAACACAGCCCACTTATCTAGGCATTTTCCTGGCAGTTGCCCTTGGCTAGAATTATCTCCTCTTCTTCATTTCTATTTCCCAGATTGTCAGACTTCATTAAGGTGTCAGCTAAATGCCAATGTTCCCAGGATGTCTTTCCAGATCCTTCACAATGACAGAACCTTTCCTTTAAGTTTATCTTCAACTCATCCTTTACATATCTTCCTTCTACTCATTTTTTTTGTATGTTGTCTCTCCATTAAACTGTGAGCTCCTTGAAAGTAGGTTTTGTTGTTTTTTCCCATTCTTTCATTCTTAATTTTCCTTTGAATCCTCAGTGTGTAGCAAAATATCATGCCTGGAGTATTACAAGTAATTAATAAATTTAGTTGATTTGGATGCCTTCAGCAATGTTCTCTGAATAGATTTTTTTTCAATGAAACGTTTATAATCTAACATATTTACAAAAGAAAACCAAGTATATTGAATTGCGGTTAGCAACATACATAAAAAAAGAAAGGAAAAGAAGATCATGGCCTACAGGTTAAGAACCCTTGAAAGGACTTAGTCTGATAGAAAATTGTTCCTGATGAAGAAATACATACTATTTATTATCACTGCTTCCTTTTCTACATCTTTTATCTAATTATTTCTTAAATAATTCACATTTTAATTTTTGTTATAATCAAACACAATGCTTCCTACTCTTCTCATTTTAATAAAAGGAATAGTATCTGCTCTATTCTAGTTATGTGATGCCTCTCCCAATAGCCATAATTCTTTCAAAGGTCACCAAGATTTACTCAACAATTATATCTGAAATCTCATCATATCAATTTAGAGCTTCAAGTCCTTGAATCCATTTCTCTCATTTTACATGTATAGAAACATGTATAGAGGGACAGAGATGCTAAATGATTGTCCTGGGTCCCACAGACCCTAAGTATTTGGGGCAAGATTTGAATTCAACTCTTCCTGATTTTCAAGTCCAACACTATCTATTACAACAATTAACTATTTTTCATAAACTAAGACATAATTCCTGTTATTCTGGTAGCGTTAGCAATGGTAACTGAATATTTTCTAACCAAGGTTGTTTCTCATGTGTTTTATCTCCCTATTAGACATTTTCATCATAACCTTTTCCTGTTCCCTATGATAAGGAACCAAATAAAAAAGTTGGACCACTGAGCCTTCTTTCCATCTGAAATCATCATATGATTAAGCCCAAAGAATTTATCTGAGCCATCTTTGTTCTTCTCTTTGCCCCAGTAGAAAATAAGAAACAGACAAAACAAAACAAAAATATTGCTTTTGCTGTTCTTAACAACGACTTATTGAGGGTTAGTTCATTAACTATATTCAATGTGAAAGTTTTTCCAACATTTTGTGTTTTGTTCTTCTAATTATAGGAGGGGTTGGGTGGTGGCTCAGCATTGTTACCTCCCTCTAATCACATTGTCTCTGGATATAAGAGCTTTCAGTCTATGCCTGTTTCTGATCAGTCTTTGCGGTGCTTCAGGCTATGTACTTGCTTGTTTTCTGGAGTGGAGGCATTGGCTTGGCTGGTGGATCATGTCCAGTAGACCATAATTTATATTTGATTTATGTGGTTCAAGGATAGATTAAGTGACAGTGTATTTGCTACCTGTGTTTCATAAATTGTTACTCTCTCTAATGCTATTTTTCAATTTTTACAGTAGAAAAGGAAGTCATTGGTTTCCTTACAGAATGCAAACTTGGATAGAAGTCCCTCCCCATACTCTGCTCTTCGATTTCAAATTCTTCCTCTTCTACCCAAAACTTCGTAGTCCACAACTGTGCTTTCTAGATTCCTTTCGTCAATGTCATTTCTTTCCATATTAGTCACCAGAAACAGGTAACAGTTCATTTATACTGAAAGTCATTTGATATTCTCTGTTACATTCCTGGAAATCTCAAAGTGTTCACTGTAGTTTTTATCAGGTTGACATAAGTACAGCTTCTCCAGCTACCCCTACTCTACTTTCCTTCCTCTGATGCTTCCTGTTCTCTTCCTGATAGCACTTGTGGCTTCCCATCCTCAGTCCTTTGCAGACTGTGATCAATCCTACACACATAAACCACAGTGATTTTCTTTAATCATATGTTCATCTTACATCTCTATATACCTCAAAATTCTCTGATATTTTATTGTTCCTCACAACTTAGCCCAAAACTACTTTTTCCCATATTCTTTCAAATTTTTCTTCTTCACACATTTTGTGGGTCAAGCCTTATTGGTGACCTGTCCCCAGTTCTCTTATCTGTCTCTCCTCCATGCCTGAAGCTCTACCTTTTCATGAACATTCTTGTTTTCAAGTCTCAGGAATCTCCTTTTGTATTAGGCTTTTCCTGATACCTCTAGTTCTGTTACCTTTTTCTCCTAGATCATCTTGTATTTGCTCTGTTCATGATATTGCACATTAACCAGATCAGAACCAGCTTTTAATCTGGGAATGGCTGGAAATGAACAGAGCATGTCAGAGACAGGTGTGTAAGGGATTAAATGGAAATTTAATTAATTCTGCTCCAAGCTTTTACCTGTACTCTGTATGTATCTGTCTGCTTTAAATGTGTTTCTTGTAAACGTGTTGTAGGATTATGGTTTTTATTCCATTTTGACATCTCTTGTTTTATGGAAAAGTTTATTCCATTCACATTCACAGTTAGGATTTCTAACTGTGTATTTCCTGCCATCCTATTACACCTGCCCCATTTATACTTTTCTCTCTACTCTCACCCCATCCCTCTTCACCAGTGGTTTGCTTCTAAACACCTTCTCCATCAATCTGCCCTACCTTTTATCGGAGTTCTTCCCTTTTTTTCCCTTTGCCATATAAATTCTGCCTTACTTTCTCTCCTCCTTTCTTTCCACCCCCCTCAGTTTTTCATCTTTCTCTTCCTACTGCCCTACAATGCAAGATAAATTTCTATACCCAACTAATTGTGTATGTTATTCCCTCTTTGAATCCAATCTGATGAGTGTAAGGTTCAAAGAATACTCATCCCTCTCCCTTCTTTCCTTCTATTATAATAAGTCTTTTGTGCCTCTTCACAGGATCTAATTTATCCTCTTCTGCCTCCCCTTTCCCCTCCTCCCAGTACAATTCTTTTTTCACCCCTTCATTTTTGTTCACATCATCACATCAAAATCAACTTACAGCCCCAGTTCATGTCTATGTATATCTCCTCTAATTGCACTAATAAAGAAACAGTTCTCAAGAGTTAAAAGTATCATCTTCTCATATGAGAATGTAAACAGCCTAACCTTATAGAATAATATGTTTTGTTTTTGTTTTTCCTTTCCTATTTACATTTTTATGCTTCTCGAGTCATGTATTTGAAAATCAAATTTTCTATTCATTTCTGATTTTTTTCCTCAAGAATGGCTGAAAGTCTCCTATTTCATTTAATGTCCTTCTCCTCCCCTGAAAACTTCTGCTGAATTTCACTGGGTTGATTCTTGGATATAATCCAAACTCCTTTAGCTTCCAGAATTTTATATTCCAAGCCCTCTGATTATTTAACACATAAGCTGCTAGGTCTTGCATAATCATGACTGTGATTCCACAATATTTCAATTGTTTCTTTCTAGCTGCTTGCAGTGTTTTCTTCTTGACTTGCTAGTTTTGAAATATGGGCACAATATTCCTTGCAGTATTCATTTTTGGATCTCTTTCAGGAGATGATTAGTGGATTTTTTCAATGACTATTATACTCTTCAATTCTAAGATATCGGCGTAGTATTCCTTGATAGTTCCTTGAAAGATGCTTCTCTGAATAGTTTTTTTAAATAAAATGTTTATAATACAATAGGTTCACAAAGGAAACCAAGCATGTTGAATTGCAGTTAGCAACATAGAGAAAAAAAAGAAGAAGATCATGGGCTGCAGGTTAACAGCCCTTGAAAGGGCTTAGTCTGATAAAAACTTGTTCATGATGAAGAAATGCATACTTTTTGTTTTCACTGCTCCCTTTTCTACATCTTTTTCGTAATTATCTCTTAAGTAATTCACATTTGAATTTTTGTTACAATCGAACTCAATGCTCCTTACTCCCCCCATTTCAATAATTGGGATATCTGCTCTATTCTAGGTATGCAATGCCTCTCCCAATAAACATTGAATCTTGTGATTATTCAGTGGGGCACACAACCAGAGTTAGCATGGTGGGAACAGGAGTGTAATATCTGATTTGATTATACAAGCACAGAAATTCAGGAATTCTTATAATGTCAGGAGATTTTGAATCATCAATTTTATCTGCCTTATGTTGGCTCTCAGGTCCCTAGGAAATAGGGCAATCTCCAAGAAATCTGAATAGTAGTTGGATTTTCAGGACAATTTTTACTTATTTTTTACACTGATCAATCACACTCCATTGTTGTGTAAAGGAACAAAAATTATGTTTTTCCTGATTAGCTGTTCGATGGATAAGAGCCCTTCAGGGACATTTATTTCTCTCTCTCTCTCTCTCTCTCTCTCTCTCTCTCTCTCTCTCTCTCTCTCTCTCTCTTTCTCTCTCAAATGCAATTCACTGCAAAAAATTTCCCTGGTGCTCTTTTGACCGCATGGATCAAGTTAAAAAAAATTCTAGGTTGAGAAGTATGTAGGAAATTGACACTAAGGAATATCATACAATTAAGCATTAGATGATCATGTGGCACAGCAAGAAGGGAAAAAAACAAGCACACAAAAACCATATACACTGTACGGCAATATAAGCAGATAAAGATTTATCCTCACAGATGAGGCACCCTTCACCAGAGTTAGGGATACATATCAAAGAGTGAACACCCTTAAAGATGGAGTTCAAATGGCAAAATTATCTAGCCTAAGAATGGGTTTGACTGAGAATAAGTAATATATGACAGTTGTAGGGAGAGACATTCCAACTCAGGCCCATATATGGTAGAGAAGTTCTACACATCACTTATCAATACCAGGTTTGGGTGAAGCTTGGGTAAAGGTAGTTTCCTTATAGAGATTATAAACTGGTGAAATGATATAATGTTAACTATCTAGGGCAGCAGAAGAGATGACTTGGCCCGATCACTGTAGTCAATCAAGTTGCATTCCGTCAAAAAATTGTGTCATCTGCCTAATAGCAATTTAGCAGTAGAAAACTACAGACTATTTTGCCTGGATGCTTTTATGGGCATTAGGACCACTTAGCCTAAGTGACTCCATATTGGTGTCCTACAATTATAACAGTAATATCAAGTCATCACACCTTTTCTCCATACTGTATGAGGAAAATTATCCATGTGATATTTCACTTCTTGATTATAACACTTATGGTAAATTCTCCAGGAGAATTCTTACTCATCTAGAGCCTTCCCAACTTGAGGATCACTTCTCACATATAGACTCAAGTTTCCCATAGGCACATATTGCCTTAGACCTACAACTATATGGAACCAGAGAGGTAGTTTCATAGAAATCCAAAGAGATTAAAACAAAGTCATAAAGTTTGTAAGAGGCAGAATTTGGACTTTTGTCCTTTGTATGCAAATCTGGGAGATGTTCTATTGCAACTTGTTAATTTTCTCACTTCATACTCACTGTTATATTCCCCTCTTGCTGAGTCTGATCAGATTGTATTCTTTATTTTACCAATTTGCTCCTCATCTTACTTGAAATGTTATCTTAGTGCTGATCTTCCCCTGCCAAGCTACAGCTTTGTATCACTTCCATCATCCACTGCCTTTGCAGCACTTGTGATGCTCAAAAAAGCTCAAGAAAATCGTGAAAGCATGCTGAATATGTCCAATCCTAATATATGTTACATAATCTCAAATGGGCCTTTACTGAAGAATCCTTTTTGAAAAATCCTAAACACTTTGGTCCCGCTCAGCATAGCTGCATATCAAAAATATTTCATCCAACTTCCAATATAGTATGATTTTCATGGCCCATTCCTTTTACCTGAGAACCTTAACTCATAGTTATCTGAAAAATTTGAGGACCATTCTCCAAGAGGCCCCATTTATCTCCTCCTCTTCTCACATCACTTAAATGCTTTCTGGCACTCTCCCCTT
This sequence comes from Potorous gilbertii, assembly GCA_028658325.1. Lineage (NCBI taxonomy): Eukaryota > Metazoa > Chordata > Mammalia > Diprotodontia > Potoroidae > Potorous > Potorous gilbertii. The sequence continues at coordinate 70,757,257 of CM053771.1, read as the reverse complement.
TTCACTTCTTTTTTTTATATGAAGAGATGATTCTTTTTTGACAAAGATATTCCCTTTATATTCATGAATTGTCTCATTCTTCTTTCTCTGACATTCCATGTTTCATCCCTACTCTCATAATAATCTTCAAAATCTATCTGCTGGTTGCTTTCTTGTTGAATAAAAATTTTCCCATTTCTCCCCCATCCTTAAAAACCTCCCTTATTCTGTCCATGACTGTTAGGTATTATTTCATTTCTCTCTCTTCCCTTTCTAAACTAAAGTCGTGTTGAAATATCATCTATAATAGGAGTCTTCTTTTCCTCTCCTCTAACTTCTCAGTTCTTTTCAGTGTGCCATCTGACCTCATCATTAAGCTGAAACTATTCCATCCAAAGTTTTAACTATTTTTTAATTGCTAATTCCAATAACCTTTTCTCAATCCTTATCTTTCTGAATCCTTTAACATTGGCACTCCCACTCAACTCCTTCATACTCTTTTCTCTCTAGGTTTTTTGGCACTACACTCTCATTTCTACTCCTACATTTTTGACCACTTCTTTTGAGTTTCATTTGCTTGATTTTTATCCAATTTCTACTTTTAAACTTTTTATATAAAATAATTTTTTAAAATTTATATTCATTTTTAAATTTATAAAATATAGTATAATAAAAAATGATTGCACATGAGACTGTGCTTCTATTATATACAACTTGTTATTCCTTTTAAATATTTAATAATGTCATCATGCAAATTTATTTTCTCCTCATTTTATCTTTCCCTCCTTCAACCTAGAGATGGCTAGTATTAGATATAAATCTGCATACACACACATATATATGTGTTTATATGTGTGCATCTATCTTTATCTAAGTATCTAATCACTCTCTACATCTGTTTATCAGCTTTTCCTATGGATGCAGATATCATCTTCACATATCCTTCATAGTTATTTCGAGTATTTATAATAGTCAAAATGATTTATTTACTCAACATTGTTCTCAAAAAATATTGCTGATATTATATGTGTTTGTACATATTAAATATGTGTAACATATGGCCTCAGAAGAATTTTCTACTTCTTTATGGAATTGAAATACTGTGACAAAGACCTTCATTCTTTTGTGTATGTTGTTTTGATGCATGAGACCATGTTAGATCTCTTTACTCTGATGGGTTGCTTGGTGGGAAGAAAGGGACACATTCTCCCGCCTGATATTAATGAAGCAGTGCTTCCTGTTACTGATGAGGAGCTCTTGCTATATGAAAATATTTACTTTGATTTGGAAGAATATGTAGAAGATGTGAGAGCAAAGACACTCCTACATGACTTAAAGGAAAAAAAATCTTAATGCACATATGGAAATAACCATCCCTGTCTCTCCATGGAATTGAAGGAGCCTTCTCTGGAATACGAGCTAAAACTGTGATTCCTAAGAAAGTGATTGACAAGTTCTCAATAATATTGGTGTCAGGCATAGTATCTGAGGTTGTGTAATATGAATGCAAAGTTTACGGAGCCAAAGAGCCCCAACAATTTCTTGGTTCTACACACTACCTTCTTGACTGTTTTATGCAAGTCTATGCATATTTACCTAAGATCATCAAGTACAGTATTTTCATCGCACTATAGTATTCCAGGACAATCACAAAAACTTTAAATCAAGGAGCAGAACCAAGATGGTGGAGTAGAAAGACAGACCTGCTCTAACTCTTCCCCCATAGTGCATAAAATACCTGTAAAAAATTACTCTAAACAAATTCTAGAGCAGCAGAAGCCACACAACGACAGAGTGAAAGGGATTTCCAGCTCAAGACATCTTGGAAGGCTGACATGAAAGATCTATTGTACCAGGTTCTGAGCAGACCATGGCTCAGCCTCGGCCGCTTGGCATGGATAGGACTGGAGCAGCCTTCAGGATGCAAAATCACAAGTAGCACCTGCAGCTCCCAGATTCCTCAACCCACAAACACCAAAGACAACTTCAAAGGTCAGAAAGAAAGCTCTTACAACTACCTGAGAGGAGAGCAGGGTATGGTCCCAACCCTGTCCCCAGGGCAACAGCAGTCAGTGAGGCATCATCCACTTTTGGAGACCCTTGGGGAATCCAGTCACTAATGTGGATCTCAGTTCTGAGTGGCAGTCCTAGCGTGGTGGAGCTGGTGGGGGCTTGGGAGAGGGAATCCTACTCTCATATCCTGGGCAGAAGTGTGCTTGTGGTTGCTCCCAGACCAAAGTGCAGGCCAAAAGAGGAGTAAAATCCTCTCCTTTCATTGTGCTACCTTGGGGGTACTGAGAACTTACAGATCCCTAGACTATAACCTCCACTTAGCAAAGGATTCAAAAGTCAAATAACTTGCTGAGAAAATCCCCCCAAAATGGAAAACTAAAATTATAGAAGGCTACTTTCTTGGTGAAAGGGTATTTTCTTCCATCCTTTCAGGTGAGGAAGAACAAAGAATACCACCAGAGGATGGCATAAATGTCAAGGATTTTACATCCAAAACCTACAAAAAAAATATGCGATGGTGTCAGACGATGGAAGAGTTCAATAAGGATTTTGAAAATCAAGTAAGAGAGGTGGAGGAAAAATTGGGAAGAGAAATGAAAGTGATGAAAGAAAATCATGAAAAATGAGTCAATATCTTACTAAAGGAGACCCCAAAAATTACTGAAGAAAATAACATCCTTAAAAATAGACTAACCAAGTGGCAAAAGAGGACCAAAAAGTCATGAAGACAAGAATACTTTACAAAGCAGAATTGGCCACATGACAAAGGAGACTCAAAAGCTCACTGAAGAAAATAGTTCTTTAAAAATTAGAATGAAGGGGCGGAGCCAAGATGGCGGAGTAGAAAGCCTCACATTTGCTAGCTCTGAACCCACAGCCCATGAATTCCCTCTAAAAAGAACTCCTGACAAATTCTGGAACAGTGGAAGCTGCGCAGAAACACAGTGAAGGAGATTTCCATTGCAGAGAGCCCTGAAAAACACACCGGAAAGTTACCCCGGACGGGAGCGAAGTCCTCCCCTCCCCCGCCCCGGCCACCCGGCACTGAGAGGAGCAAGCAGACCCAAGCAGGCATCAGGGACCTGAATCTCCGGCAGCTGCGAAGGTCCCTCCACCCACAGACACACAGGTCAGTGAGAGAGACGGGCTGAGAGGGGAGCGGGGATCTCCGGGACTCAGACCCCCGGTGGCCGTGGCAGAGGCAAGGCGGAGGCAGCTCCGCCGGAGATTGCCAGGGCAGGCAGGGGCTCTGTGGCATCTCCATTGCAAGAGATCTCTGCATAAACCCCCTGAGGGAACTGAGCCTGAGAGGCGGACCTGCCCCCACCTGAGAATCAGCAGATAAGCTCCCATTGAAGAGCAGTCAGGCCTGCCACCAAAAGTCCTGAGGCTGAGGAGCAGCATTTGAATCTCAGACCCCAAGCACTAGTTTGGGCAGACCTAGGCTGGGGTGGAGAGGACCCTCATAAGTCAAGTAACTGGCTGGGAAAATGCCGAGAAAAGGGAAAAAAACTAAGACCATAGAAGG
>CM053771.1:70707829-70753237 GCA_028658325.1 Potorous gilbertii | reverse complement strand
GCTCCCCTCTCAGCCCGTCCCTCTCACTGACCTGTGCGTCTGTGGGTGGAGGGACCTTCGCGGCCGCCCGGAGATCCAGGTCCCTGCCGCCTGCTGGGCTCTGCTGGCTCCTCTCAGTGCCGCGTGGCCGGGGCGGGGGAGGGGATCGCTCGGCCGGGCAGGACTCCGCTCCCGTCCAGGGTACCTTTGTGGTCGGTTCTTCAGGGCTCTCTGCAACGGAAATCTCCTTCACTGTGTTTCTGCGCGGCTTCCACTGTTCCAGAATTTGTCAGGAGATCTTTTTACAGGAAATCTATGGGCTGTGGGTTCGGACCTAGCATAGGTGAGTCTTTCTACTCCGCCATCTTGGCTCCGCCCCGAAAGAAGGGTTTTGAATAATCATGAGGTCTACAACATCTGTGACTAGTTGAGGTAGACCAGAGCTGAGTATTAATGCAGCTAAGGATGGAGATGAGCTAGAAGACCAGGGGGCTTTAGTGGGTTATAGTGGAGGAGACAGTGAGCCATATACTTAACTCCAAGAGAAAGGATGGGGAGTAACTTAGAGGCTCAGTTACCATAAAAAAGGAAAAGAATCCAGGGAGTATAATGGACAAATGGAGTAAATCTTAAAAGAGGGAGGCTTCTGAATGAGGGACTAAAAAGTGGCCCTTTGTAGTTTGAGAGAAGGATCATCCAGCACTGAAAGGCTACTGAGGGATGATGTGTCTTTGAGAAGAAATCCAGAAAATGGAGAATTTCAGAAAATGGATAGTATAAAAGGAAGATTTCTTTTCTTTTCTTTTTAAAATTTATTTGTTTTCAGTTTTCGAAAAGTGCTTCTGTAAGTCTTAAACTGTCTCTATCTTCCTCTCTGAGACAGCATGGGCTCTACAGAAAAAGGAAGCTATCTAAGAGAAAAGAGTATTTGGTAATAATGGGTTCCAAAGTGGGATGCACAAGGTGGGGGCAGAGGTAGACAGAAATTGAGTTGGGACAGGGAAGGTCTGAGAATGAAGTCTACCTTGGAAAAGGGGTTTCCAACTCAGCAAAATGAATATGAATCACAAAGATAACCCAAGTGCAAGAGAGAAATTTGCAACCACATTATAAGAGAGGTACCTATTGATCAGAGTATTTCATAGATCATAGTAGTTGTGCAAGTCCTTGGGAACGGTCCTCCAGACATTCCTCTAATGGAAGCCAATAATCTGAGGCAAGCCATCATGACTTGGGGTAATTTAGTTTTTCAATCTTCAGTGATAGGAGTGGTCCTCAATGTTTCTTCATTATCTAAACAGGGAAAGGTGAGTAGAAGAGATTTTCTAGATATTGATGGTAGCAGGGAAAGTTCTACCAAGAAGGAAGTATCTAATTCCAGGAAACCAATGTCCTGAACAGTAGGACTTCCTTAGAGATCACCTTTTCCAATAATTTTATATTGGTGTGCTCATGAAGCCAAAATGACTTGTTCAAAGCCACTCAGTCAGTGAGAAGAGTCAGGATTAGTTTGAGTCTTCATTATTCCCATCATAGAAATGTGTTATAGCATCTTTATATTCTTCCATAATGATGAGAAAAGATTTCTTTGATATTAGGTTGGTCAATGCCCTGCTTGATTCCTCACTTAAGTCATGTGTTAAGGGGCTGCTAATTACAAAGAAGTTTTGTTCAGTGTCTACTTGAGTTTCTTTTGCAACCTGATGTCTGTGCCCTCAGTCAAGTGCCTTTGTTTAGTCATTTCTGCCTCTCATCTTTCCTCCCTTGTTTTAGTGTGTGTGTGTGTGTGTGTGTGTGTGTGTATGTGTGTGTGCAGAATCTACTTTAGGATTTTTTTTAAACTTATTCAATATAGTTGAGATGCACTTAAGATTTCTCCTGCCAATGTCCCCTTCATGGATCACTGAACAACAGGTAGGAGAAGACCTTGTCTGCACAGATTCATTAAGGACAGGTCCAGAACAGACTGGACAGTATCTCCCTTCACAGTCAGAACCAAGACAGATGGTTGTTCCTATGCCTAAATTATATGAAAAACAAATGAACAGAAGACATATGGAAGTGATTGCTAAAAAATAAAAAGAAATAAATTAATTAAATTTTACAAAAGAAGCAAAAATAACTTAAAAAGAGACAGAAAATGTAGCAAATAGAGGGCTTGTATTGCAAGAATAATAATTTGTGTGCAAGTCTTGTCTCTGACACATATGGATGTATTTGATATCTTAAGAAAGTTATTTATCCTCTTACTGAAATTTCTAACACAATAAAGTAGATAGCAATCCATTCTTTTCCTTAGGAGAGGGAATTTATTTATCACCTTCCATTGAGGTTAATGAAGTCACAGGTCAGTGAGAAAGACAAAAATAAACAATTATAGATACACTGAATTTTTTTCAGATTAGGAGAATATACTTACAATTTTTAATACTACAGTAGTAAATACCAAAATACTTTCTAGATTAAACTAATCATATATTCTAATTTCAAAATGGGATGTGGTAAACTTTATAGAATTAGACAATTCCAAAGAAAATTCATATAAAAGAAAATAGCAATAATTTCTATTCAAGTATTGAAAAATATGAGAAAAGAATTTGCAATCATATTACAAATTAGAAAAAATGATTATTCATTTAAATTCACTTTTATCTTCACCAGCACACAAGCTTAGCAAATGGGATATGGAGAATGAAATAACTGAGGAGAACTCAGTACATAGAAGTGTGAGACAGAGATCAGTGTTAAAGTTAGAGCTGACTAGAAAAAGATACAGAGGGAAGAATATCAAGGAGTCAAAAAGTATAAAATCGAAGAAGTGAGAAGTGGTGCAGAAAAGGATATTCATTATGACTTTCTTAAGTTCTGTCTTTGAAGTAAGAAGTGATTCCCCTCTACTGAGAGAGAGAAGAATTGTTGAGGAAAAAAAATATTAGAATAATAACTGTTGGGAGTGTGACCTAGAGTGGTGACATCAAACTCAAATGGAGATGGGGACCACAAAGCCATACTTAAGTATCTCTTCAGGTCACATACTGACTTAGAAGACCATAAATTGACAATTTCTTTGTTTCAATTTATTTTTATTTATTTTGGTAACTATTTCTCAATGTTATCTTAATGTCCTTTGGACTTCACCCAGAAATGTTGCAGCAACGTGTTTGGCATCTCTCTTAAAATACCATCTCCATCTTAGTCTTAAGAATTGTGAAGTTTTCTATGACATGCCTGTGTTGCCCATAAGATTTGGTTGAAGCAATTTCTAATCTTGGAACTGGAGTAGAGAAGACCCAACTTTACTGTTGGATGCTGGGGTGCTCAGGTTAACCATCTCTGTATCAATAGTCTTGTTTTGCTGCTTGACAAAAGTAATAGGACATTGAGATTGATCATAATGGATCCTGAAAACAAGAGTTTACTCCATGGATCTAGCTGACCTTACAACTTTGACAACAGCAGAGGTGGTAATAGCAATCCTATTACATGGTCAATCCATCCAGATAATTTCACAATCCTACAATATGGTGTCATTGCCTCTACAAAATCCTAAAGGCACAAGATCCAATGATAATCTTGAAAGCCTTTATCAATAGATTCCCAAGACCAATTTTTACCTTCAGCCCAGCAGTTTGAAGGAATAGTCTCCGTTTCATTGTCTCCTTGCATGTATGCTAAGGGGTATGAGCAGAAAGAGTGAGAAGAAAAACATATATAATAGTTACTGAGACACATAGCTGGGACTACAACAGTTCTTAGATGTTTAAATCCACAACCTAGACCTTTGTTACACTAGGGTCCACAAGTACCGTGGACAACTATATCATAGTAGATGCCTTGAGACCTCCCAAACTTCTTGTTTTCTGATTCTTTAATGGCTAGTATTCATATTGAGTTTTTCTTTTTTTTATCAGATCAGTTTTTTTTTCTCCCTCAAGCACCAAATCTTAAAGAAATGGAACCAAGAAGGAATATGCAGCATGTGAAGATAAAAGAGCCTCTGTCTATTTCTCCACCCTCAGAGGATGACAGAACAATATGGTAGATAGATTCAGAGTTCCTATGGAGATAGTGGCTCAGGGTACAGGCAACAACAAAAGGGCTTCTGTGAATAATGAAGAGAGCAGATATAAAGATTAATGGGATGACTGGCAAGTCACTGGACCCAAAATATGACAGTCAGATAAAGAATAGAGAACAGCAGAGTCATTACCAAGTCTTGTTTCTACATCTTTACATAGATTAGCCCTAGCTAATGGTAGGAATAAGCCCAGACACTGTCATCTATCTCCTGCATTTCCACACGATGGTTGCCTTGGTTTACCTGATTTGTGACATCCTATGTGTTTTACTGTTGGTGATAGCACTTTACATGAGGATTTAGTACTGATATTGAAGATTATGATACCCATGGTATGCATCCTACCTGGGATCTTTCAGTGAACTCTACCATAAACCTATAATATACTAGTGAAACTAATTCAGGTAGTTGCCTCAGCCTGAACATCTTGTATACCATATGGGCAGATGCAAAGTTTTCCATTCATCTTAGGGATACACACACACACTCACACACACACACACACACACACACACACACACACACACACACACACACCCCAAGGATTTTTTCTGCAGGTTATAATTCTGGAAAGACAAAGAAACAGAATGTCAATCCTGTATATGAGGCAGAATAATCAAGTCTTGGGCTATGGTTAGCTGGTATTTCTACAACAATGAATGTACAATTTGTGAATGCTTTCTTAAAGTATAATCATTGAAATACCATAATATGTCTCTGGCCTCTTTTGACACTTCCTCCACTCCTGCCTCCACTTCAACTTTCAACAAATTTAGGTCAGAATGAGAGACTCTTCTCCTTACTCTACAACCAAGCACTGCCAACTCTGGAACTGCTCAGTCACAGACAGTGGGGAAAGCCTTTCCCTAATATTAGGACCATCTTGAATATCTTCCTGAAATTAGATCAAAAGAAAGTTCATTATCTTGGCCAACACCTAATGGAAACTTTTGAGTCCCCCAAACATTGACATATTCTGTATGAATAGAAACAGCATTCCTTCCTAGGACTGTTTGAGACAGGATTCCAAAGATTTGTTGTTTTCTTCATTCCTCAGGAAAGAATATACGCATGAAGTATAATGCATGATCTGTAATTTATCTGTACCATGGCTCTTTATAGCCAATGAGATAAAATATATCATAAGTTCCACCAAAAGAAGTCTTAGCTCCTTGGCACTAATGATTATCTGCTAAACTATGGAAAGTAAGAAACTAAGTCCTAACCAAAATCTTCTATAGTTTCATGTGACTACTTCACACTGGGAAGGTAGGATAATCTGTGGAGATTAGTAAACAGGTCACATGACTCTCTAAATTAAAGCTGGTAGAGATAATTTCATTTGGCATCAATTCATACAAATCATTTCAGATATTTCTGAGAGCATTCTGTTTATTGTTGCCTATCCTACAATATCGTCACTATCATATACCATCACTTTTTCAGACATTCCTCAAATTATAAGCATCCACAGAAATTCCAATTTTTTGCCTTGCAAAAGACTTGCAGTAAATAATTTTGTACACAAATTTCCTTTTGCTTTGTTATCTCTTTGAGATACATGCATCATAGTGGTATTACTGGATTGAAAGATTTTATATAAGCCTTTGGGCACTGTTCCAGTTTGCTCTTCAGAATGGTTGGATCAGTCCATAACTCCACCAGCATTGCATTGACATATCAGTTTTCCCACATGTCCAACAACATTTGTTATTTTCTTTTTAAAATCATATTAGTCAATCTGATGTTATTTTAAGTTTTGTTTCACTTGTCAATAATAACTCAGAGTTATTTTAAGTTTTGTTTCACTTGTCAATAATAACTCAGAGTTATTTTAAGTTTTGTTTCACTTGTCAATAATAACTCAGAGCATTTTTATATGACTTTAGATAGCTTTGATTTTTTCATCTGAGCACTGCCACCTCTTATCCTTCAACAATTTAATAATCAGTGTGACCTATATTCCTATAAGTTTGATATATTTCTCTTATATTTTTATAAATGAGAAACTTCTGTGAAATTGTTTTATAGTTCCAAATACTAACTATTTCCCTCTTAACCTACTCCCTCTGTCCTTTAACCCTGACCATACTCTAAAAGATTTTACTTCAGGCTCCCACTTCTCCCACTCCACCCCTCCTTTCTATCAACCTTCCCTTCACTTATACCTTTCCCCTCCTACTTCCCTGTAAGGAGAGATAGATTTCTATAGCCAAATGAGTGTATATTTTTCCCTCTTTAAGCCAATTTAGAAGAGAATAAGTTTCAAGCATTGTTGGCCATGTCTTTTTTACCTCCATTGTAAAAGATCTTCATTTTATGCCTATTTTATATGACATTATATTCCCTATTCTTCTTATCCCTTTCCCCCCTCCAAGTGCATCCCACTTTCTCAGCCCATAATATTGTTTTTATGGATATCATCTCTTCATGGCAAACTTAGACTTATAAGTTTCCCATTTGCTTGTTTTAATTTGTCTGACAGCAAGATGGCAACTCTTGTTTTTTTGGATTCACTAAAGGCACAGAAAAATAAAATCCCATCCACTCAGTTATATTTTGCACATAATTTTACTTTTGAAAATGTGTTTCTTATGAGCATAAATGTTAATGTTTGCTTTCCTCATAGATTATAACTTCTTTTAAAATTATTGGATATTTTAATTTATTAAAAGTCACAACAGTGAATTTTATTTTTCCCCCATCTATCTCTAAAGTTGGGGTTTTTTTCAAGCTATGTTCCCCCTATTTGGCAGTAAACAGGATATTGTGTTCATTCACCTGCTTTATTTTGTTAAGGTTCCCTTCTACCACCAACACTATTTTCTACTCCTTTTTGGGGGTTTAACCTTTCTCTTTAGATTTTTGTTCAGTAATTTTCCTTTTACTATTGTCTGGTTAGGCATATATATATGTATATATATATATATATATATATATACATATATATATATGTATATATATATATATATATATATATATTACACATATACATATATGTGTGTATGTGTGTATTTCCCCCTTTTTTCTCAATCAAGTAAATTCCCATTCCTATCCTTCCTTTTGAGTAGTCCTGTTCATTAGTTTATTTTTTATTTGATTTATTGAACCAAATTTGAAAAATCATCTCATACTCTCTTCATTATCCATCTCTCCTTCAGTTGACTCTAGACTCTCATATCTGATTTGTGACTCTTGCTCCTTTATCTCTATTTTTCATTCAATCAAAACTTGCATAGTAGCCTATCTAGGTGCTACACTTTAGGTGTTTTCTACCTGTGCTTTGTTGGGCTTGCCTGAAAAGCTATTCTGGCATTTCTTAAGTCATAGGCAGAAAATTTAAGTAATCTCATAGGAGTTTTGGAGATTACATTACCTTGTGCAATACCAGATTGAGAAAGTAGCTCTGGGAAAAGAAGAACTGAGCTGTGTTCCAAGTAATTGTAACCATCTCGCTGATGGAAGGGGCTGCAGATGTCCCTAAGTTCAGTCCAGGTGATGATCTCACCACCGCTGGTGCCACAGGAAATTTAGCTGTCACTTTAGTGATATCACATTTGTTTGGACTAATACTTTCAGGTCAACTGCCATTTCAAATAAGAGATCTCTTTGAAATTCCTCTCCTTTGGTAGGTGAATAAAAATGAAAAATAAATAACAGTAATAAAAATAAATATAAAATCTAGCATTTGAACCAATTTTTCAATTTGCAATGCATTTTGCAAATATTAATATTTTGTTGCTTGCACAAACCTTAGTAGTTAGGTGCTATTATGTTTCCTTGCTTTGTAAAAAAAATGCTACTGAGGAATTCAGAGATTAAGGGAATTGACCAGCAATATATAGTTTCTAAGTATTTGAGGTGCAATATAGTCTCAATTCTTGACTGCAGGTCCAGTACTCTACTGTATCAACTAGTTCTGTGATATCAGGATTATATCAGGTTATGGGGAATTTTTCCTTCTCCAGAGTGCTGAGTGGTACTGGGACATGAGAGGCACTAACAAAGAGAACAAATAAATTATCTTTCTAATAATTAATATCGGTAAATATTGGTTGATCTTGGGCCATTTCTATGAAATAACTCTTTTGTTTTGTTTTGGCATATCATTTCCAGCAAGATGCATTCAGTAAGGATGAGTACAAAGTTTTATAAAGTTAAAATGATTTGTATTTATTTGTATTCATATTGTTCTATTCAGGTGTAAATTTCGACTCTAATTTAGTCCTGACAATAAAGGATTGGGAAGAACCATAAACGGTTAGGAAATCATCCTAACTATGAACAAAATTTATGTTAAGCAATTACCCATTTGCCACTGGGAAAAGATTTGAGTACAAATCACATTGAACATACTGCTAGATATGATAGTTTGAGGTTTTTCATAATGGTTTCTGGTTTAAGTATTTTAAATGAAGCTTTTGCATTTTTAAAATACTTTTCTTTTCTAATTTTATGTCCAGTTTTATACCTTTGAAATGAAAAAATAAAAAAAAAAACAATTTTCTGTCTCAAATAAAAAAAAAATAGAACAAAAATGCCCAAATTAACTATAAAGGACATAAGGAGAAAGATGTTATGTGCATTCAGAAAAAGAAATGATAAGTAGGTGTGTGTATCAATTGATTTCGCAACTATATATACCTATTTGTTTCTAATCACAGTCATCTCTAAGGAGAGGAAATAAATAAAAGGAAGAAATTTACACTAGGTTTATTTTATGTTTATTTTAACACGTATTTTAAAAGGAATAGAAAATTGTACATAATGGATTCACAATTTCATGTGCAATTATCTATTTTTTTTACTATACGCTGTTATGAAATACTTGGTTTATTCCAGAAGTTGAAAAAAATATATATATATATTTTAAAAAGGACTACAAATTGGTAGATAAGTTAATAATGCAGCAATGTGAAGCAGTCATAAAAAGACATTCCAAAATGCAGTTGCAATGGTGAAATAGAAGGCAGTGAGTAAAAAAAGACAAACATACTAATCACTAGTAAGACAGTTTGGATGGCTCTGGTCCCACGGAAACCACAGTGAGATTCTTGTCATGAATTTACTGGATTCTCCAGTGCTGTCTATACAGTAAATACCATATATCCTCCAATCCACACTATAGATCTTACGTAGGCAACATTGGGAAGGTAGATTAAGAAAACAGAGAGTGAAATGTTAACTGAAACAGAAAATAAAGCAGGAAATAAATGAAATCCTCTACTTCACTCATGTTTTTGCTTCCTTTTGGATCTTCCATATATACAAGGAAAATGTAACTTGTCAGCAGATGTAGGATCCAGGAGCAGAGACAAAAGTAGAAAATGGGCTTTGATGTTTTGGCTTTGAGAAATAGTTAAATTATGGAGTCCATATAAGGTAATAGTAGATACCTTAATACTTGTACATTTGTTTATGATATCTTTGTATACAGTTATGTGTGGTATATATACTGCATATATGTGTATGTATACACACATGCATGAAGAGATAGAGAGGGAGCACACAGGAATCTTGAACTGCCCAGTGATTCAATTATCTCTTTTCTTCTCCTTTGCTGATGTTGGGATTCCCTTCCATTATAAGAGCGGAAGTGTTTGCTTTTTACATTACCTTTATATACATTTTCAAGAAATTAAGTTGCTCCTTAATTCATTATCATTGGAAGGGCTTAGGAGTCTTATCTCAGTGACTGCTGGGATTGCCATAGACATCTCCACTGGGGGTTGTATGGATGGAGATGAAGAGAGGGAGGAGAGTTGAAGGCTGAAGGAAGAGAGGATGAAGAGAGACAACATCTGTCCTGCTATTTCTGCTGAGGCAATGCTATTCCTTTTATGGCCCTTATCATTCTCAGTGGCAGAATAATGAGAAATTGGATTGGACTGTATGTACTTAAAAGACAGGATCCACACATCACTGAATTTGGAGTCACAGGATCTATGCTGGAATCCATACTCTGACCTTTGTGACCTTAGTGATTGGTCATTTAAGACTTATTATTTGAAAAGGCATATTTTATATGTATTTGTCATGTGTGTTTTACCACTACCACCTCACACTGAACCATTAAAAAGCTCATCACAAATGTCCAGTTAATTAAAAAATAATTCTTGCTTTGGGTGTATCTGAACATTTCTACTGCATGTTAAGATCTATATTTCTGTGGAAGGAGTTGAATAGTGTATTTTTTTCTTCAGTTCTCTGAATTCAAGATTTATCATTGAGTTGATCAGGGTTCTAGATTCTTTCAAAGTTGCTTTTATCTATAATTTCATTGTATTAGTTGTTCTGCTTCTCAATTTGTTCTACATGAGTTCATAGAAAGCTTTCTAGCTTTTTGGAAAACTGTTATATCGTTTAACATGTCATAGTGATAATACAATCTAGTAATATAATATACTTTGTGTGTGTTCCCCAATGTCTACATTGTGAAGCTTCTTAAACATACAAACTTCTTCATAAACCAACAAATAAATAAATGGTAAATGAATGAATGAATGAACAGATGAATAAATGAAATAAACAAATGTGTGTATATATATGTGTGTGTGTATATATATATATACACATACATACATGCATATATATATGCATATATATACACAAAACAGGTATGTTCCTTTATCATCTCTTTGGAACATAAAACTAATCTTGGCATAGATGAGTCAAATCGTGTGCACAGGCTCATTATTTGGGGCACAGAGTTCTACATTTCCTTTCAGACTAGCCAGGTGAATCCATAGCTCCAAGATTGCATTAACATTCATGTTTTCCTGCAGCCCAAAAAATATTTATCATTTTCCTCTTTTGTCATATTAGCCATTTTGATCAGTTTGAGGTGAGACTCAGAAATTGTATCACAATTGTGTCATCATCTTTTTACCAGAGTGCTGAAAAATATTTGTATACATGGGAGTCACTGACTACTAGAACAAATGAGCTACAAGCTGGGAAGCAGTTAGCCAGGAAGGCAGAGGTGTGAATGAGCCAGTAAGATGGTACAAACCGGATATATAATATTAAGATAGAATTCAGAGAGTAAAAAGAGACAAACAGAACGACAAGCAACAGAATAGTTCGAGTGGCTCGGGTCTCAGCGGAATCACTAGTTGTGAGATTGTTGCGATGAATGTACTGAACTCTCTGATGGTGTCTGTACAAGACAAAAATTGTATATCCACCTGTTCCCATCATGATTCCTATGCACAAAACATCAGGAAGGGAGACTATGAGTATGACTATGGCAATACTAAGTGAAACTGGAAATGCAGCAGCACAGTAAGTGAAATCTTGTCCTCCAGTGATATTTTTGTTTTCCATTGGACCTGTCATATATAAAACAATCATACAATTTTTCAGTAGACAGAAAGCCCAGCAGGAGAGAAACAGTGGGACAATGCACTCTGGGACTCTAGCTTTAAGTTTTGCCCACCTGGAGCTTCTAGAACTTAAAGTCATGGCTTGGAAGCTACTCAGGAGGCAGGTGGTACAGAGAGAAAGGTCCCGGGCCACTTTGTGAAAGTAAAAGACAAGCTTACATCCCACATAATCCAAGAAATTGGTGAGGCCCAAAGTAGCCATTGTGTGAGGAATCCCTTTGGAAAGAAGCACTAAGTCATTGACCAAGGCCAAATGGGTGAAAAGCAAGTCAATGGGCCTCAGTTTGGGACCAAGGAAAAAGGTGATGGCATATAGCCCTAAGAGGAAGGAGTTCCCCAGGGCCCCCAGTCCTGCCTGAAATAGAGAAAAGAGCCCCAGTGCTACGTCCATAGAAATCATTCTCTTTTTGTTACTGGGAGTATATAAAAATCAAAACCAGTTGATCTGTGCTCAGTCAGAAATACAAGGAGTAGAAGATATTTCCTGAGGTGAGGGAGACACTGTTCTTGTCCAATACATTCACTGTTCACTCTCATGCAGAAAAACCTGTGGAAAATGTCTCTTTTATTACTGGCAGGTTGATATTAGGTAATATCGAATTGATAGGAAAGTTTTTAACGTTTTGTTTTACTCTTTATTTATAGAGAGTTCTTTGAAACACTTGTTGAGTTCTTCTTTGGTGAAAGAGTAAAATTATAATAATCCCAATAATATAGAAACTAACATAATTGAAGTTGCTAGAGATAGAGAGACCATGTGGTTGAGAATTTGAAGTCAGGAGTTCTTAAAGTCTGAAATTTGCCATAATACAAATCTGTTACCTTGAGCAGAATGTCTGTCACTAGAACAATTCATTCACAACTATTAATTTCATTTTGTCATTTCCACATACTAAGGAAAAAGAAAAAGATGATTCCATATTTGCTTTGCTAGCTTGTTCTATTGCTATTGTTTTAGATATATTTATATCTGTTGGTGTGCACATATATAAATATATATTGTGTATGTAATTAAGAATTATTAGTGTAACATGTAAATGTGCATATTAGGAACATGCACTTACATACATACATGTATTCATCTGTGCACACACATGTATACAATTCTTTCATAGTATAAAAAATAAAGGAGATTCCTCCTATTGGGGAATGGATAAATTAATGTGGTATGGCTATAATAGAAAAACTATTGTGCCATAAAAGATGGCATTAAAATTTTTCAAGGAAGAGTGAGGAATTGTATGTTCTAATACATAGCAAAAATAACAGAATTTAGAAAAAAAATTAACAACTAAATCATGGTGAAGAAAACAGCTTTGAGAGACTTTGGAACTGACAAATGCAATAATAAAACAGGAACCCTGAAATCAAAATATAAAATATACTCACTTTTCCATTCTCATTAAGTTATATAGACACACACATATCTGTATCTCTCTATCTGTACAAATATATATATATATATATATATATATATATATATGTGTGTGTGTGTATATATATATATGCACATATACATATACTGTAGTTCTTTTCATTCTTTGTTATTTCTTCGGAATATAAATCTAGTATTTGCACATCAGAATCAAATGGATACTTTAATAATTTGTATGCTTAATTCCAAAATGATTTCCAGAATAATCAAACCAATTCCCAGCTCTGCCATCTTTGCATTATTTTTCCTCTTCATGTAGCACCTCCAACATTCACCATTTTTATTCTTCATCATATCAGCCACCCTGATGGGTTTGAGGCTGAATCTAAATTCCATTCATTTCTACTTCTTTAATTATTAGTGATTTACATCATTTTTCCATGTGGTTGTCCATCATTTGGCTTTTTGGCCTTTGAAAGCTGGCTATAAGTTATTGTTAAAATATCTAACTATTGAAAAATGAATTTGTCTTACAAATTTGGACCACATTTTACGTCTTTTGATGAGACTTTAATCAGATAAATTTTTTGGTAAATATCTCTTTTCCATTTACTTATTTTCTTTCTGTTTTTACTTTATTAGATTATTTTCTCTAAAGCCTTTCAAATTTAAATTATCAAAAATGTACATTTTACCTTTTATCCCTTCTGACCATTTTTTTCATGAATTCTTCATTTATTCTTAGGTTTTTAAGATAATTTCTTCCTTGTTTCTCTAATTTGTTTATGATATGGCTTTTTATATTTAGGTCATGCATCCATTTGGACCTTATACAGGCATATATTCCATTAGGTATATATTCTACTCTGCATCAGATGCTTTATCTGGTTTCAACTTCATGAAAGGAAATGCCTTTCCCAGTTTGTGCTCATCACCTCTAATTTCATCACCATACTACTAACTCAAGCATTTATTGACACAACCTTCTCAGCCTCCTCTCCAATTGGAGGACTCTAGGTGAGAGTATCAAACTCCTTCCAATTCCTTTCTTTATATAAAGCAAAAGCAAGATATTTTGGTTTTCTCCACTCTAAATCTACTGCTCTGTCTGGGTTCAACTCCACAAAGCAAGATGCCTCCTGCTGTCCCATTCTCCTTTTTCTTCTCCCCAGCAACCTGCTTTCCTACCTCCCATAATTATATAACCATAATTATAAAATGGTATAAGTTGCTTTGTGCTAATTGTAATTAGAGTTCTGATTTCATACTTTTTCTTTCCCTATTTGCTCTTTCTTTTGCTTAAGTATCAAGGAGGAGATATTTTCTTTGATTTCCTTAATGTATTAAATATTTCTAATACAGAAATTATGCAATAAACACAAAGAATTTTAGCTGTGTTCATGACTTAGGGCATGAGAATCCAAAAGGAATATTGTAGAGATCTTCACTGAAGGCTGAAGAAGTCTTCTCAAGCTAGGCCAGTTTGATAGCCATTCCTTCAGCCTTCCAGACTATGAAAGCTCACTTGTGCCACATGACTAGAACTGAGGTGGACAGCCTTCTCTATTGTCAAATTTTTCTATAAAAGATTTAGGAACAAAGGGAACGAGACAGAAAATTTGTCTACACTTAAAATAAAACTTAGCACCAATGTAACCAACTCACCTCCTCACAGAGCCTGAGAAATTCAAACTTCAAAAACAAATGAATATTTAAAACATAGCTTCTGCATAACAGCTCTGGGTTATAAAAAAGAGGAAAAGAAGACATGACACATTTTGTGGTGTGGATCTGCAAAGTGTTCCACTATGTTTGAGGCGTACAGTCAGGGGTGACTTCTGTCCACCCAAATGTTACTTTGGGGGAGAGACTTAAGCTGGTGACCTATTAATTATCCAGTATTAGAGGCAAGTGAATGGCTTTGAGATTCAGCACTCTAAGGAAACCAAAATTAGAGGAAACAGAATCAGAGTCACAAAGTGAACAATATAGGAAAATATGCATAAGAGAAAATTGAAATTACCAAAGATCTCAGGGAAAAAAAGAAAATTAAAAGACCTTGAATATCTGTAGATAAATCAACAGGAAAAAACAAAACAAAACATGGCAACAGAAAGAAATGTGACCACCAGAAGTAGTAAGTGAATTTAGATATCTATGAATAATATATCCAGTAAGACAAAAAAAAAATCCAGTAAGACATTGCATACTGAGAAGTAACCCAAGGTAACCACCCTGCAAAACTGAGTTTAAGTAAAAGTGAAAAAATGTGGATGTTCAGACTTGAAGAGGCATTTGAAAGATTCTTAAAAAGAAAATCCCATCTGTAGTGATTATTTGCCTCTCAAATACATCAATCAAAAGAAAAATATAGAAAGTATAAACAAATAGAAAAGCAGTAGTAACAGAACAACAGAGGAGGGAACTTCTTTTTAAATGTACACAGCAATATAGGAGTGAAATCAGAAGTTGGGTGGAGGTAATGGGACAAAGATGGACAGAACCTGGAAACACATTGGCTAAAGGTAAATCAATATGTATGAGTGTATACATGAATGTGTTTGCATACACATTTTTATTTTTATAATTGTATGTTTACATTTTATATTATAAGTGTATTTTTATAAACACACATATGTATGTTTATAGGTGTACATATACATACATGAATACACATACACATACAGTGGGACATTACAAAATAGGACAGTAATGAAAGGAGAAGAGAGAAAAGGGAGATTGAAGGAAGTATGTGATTTTCTGAGGTCAAATCAAGGTGTAGAAATGAGTGGAAGTTTACCCTTTGGTCTGGGGGAAAAAGGAGAGCCTGCAGAGGAGTGGATGAAGAGGTAAGCAGAAGTATGGGAAGGGAGGAGGGAAAGGAGGAAGCTTTGATAGTGGGCAGGTGTTCTACTGATGAATGCTTTCATAACTAAAGACAGATATTCTATGAAGTGAAATAAGAATTTTGTCCAAAGTGTGATTTGAGTGATTTGGTACTTGAAAAGACCATTTGTCATTGGAAACACTTTAGATTACAGCAAAAGTGGTCTGCTTCTTTTCCCTGTCAATTTCGCACCTTCCATTCCTTACACAGGCTGACTGGGGATGCACTCTCTGCTAGATTGTTAAATTTCTAAATGCGTGAAAGCTTCAGTTCAGTTTCCTCCTCCTATAAAGGGCCCTAGCTGCTGATGCTACAGAGTAACCACTGTGTGTATGTATGTGTGTGTCTATGTATAGACATAATTTGTATATATTTGTATATGTATGCCTCTGCGTATATGTAATATATGTTTAACCTAGATATCACACATTCCACATTTACTTGAATTAGTATGTGCTGTTTCCTCCAAGTTTGGTGGAAGTTCTCTAAAGGTCAAGGCATTTTGCTTTGTGTTTTTTCATGCCCAGTACATACTATGTTGGGCAGCTAGATGGTGCAGTGGATTCTGTGCCAGCCCTAGGGAGATCAGGTCAGGGAGACCTGAGATCAAATTTGGCCTCAGACATTTACTACCAGGGTGACCCTGGTCAAGTTGTTTAATCCTCTTTATCTCAGTTTCCTCAACTGAAAAATGAATCAGAGAATGAAACTTCAAAACACTCTTGTATATTTGCCAAGAAACCCCCAAATTAGGTCATAAAGGGTCAGAAATGAATAACTGACTAAGTAACAAGAACAATAAATCTACTATAATGTGGGGTCAAGTTGAGGCATCTTAGAAGAGCTTTTGCCTTGAAGGAATAAAACAAATAGGAAAAGTTTAGAGCATATAGAAGAGGAAGGAAGGAACCCAAGAGGTTCCCCATTCAGAAAGTAAAAGGGCCAGGTTCATCATTCTGATGATGTCCTTGGAGCTGATCTGAGAAGTGATAAGACAAAAACATATTAATACACAGAAAACATGTGAAAATAATATTTACAGGAAAGAAGGATGCAAAGCACAAAATAAAGATGAGGATCATAGTTAAGCACAGAGGAAGAAGGAGATGAAACAGGGTCACCCTGAGATCACTGATCCCAGACTCCTTTTCACAGACTTCTTCAAACTTCTTTCTTTTCTCAATTAAAGGAATACTGAGTTAGGTTGAAGAAATGAATGAATCCATTGTCATACAAATGCCTTCCTCTGAGGTATGAAGATAAACATACACTTAACACACTTACCTTCCATTTAGTCTCAGTTGGTAGGAGAGAGGAAATATCTGTGTACACCAGCAAACCACAAGTTCCCTATGCTCTTGTGTATGTTTAGGACTGCCCAAGAGAGGAACATTTATGGGAATGAAGTTCAGTGAGCTCAGTTTTCTCACAGCTACAATTATCATGTCACCTATAGGGACGAGACAGTCTGACAGCTTGGTTAGGGATGTCTCAGATAAAATTAACTTTAGTCTCAAGGACAAATCATCAAAAGGAATTACTAATAATTAATGAGAATTTCCCTCAGCTTTGACTAACAAAGAAAGGGACAGGTCAAAACTCTAGTCAGTGTCAGTTGGGAGAGAAACATTTCTGAGCTGCTGGAGATGTCGGTCAGGCAGGGCCACATACCCAGGGAGAGGCAGAGGACACTGATATCCCTAAAAAGAGGGCCTCTGAACCAGTGTCCATGGCTTGGTCTTGCCCCGGAGCAATCTAGGTAGGGTTTTGGGAGAAAGAAAGAACTTTTTCTTTCACATAGCTACATTCATATTTTTTTCTTTCCATTTTTAAAAAATTCTTTGATTTTCAATTTATGGAATAAAACTTCCATAACAGCACAATAAAAGATGATTACACATGAAACTGGAAATCTATGATGTACAACTTGCTACTCCCTCCATATATTCAATAAAATTGTATAAACTTTTTGCCGTCTCTGCGGTCAGATTCATTTTCTTTTTTCACCAAACATTTGGAGAGGCTGAAGATGACTAGGAAACACAGTCCAAAGAGTTAAGACTGTGGCTGGTAGACTAGAGACTCTGAAAGTCAGTATGTACAACATTTGGCATAATGCATTAGACAACAACATTAGGCATATTTCAAGGGTGTTTGCAAAAGTAATGGAAAAGAAGGAGCAAAAGGAGTCATCAGTATCTTCTTGGGATCAGACCATGATCTAAATATAAGTGGTACACATTTTGGACCACAAGCAAACCAAAGAGCATCATTAGAAGCAGCTAGAAAAAAGCATTGAGCAAGCAAAGACTCAAAATAAGGACAGACTTACTATGTATACAGATAATCAACTTCTGTCCTAATGTATGAATGAATGGATTGGAAAAAATGGCAAAAATGGCTGGAAAACAGTTGTCTACAAAGACCAATTCACTATGCTGGATAATATGTCTTGAGACATGAATGTTAAGTGGAAGTATGTACTTGCTCCTTCAAAAGTTGAAGGCAAAGCTCAAGTTCAAAGATTAGCTAGAGAAGCATCTAGAAAAAAACTTGCTCAATACTTTGCAGATGGTGAAATTTAAAGCATCACTCTCTCTAACCTTCCAATAATCTTAACTGTCGTCCATCCCCAGTACTGATCATAGCACTTGAAACATAGTGGAAATAGGAATTCAATATTGTTTTATTTAAAAAAATTATTTACATTCTTTTCCAACTTTCTCTTCTCCCCAATTCTAGAGAAGCTGACCATTAGACACAAATAGGCATGTATGTATAGATTTGTACTTATGCTTATGTGTGCATATGTATGTGTGTATATATATACATACATATATGTATATTTATACACACACCCATGTATATAAAATATCATTATTTTATGACTAATTATATTTATTAGTTCTTCCCCTAGTTGCAGAGAATGTCTTTCTTCATATGTCCTTTATTTTCAGCATTTTTATTTAAAACAGTGAAAATTGCATTTTCACTCAATGTTATTCTTAAAATAATATTGTTGTTATTGTATACAATGTTCCCTTGGTTTTGCTTACTTCACTTGTCATCATTTTGTGAAAGACTTTCCATGCCTTTCTTAGATCACTGAGATCATCATTTCTTTTAGCACAGTAAATATTCCATCAGAACCATATACCTCAACTTGTTCAACCATTTCCCAATCAATGGAATTTCCTCCAATTTCCAGGTCTTTGCCACCTATGAGAAATAATTGTCTTAACATGAATTCCACCTGTCCATGAGTAAACTTAGAAAAAAAGATTATTACTTCACATCAGTTCTGATGGGTGACCTGACCTTTAAACACTTGTCATAAAAGGATCACTTCATAAGCACAGAATCTCTGGCATCCCAATTGGTTAGGCCAGAAGTCAGAGACAATACCTAAACCCCAGCACCTCATGTTTATCTACACCCTAGCTTCCTTCTCTCATTCCCAAATTTTATTTCCCTTCTTTTTGCCTTTTCATTTTTATTTTTCTTTATATATAAAGGAAAGGCTACTCCATAAAATGTTTTGAGTTCCATCTCAGATTTTCTATATCATCCATAGAGTGAAAAAGAAATTTTCTCAATTGCTAAGAGAATTGATAAAAGCTAGGAGATGAAAATTTGCTGTTTCCATGAGAAAGAGTCCTATTTTCTAAGACAGCATCTGTGTTAATGGACCTCATTTTTTGTGAGTCACACCAGGTCTGACAGCTCTTGATATACAGGAAAAATGCCTTTTCAGAAAAAAAGTAGTAGATATGCTGATCATCAGGTGACCAACATCCCCCACTGTGCCTTCCCTTTATAAGGAGTTTTATCTCTGATATTAGCTATCAGTATGACTTCAAATCATGCTTCATACAATTTCTGTGGAAATAAAATTCAATGATCTCTTACATTCCCTTATCTCTCTGTATCAATTTTATTTTGTTTTTCCACCTTTCACAAGTCTAATTAATACTTCCACACTTTCCCATATGATTTCTTCCCTTCATCTATCTCTCCTTTATTCAGGCATAATAAATACAGGAAGGGGAAAGGTAGGGGTTGATCACTACATAGGCAAATCAAAGAAGATCAGTCCCCTTTATAAATATAGAGACCCAAAGGAAAAGTTACATCATTGAATTTTCCATTTATAAGTCCCATCTCACACAGTAGTCAGGGGTCACAGAAGGATCTACTGAGGCACTTTTCTGGTCTGAGTGCTGTTTATGCCATCTCTAGTAGCACATCTTCTGAGCACCTTCCTGTAGAAGTGTTCTTTAATCTCCACTCTCTTATGAATCTCATCTTTACATAATTTTAAATTACCATTCAACCTTTGCACCATTATTATCCTAATAAAATCAATATTATAAACTTGATTAGTTGTCATTGTTTAAGTAATTCCCATTAAAACCAAGTGTTTTATGCTTCATTAATTCCCCCAACAGGAGGAAGAAATTTCACTAAGGAATTAATCACAGGCTCCAATACATGCATATGTACATTAAGTAATCTATTTTAATACATATCAAGTCATAACATAATTCTAACTTCTGGTCACATTATGCTTCTTTAAAAGCATTCACAAGCGCAATCATAAAACATTTTTCTTTTAGCATTAATGAATTGCAACAGAACTGAGATAAGTATGACATTAACTAGATAACAGAATAATATCTTTTCTTCAAAAGCCCTTGACCTAAATTTCTCCATACCATTAAGAAGAATTATGGGACCTTAACTTATACAGGAATATGTACTAGTAACAGACATCATGACTAAATAATTGTTTGAACTAAAATTCTAAGCTTAATAGCCAATATGTTATTTACATCTTACTAAAGTAGCTTTAGATGTTCCTATACAAATAAATTATTTAATTGATTTGTTATTACGCTTATTAAACCTTTGATTGTAGAAATTTGGCATGAAAGCGTAGGGACATTATTGAAGCAAGGTAACATTAATTCCCTGACTTCATGTCAATTCCCAGCAGAAGTTGTGTAGACGCCAACTGCATTGAGTCAGGCTCAGTCTTTCAGGTGTTGTAGTGGGAAAATTGAGTCAGGAGAATGCTACTTGAGCTCATGTGGAATGGTCATTCCCCCAATTTTCCCATAAGAACATCCCTATAGTTCATACCTCACAGGGTTGTTGGCCTTATGGATCAGTGGCTCAACAGAATTTCTTGGCATCCATACCTGAAGTCAGCCTCAGAAAATGCCCATTAACAGTCCCACAAGGTCTTGAATAGCAAGTTCCAATAATCAGTTTCAAGGGTGACAATAAGCTCACATTGTTTAGGGAACATCTTTAAAGTGAAGTTTAAATAACTTCCTGCATTTCTATCCTTTTTTCTTCTTCCTAATTAAACAACAACATAAAATCAATTTTCCCACTAAAATCATATGTTATTGTTCTAGTATATTTATACCAGTTTCCAAAGTTTATTTATCCTTCCTTAACCATGTATAATCTGAAAGATTGAGATATACTTATGATAGACTCAAACACTAACTTTAAGTTACATTTAGGTCATGGAATGAATTCAGATCAAAACAAAAATATCTTCCCCTTAAAACATTAATTAATTCATACAGATACACATTTATTACAGTAACTTTAAATGTATCCCAGCCTGGGTCTTTGGGACAATGGTTCAGCACTTTGCTTGTAGCTTAATTTCTTTTCCCCTTATCTAGGGAAAGAGTGTTCTTTCCCTAATTAGAGGATGTTCTTATTTCAGATATTTTTATCTGTCACATGATTATATAAGAGTATGAATTTAACCAATTATTTGATTGAAGACAGCAAGATTTAAAATAATTGCACTATGCTCATATTTTTCAGACTACTTCCTTTGATTACAGAAATTTGACATAAAAAGGAAAAGCAAGGGCCTGAATAAATAAAGTATCACAGCCTTCTGCATGTAATATAACATCCACCTTATAATCAGACTCAGAAATATTCAAGTGGGAAACATTACTTTTCAAAGAAACACAATGGGGAAACTGAACCAGAAAGATCTCATTCCAAGCCTGGTCTTAGGATTGCTTTTCTAACTTTTTCCCAAATGCAAACCTCCACCTGTAAAATGTATCTGTTATCTGAGTATCTAATGGCATGTCCCTCAGATGGCGAATTATTAATCTTAGAACACAGTTTGTTATAATCCTAGAAGTTTTTACTTCATATGGGAAATTTCATTAAATAATACTTTCCTAGGACTCTCATGTTAAGTTTTAAATTTGCCCTAAAATCCAATCAACCAGAGATTATTTTGCAAGATCATGCTTGCAAAAATCTCAGCAAGCCAGATGGTGGAGTAGAAAGCTGGACCTATTCCATCTCTCCCTGAAAAGCTCATAAAATACCTGTAGAAAATGACTCTAAACAAATTCTAGAGCAGCAGAAGCCACAAAATGACAGAGTAAAAGAGATTTCCAGCCCAAGGAAGTCTGAAAAGCTAACAGAAAAGGTCAATCCCTCTGGGTTTAGAGCAGAGCATAGCCCAGGCTTGGCTGCATTGTGTGGCAGATTCAGGACTGAGCAAGCTTCAGGACTCAGAATCACTGGTTGCAGCTGTCTTTCCCAGATGCCTCAACCCACAAACACCAGAGAAAGATTCAAAGGTCAGTGAGAAAGCAATTTCACCTGGATGAGAAGGGAACTCAGTCTGGCTTTGGGCAATATTGTAGAAGTACAATCAGGATAACACAAGATCTAGCAGCTTCTACAATAAGGGATAAGAAAAGTTTGGAATATGATATTTCAGAAGTTAAAGGAGCTAGGATTAAAATCCAGAATCACCTACCCAGAAAAAACTGAGTATAATATTGCAGGGGAAGAAATGGTCATTCAGTGAAATAGAGGACTTTCAAGCATTATTGATGAAAAAAACAGAGCTGAGTAGAAAATTTGATGTCTGAACACAAGAATAGAGAGAAGCCTGAAAAGGTAAACAGGAAAGAAAACTCATAAGGGACTTACTAAAGTTGAGCTGTTTACATTCGTACATGGAAAGGAAAAATTTGTAACTCTTGAGACTTTTCTCATTATTTGTGAAGTTAGAGGGATTATATACATATGAACAGAAAGTACGGGGCGATTTGAATAGGAAGAGATGATATCTAAAAAAATAAAATTAGAGGGGGAGAGAGGAATATATTGAGATGAGAAAGAAAGAAACAGAATGGGGCAAATAATCTCATAAAAGGGGGAAAAAAAGCTTTTTCAGTGGAGGGGAAAACGGGTGAGGTAAGAGGAAAAAGTGAATCTTACATTATATTTCATTTAAGGAGGGAAAATCATGCACACTCGATTTCGTATAGATTTTCATAGAGAAAATCTATTTTACACTACAGGAAAGTAGGGGAGAAGAGGATAAGTGGGATGTGGGGGAGATTATAGAAGCTAGGGCTGTTGGGAAGGGGGAGTGATTAGAAGTATCACTTTTGGGGAGGGACAAGGTCCAAGAGAAAATAGAATAAACGGGGGACAGGATAGCATGGAGGGAAATATAGCTAGTCTTTCACCACTTGACTACTATGAAAGTTATTTGCATAACTACACATATAAGGATTATATTGAATTGTTTGCCTTCTCAGTGGGGATGGGTGGGGGAGGAGAAAGAGACAAAGTTGGAATTTCAAGTTTTAGGAAAGATTGTTGTGAATTGTTTTTGCATACAACTGGGAAATAAGAAATACAGGTAATGGGGAATAGAAATTTGTCTTGCCCTACAAGACAAGAGAGAAGATGGGGATAAGGGGAGGGAGGGGTGTGATAGAAGGGAGGGCAGATTGCCAGTAATCAGAATGCAGAATGTTTTGGGGTGGGAGGAGGGGAAAGAAGGGGAGAAAATTTGAAACTCAAAATTTTATGGAAATGAATGTTGAAAACTAAAAATAAATATATAAATAAACATTAAAAAAAAGAGAAAGGTATATGAATTATAATTCCATCCTGCATGATTGTCTTTAGTCTAAGATAGATGACCAAATTGCCATCTTTTATTAATAACATGTAGGGATAATTAATAAGATGATTTACTTAGAAACTTCTCCCCTTAAAACTTTTTAATCATCACAAGTATATAGAAATCTTTTGTCAATATTTTATTACTGTCTATGTCCCCAGGAAATGAGATGGTTCTTTTAAGAGTTGAATCCTGAAGTATTTGAAAGATTTAAGTTTGTTAATAATATTGATTTGTTGTCTGTGGTTCTTTTTACCATAATGTTATTTCCTTGTTTATCTCTTTTTTTTTCTGGAGGGTTTTTGTTGTTGTTTTTATTTATCTGATAACATGGTGGTGACTAGTGCTTTTTTGATTTCACTAAATGCATAGAAAAAATTTTTCCCTTCACTCAGTTTTATTTTGTGTATGTATTTCTTTTTCTAAACAAATTTATTGTAAGCAGAAATGATAACATTTGCTTTCTTCATAGTTTCTGACTTTTTTATTTTATTAGATACATTAATTTATTCATAGCAAAAGTCATATCAGATGTTTATTTTTTCCTCCATTTACCTCTAAAATTGGATTTTTGAGCTATTATTTCACCCTTTACTGCCATAAACATATTGTTGTGTACATTAAGTTACTTTTTAAGATTTCCTGCTCCCACTAGCTCTCTTTTTCCCTCTCCTGAACCACTCTTCTTTTATTTGTTTATTTCAACTTTTGCTTTAGCATTTTGCTCAGTACTTTTGCCCTCCAACTTTTATCTAGTTATATATTTCTCCCTTTTTTTATCCATCAAGTAAATTTCCCTTTCTCTGCTCCCCTTCAACTAGTCCTGTTCATTAGTTTATGCTTCATTTGATTTATTGGGCCCATTTCCAAAAATGATGTCTCATTTTCTTCCATTATTTATCTCTCCTTCAGCTTATTCCAGACTCTCATTCTCTGATCTGTGATCCCTTTAATTGTCTGGTCTTGCTCCTTTCTCTCAATTCTTTATGAAACCAAACCTTGCAAGGAAGACTTTCTAGGCTCTTCTCTCAAGTTGATTTTTATATCTGCTTTGCAGGACTTGCTTGAAAAATTATTCTGGCATTTCTTATAGCAAAGTCAAAGAATTTAAGGACCCTCATAGGGGTTTCAGAGAGTTCATTATCTTACATAATGCCAGATTAAGGAAATAGTTCCAGTGAAAGAGGAGTTGAGTTCTGTTCCAAATAATGGAACAATCTCACAGATAGAAGGGGTGGCAGAGGTCCCTGAGATGAGTCCAACTGATGGGCATCATCACCACTGGTGCCACAGGAAGTCAAGCTCTCACTTTAGTGATATCACATCAGTTTGGAATATTACTTTCAATAATAAATGCAAAATAGCATTTGCGCCACACTGTCAAGTTTGCAATGCATTTTACAGATATTAATATTTTTGTTGTTTACACTAACCCTAGGAACTTTGTATTATTATTATTCATTTTATAAAAGATGGCACCCAGGTATAGAGAGATTAAAGGAATCGAACCAGGAGTATACAGTTGCTACATGTTTGAGGGGGGATATGCTCTCAGTTTTTGACTTCAGATCTAGCACTTCATCTACTGCATTAAATAACTATGACACAAGGATTATTTCAGGATGTGGGGGATTATCCTTCACCATAAAGCCAAGTAGTATTGGGAAGATGAGCATCACTGACAATTAGAACAAAAACAACTTTTCTTTCTAATACTTAATATCAGTAAGTATTGGTTGATCTGGACCATTGCTATGAAATAACTTTTTTTTGTTTTATTTTAGTTTGATTTAACATTTGCATGAGAACTATGGTGCTACAGTAAGGATCAGGTTAAAGGTGTATGCAGCAATCTTATGAAATTAGAATTCTTTATATTTACTTGTGTTTATATTGTGCTTGTCAGATATAAGTTTCAACTTTAACTTAGTCTTAATAAGGCTGAAAATAACCGTAAGAGGCTAATAAATCATTCTCTCTTACTATGAACAAAACTTTCATGAGACAATTACCCATTTTCCACTGGGAAATTATTTTAGTAAAAAATGTTTTGTATGAAATGTATAACATTACAGAATGAGATTTTGCATTAAAATTTCTGGTTTAAGTATTGTGAATGAAGCTTTTGAAATTTTAAAATAATTTCTGTAGTTTCTTTTGCAACTTTTGTACCTTTAAATAAATAAATAAAAATGTTGAAATAAATAAATAAACAACTAGATAAATGAAGTATCAAGAATGTAGTGGTTTCAAATTTAAAAAAAAAATCAACTGGAACAAAAAATGCCAAATTCACTAGTTTTATAGATAGATGTATGCGTATCCAAAGAAAGCAATAATAAATAGGATTGTGTATAGAGTGATTTTACAAATATACAGATATTTATGTCTGATGGTAGCTATCTCTAGGGAGATGGAAGAAAAAAGGGAAAAAAAGAATTAATATGATGTTTATTTAGATTTATTTATATATTTAAAAGCAATAGAAACGTATATACTAGATCTGCTGTTTCATGTGCAATCATCTATTTTCTTATAGTATGTTATGAAATCCTTCTTTTATTTCAAAAATTGAAAGTGAATAAATAAATAAAAATTTTTAAATGCTGATAGACAAGTCAACAAAGGAGAGATATGAAGCAGTCATAAAAAGACATTCCAAAATGCGCATGCAATGCTGAAATAGAAGGTAGGTGAGTAAAACAAGTCAAACTTATGAGTCAGCAGTCAGACAGTTTGGGTAGTTCTGATCTCAGGGCAACCACAATGAGATGGGTTGTCATGAATGTATTGGAGTCTCTGAAGTTGTCTGTACAGAAAAAAAAAACAACTCATATTCTCTAGTCCACACTATGATTCCTACATAGGCAATATTATGAAGGAGGATTAAGAAAAGAGAGATTTCAATATTAATTGAAACAGAATTGTAGCAGGAAATGAACGAAATCCTGTACTTCATTCATGTTTTTGCTTCCTTTTGGATCTCTCACATGTACAAGAAAAAAACAAATTTGATGCTGTTGAGGATTCCCTTCCATTATAAAAGGAAGTGTTTGCTGTTTACATTACCTCTAAATACGGTGCAGCTAGGTGGTGCAGTGAATAGAGCACCAATGGAGGAGTCGGGAGGATGTGAGTTCAAATCTCACCTCAGACACTTGACACTCACTAGCTGTGTGACCTTGGGCAAGTCACTTAACCCCAATTGACTCATCCTGGGTCATCTCCAGTCATCCTGATGAATATCTGGTCACTGGATTCAGATGGCTCTGGAGAAGAAGTGAGCCTGGTAACCTGCACAGCCCTCCCTCACTAAAAACAAAATCAAGTGCAAGTCATGTCATTATTTCTCTGACAGCAAGGTCTTGTTTGCCAACTAAGGAGGAACACACACACACACACACACACACACATATACCTCTAAATAAAATTCAAAATAACTCCATTGTTCCTTAATTTACTATCATGGTTTTTGTTCGTATTCTTGTATCATTGACATCTGAGGTGGTGCATAGACATCTCCAAGAGCAGGTGGGGTGGATGGAGGTGAAGAGAAAATGAGGGGAGGTTGCAGAGTGAAGAAAGAGAGGATGAAGAGAGAGAATATCTGTCCTGTTATTTCTACTAAGAAAATGCTATTCTCTTTATTCCCCTTCTCATTCCAAGTAGCAGATTTGAAACGTTAGTAGTCTTATAAATTTGACTTAATTTTTTAATTATTTTAAAAATGAGGCCTTCATCAGAGACATTGGCTGTAATTTTCTCCCCCAGTTTTTTCCTTCCCTTCTAATCTTGGTTGTATCCAGTAAGTTTTCCTGAAGGGGAGGGCAATTTCCTCCAATCAGATCAGTTCATCATATGAGCATCAGTACCTGTCTTATTGTACTTGGCTAGGCTTGCCTAGACTTAGCTTGAAGTAGCAACACTTCTCTTCATCCTTCTCCATTCTATTTCAAGCTGTTCTGTGTCCCACTCAAACTACATATTTTAAAGTACCACAAAAGGCAAAATTCCAAATAACTTTTAATTCCCTTTTAAATTACAGATATAATTGTATGATCTTGTTGTTTTCTTAAAAACAACTTCATTTCAAAATTTTTCACTTTTATTACATATAACTACAATTTGATCATGCTCATCTTTAATTCATTTCAATTCCCACATCAAAAGGAGTAAAGACTGGTAAGTATCAAATCTTTGCCTTTAAAACATAGGTAATAACACTCTTTGAAGTATCTATTACACAAATGAATTTATTGAAAAGATGCTAATTATACTTCAATTTTGATTAAAGGGGAGTAAATTTACATAGTAAATAATTCCAAGTGGTATACAGGATATATAATATCAAATGAATATCAAATGAGTTCTGTACAAAAACTTTTTGCAATTCAAGACATGCTCCAAAAATTAAATAAAAATATAAGTAAAATTGACTTTCAAGATAATGCAAAATATTCTATAATTTATTCTCCTGTAAGATTACTAATTTCATTGAAATTCTTTTCTGAAACGTAACAGAAAATGCTTTTAATTTTGATGATTAACTCATTTGCACTTGATGAAGAAGGTAGTGGGGAATAAGGCAGAAATTTAAACTCACATCTACTTCAAATTCAGCACTCTTTTTAACACATAGTATTGGAGCTTGTTATGAAGGCAGAGAATAGGTTTATGAGTACCAAGATATAGGACAGAAAATTATGATTAGAAGTGAATTTTGGTATTTAAGTGAAAGAAGAGTTTTAAGTAATAATAAATTCTGAGTTTTCACTACCTCCTTAACTGGGGGAGGTAGAACAATGCTGGGCATTAAGGCAGCTAAGGATGATGATAAGCTTGAAGGACACAGGGCTCAGCACCATATAGTGGAGTCAACTGTGAGTCAGATACTTAACTCCAAGAGACAAGAGGGAGAGTAATTTAGAAGCTTGGTTACCAGAAAAAAAAAAAGAATACAGATGGTTCAGTGGACAGATGGGGTGAATTTTAAAAAGGAGATACTTCCTGAATGAGAAACTGAAAAGTAGTACTCTGGGTATTCCAAATTTGACAGAAGGATCATCCAGCATTGGAGAGACTGCTGAAGGATGGAGTGTCTTTGAGGAGAAATCCAGAAAACAGGAAGTGCCAGAAAATGGAGGGTAAGAAAGGAAGTTATCTAAAACAAAAGGGAATTGGTAACAATAGATTCCAAAGGGGCAATGCATAAAGTGGAGTGCAAGTATGGACAGAAACGGAGGGAGGGCAGGGAAGGTTTGACAATGAAGTTTACTTTAGAAAAGGGGTTTCCAACTCAACAGAATGAATTTGAGTCACAGAGGTAAGTGGAGTGAGGGAAGAAGTTTGATGCCATAGAACAAGATAAGTACCTATCAATCAGAGTATTTCATAGATCATATTCTCCAGAGATCCTTGAAATGGAGGCCTCTAATCTCAGGTAACCCATGACTTCTGGTGACAATTTTTTTCAGTCTTCAACATCAGAAGTGGTCCTTTGTGTTATTTCATTATCCATCCAGGTAAAGGTGAGTAGAAGACACTTTCTATATATTAATGACAGCAGGGAAAGCTCTGCCAAGAAGCAGCCATAATCTTATACTGGCATTCACAATTAATGCTAATGAAGCAAAAGTGACTTGTTCAAAGTCATGCCAGCAGTGAGAAGAGCAAGGGTTAATCTGAGTCTTCATCACTCCTATCATAAAGAGCTGCTGTAGCATCTTCATATTCTTCCATAATCATGAGAAAAAGTTTCTTTGATTTTAGGCTGTTCATTCCCTTGATTTGATTCTTGACTTAAGTCATGTTGTAAGAGACTGCGGAAACACAAAGAAGTTTTGCTCAATCTTTGGTTTTGTTTCTTTTGCAGCCTGATGTCTGTGCCCTCAGTCAAAATCCCTCTTCTAGTCCCTTTGCTTCCCATCCTTCCTCCCTTGTTTTGGTGACTGTGTGTGTGTGTGTGTGTGTGAAGAATCTAATTTAGAATGGTTTTTAAAAACTTATTCATTATATTGGAGATACACTTAAGATATACCCTTCTAATGCCCTCCTCATGGTTCACTGAATGACAGCCAAGGTGAGACCTTGTCTTCACAAATTCAGCATGGACAGGTTCAACATAGACTGGACAGAATATCTCTTCACAGTCAGAGTCAAGGCAGATGGTTGTTCCTATGCCTAAGTTAAATAACAAAGAGACAAAAACCAATTGTGCAAGTACCAGAAGAGGGAAAACATGCATACATAACAGTTCATATAAAAAATATTTGAGTGTGAAACTCATTATGAGTCAACAATATGACAAATCAGACAAAATAGTCAATGTGAGTTTAGGCTTTCTTGGGAGAAGTATGTGACACAGAAAAGGAAGGATAGATTAGTCCTTCTACACTCTGGCCTGGTCAAGCCAGATCTGGATTACTATATTCTATCACTGGAGTATGGGGGAAGGTGCTCATTTTAGGGAAGACATTGAAAACCAATGGATTCTAATGGATTATCATATGACATGATGAATGATATAACAGAGAAATATCATATAGTATTTTAGTATTTACCCCGAAGAAGGAAATTCTTTTAGTTTCTGGTCTGGTATTGCTGTGGTATGAACTCCAAGATATATTTATGTGCAGACATGTTCTTTTGTTATCTCTTTGTAATATATGTCTAGTATTGGTATAGAGGGATCAAATGGTGTTTGCAGGCAAATTATCTGGGGGACATAGTTTGAAGTTTCCTTCCAGAATAGCCAGACCAATCCATAGTTCCAAGATAGCATTACTATTTCTGATTTAATGCAGACCAAAAAAGACTGATCATTTTCCTGTTTTGTCATATTAGTCATTTTGATGGGTTTTAGGTGAATTTCCTAAGTTGCATCACAGCTGTATCATCTTTTCGCAGAGTGCCAAGAAATTATTGTAGACACAGGAGTCACTGACTATTAGAATAAAAGGGCTACAAGCTGAAAAGCAGGCAGCCAGGAAGGCAGAGGTGTGAATTTGCCAGGAATATCGTCCATTTTGAATACATAACATTAAAATAGAATTCAGAGAGTAAAAGGAGACAAACAGGATGACAAGCAACAGAATTATTTGGGTAGCTCTGGTCTCAGGGGAAATATTAGGTTTGAGACTATTGCTATGAATGTACTGTACTTTTTGATGGTGTCTATATAAGAAAAAAAACCATATATCCACTGGTTCCCAACATGATTCCTATACACAATAAGTCAGGAAGGAAGACTATGAGGATATGCATTGCAATCATAAGTGAAGCTGGAAAGGAAACAGCACAACAAATGTAATCCTGCTCTTCAGTGATATTTTTGTTTGCCAGTGGACCTTTCATACGTGTAAGAATCATGACATTTCTCAGTAGATGGAAGACCCAGAACAAGAGAAACAACGGGGCAATGCACTTCGAGGATCTAGCTTTAAGTTTTGCCCACCTGGAGTTTCTAGGACTTAAAGTGATGACTTGGAAACCACTTAGAAGACAGGTAGTACAGAGAGAAAGGTCTCGGGCCACTTTGTGAAAGTAAAAGATAAGTTTACATCCCACATCATCCAAAAAATTGGTGAGCCCCAAAGTAGACATTGTATGAGGGATCCCTTTGGAAAGAAGCACCAAGTTATTGACAAAGGCCAGGTGGATTAAAAGCATGTTAATGGGCCTCATTCTGGTACCAATGAGGATGGGGATGGAATAGAGCCCCAGAAGGAAGGAGTTTCCCAGTACCCCCAATCCAGTCTGAAACAGAAAGAAGAGTCCTAATACTATGTCTTTAGAAATCATTCTCTTTTCATTAATGGGAGTATATAGCAAACAAAACCAGTTAACCTGTCCTCAATCAGAAATATCAAAGTGTAGAATCTATTTCCTGAGATGGAGGAGGCATTTTCCATGTCCAAATACAATTGCTCTTCACTCTCACAGAAAAAAAAATCATAGAGATTGTCTCTTTTATTGCTGGCATATGGATATTCAGGAATATAGTAATTATTGGAAAGTTTCTAATATTTTGTTTTGCTCTTTATTTAGAAAGAATTCTTTGATACACTGGTTGAATTCTTCTATGGAGAAAGAGTTAAATTGTAAAAATCCCAGTAATATAGAACCTAACATAGGTGAAGATGCTGATGACAGAGAGAGCGTTTGGTTGAGAATTTGAAGTCAGGAGCTTTCACAGTCTGAAATCTGCCATTACTGAAAATCTATGCCTTTGAACAAGATGTCTTTCACTGGAACCAATAACTCATGGCTATTTACATTTTGTCATTTCCTTCTACAAAAGACAGAGAAAAACCATTTTAGTATTTAGTTACCCAGCTTGCTTCTCATTCTATTCTTGTAAATATATTTCTATCTGTTACTTTGCACCTTAATAAATACATATTACACATATAATTATTATTCACATAACATATAAATGTATATATTTGTATATATATGTACATATATACCTTCATAAACATACATATGTAACCATACATACATTTGCTAATTATCTAATAGACAAAAATTTGAAAAGAGACACCTCACATTGGAGTGTATATAAGTAGATGTCATAGGGCTAAAATTGAATGTTATTGTGGGCACAAAAAATGACATATTACTTTCTGAATAAACTTTTAGTTGCATATACTAATGTAGAGCAAATTTAACAGAAATGGGGAGAATAATTGATGTGACTAGATTATAGGGAAAACAACTTTGAGACACATTGAAACTGAAAATGTAATAATAAGACATGAACCATGAAAACCATGAAAGACACATTGAAACTGAAAATGTAATAATAAGACATGAACATATAATGTGTGTATGTGTATGTAAATATATGTACATATATAGTACTCATATACACACATATACAAAAGTATACTGTAGTTTCTATACTTCTTTTGTTATTTTAATGGACCTTTATTGCTAGTTCTTTCATCCCCTTGTGACTGTGTTCATTTCCTTGTCACCATGACTTAAGTTTTCTTTTCACTTGAGAAGTTCTTTCAATATACTGGGCTTCCTCACCCTGAAAATTTTCTTCACCATTTCATCCCCCTTCTTCAATTGATGGGTTTTTTTTGGAAGTCTTACTTTTTTTGTGCAGGAAGAAGGGATTTTATTGTGTATGCTTCATTCTCTCGGGTTACAGTTCCAACTCTCATAATCCACATGAGAACCTCTTCTCAATATACTCTTTTCAACTTCCTTTTTCATATTACATTCCCCTTAAGAGATAAACTCCTTGGGGGCAGGAATTAAGATTCTTTTTTGCTTGTATTTAGCCGCCCAACACTCCATAACATTTGTACCACATAGTAAATGCTTAGAAGTTTATGGCCTCCATGAGTGATGGGTTTTGTGTATAATATATGGGAATACTGATGATTTAATGTCAACTTATATCCTATAATTCTCTTGAACTTGTTCATTGATTCAATTACCTTTGTTTGACATTTAGGGTTTACTGAGTAAATAATCATATTGCCTATAAAAATAATACCTTGATGTTGTCTTTGCTTAGCCTTATTTCCTCATCTTCTTTTTATGACCTTATTAATATATCTTGCATTTCAAAGATTATGTTAATAATGTGGCAATAACAGCCACTCTTGCTTTGCACCTGATTTTTTTGGAAGGACCTCCAAGTTTCGTCCATCATATATTAACCCTGATTTAGATAGACAATATTTACTATATTAATCAAAAGCCAATTTTTTCCAACAACTTCTGAATTATTAAGTTGCATTACTCCTTTATTTTGCCCCAAGTCCTTTAATATCTAAAATACTTTTTTTAAATTATATTGAGCAGAATTATTACCTTATAGTCACCCATGTGATGAAAAACCCTTCATTGCTAGTATAAAAACTATCTGCTAGTTTATAACTTCTCATTTCTTAATTTGTAAAATTGTAAATTGTAAAAAAAATCTCTCCTAATGATTATTAGGGTTCTTATTTTGTACTTTCCTTT
This sequence comes from Potorous gilbertii, assembly GCA_028658325.1. Taxonomy (NCBI): domain Eukaryota; kingdom Metazoa; phylum Chordata; class Mammalia; order Diprotodontia; family Potoroidae; genus Potorous; species Potorous gilbertii. The sequence goes on along the minus strand of CM053771.1, from coordinate 70,719,568 downwards.
CCCTTCTTACATTGAGTTTTGTCTGGGTATCAAGAAAATGTTTGTGTGTAATGTGATAAATAAGGTGAAGAACTCGATATTTTCTTTTGATTCCCTCAATATCTTAAACATTTCTAAAACAGAAATTATGCAATAATGACAAAGAAATTTCAGGAATCTCAATGATTTAGGGCTTCAGAATCCAAAAGGAATGCTGCTGAGATCTGCATTCTAGGCTGAAAAAGTCTGCACCAGCCAGGACAGAAGGGTAATCATTTCTTCAATCCTCCAGACTATGAAAGCTCACTTGGGCTACACAAACAGCACTGAGGTGATGTAAGAATAATTTAAATGAAAAGATCTTTCTCATTAACTAATAGGCACATATGATGTGCTTAAATTTCCTGGAAGCTTGGGTTACCATGTGGTGGGAGGAGCTTGCTGAAGAGGTGGAACAGGAAAGGTGGAGTGGTACCAGGAGGAAGTGAATGAGTGGGGTCAAGTCAGAGGGACAATAGCACAGGCAACCAGCACAGGTCAACTGACATATTGTGGCAGTTGATGGTACAAAATGCCCTGGCTGAGGGAGGGAAGGTTTGAGAATGGCTTTGCTCTTTGCTGTAATCATGTTTATTAACTTCTTGGTCACCATGACACATTTTGCTTTCTAGTTCTGGGCTTTGGCTTTCTGGTGTTTAAATAAATGCTTTTCTTCTGTCTTTTATATGGAGAGTCTTTTATATTTTGCAATTGACAACTAGACTGGCATATTCATAGTCACCACCAGTGTTGTGAATATTGCCTTGGTGATACATTTGGTGTTATGAACAGGATCACAAAACAAAAAAATCTCTATTTTGAGGCAGAAATGATTCAGAGGAAGACATTAATATCACAGAATGGGAGGATTTGCCATTTTTCTCACTAGCAAGATAGTGGGTTAAAAGCACTAAACCCTGTGAAAACTGGGGAAACATAATTACAGCAGGGGGAACCTGGAGATTTGGAAAAGTGTTTTCAAGGAACACCAATAGGACCAGGGAAGGAGTTGGCAGGGGTAAGTAGAAGAGGCTGGGTTTTACTAATGGCATAACTTATTAAGTTGTAGAAACAGAGATGAACTTCTTAAGGAAAAAAATCAGATGGAAAACCAGTAAAAGAGCAGTCTAGAGGTGGTCTCAGGCAGAAGGAAAGGCTGTTCATTTAGCTCAGAAGAAGTTGAAGGGCTAACAAAAGAAATGTGCTTCTGATCTTTGTACAGACCCAATCTAGTTGCCACAGTGACAAATGAAGTGAAATAATTTTAGAGGAAAATATTTCTCATTCAGAACCATGCTCAGTAGTGAGGTGGAAACAGGAAAACCAAACAGGTTAACTCAATATTTAAGGAAATAATAAAAGAGTTTACTCAGCAGGGGGGTCACAGAAATTTTGAGTATATTCACCCTAAGAGGGGAGAATTGTTAATATCTTGGATGGTGAGAATCAGTGATGACAGAGCTGGAGGGATAGCTATTGATCTCACAGACTGCCTGAAATTTATAGGTATTAGAATCCTTTTGTACAGCAAACTTTTAGAGACTACAATATGCAAGGAAGCAGCAATACAACTAATCTGTTGGCTTTGGCTGCAGAAGGCTACAGTAGGAAGTATCCTACTGACTCTATGTGACCTGGCAGAGACAGGCCATAGTATTCACTTAGGGACTGTATAAGAAAATTAAAGGAGGAGGTAATGAAGATTGCCATAACAATCAGAAATAAAGGTGCATACTATGACACTCCCTTTGCAGTTTACTATAGGAATATAACAGTGAAGATGTCTCCTCCTATTTATGAGCACTTGATTTTGACTCTGATAATTGGGGAAATAGGACACCCTCTTTCAGAGGTGCTGGACTAGATTTCAGTTAGGTGACTTAGGAGACTGGGGAAAAGACAACATTGCTAGAGAGAGAAGAGTAAATAGCCAGTGGATTCAAAATCAGAAAAAAAAATGACAAGGAGAAAATTGATCTATTGAGATCAGGAGTAGATTTTAGAAGCATAGGTGGTATTTCAACTAATGAACTATGCAGAATGTACAGAGAAAAGGGGCTTGATACTAGATGAAATATAGAAGGAAGAACTGCCCCTACAGATCCTGCTGAATGCTTGCATCCAAATTTGTCTCACCTTCGGGTAGAATATGAAGTTGGCTGAGCCCCAGTTCAGATTAAAGAAATATGCAGACAGGATACAGACTCCAATTTTACCATATACTGGAAAAATGGATCAAATGCTGTAACCAGAGCATTAATAGACACTGGGGTAGAGGCCTCCCTTTTATATACAAACCCTGATAAGTTTAAACATGGAACTCCTATCACCATCACAAGATTTGGAGAGGCTGAAGTATCAATCAGCTAGCTAAGTTTATCTAACAATGAAAATTGGACAATTACCTAAGAAAGAATACACCGTGTTAATCTTACTGAATAATATTGCTGAATACATCATTGGAATAGACATATTAAGAGGTATGACTTTAGATTTACATGAGGGGAGATACTAGTTTGCAGTAAGGAAGATAGGAATTAATACAGGCTTAGTGGGCAAAATAAAAATGGACCCAATCACTTTACCTGAACCTTCTGAAGTGATTACTTTGAAGCAATATCATTTGCCAGGTGGACAAGATGAGATTATCAATATTATAAAGGAGTATATTGAAGCAGGAGTGTAGTGGATCATAGGCAGTTGAATAAAGTTGTTGTTCCAGATACCATTACTTTAATAGAAAAGATTCAAAAATATGACGGAATTTGGAATGCAGTTACTGATTTAGCCAATGCTTTCTTTACTCTCCCAAAAGATTTGAAACAATGGGGGTTACTAATTTGCCAGTTTTTCATATAGAAACTCATGTGACTCTCATCACACCAGAACATGAATACAATTCACATCCTGATTGATTAGCAAAGATGGCCACTCAACATATTGTTCCCTACTCTGACACCAGCTGATAATCCAGTATTAGTAAAATGAGTCCATCAAATGCCTAGCCATTTAGGGGCCCAGGTCACACACCAATGGACACAAGACCGAGGTATTAGTATCTCTCATTCATTTTAAAACAAGTATCTGAATAATGTTATGTATGTCAGTTGGAAAAGGAACAAACTATTCTTCTGGTAGTAACTGGAGAGATAGTAAGAGGAAAATTACCAGCCCAAATCTGGCAAATAGATTATATTGGACCCCCTACCCCAAGATAAAAGAGGCAAATTTATATGTACTTGTGTTGACACCTATTCAGGCATACTATTGGCTTGTCCCTTTAAGGATGTGACCCAGAAAAACACCCATAAAACTTTAGATATCATAAGTCTATATTATGGAACCCCAATGCAGATTCAAAGCGACAATGGGTAACATTTCAAAGGTAATGAAATGAAGAGATATTGTGTATTAAACAACATAGAATGAAAATATCATATTCCATATTATCTACAAGCATCTGGGTTAATTGAAAGAATGAATGGATTATTAAAAGAACACTTAACAAAGTTAAGTTCTAATAATTCTTATCAACATTGAAAAGATAGTTTGTTCATTGCGTTACGTAATTTGAATAACAGACTGACCGTTGAGAGGCAGTAGACCTCTAGCCAGAATGATGACCCCAAATCTGTATATTAGAAAACAACAAACACATAAGATCTCAAATGATGAGTATTGGACTGTAAGCCAGATGTTCCAGCACCATATTCAGGGACACCTGGTTCAGTCAGGATATGATTTACATTGCTTAGAGGACTTTGGGTTGGATAGGAAAGAAATAAGAACAATTTTTACTGGAATATGTATGAGAATCTCTAAGAATCATTTTGGATGCATAATTACCTAAATCAGGATTAGCAGCTCAAGGAATACATGTATTGGCTGTAGTGATAGAGTCTAATTATCAATGAGAAATTATTGTAACATTCCAAAATTTAGGTAATGGACCCATACTATTTTGTAAAAATAATAGAATAGTTCAAATGATTATTATTCCTTGAAAAACAAGACTACTGGTGAAAACTTACCCTCCTAATGAAATAAGTAGCAGAGTAACTGAAGTTTTGGTTTCTACTGATAGAATAAAATCAGGATCTAAATATGGGTAAAAGGAAAGTCAGATGATGTTCCAAAGGCTGCAGAAATTATAGCACATGGGAAAGATAATACCGTAACTGTTGCTTATTCAGGAGAGGATGATTACCAGATTGTATCCTTAACTCATACATTCTACTGTGAATGAGGCTATAATAGTGGGTTTATGGACTCTAGCACCACAGTTGACCTGATATCTACTCTGCTTCTGGTTATTGTTTCCTTGTTTCGTTTGTTTGCTTCTTTTTTGTCTTTTCATCTCTTAAACTTCTTTGCTAGATTTGGTTTCTATAGGCTTAGCACCATCCACCTGCAGGTGCTTGATTGTTTCATCTCTGGACCTGAAGTTGACCAAACTTCAGATACCAGCTAAAGAACTGATTCCTCAAATGGGACTTCTTAGGGCAGGGACAGTTCTACATCCCATCTCAGCAGGAAGTAGTTGTGTAGATATAGGTATATATGAAAATTATATATGGATAGTACAGTAATACATATGTATCTACATTAAGACATTACAAAATGGGAGAGTAATGAAAGGAGAGAAGGGGGAGAGTGAGATAGAATTGAGTATGTGATTCGCTCAGGTGAAATCAAAGTTTAGAGATGAGTAGAAGTTGATCCCTCTGGTCTGAGGTAAAGAAAAGCCTATAGAGGGGTGGATGAAGAGGCAAGCAGAAGTATGAAAAGGAAAGGAGGAAAGCCTTGCTTTAGTAATGGGCAGGTGTTCCACTGATGAAGACTTTTATGAAGAGAGGTATTCTATGATGGGACATAAGGATTTCTTCTAAGGTGGGATGGGGGAAATTTGGTACTTAAAAAGACCACTTGTCTTTTTCAAATACTTTAGATTCCAGCAAAAATTGGCCTACTTCTGTTACCTTTCAAGGTCCCATCTTCCTTTCCTTGCACAGACTGACTTGGGATGTACTTTCTGCTAACTTGTAGAATTCCTAAATGTGTGAAAGCCTCAGTTCAAATTCCTGCTTCTGTAAAGGATCACAGCTGCTGATAATACAGAATAATCCTTATGTGTGTGTGTATATACATATATGCATGTATAGAGATCATTTATACACATTTATGTATGCTTGTATTTGTATGTATGCAATATATCTTTAACCTTTAAGTGACATGTGTTGTATTTGCTTGGATTTGTATGTGCTGTCTCCTTCAAGTATAATGGAGGTTCTCTTAGGTTAGGAGCTTTTCCTTTGTGTTTTTTCATGCTGAGAACATACTATGTTGGGCAGCTAAGTGGTACAGTAGATAGAGTTCCAGTCCTAGAGTCAGGAGTATCTGAGCTCAAAATTCAACTCAGACATTTACTAACTGGGTAACCCTGGGCAAGTCACTTAACCTTGTTTGTCTCAGTTTCCTCGCCTGCAAAATGAACTGGCAAGTAAATAGAAGACCACTCTTGTATGTTTGTCAAGAAAATCCCAAATGAGATCATGAAGGGTCAGACATGAGTAACTAACTAAGTAACAATAAGAATAAACCTACTATACTGTGGGGGCAGATTGAGGAATCTTGGAATCACTTTTGACTTGAAGGAATTAAAAGACATTGTAATAGTTTAGAGCAGATAGAAGAGAGAAGGAAGGAATATGAGAGCCCCCCCATTCAGAAAGGAAAAGAGCTAAGTTCATCATTCTGAGCATGTACGTACAGCTGATCTGAGCATAGTGATAAAACAGAAACATATAAAGAACACAGAAAAGACACAAAAATAATATTTAAAGAAAAAAGACAGGGATCGCAGTTATGCACAGAGGGAGACAGAGATGAAACAGTATCACCCCGAAATCATTGAAGAAAATCCCAGATTCCTTTCAAACACTTTTTCAAACTTTTTTCCTTTTTCAGTGAACAGAATCCTGAATTAGACTGAAGATCTGAAGAACTACATTGTCATCCTAATCACTCCCTCTGAGTTTTGAAGATCAAGATGCATTTACCACACTTACCTTAAATTTAGTCTCAGGAGCTAGAAGAGAGGAAAAGATTTATACATACAGCAAACCACATGCTGTCTTTGTACTTGTGTGTATTAAGGACTGCACAGGAGTGGACCTTTTATGGGAATGAAGCTCTGTGAGCTCAGCTTCCCTAGAGCTATAATTATGATGTCACCTGCAAGGGACAAAATAACCTGACAGGTTGGTGAGGAATGTCTCAGATAAAAATTAACTTTTGTCTCAGGTGCAAATCATCAAAAGAAATTACTAATAATTAATGAAAATTCCCTTCAGCCTTGACTAACAAAGAAAGGGACTGGCCAAAACACTAGTCAGTGTCAGTTTGGAGAGAAATTTTTCTAAGCTGCTGGAGATGTCAGTCAGGCAGGGTCACAGACCCAGAGAGAGACAGAGGACATTAGAATCCCTTAAATGAAGCCCTCTGAACCAGTGTCCATGGTTTATTCTGGCCCTTGAGAAATCCAAGTAGGATTTAAGAAAAATAAAATTTTCACAAGGCTACATTCATGCTTCTTTCATTCATTTTAAAAATTCTTTGATTTTAAATTTATGAAAGAAAATTTTTGTAACGATATAATAAAAGAAACCGAGAGACTGGAGATGAGTTGGAAACATAGTCCAAGGAGTTATGATTGTGCTTGGTAGGCTAGAGGCTCTGAAAATCAGTACGGACAATGACACCAGGCATTTATAGCCCAATACTGTGTATGTCAAGCTTGCCTGTAAAAATAATGGACAGAAGGAGCAAAAGGAGTCATCATTGTCTACTGGAGACCACACCATGATCTATACATAAGTGGCAAATTTTCTGGATGACAGATAAACCAACGATCATCATTAGAAGCAGTTATCAAAGTGACTGAGCTCAAAATAAATAGTTACTGTGTATACAGATAATCAACTTATCTCCAAAGGTATGAATGAATGCATTGCCAAATGCAAATAAAATGAATGGAAAACAAGTGAAAATAAAGATGTTGTCCACAAAGACCAATTTATTATGCTGGATATTATGACTCAGGACATGAATTTTGTGTGGAAATAGGTACCCGCTCTTTCAAAACTTGCAGGCAAACTGAAGCTCAAAGATTAGCTAGAGAAGCAGTTAGAAAGTGAGAAAACTCAATCAATACTTTGCTGATGGTGAAATTTAAAGTGTCTCTTTAACCCTGCAACATAATCTCTAAATCAGTCATTTTACCCTTTCCCCCACCTTGTGTTGTAGTTGTCTTCCATGGTTATCTTTGCTCATTTTCTTCATATGTTTTCTGGGTTTTTCTATGCACTATTTTTAATTTTTCTTCAGTAATATCAAAATACTATATACTACACTATGAACATACTATAAATAACTGTAGAAATTGTTCACATGTGCTAATAATAAGGAGAGAACTGTCTCTCTGTCAGATCTAACTGAACTCTTGACTTGCTCAAATCTTTCCCCAAACCACCTAGAAACCAATTCAGATTTCTTGGCTGCTCCCATAACTTTGGGGCAATGGGAGTTGCTAACATTTTTCTTAGGTAAAATGTGCTAGGAAATAAATCTTGGTATTTGCCCTGACATTGCTTTCTAAGGCCTTTCTGACTTTACCATGTGCCTGGCTTGTATGTATGCCCTACAATAATCCAATATCATCTGATTTTTTCACAATGTAAAACTTACGATCTGACTGTGTAACCTGCTCCTCTGGTGCGTTTCTTATGACTTTTAGGATTTAGAACTTTTAAAAAATCTTTCCATTTACTGACCAAATAAGAGTTACAATGCTCTGTTTTCCCCCTACAAAGTGTTAACTTGAACCTAGACTGTCTTTTTGTAGTTGTCATATTTCATATGTGGATAGGGATTCAATAAAAATTTTTTCATTAAAAGAGTTATGTAAATGTCTCTTTTCCATTTTTTTCTTCTCTCTCCTCTCCTACACTCTAGAGACTGTTACCCTTAGAAACAAATGGATTTGTGTATATATAGGTATGTTTGTAAATATATGTATATAATATATATGTATGCATTTATATATAACCCAATATTTATACATATATCATTATTCTATGCATACTTTTATTTATCAGTTCTTCCTCTAAATGTGGAGAGTATCTTTCTTCATATGCCCTTAATTTTTTTTTAACTTTTTTAATTTTTGGTTATTTTTTATTTGCTTTCAGTGTTCCACAATCACTTTCAGTTATCTCAGATTTTTCCCCCTCTGTCTCCCTCCTTCCCTATTCCCTCCCCACTCCCTCTACAAGATGGCATGCAATCTTATAAAGGTTCTACAATACATTCCTATTAAATACATTTCCACCTTATTTGAATAGAAGAATTAAAATGAATGGGAGAAACCATAAAACAAAACGAAACAGAATATAATACAAAAAGAAAATGGTATGCTTCATTATGAAATCAAATTGCATAGTTCTTTCTCTGATTGAGAGAGGTATTTTGCTTCAAAAGATCATTGGGAATTATTTAATTCGTTGCATTGCTATGAAGGACTAACTATACCACAGAAACTCCTCACACATTGTGATTATTGATATGAAAAAAGCAGTCCTGGTTCTGTTCCTTTCCCTCAATATCAACTCATATAAGTCTTTCCAGGCCTCTCTGAAGTATTCCTGTTCATCATTTCTTATAGCATAATAGTATCATTATATTCATATACCACAACTTGTTAAGCCATTTCCCAATTGATGGATATCCCATTGATTTCCAGTTTTTGTCCACCACAAGGAGAGCTGCTATAAATATTTTTGTACATGTGGGACCCTTTTCTGTTTTTATGATCTCTTTGGGATACAGTACTAGAAGAAGTATTGCTGAGTCAAAGGGTATGAATGTTTTTGTAGCCATTCAGGCATAGTTCCAAATTGCTCTCCAGTATGGTTGGATCAACTCACAGCTCCAGCAACAATGAATTAGTGTTCCAACTCTCCCACACTTTCTCCAATACTTATCATTATCTTGTTTTGGCATGTTAGCCAATCTGATAGGTGTCATGTGGTACCTCAGAATTGTTTTCATTTTCATTTCTCTAATCAATGGTGATTTAGAGCATTTTTTCATATGTCTACAGATAACTTTAATTTCTGCCTCTGAAAACTACCTTTCATCATTTGACACAGGTTAAAATCCTTTCACCATTTGACACAGTTCTCTATATATTTTAGAAATGAGGACTCTATCACAGACACTAATTGCTAAAATGCTTTCTCAGTTTTCTACTTCCCTCCTACTCTTGGTTGCATTGGGTTTGTTCATGCAAAAACTTTTCCATTTCATGTAATCAAAATTATCCATTTTGTACTTCATAATGTTCTCTATCTCTTGTTTGGTAAAAAGTTTATCCATTCTTCATAAATCTGACACATACACTATTCCTTGCTCCAAAAATTTGTTTACAGTATCAATATTTACAATTAGATCATGTGTTCATTTGGATTTATTCTTGTGTACTGTGTCAGGCATTGCTCGGTGCCAAGTTGCTACTACACTGTTATCCAGTTTTACCCCCAATTTCTTTTTGAACAGTGAGTTCTTATCCCAGAAGCTGGGTTTATCAAACAGAAGACTGCTATATTCATTAACTCCTGTGTCTTGAGTACCTAACCTATTTTACTGCTCTACCCCTCTGTTTCTTAGCCAGTAGCAAGTGGTTTTGATGATTGTTGCTTATAATATAATTAGAGATCTGGTAGAGTAATTCTGTCTGTGCCAGTGTCTTCCCGATTCCCCTGAGATGCTGAGGCTTGCCTAGGATCCTGGTGTTGGCAGTTGGTGGTTTTATCCCCCTGGGACTCAAATTCTTTTCCCGGTTTGCTGAGGTGGGGCTGTCTGGGACAGCTATGTTCCTGCACTGGTCCCATTAAGCCACAGCAAGAAGGGCTCTCCTTAGCACTTTTTCTCATCTCATGGCTAAGAAAATATTTACCCGGCGGAGCCAAGATGGCGGAGTAGAAAGACTCACATTTGCTAGCTCTGAATCCACAGCCCATGGATGCCCTGTAAAAAGAACTCCTGACAAATTCTGGAATAGTGGAAGCCACGCAGCAACACAGTGAAGGAGATTTCCGTTGCAGAGAGCCCTGAAGAACCGACCGCAAAGGTGCCCCGGACACGGGAGCGGAGTCCTGTCCTGCCGAGCGCTCCCCTCCTCCGCCCCGGCCACGCGGCACTGAGAGGAGCGAGCAGAGCCCAGCAGGTGTCAGGGACCTGAATCTCCGGCGGCTGCGAAGGACCCTCCACCCTCAGACGCACGGGTTGGTGGGAGAGACGGGCTGAGAGGGGAGCGGGGGATCTCCGGGATTTGGACCCCCTGGGAAGCGGCTGCTGCGGCGGAGGCTGGGGCGGCTCGGCCAGAGGCAGAGGCAGCTCAGCCAGAGACTCCCGGAGCAGGCTGGAGCTCCACCCCAGCTCCACTACAAAGGATTTCTGTATAGGCCCCCTGAGGGAGCTGAGCCTGGGAGGCGGCCCTGCCCCCACCTGAGAACCAGCAAATAAGCCCCCATTGAAGAGCAGTCAGGCCTGCCGTCAAAAGCCCTGAGGCTGGGGAGCAGCATTTGAGTCTCAGACCCCAGGCACTAGCGGGCGGATCTGGGCGGGGGGGGGGGGTGGAGAGGACTCTCAGAAATCAAGTGACTGGCTGGGAAAATGCCCAGAAAAGGGAAAAAAACTAAAACCATAGAAGGTTGTTTCCTTGAGAAGATCATTCCTCCATTTGTCTCTGATGGTGGGGAGATCTGCTTACCATCAGGCAAAGACATGGGAGTCGAAGCCTCTGTATCCCAAATATCTGAAAGAGATGCCCCATGGGCTCAGGCCATGGAGGAGCTCAAAAAGGATTTTGAAAATCAAGTCAGACAGGTGGAGGAAGGACTGGGAAAAGAGGTGGGAGAGATGCAAGAAAGGCATGAAAAGCGGGTCAATGCCTTGATAGAGGAGGCCCAGGAAAATGCTGAAGAAAATAGCACCTTGAAAAATAGGCTAAATCAATTGGCAGGGGAGGTTCAGAAAGCCAATGAGGAGAAAAATGCTCTCGAAAGCAGAATTAGCCAAGTGGAAGGAGAGGTGCAGGAGCTCACTGAAGAAAATAGTTCTCTCAGGGTTGGAGTGGAACAGATGGAGGCCAGTGACTTTCTGAGAAACCAGGAAATCACAGAGCAGGGCTGGGGGAATGACAGGGTGGAGGAGAATGTGGGGTGTCTCATTGGAGGGGCAGCTGGCCTGGAGGATAGATCCAGGAGAGACAATTTAAAAATTGTGGGACTACCTGAAAGCCATGATCAAGAGAGGAGCCTGGACATCATCCTTCATGAAATTGTCGAGGAGAATTGCCCTGATGTTCTAGATCCAGAGGGCAAAATAAGTATTCAAGGAGTCTATCGATCACCGCCTGAAAGAGATCCAAAAAGAGAAACTCCTAGGAACATTGTGGCCAAATTCCAGAGTTCCCAGGTCAAGGAGAAAATATTACAAGCAGCTAGAAAGAAACAATTCCAGTACTGTGGAAATACAATCAGGATTAACACAAGATCTAGCAGCTTCTACATTAAGGGATCTAAGGGCGTGGAATAAGATATTCCAGAAGTCAAAGGAACTAGGTCTAAAACCAAGAATCACCTACCCAGCAAACCTGAG